>BSBN01000631.1:2400000-3600000 GCA_027924645.1 Cunninghamia lanceolata | reverse complement strand
TTCAGAAGTCATTGGTTGCAATTGTTGGTATGAAGAGGGTATATTACCTAACTGGTTCTCTATTAGGTCCTATTCACACTTGTCTAATTAAGTTTACTTAGGGCATACTTAGAGCACACTTTAGATACTTCTTTGTGTCTCATGTCATATGATTATAACACTTGTCATAATCCTATGTTGTCCTATGTTTCACCCTGGCCTATATAACCAAGGGCTTCTCATTGTAATTTTATTCATTAAAAATTCATCATATTGATGTACTGTGTACATATTGTATGCATATTTGCATCCTTTGATAGAATAAAATTATTCTTTCATGTTGGGTCTCTCTTGTGCTTTCATTGAAGCTGCTTTCTTTGAAGCTCCTAGATCTTGGGTGGCTACCTCCATAGCCAAATCTTGCATGGTATAGAGCATTCTATACTAACTCTTACAGTAATAAGGGTAAAGATGATGAAAACAGGGATGAAGATCATAAAATTCCCAAGTTGAAGCTAGTTGCTTGGAAAAGTACAAAATCTTCTCCTTACCTTCAACTGAATCCAAAGCCTAAAATGGCATCCTCTATTGCAATTGCTACTTCTCCTACCTCTCCTCCTACTTCTCCTTCTAGGACTTCTCATCGTTCCCTTTCACCCATACCATTGGATGTTGCCTCGACATCCAAACCCTCGATATCTGCCATTCCTTCTCCACCAGGTCTACAAAATCTTCCACCTCCTGTTTTTCTGTTTCCTATATAAGTTTTTAGTTCAGCTTCTCGCTGACATCATCACCTTATTGGGAGACCAACAGACTAGATTGGATGAAGTTAGATGGCAGTTTGCTTCCTTGGTTACGTCTCTCACATGTAACTTTGCCAATGAGGATGTTACTCAGATTGAGTATGATGAGGTATAGGCTGAATTTCAAAGGCTGGTGAATGACACTTGGAAAACATGAAGTTGTCCATCATTGCAAAAAATGTCCAGGTTGATGAGGAGGAGGTGACCAAGATCAGCCAGGATCAATACATTGGTCACAAAGAGCAACTTCACCTTAGATGTTCAAATGATTCAAATGATTTCGTTGCCACCACCTGACAAATCACAGGTACAGAGCTTCATTGACAAATTCCAAAGGGTACAGGATATAGAAGATGTTGCTGCACTAGGCCCATCGGGTGGGGTTCTAGAGTAGCTATTTTGGGCTCTTTATTTTTTGATCGCCAATATTCTTGTTGCTAGTGTTTTTGGATCAGCTATTTTTGAGATGATCTTCAAGAAGATATATTCAGAGATTTTCTATTTTTAGAGGATCTTCCAAAAGACATTGTCATGTCCCCATATTAGGGCATTGTTTAAATTAAAGATTTAAACATCATGGACAGAGAAATCGCTTTGGTCAAATATATTTAATCAACATATATAATAATATTAATTAATATTATGAAAATACAATATATTTATTGTATTATTGATTTAAGTATTATTATATAATATAATAATACTATTATATAATTTATAATATATAAATATAACATCATTATGACTATTTTATATTATAAATATATAAATAAGCATAAATATTAAATATCCAATATTATAATTTAAATATATATATAATCTTATATAAATAAATATTATTATAACATTATAAATATATATAAATAAACATATTTATATATATAATATAAGACTTGACTTTTGGCAGCAAATATCTCATATAAGAGAATAAAGTAGTAATTGTTAAGTAACTATTAATATTCCTTACAAGTAGCGAATACGAGAGTAGACACTCTAATAAAGGAGTGATTATTATTAAATAATATTAACTAAGCAGTGAATGAACAAATAGGTCAGCGATCACCATATAAAGTGGTGACTATTGATGAAAAGGCACCGATCAAGATATAAAGATAATATTGGTGGGCATTGTGAAGATATCTCATCAGAATAAAAAAACACAAAATAGAAATGCAATGGAAGTTAGATCACCATCGATCATCATTCAACAGGCAAATGATAAAGGAGAATAAAATACTTTACTAAAATTAAGAATATATATATTCTAAAGTGAAGTACATAACTAAGCATACCAGCATCAAGAGGGAATAAGATATATATATATTTTCTTGAGTTTAGAATATATATATTTATATTATGAAATTAAAGACAATAATTGCAGCATATTCATATGAGACATAAGAAATTGATGATGTGTTCATCAAGGCTCAGGTGAGATTCCTCACTCAATCCTAGCATCTAGTTCCCTCTATTCAACAATAATATTATTTCATATGCTTTGTCTTTCTTATTTAAAATGCATAAACCTATCCCTGACATGGTTTAATTCATTCCGCTGTGAGGAAATCGGGACTAGGAAATAAGGGAACTGTGTCATGGCAATTGTGACTTTCATTAGGATAATAACTGTAGATCATTATGATATGTCTAGGTACTAATTTCCATCTGCAGGTGTATATAAATGATGGCTGTTATATTGTACAGTAGTTTGTATCAGAACTGAGCCATAAAACTAGAAAACTATAAGAAGGATGACTATGAATAAATATCACTTCTCTGATTATTGTTTTTGTCCTATCATCTACATTTATGTTTGAATCTCTTATAGCATAATGAAAGAACAATGAAAATAGATAAAAGAATAATTGCATATCTGAAATTGGCTAGAAACTGTTTGCACTCTGATATATCGTATGCTGCATCATATACTACTATATGATTCATTTCGTAGTCATTGTATATTTTGGAACTGTGTGGAAACTGCATATATTTTGTTTGTGATTCAGCCAGGAGGGGTGAATGCATAAGTCTCAGTAGATTGCCTATAAACCCCATCTAGGTTCCGTCCCCATAGGCCCGAGACCAGGATTGGGCGTTATGCCCCTTAGGCCTGAGTCAAGGGATTGGATCATGGAGGGATGGGGGTCCCACATTGGATTATGCCCCATAGGCCTGAGACGAGAGAATGGGCAATATGATATGCCCCGTAGGCCTGAGTCAAGGGATTGGGCAATAAGACTGTGGTAGGCCTTAGGCTACTAAGGATTTATGACTTCTCCTCCCTGGCATGCTGAGTGACTCTTCTTTCTTATGTGTTTTCATTTGTAAGTTGATTATGTTGAATTGTTGGGTAATTGTTATTAGAACTGACGTATGGCAATATGGATTTGTACATATATATATGTTGTTGCAAGTACTATACCAAGAGAATATTTAAAGAGAAGAAACCCTAAATCTAATCCACAAGCGAATTCTAGGGCAAACCAGGTAAGGGACATTACAGACATATTCCTAGATATTTCATATTTTTGACAGAAATCTATTTCAAGATTTCTTATTTTAGTTGATAAATTTGATAATAAATTTCTATTTAAAATTAGATTTGTGTGCAAGCAAACTATTTTAAATGTAGAAACTACAATATGCTTTTCATTTATCTTGAATAAATTGCATGCAAAAAACCTTATAAAGTCATAAATAAGTGCTATTAGCACTTAGAAATTCAATAGAATTTGGTATGCCTACTTGCTGATAAAATTGTTGTCCAAAGTTTACTTGTAAGATTTTCTATATGTGTTCAAGTAAATCCATTGCTTTAGTGAATTTCCAGGCTTTGCATTTAAAGTTTCCTTAAAATTGGCAATTGTGGCTTTGTACGAAATTCCTTGATTCAATTAAAATTCAATCTTTGCATTGTACTTACTTTTTAGTTTCTCTCTTTAGCTGAAAAGAGTGAGCATTCATCCTCATTAGGCAAAAATCATAAAAGCTCATCTTGGGCAAAAACATTGAATAGCCTTGTGCCCTAGCCCAAGAACAAAAGGATAGGCTTCCTTTTAGTTTGTTTATATTGCACAGTCAAAGAAATCCCACTAGTTATAGGTTTATTTTAATTTTCTGTGTTAAGAGAATATTATCATTTCCTTCTCTCTTCAAAAGAGAGTTTCCCCTTCAAATTCGAAGAAGAAAGGTTCTACCTTACACACTATTCCATTTTGTGTTGTCTTAAAAGGGATAAAATTAAAACGCTAACACATTTTTTGTAATTAATTCACTATCTCAAACATAAATGTAACTGAAATATATTATTGACTAGAATCGATATTTACAAAGAAGAGCGAATGCTCTTTAAATAGAGAATACAGAGTCTAAAAATAGACAAAAGCAGAAAAGATAGAATTAAGCTAAACTTAGAAGGACAGCTACGAAAAGACAAAGATTGACCAATAACTAAATATTATCTTAATACCCTCCCTTAATGGTCAATCGGTCAACTACACCAAGATGCCCCCTAAATTTGACAAACTTAGCTGGGCTCAGAGACTTGGTGAGGATATCAACAGTCTAATCTTCTGTAGGAACATACTACAGAACAATGGATCCGTCTTCGACAAGCTGGCGAATGAAGTGACAATGAAGATCAACATGTTTTGTCCGTTCATGGAAGACAGGATTTTTGGCAAGTTTGAGCACCCCTTGATTGTCACAATGCAAGGGTGAGGGCCCTGCTGGGAACATCTGCATGTCTGAAAGCATACGGCAAAGCCAAACTGCCTCACAAGCTGCTTTAACAGCTCCCCTATATTCAGCTTCTGTAGAAGAGAGAGCTACTGCTTGCTACTTCTTGCTAGCCCAAACTAAAAACATACCCAGAGGTAGACTTTCTATCGTCAATGGAACCTGCCCAATCTGAATCTGTAAAACCGATTAGCTGAGGATCTTTGCTCCTGCCATATAGAATGCCAAAGTCAGAAGTGCCTTGCACATATCTCAACACGCGCTTTGCTGCAACCCAATGTTCAGCTTTATGAGCGATCATGAAGCGAGAGATATAGTTTACTGTAAAGCTAAGATCAAGTCTAGTGGCAGTAAGATAGATGAGGCTGCCCACTAATTGCCTGAAAGCATATTCATTTTCGACAGGAGAGTCTGAAGTAGCTGAGAGCTTCAGCCCTTTCTCCATGGGGGTAAAAGCAGGTTTGCAGTCGGTCATTCAGAATTTGTCCAATAGACTTCTAGCATACTTTGACTGAGAGATGAAGATGCTGTCAGGTTGCTGCCAAACCTCAATACCTAGGCAATAATGCAGGAGTCCCAAGTCTGTCATGTCAAACGTGTGACTGAGATCATGTTTGATCTTGTGAATCAATGGCTCTGAGCTACCAATAATTATCAGATCATCAACATACACAACAATGAGAAGACTATCATCGGCATACTAGTTGACATACAAATTAGAATCAGAAGGACTCTGTTGAAAACCATGATCAATGAGATACTTATCAATCTTGAGGTACCATGCCCTCGGAACCTGTTTTAGACCATAGAGGGCTTTCATCAGTTTGCACACTTGGTGTTCTTTCCCTGCAACCTTGAAGCCAGGAGGTTGTGTCATGTAAACTTCTTCTTGCAAATCTCCATTGAGGAAGGCACTCTTGACGTCCATTTGATGGACTTTCCACCCAAACTCGGTTGCCATAGCAAGGACAAGCCAAATGGTACTCATTTTAGTTGTAGGAGCAAATGTCTCCTCATAGTCAACACCCTCTTTTTGTGAGTACCCTTTGGCAACCAACCGAGCCTGATATTTGTCAAGAGTCCCATCAGCCTTGTACTTGACTTTGTACACCCATTTGCATCCAATGGGCTTCTTCCCACGAGGAAGATCAGAAAGAACCCAAGTATTGTTTTGCAAAAGACTATGGTGCTCAGCATTCATAGCCTTTTCCCATTCAGGTATGCCTTTAGCCTCAGAATATGTTTGAGGCTCTGAGATGCGGTGAAGATTGGCCATGAGGGCAAAATTGACAGTATTTTGCTGCTTACTCTTCTTCCGAGCAAATCTACTCTCGATAAGTTCATTATCATGAAGATCAGCAATTGTTTTGGCCCACCATTTAGGCCGAAGAGCAGATGAATCACCATCTGAAATAGGTGCATCAACATCACCAGGAGGGGCAGGAACAAGATCTGGAGGATCCAGAATATCCGAAGGAGGGACGGATGCTTGAACAACAGGCTGAGGTGCGGGTGTAACTGCAGGAACCCTCCCATCAAGTGGAGCTAGAGAAACGTGAACACCTGAATCTGAGGTCTCCAAAGGCTGATCCTCAGTATGACTAAATGAAGTAGAAAGCAGAAAGGGCCCAGTAGTCTCATCAATGACTAAATCATAGTTTGCAAACTCTCCGAGTACTCTTCAAGTTGTAAAGTACTCGCGAGATTTTTCTCTCTGCGAGTACTCACAACGTTTACCCTCTGAGTTTTTTTGCCCAATATTTGGAAAAACTCGCCGAGACTCACCAAAAACTCGATGAGTTTTTCCAAATACTTGACTTGTTGCATCAGCAATACATCAAAATCGCAGAAAAAACACTCCAAAACTTTGTTTTTTTGGCATTATAAGCATTGTTTTTTGCCTTTTTAGAAAATTATGAAAATGGTGTGCACCATGAAGGTCTGCGTGGTTTTGAAGGTCTTCATTTGGCCATTGCCCCTCGACCCCACTAGGGGCGTTGCCCCCAAACCCCCAACCAAACTCATTTGACACATTTTCTAGCGATATTTTGCATAAAATTTATGTTTTTTCAAAAATTTAAATATTTTTTTTTTAAATTAGTGTTTTATAAATTGCCGAGTTTTACTTAGTTTTTGCCAAGTATTCTTTGAGTCGGAATTTTTTGGCTTGTCGAGTGCTCTCCGAGTCTGAGTTTTCGAACTATGGACTACATCACGAATGAATATGAGACGATCAGTGATTACATCAATCAATATGTACGCCTTATGATTTTCACTATACCCAGTAAACATGAGTTTCTGGCTTTTGGAGTCCAGCTTAATCTGCTTGGCGTCTGGGATCCAAACATGAGCAGTGGAGCCAAAAATTTCAGATGGTTGGCGCGAGGCTTACATCCAAACTAGGCTTCTTCAGGAGTCATCTTTCTGACAGCATAGGTGGGAGACCGATTCAGAAGATAGACAGCAATGTAGACTGCTTCAGCCCAAAACTTCTTAGGAACACTTCTATGTTCCAACATAGAACATGCCATCTCTGTAATAGTGCGATTGCAACGCTCAACAACACCATTCTATTGAGCGGTGTAAGGTGTAGTAAGCTGACGTTTGATGCCATGTACAACACAGAAATGAGTGAAGTTGGAGGAGCAAAACTCCCCTCCATTATCAGACCGAAGACAGACGATTGGACAGCCTAACTCTTTTTCCACCAAGGCTTTGAACTGCTGAAATGTACTAAGTACATCGGATTTCTTTTTCAGGAAATACTCCCACATCTTTCTGCTAAAATCATCAACAAAAAGCAAAAAATATCTGCACCCAGTAACTAAAGGAGTGTTCATTGGTCCACATACATCAGTGTGAACCAGTTGCAAAACCTTGGATGCTCTCGATTTGTCACCATCAGAAAATGGGGTCCTATGTTGTTTGCCGGCCTGACATGAGTCGCAGATGCCAGAAAGTTGAGTCTGAATGTCTGGAAGACCACCAACCAAACTCTCCCGAGCTAACTGAGAGAGATAGTGCATGTTGAGGTGCCCATAACGCTGATGCCAGAGTTTACTGAGGGAAATGCTCCTGGCTGCCAAAGCTTGCTATGGAAAATCACCGGAATCCACAAGTCTATATAGACCATGATCCTCAAGAGCCTAAGCAACAGTGGTGCGTGTCACATAGTCCACTATGCTACATGAGTGCATGCTAAAGACAACATCCAGATGAAGCGAGTGTCGCATGATCTGACTGACAGAGAGAAGGTTTAGCTCTATGCCAGGTATGAAGTAAACATTGAGAAATATTAAATTTCTCCTCCCAGACTGTATTTGCACGGCGCCTCTCCCTTCAACGGTATATTCTTCACCTCCTCCAAAGACAACAGTCTTTGAATGGTGTGTACTCAGTGAACCAATCTCGCCGATGTGTGAAATGTCGAGAAGCACCGAAATCTATGTACCAAGCAAAAGATTTGATATGATCTGCAAGGCGTTTAGCCATAAAGGCGTAAAATGCAGAGTTCTTCGATTTGACAAAGGGCACCATCTTCACGTTTTTCGAAGCACGAAAGACGAGATACCTGAGAATGGATAGAAAACAGACAACACATCCCGAGACAAAAAAAAATTGTTCAAGAATCCAAACACGGATTTCAAGAAAAACAAGAAAAAATTCTAGCGGATGGTTGTATGCATTTTGAGGGATGTAGTTTTCAAAAAACGCAGTTGCAACATGATATTTTGATGCAGGAGCATCCAGTGGTGTAAGGGCAATCTTGCATCACCCAAAAAAAGATGTGTTTCAAAATTGTTGATGTTCTTTTCATTTCTTTTCAAAATTTGTGGTTCTGGTTCCATAATCGCTTGAATAATGTACAACTTTCAGTTTTTCCAAACTGCTAAAAATAGTAACCTGCTATTTTTAGAAAGTTTGCATTTGGGCACGGATGAAGTGAAAATTTACAGGAAGTTACATAACAAAAATATAAGACCTTTGGTGAAGGAATCACGCAAAGATCATTTGCGAGTTGAAAGATATTAAAGTTTCCGTTTCCCGAAAAATGCCTGAAAATTATTCAAACTCGGGTTTGAGGCACTAAACAGCCCCGTATGGGCACGAAAATAGCCAGAACCGGCAGAGCGGGTTCTTAGCATGTAGAGCACTCCGCGAGCTTTCCGATGCATAAAACGGTTCGTCAATCGCACACTCGGATCAAAAGTTATGGCTCCTGGAAGTTGACCTATTTTTGGAGGGAGATGCAAATTTCGAAATTAGGTTGTTGGCCGCCAAAAAGGCTATTAATAACCATTTTTGGGAACCCTGGGCAGTAGTAGAGTAAAGGGGCACGTGTACAGTCAAGAATAGGTGGGAAAACAGAAACCTTAGCTGATTTGAGATTACGGAGGTTGAAGATTCTAGAGTCTTGAGGTTGGGAAAGCTGTAACGTGTTGCAGCCAGTAGAGGATTCATCCTCTGATTGTAATTGAACTTCTGTAATGTAATGAGTTGCCCAGATCAATAAAAGAAAGTTATATCTTCTGTGTTCAATTTCTATTATTGTGTGTTTTGTGATTTACCCCCTTCATCAAGTGGTATCAGAGCCAGGTTCCTGAGTGTGTAGATAGATCGCCGACCGTGAGAAAGTTTGCACCAGGACCTGAGGTTGTGGGTTTGCTGTGAAGACCAAGATGCCTCCACGAAGAAATCATGTTGGGAGGAATGCTTTGACGGAAGAGGGTTTTAGAGCCCTGCAAAGGAAGATCGATGCATTGCAAGAGGAGCTGCGAAGGGGGTTCGAGCCAAGAACAAGAGACGAGAGCGAGAATGAAGCTGAAGAAGAGCTATTTGAGGAAGAGCAAGAAGCTGCAGGAGATCCTGCAGAAGTTAGGCTATTGAGGGCCATTTCTAAGATTGGAAAGAGACCCAGGATCGAAGTTTCTACATATTCTGGAGATTTGAATCCGGAACAACTCATTGATTGGATCAATGACATGGAGGAGTATTTCGAGTATGAAGATGTGGAAGACCCAGATCGGGTCAAGTTTGCAAAAACAAAGTTGAAGGGCCATGCAAGTATTTGGTGTAAGGAGATCCAGTTAGAGAGGAACAGAAAAGGAAAAGGAAAGATCACCAAATGGGATCGAATGGTGGAGAAACTAAAGAAGCAGTTCATTCCTGTGGACTATGAAATGGAGTTGCTGAAGAAGCTGCAAGGATTGAAGCAAGGTAACAAGTCTGTCAAGGAGTATACAGAAGAGTTTTATAAGATTACTATTAGGACAAGCCATGCAGAGCCCAATAAAGAGAAGGTAGCCCGTTACATTAATGGGTTGAGACCAAGTATTCAAGAGGAGCTGAGCCTGGTCAGAATGACCACCATAGAAGATGCATACCAATTTTCCCTGAAGGTGGAAGAGAAGCTGAATAAAAGATTTGACAGCAAGCACAGGGGAAGAGGTCAAGGCAGAAGGACTAGTGGAAGACCCTATGGGGGGCGAAATGAAGATTCAAAGAAAAGTGAAAAAGCCAGCACCAATCGAAATCAGAGAGGAGATAATACCTACCGCCCTCGTGACCAGAACAATGGTGAGCAAAAAGGAAGAGGAAGAGGCAGACCTGGGCAAGGACCTGGAAGAGGAGGTTTTAGAGGAACTTGTTTCCAATGTGCAGAAGAAGGGCATCAAGCATATGAGTGTCCGCAACATCAAGAAAGGACAAATAGAAGACCTGAAGGTAATGCACGAGTTGCACATGTAGATGAAGATACGCAATCTAAGCGTTCTGAAGATGCTGAAAGGGGAGAAACCCTGGTTGTCAGAAGAACTTTGCTGAATGAGGAGAAAGAACCCAATCAGAGGAAGAGTTTATTCCGCACAAGGTGCAAATGTGAAGGTAAGTGTTGTGACATTATTATTGACAGTGAAAATACTGATAATCTTGTTTCAAAAGAGATGGTTGACAAGTTGAAGTTGACAAGAAGAAAGCATCCACATCCATATCGGATTGCATGGTTGCAGAAGGACCACTGAACTTTGGTCAATGAGCAATGTTTAGTGAAGTTCAAGATTGGGGACTACCATGATGAGGTGCTGTGTGATATCATACCGATGGATGCATGTCATATGCTATTGGGGAGGTTGAGGCAATATAATAGGAGTGCTGTCCATGATGGTCGTGCAAACACATATTCCCTAACAAATGATGGAGTTCGTCATAAGTTGAAGCCTTTGAAGTAGGTGGAAGAAAAGGTATGTAGCACTGCCAGAATTTGCTTGGTAGATGGTAGAAAATTTTTGGAGGGTATGAAGCATGAGCGTTATTGCTATGCATTGATTCCTAACATTAGTCAAGAGAAATGTGAAGATGTACCAGCTGAAGTCTCAGAGATGTTGGAAGAATTTCAAGATATTGTCTCTAATAATGTACCAGAAGGTTTACCACAAGTAAGAAAAATAAGTAATCAAATGGATTTGATACCAGGAGCCAATTTGCCGAATAAGGCAGCCCACCGAATGACCCCTGCAGAGAATGAAGAGCTGAACAGACAAGTTCAGGAGTTGTTGAGGAAGGGGCTGATAAGGAAGAGCCTAAGTCCATGTGCGGTACCTGCAGTACTAGCACCAAAGAAGGATGGAGAATGGAGGATATGTACAGACTCTCGAGCCATCAATAAGATAACGATCAAGTATAGATTTCCATTGCCAAGAATGGATGACATCATGGATTGTTTGAGTGGAGCAAAGTACTTCACAAAGATTGACCTAAAGAGTGGGTATCACCAGATTCGTATCAGAGAAGAAGATGAATGGAAGACAGCCTTCAAGACAAAGGAAGGTTTGTATGAGTGGTTAGTCATGCCATTTGGGCTAACCAATGCACCGAGCACATTCATGTGGCTCATGAACGAGGTACTAAAAGAATTTTTGGGAAGTTTTGTTATTGTTTATTTGGATGATATTTTGATTTTCAATAAGACTTGGGATGAGCATCTAATGCATATCAGAAGAGTTCTAGAGAAGCTGAGGGAGGAGAAGTTGCTGATTAATCTGAAGAAATATAGTTTTGCAAAGGAGTTGGTATACCTAGGATTTGTTGTCTCAGAGGAAGGTCTTAAGATGGACCCAGAAAAAGTAAGGGCTATCATTGAATGGCCTACGCCAAAGAGTGCAACGGAGGTAAGATCTTTTCATGGTTTGGCAAGTTTCTACAGAAAGTTTATCAGAAATTTCAGTAGCATTTGTGCACCCCTAACTGAGACAATGAGAGGGGATAGAAAAGAGTTTAGATGGACTAAAGGAGCAAACATGAGCTTTGATAGATTGAAGCAGAAAGTCGTAGAACAACCTATTTTGGCACTTCCAAATTTCAATAAGGTATTTCAGGTAGATTGTGATGCTAGTGGTAGTGGTATAGGAGCTGTTTTGAGCCAAGAAGGTAAGCCTATTGCCTATTTTAGTGAGAAGCTTAATGATGCCAAGAAAAAGTATTATGTTTATGATCAGGAGTTTATGCAATAGTTCAGGCATTGAAGAAATGGAGACATTATTTGTTGCCAAAAGAGTTTGTTTTATATACTGATCATCAGGCTTTGCAGTATCTTAATAGTCAAGGAAAGTTGAACCAAAGGCATTTAAAATGGGTTGAGTTTTTGCAGAGCTATACTTTTGTTTTGAAGCACAGGAGTGGGAAGTCCAACAGAGTTGCCGATGCCTTGAGCAGAAGGCAAAATTTGTTGACAAAAATGAAGATAGAGGTTGTTGGGTTCGATGAGCTCAAAAGTTTGTATCCTAAAGATCCAGATTTTGCAGAGGCCTGGAAAGCTTGTTTGGAACCTGTTACTTTGGACAGGACAAAATGGTTGGATTTCATAATCCAAGATGGCATGTTGTTTAGAGGAAGCCAGTTGTGCATTCCAAGGAGTTCCATGAGAGAGACCCTGATTAAGGAGAAGCATAGTGAAGGATTGGCTGGACACTTTGGTCGAGATAAGACCATTGCTATTGTTGGTGAAAATTATTATTGGCCACAGTTGCAACAGGATGTGAGGAAATTTGTACAGAATTGCAGAGTGTGTCAAATGGCAAAAGGAACAAGTCAGAATACAGGGCTATATCAACCATTACATGTACCAGAGAAGCCATGGGATGATATTAGTATGGATTTTGTTCTTGGATTACCAAGGACACAAAGAGGACATGATTCCATTTTTGTGGTGGTGGACAGATTGTCGAAGATGGCACATTTCATTCCTTGCAAGAAGACTAATGATGCCGTTCATATTGCTGAATTATTTTTCAGAAAGGTGGTGAGATTATACAATCTACCAAAGAGCATAGTTTCAGATCGAAATACCAAGTTTGTTGGTTATTTCTGGAGGACATTGTGCAAGAAGTTGAAGACAGATTTGAAGTTCAGTTCTGCACACCATCCACAGACTGATGGACAGACCGAAGTTGTGAATAGGAGTTTGGGTAACTTGCTATGATGCTTAGTAGGAGATAAGCCCAAGGGATGGGATTTGATTTTACCACAGGCAGAATTTGCTTACAACAATTCTGTCAATAGGAGTACTGGTAAATCACCATTCCAGATTGTATATGGGAATAGTCCAAGAAATGCTTCAGAGTTAAGAAATCTGGACAAAGGAGAAAAGACAAGTGCCGAGGCTAAAGACTTTGCAAAACACATGAAGAATTTGCATGAAGAGGTGAAAAAGCACATTAATAAGATGAATATTCAGTACAAGGCTAAGGTGGATCAAAAGAGGAGATATAAGAAGTTCCAAGTAGGAGATGAAGTCATGGTTCACTTGAGAAAAGAAAGGCTCCCAATTGGAACATACAATAAGTTGAAAATGAAGAAATTTGGACTGTGCAGAATCCTGAAGAAGCATGATTCAGGAAATACATATGAGGTAGAGCTGCCAAGTGGGATTAATATTTCCCCTGTGTTCAACATTGCTGATTTAATAAAATATCATGAGGGTGGCACAGAGGATGGAACAATAGAAGAACAGTGGAGTATTCCGGCATCTACTTCAACGGAGAAGATAGAAGAGATCTTGGATAGCCGTGTGGGAAGAAGTACTCGAAACAGGCAATATGAAGAATATCCGGTGAAATGGAAAGGAAGACCTATTGAAGATTCTCCTTGGTTGTCTAAGGCAGAGGTTGACCTTTTGGATTTTCCTCACACAAACACCTAAGACGTGACAGGGTCACTTCTCAAATTACCCTGGGTGTCTGATGCAGGAGCATCCAGTGGTGTAAGGGCAATCTTGCATCACCCAAAAAAAGATGTGTTTCAAAATTGTTGATGTTCTTTCCATTTCTTTTCAAAATTTGTGGTTCTGGTTCCATAATCGCTTGAATAATGATGTACAACTTTCAGTTTTTCCAAACTGCTAAAAATAGTAACCTGCTATTTTTAGAAAGTTTGCATTTGGACACGGATTGAAGTGAAAATTTACAGGAAGTTACATAACAGAAATATAAGACCTTTGGCAAAGGAATCACGCAAAGATCATTTGCGAGCTGAAAGATATTAAAGTTTCTGTTTCCCGAAAAATGCCTGAAAATTATTCAAACTCAGGTTTGAGGCACTAAATGGCCCCATGTGGGCCTGAAAATGGCTAGAACCGACAAAGTTGGTTCTTAGCATGTAGAGCACTCCGCGAGCTTTCCGACGCATAAAACGGTTCGTCAATCAAACACCCGGATCAAAAGTTATGGCTCCGGAAAGTTGACCTATTTTTGGAGAGAGATGCAAATTTCGAAATTAAATTGTTGGCCGCCAAAAAGGCTATTAATAACCATTTTTGGAAACCCTGGGCGGTAGTAGAGTTAAGGGGGCAAGTGTAGAGTCAAGAATAGGTGGGAAAACAGAAACCCTAGCTGATTTGGGGTTACAGAAGGTTGAAGATTCTAGAGTCTTGAGTTTGGGAAAGCTGTAATGTGTTGCAGCCAGTAGAGGATTCATCTTCTGATTGTAATTGAGCTTCTGTAATGTAATGAGTTGCCTAGATCAATAAAAGAAAGTTCTATCTTTTGTGTTCAATTTCTATTATTGTGTGTTTTGTGATTTACCCCCTTCATCATATTTTCAAACCACAGATTTAGGAGTATCGGTGCTTGAAAAACACAGTGATCACATGAAGAGTGCCTGACGTGACCCACAGAACAACTTGTTGGGTGAAAGTCTTGTGATCAAAATTCTGACGAGGTTGATAGTGAACAGAAAGCTGGGCGCAAAATCACAAAGATGTCCTTTAGAAAACACGTTCCTTCTTTAGAAATCGTGATGAGACACAATGAGTAAACCAGAACCAAAACGCATCTGGAATTCGTAAGATAATGGCGCTGGAAACAAATCGCGTCTGCCTAGAGAAAATGCTTCGGGAACCCTTAAAAATTCGCCGCTGCTTGCAGACCCCTAAAGACGACGACCAGAATCCACAAAGAATCACGATCAGGAAACGTGAAAAAGAATAAAACGCGATTTTCAGAGGAATGTATATCGCGTCAAACACAGACTCTCAGAAACAAAGGCACCAAAACGCAATTTTCAGAAACAAAACAACGATCATAGGCATCAAAACGCCGCTCCAGAAAAACGCACAATCCTTAAGATCACAATTTCTCAAACCAAAAAAAACTTTGTTCTTATACAATTTACCCAGAACAGGGAAACTTGGTTGTCCAGGCACGAATGCGAGAAGAGTCAAGGAAGAGGGTCGTACGGCGCTGTTTGTACGTCGTACGAGATTTACAGAGCACCCGAAAAAAATTTCCTGCTCTTACTGCTCTGATACCATGTAACTGAAACATATTTTTGAATAGAATCGATATTTACAAAGAAGAGGGAATGCTCTTTAAATAGAGAATACAGAGTCTAAAAATAGACAGAAGCAGAAAAGATAGAATTAAGCTAAACTTAGGACAACTAAGAAAAGACAAAGATTGACCAATAACTAAATATTATCTTAATAATGAAGTGATGCAAAAACATCTCAGGGGTCAAACAATCTTGCACCACCTAAAAATATGTTTGGCAAGCAAGGTTTATGTGCACGCATTTCTTTGTTTTCTGTTATTGTGTCTTGCACACAAGTTCCGTTGTGCACATGTGTTGGTTGGTTTGCAGAGATTTTTGATGTGATTTTGTCTTCCCACATTGACTTCAAAGGTTGCACAGACAAGTTTCGTAGCTTTGTTCACACAGATTCTTTTGAGGGCATAGTATAATCTTAAGCCTACATGTGTGGTTGGTTTTGCAAAGTTATTGTTTTTGCATACCTGATGATGTGTTAGAAAAATGTAGTAAGTTGTCGACCATGTAATGTATCATAATGCTGACAATTGTCAGCTAATTAATTTAAATGATTAATTGGAAGTTGAAGCAGTTGCCTAGGAAGATGAACCACCTTGAGTATGATAATGGATTTTCATCTTGGAAACCGTTCCAGGTGATGGGACAGTGTTTTGCCATAGTCTATATATATGCCTCAAATTGGAAGACAAAGGGTTGGCACTAGATACTAGCACAAGTCAATACTAGAATTTGGCATCAACCATTTGAGCAAGTCATCATTTGGGAACAATGGGTTGAAGTTGATCGTCATCAATCTATTGGATTTATGTCACAAGAATTCTCTGCACATCTATGTTGTCACCTACTATGAATGGATAGCATCATTTTGTAACGATATTTTGTGATAATCATGGTGACAATTCTCTAAAATCTCTTGTATTGTATTATTGTTGTGTACCATGCATGTTCGTTAATCGGTTATTCATTTGATCCATCAACGGCACTGCATTAGTCGGTACCAAGGCAAGTGTTCTGAGTCTTGAAAGAGTTGAGTTGTGCTCCACAATCAAAAGCAATATGTGCATGTGTCACATAGGTTGTAGGAGAAAATGGTCCAAAAGTGAAAATGGCCCACATAGGTGGTAGGAGAAACAACAAAAATGCAAGAGCACCATGCGATAATGATCTCACTAACACTCTGAGAGCCATTCAATCTAAAATCAAAGTCACTAAGACCACATAGAAGCAAATAATGGTTGTGGCTACGAATGTCAATGATGATGAGCAAGTAGATTAAGACCACATGATGATGGCTTGTCGAGTTCACAATAAGAGCTCTCTACCAAAGAGAAGTTTGCCTTAGCATTGATGAAGGCAGGGAACAGACCAAGGTTTGATATCCCAAGTTACTCACAAAGCTTAAATCCAGAAGATTTGTTGGAGTGGATCACTAAGTTGGAGAAATACTAAGTTTGAATCCATAGACAACCCAAAGCACATGAGGTACACCACCATACAGTTGAAAGGGCCTGCTATCTTGCAATGGGATTTGGTTTTAGAAAGGCAACGTACAAAAGGGCAAGTGCAAGATTACCAATTGGAGTTGTTTTGTGACAAAGCCAAAGTGTAAGTTTATACCTGCCAATCATTCATTGAACCTATTCAAAAAATTCCTAAATATGCACCAACAGAAGACCTCAGTGAACAAATACGCCAAGATTTTTATCGACTCGGTATTTGAACCGGTCATGTGGAAGATGACACAAAAAGGTCTCAAGGTATGTAAATGGTTTGTGTGCTTCCATACAAGATGAAATTTGTTTGTTGCAGATTCATTCCATGAAAGAAGCCTATCAACTTGCACTTCACATAGAGGAGAAGTTGTCCTAGAGAGAACAAGGCATGCACAACAACAGCCAAGGCAAAAAAAGCAAACAAGGTGGTGGAAGACAAACCTATGCATAGAAGGAGATTGTCAAGTCTAGTAGTGCTACACATGGCTCAAAGGATGAGCAAACCTCCAAGAAAGGCAAAGCAAGAGGAAGGTCATGACAAAGGCTTCAACAAGACTTGCTTGAAATGTGATTAAGCAAGACACTAGGCATTTAAATGTCCAAATGTGTGAAAGTAGGGACACGTAGAAAAACACATGCATGTTGTGCAAGGAGAAGGCACATCAAGAAGTGATGCAAACTGCATCAACCTGAAGGCTGGGGAGAATTTGATGTTGCACAAGGTCCTGCTAAAGCCCATGCCTAATGAAAAGGAACCATGGTTGAGGAAGAGTATCTTCTACACTAAGTGCAAGTCTAAAGGCAAGTGTTGTAAGTTGATGATTGATGGTGGAAACACATATCTTAGTGTCCACAGAATTGGTTCAAAAATTGGGGTCGAAGACTATTGCGCACCTCATGCCATATCGAGTCTCTTGGTTGCAGAACAGGCAACACCCTACAATGAAAGACTAGCGTTGAGTTGCATTCCACATTAGAAGATATACAGATGAAGTATGGTGAGATGTGATTCCAATGGATGCATGCCATGTGTTGTTGGGCAAACCTCGATAGTATGATCAATGCACAATCCATAACAAGAGAAAGAACACCTTCACCATCATGAAGGATGGAAACATGTTTGAATTATTACCAATAAAGGTTGAAGAAGAATGCGCAAAGGGCAAGGTAATGCTAATGTCAGCAAAAGATTTTCTCAAGGAGATGGGAGACTTGTAGAACTGCTATGTGATAGTAATCAAGCTCGCACAAAAGGGAGAATAGGAAACTAAACCACGTAGCTCTGAGGAGCCAGATATAAAAGTGTTGCTCCGAGAATTTTCTAATGTAATGGAGGAAGGAATAGCATATCCCATTGTATGGATCTGATTCTAGGTTCCAGTGTACCGAACAATGTGTTGCACAAGATGAGCCCTAATATGAGCATAGTGATAGAATTGAACAGACAAGTGGAAGAGTTGCTAGAATGAGGTCTCCTTCGAGAAAATATGAGCCCTTGCATAGTGCCTATAGTACTTGTGTTGAAGAAGGGTGGAGAGTGGAGAATGTGTATAGACTCCTGCACCATAAACAAGATCACCATCAAGTACAATTTTCCATTGCCATGCATGGATGACCTTATGGATTGTCTTAGTGGTGCAAAATACTTTTCAAAAATTGATCTCAAGAGTAGATACCATCAGATTAGGATCCGAAATGGAGACAAATGGAAGATCACATTCAAAACAAAAGAAGGCTTGTATGAATAGTCGGTAAAGTCATTTGGATTGACCAACATGCCAAACACATTCATGAGGTTGATAAACAAGGTTTTGAAGCCATCTCTAGGCAAATTTGTGGCTGTATACTTAGATGATATTTTGGTGTTCAACAAGATGGGGAAGGATCATCTTGCGCACCTGCAACAAGTATTTGTGCACCTGAGGAGTGAGAAGTTGTACATGAACCTGAAGAAGTGCAATTTCATGAAGGTGCTGGCATACTTGGGATTTATTATATCTATATACAAATTGCATATGGACCTAGAGAAAGTACACCCAATTGTCAAGTGGCCAAAACCAAAAGCGCAATGAAAGTTCATGGTTTCCATGGATTAAAGAGTTTCTATAGAAAGTGCATTAGGAACTTCAATGGTATTTGCACACCCTTGATGTAATGCATGAGGAAGGGAGGATTTGAGGGGACAGTTGCTGCTGCCAAGAGTTTTGAACCCTTGAAGAAAAAAGTGACAGAGGACCTAGTGCTTGCACTCCTAGATTTTTCAAAAGTCTTCTAGGTTGATTGTGATGCTAGCAAAAAAGCAATTGGTGCAAAAGGGTAGAGCGATTGCATATTTTAGTGAAATTTTGAAAGAGGTTAGGCAGAAATACTCTATGACCAAGAATTCTACGTCATCGTCCAAGCTTTGCACAAGTGGAGACATTACTTGTTGCCTAAAGAGTTCATGTTGTACATGTTGGAAACAAGGCAGATAACTGAGAGGGGGGGGTGAATCAATTATCCTTATTTTTACTTTCTTTTCTTATCAATGATATATCAAAACATGAAAACATAAGCAACCATAAGAACAGAAGTGAAATTAACACACACAACACAAGGATTTTTACGTGGAAACCCTGTTAAGGGAAAAACCACGGGGTGACTAACCCAAGATTGTAATCTCTGTTAAAAGAATAAAAGAGTACAAAATGGCACTTGCCAATTAGGGCTCACTGCCCGAGCACACTGCTCACAAGAGGCTCATTGCCTACAAGAGACTCACTGTCTACAAATGCTTACAGATGATGCTAGAGTATTTGAACTAATGAACAGCATCCATATATGCAAGAATTCAATTCCGGTTAGGCTCAATATACCGATCTAGCACATTTCATTCTTCCTCTGCTCAATATCACTCTTCTGTCACATTCCGAGCTTGGATTACTGCCTTCGCACTTCTCTCTGCTTTTCTTCGCACTTAATTCATATTCCTATCACCTACATACATCCACAAGCTTGAATCCATCGGGTATATATATCCGCATCAAGGATTTCAAACAACTTTCTAGTCGGCAACAAGAACATTTAGGATATTTGCAAAATACTGTTTTGTCAGCCGAATTCATACTTGATACATGATGCGCACCAAAAACTTAGGCATAGAAATCATTAATCATGTCGGCCAATAATGTACAGTGTCACAAATTACTCGATCAACACCTTTTACACATCCGGATTGAAGTCTGGTCAGTTCTTCCTTTGTCTGCTCTGTCTGACTAGAACCCAACACTCAGATGCTCATATCTTTTTCATGCTTTATTATTGGAGGCTAAATCTCTGGAATACAATAGTCATGATACCCTTCTTGACTTGTCCAAGTCCGCAACTTACTGAGTTACACCATCTGAGAGATCCGGACCTGATTGTTGGACCATGTTACATACTCTGTTCTTGTCCACCAGACCAAAACAAGCTTCAATCTGACTTCCGGTATAAGCATATTATGTACTGCGAATGTGTGGGATAGACTTTGTTGCCATCAATGACAGCACTTTTGAAGCCACGCAGTGTCTCTTGCCAACAATCTCCCCCTTTGGCATTGATGGCAACACTTAGTGAAAAATGGCTAAGTGTCGCAGTAACTCCCCCTTTGCTTGTGCTCTGTTTCTTTACACTGCTTTACCGGAGCTCCCCCTTTGCTAGATTCCTCATTTTTCACTATTCTTCACTCCCCCTTTGACATCAATGGCAAAGGGTGGAATCCGCATACCAAAATCGTGCAAAAACTATTGTATACATGGCCGCATGTGTATATACAAATCATATGTTATACTTAAGTATATCCGTAAAGATTGTCTTCAACTTTACAATTTCTGTGGCCCAACTCCTCTTCATTCTATCCAAAATGGAGATGTGTCCACTTATCAAAAACGCATATGCTTCTGCCCTCTTTAAATCTGTCGGATTACTGGTCCGGGCTGTACTTTGAGCATCTGTTAAAGCATCATGTAATACCTCTAACTTAGGGAGGATTATTCCCCTAAGTTCACCCATTCTATCCATCAGATGCCTCTTCTCCTTAACCAGTTTCTTTATTTCATTTATGATAACAACAGCTTGACATTCTTGGTTTACCAGAGAGATAGTAAGAGGATCAAACTTCTGAGATAGGTTTGTCAATTTTTCTTCTTGCTCTTTTATCTTCTTCTCAATGTCTTCTGTAACTCTAGGCCAAGATAAACAAAATTTATATATATCTCCTCCATCTTTAAAAGCGTTTTCAATACTCTTTATGCCAATATCTAAGGTTCTTCTGTCATTGTTAATTAGTCCTTGTACTTCACTGAATCTTTTTCCAAAGAACTCTTTTCGGACCTTAGTTTCTGCCGATTTTTCTAAAGATTCAAAATGAGAATTGACAGAATTAACCAAGTTTTTCAAGCTACCGGATGGAGAGGCAGATGCATCCTTTTGATATGTAGGCATGATCTTCTCTAGTACACCGGATGCAATATTCAACAGTTCACTGTCCTCCATGTGTGATTTTAGAAGTTTTTCTTTTGCTTTGGCCTAAGCAAAAGATGCTATCTTCATTATCTGAACCGAAGAGAGTCGAAATTCAGTGGCCCTTGAATCAACTTAGGTTCATCCAGCTCCATCTTTTCTTTGTCCAAGAAATTCTGCACTGTCTCTGCAGTGTCTCTTGCTGGTGATTCAGACTTCTTTTCTTTAGAGATATCAGGACTGACGGTTTGGGTATGTCATCACCAACCTTTTCTGCTTGTTCTTCTTTTGCCTTATCCTCTTTCTCTTGATTCTCCTTCTCTTCTCTTCTTCCTTCCTCTTCTTCTTCAATGCCCGGAAGATTTGTCTTGGCAATTGTGGGATCCGGAGAAGTGACATTACCAGAGTTTACTGCATTGTGAACTTTCTCTTCCAGAACAGAGGAGTCTAAGTCCTCAGATTTCTCTTCATCTATTTTCTTTAATCCTTCGACATCCTTGTCAGAGAATTCTTCATTGATTACTTTTAATCCTTCAACATCCATGGTAGAAGGCTCTTCATTTGTTTCCTCTACAATAGGAAGATTAAATCTCTTCAAGGCATTCCGGAGAATTTCTTTTGTTTCATTTGCTATTTGGTCAGTTTCTCCGAGCATGAGCTTATTCATTCTTGCCTTGCTTCGGAACTCATTTTTACTGTCCTTAAAAACCATGTTCATTTGCTTTGGAGTGATAGAAAGACATAGTTTTATCACTATCTGCTCCCAGATCTCCAAGTCTTTTGCCTTGGCATTCTCTTTTCTCAGCTCTAGAACTTCTTCTAGGCTCTTAGGAATTAATGAAATTATTTCAATGAAGGCTTCGTTGTAGATGTTCAAATACCTGACAGTTGCCTCTTCAAGTATTCTCTTATCTGCATCATTGTATTCATCATAAAATTCTGTCACCGGCTGCAGGTTTCCATCCACAGTGATTGCTTTGATGATGTCTTCAATTGAGAGAGTGGGTTTCTCAACAAATTCTTTTGTTTTCTCCTCCTCATTCTTACTAACTGATAACTTTCCGAACGTTCTTTTCTTCTTCATTCTCTTGACTTCCTCATCTGATTCTGTCTCTTCATCATCCTTTTGGCTCACATATGTTCTTGTGGCCTTGGTCTTCATTCTCTTTTCTCCTTTACCAGATGGCTTGACTTCTGGTTTGGTGGTTCTTGAGTTTTTAGGAGTAACAGGAGCAGAACTCCTGGAAGATCTTGTCCGAGAGGAGGCTTCCACCGGAATGCTTTCCTTCTTTGCTTCTTGCCTTTCTTTTTCTACTTTCTCTAATTTGTCTATATTAGCATCTACTGCCTCTTTTGTTATGCCAAACCTTTTGGCAAGTTCTTCAACTTCCTTCCTCACTTTCCTCTTGATCTCAGGCTCCCTTAATTCAACATGTATTTTTATGCTTAGCTCATCAAAGGTGCCAAACCTTTCTGCTTCAGTGTCCTTGGGTTGGCTCAATAAGTGTTGAACATGTACGTCCAATATGTTTTCATCGACCTCATATCCCATGGGCATTATCCATACAATTCTTGGCTCAACTGCCTCCATTAGGCATTGATCTGTGTCAACCATGAAGCAAACTATGTCTTTGTATTTCTCAACTATTGACTTTGGTATTCTTTCTCTAGCATGCATCATGCTTTGGAAACTCTTAAAGTAACCCCAGAGAGCTGTGTTTTGGGCTTGAGCATCACCAAGTCCATACATGTAATCTCTAATTTGAATTGCAACAGGCTTATCACTTTGCCAGACCCAACCCTTTGATCTAGGGAGCTCATTCATATAGTAGAAAAACAAACACAGTATTAGACTGCCATATTTGAAAGAGTTTTTCTTATCTTTCTTGATCTTCTACAAATTTTCCATCAGTTGATTCAATAGAAGCTCACACAAATCATAATCTATATTTTCCTTCAGCATTTGATAAGCAGCATAGATTGTTGTACCAGACACAGAATTTTCCCTACTTGAGTGGTAGATTTTGTAACCAATTATCATCAAAGCAAACTTGACATCCGGATCCGTGATGTCATCTATAGTCATTGCTCTCTTGTCATATTTTGATCCGGTGGCATCAGTTACCGTTTGGTTCTTTACAGATTTGAGTGCGGGCACCCCACCAGTTGAATGCAGTCCGATCACAGCCTTAATGGCATCTTTGGTTATCTTGAATGGGCTCATTAGCCACATAAAGTTATCATGCATCCTACTCAGAACATACCGGACCAATTCGTCTTTAGCAAAGCACGGGAAATGTATGCAATGTTCAAAGTGCTTGTCCTTTAGGGTCTTGAATTCAGGTTTGAGGTCAAAATTCTCATCTATTAACTGTTTGTGATAGATATCGATTAATTTCGAGTCTCCAAAATCTTCGATGTTTGCATGAATATAAACCCTAATATCTTCTATATGCAGAACACGGTGTGGAACACTGGAAAACGCACCCAAGGGATCAACTTCTAGAGACTTGTAAGGGTGTTTCTTGAATTTCGGTCTCAGCCTTTCAGAGATATTGACAACCATCGGAGTAGCCATTTTAATTGTCAAAAATTGAAAAGATTTTGCAGAAAGAAATACCTTCTTGCGCCTTAGGGTTTGCTGCAACTGTCGGATCAAAATTTTGATTGACTAAATGCTTGAATGTTCTACAGGATCTCTTCTCAGAGCTCTTCTCTCTTCTTCGTTTTGAATGCAAAGTGTGATAAATGGCGAATGAAGACCCTTTTATCCTTCTGCTAAACCTAATTTGTCATTGTAATAAATGCACAACCTTTTAAGTCATCCGGTTACCTTGTTTCTCAGGCGAGCTTTTTATGAATCATCTTGCAGATCTTCAACCTAGTATCTTAATGATTTGATAACACATATCTGCCTTATAACCTTGCCTCTGGATCCGCAGATCAGAATATTGTATTTTCATATCATACCGGATCAATTTGTATTGTTCTGTTAACACTGGATGGTTGCCGGAACCGGATCTACTCAAGTGGTCATAAACCTTTTGAATCTTCATGCGGACCACTCACATTCTGACTGAAAGCTTTTTGGAGGATTCTCTAAGAACCCTTTAATCCGTAACATCAGATGTTTACTCAATGTGCCGAATTCAGGCACTTACAACCTAGCTGGGGGAATTTTGATCTTTTTGCTGCTCCCCTGAGCTAGAGCTCACCTTTTAATTTCCGGAAGGATCATCAGCACCAGATTCCAGTGCGGATCCATCACAAGTATTCATCACGCTCTTCTTTATCCAAATCTTGCTCATCTCCTTTTGAATCTCGTCCGCATTCACTTTACCTTTGCCTTTGTCTGGTTTCTGATCATGTTTTACAGGACCCCTTTCATCATGATTTCTGCTTCTGCAGAATCTGGCTATATGACCGGATTTATTGCAATTGTAACACACAACATTTCTTTGCTTATTTGGATGATATCCTTTTGATCTACACTGATTAGCCATATGCCCCATTCTATTGCATGTAAAGCATCTACCATTGAAAGAATTGTTCATTTGCATATTTTTGCATTCATGAGATTTGTGACCATACCTTTTGCAACTAAAACATTGACCGGAGAAGGATGAATTGTTCTGATTCATTCTGTTCCTGCACTGGGTTGCTTTATGACCGAATTTGTTGCAATTGAAGCAATTTCCATTGAAAGATGGATATCTTTGGGCATTTGGTTGCCTTACCGAAGGTCTTCTAGGCCTGTTTCTTTGACTTCTTGATCCAAAGTTCTTTTGACCAAATCCAGAGCTTTCACCTTTCTCATATCCCAAGCCACGCTTATCATCTACCCTCTTTTGACTTTCAAGAAGAACTTCAAGTTGGGCTGAGCTTATCTTGAATTTTTCTTTGTATTCATTTGCAGATTGAAGATCTTGTTTAAGAGTGTCTATCTGGCTCTCAAGTTGTTCTTCATTGTCTCCAGCTTCTTCAAGATCCGATTCAAGATGCCTGATTATTCTGTCCATTTTGTGGCAGTCCTCTATTTTCTCCTTGAGGGATTGTTTTAGGTTATCTTCAGTCTTTCTCTTCTCTTCAATTTCTTGGGTGAATTTCATAACCCCTGATTCCATTTCATGTCTTATCATAATGACTTCTTTTGACAGCTTCTCACATAGCTTAGTTTTCTCATTCAGATCCTCATCAGTATTATTGGCTTCATTCTGATTTGCTAATTTTTGGAGTAGTTCCTTTCGCTTTTTCACAGAATTACTGAGTTTTTCTTTCAGCTCATTGATGAAATCATCAGCTTCCTTGAGTCTTTCTCTCAAATTATTGACCTCAAAGTGGGATTGTTCAAGATCATCTAGGGCAGACTAAAGTTGTTCTTTCATACCATATGCATCCATTGAGATTCCCAGATCTTCCTCAAGCTGTTAGGCTTGTTCAGAGGAACTTAGCTCTAATACCAATTGTTGGAAACAAGGCAAATAACTGAGAGGGGAGGTGAATCAGTTATCCTTATTTTTACTTTCTTTTCTTATCTCAATATTCAATGATATATCAAAACATGAAAGCATAAGCAACCATAAGAACAGAAGTGAAATTAGCACACACAACACAAGGATTTTTACGTGGAAACCCTGTTAAGGGAAAAACCACGGGATGACTAACCCAAGATTGTATTCTTTGTTAAAAGAATAAAAGAGTACAAAATGGCACTTGCCAATTAGGGCTCACTGCCCGAGCACACTACTCACAAGAGGCTCACTGCCTACAAGAGACTCACTATCTACAAATGCTTACAGATTATGCTAAAGTATTTGAACTGATGAACAGCATCCATATATGCAAGAATTCAGTTCCAATTAGGCTCAGTATATCGATCTAGCACATTTCATTCTTCCTCTGCTCAATATCACTCTTCTATCACATTCCGAGCTTGGATTACCGCCTTCACACTTCTCTCTGCTTTTCTTCGCACTTAATTCATATTCCTATCACCTACATACATCCACAAGCTTGAATACATCAGGTATATATATCCGCATCAAGGATTTCAAACAACTTTCTAGTCGGCAACAAGAACACTTAGGATATGTGCAAAATACTGTTTTGTCGGCTGAATTCATACTTGATACATGATGTGCACCAAAAACTTAGGCATAGAAATCATTAATTATGTCGGCCAATAATGTACAGTGTCACAAATTACTCAATCAACACCTTTTACACATCCGGATTGAAGTCTGATACTCTGTCGGTCAGTTCTTCCTTTGTCTGCTTTGTCTGACTGGAACCCAACACTCAAATGCTCATATCTTTTTCATACTTTATCACCAGAGGCTAAATCTCTGGAATACAATAGTCATGATACCCTTCTTGACTTGTCCAAGTCCGCAACTTACTGAGTTACACCATCTGAGAGATCCGGACCTGATTGTCGGACCATATTACATACTCTATTCTTGTCCACCGGACCAAAACGATCTTCAATCTGACTTTCGGTATAGGCATATTATGTACTACGGATGTGTGGGATAGACTTTGTTGCCATCAATGACAACACTTCTGAAGCCACACAATGTCTCTTGCCAACAGTACACTGACCACCAGGGATTGAAGTTTATCAATAATCAAGCGAAGCTAAACTAGAGATATGAACTGGGTGGAATATCTGCAAGGTTATTCTTTTGTGGTGAAGCATAGAGCTAGTGCAACCAATAAAGTTTTAGATGCCTTGAGTAGAAGGCTGGCATTATTGTCCATAATGATTGTAGAACTAGTGAGCATGGAGGGAGTGAAGCATTTGTATAGCACAGATCCAAATTTTGCAAATGCATGGCACACATGCATAGAGCCTTGGGCTAGAGATAGAGGCCCATATGAAGATTTCTTTGCATAGGAGGGGTACTTGATTGGGAGACAACAATTATGTATTCTACACAGTTCAATGAGGGAATCTCATTCCTGAGTTATACAATGGTGGACTCAAAGGACATTTTGGTGCAGAAAAGACAAGCCATGCTGGAAGAAAGATACTATTGGTCAAGTTTGTGCAAAGATGTGGAAAGATTCACTAAGAGATGCAGAAAATGTAAAGTTGCAAAGGGAATGTCCTAACACACTAGTTTATATAAACCATTATGCACAGTGGATAAGTTGTGGGAAGAACTATCTATGGATTTTACCCTTGAATTAACATGCACTCAAAGAGGTAATGATTCTACCTTCGTAGTTGTTGACAAATTTCCTAAAATGGTGCATTTCATTCCTTGTCAAAAATCGAATGATGCATCTAGGATAGTATTTGTTTTTCAAGGAGAGTCAAATTACATGGGTTGATGCAAAGTATCACTTCAAATAGAGACACTAATTTTCTCAATCATTTTTAGCACACCTTATGGAAGTTGGGTACACAATTGAATTATAGTTCTACATATCACCCTCAGTTAAATGGTCAAATAGAGGCTATTAATTGAAGTCTTGGCAATCTCTTGAGATGTTTGATGGGAGAGAAACCCACAAAGTTGAACTCTGTTGGTGTAGGGAAAATTTGCATACAACAATTCAATAAACAAGTCCACCAGAAGGACACCGATCCAAGTGGTGTATTGGGACCTCTCCAAAGAGTGTTGCAAACTTGTTGAAGATTGAAGGAGATAAACGAATAACTACAAAAGCGGTAGACTTCACACAACACATGAAGGTGGTTCATGTGCAAGTTAAAAGTCAGCTAGAGGAAAGCAATGTGAAATATAAGTTACATGTAGATGAGCAATGAAGGGAGAGGACTTAGTTAGAAGGCAAGTTAGTCAAAGCGCATCTAAGAAAAGAAAGATTCCCACAAGGGACATATAACAAATTGAAACCCAAGAAGATCAGTCCTTGTAAGATTTTGAACAAGTTATCAAAAAATGCGGATGAAATCGAGTTGCCAGAAGGGATGGATATCTCACCAACATTCACTGTTTCTAATCTCAATTCCTATCACATGGACAGTCTTAAAGATAGTGCATAGGAGCATGAAGAGGTGGATTGGAAGATACACATTCCAAAAAAGCAGCGAGATGAAATTGTGCATATTTTTGATACCGCATTGCGAAAAAGCCCTGGTGAAACGAGTATAAAAAATATCTCATTTGTTGGAAGGGTAAAGGACTAGAAGGAGACTCATGGATTACTAAAGCTGAAGTAAGCCGACTTGAGTGGCCTTATCAGTCTTCAATGCAGTCTTAAATTTGACCATGCAACTCAATTTTTTGTTACTTGGGGTGTCTAATGCAAGAGCATCTCAAGGGTCGGGCAATCTTGCATAACCCAAAAAATGTTTGGCGAGCAAGGTTTATGTATGTGCATGTCTTTGTTTACTTTGTTGTGTTCTATGCCAAGATTTTGTTGCACACAGGTGTTGGTTGGTTTGTAGACTTTCGGTATGATTTTGTCTTTGCACATTGACTTTAGAGGTGACGCACACAAGTTTTGTAGCTTGTGCGGCTGATTTTTGTTTGCACACATTCTTTTGTGGGCACAATATAATCCTAAAACCATGCACGTGGATCGAATCTGCACAGTTATAGTTTTTGTCTAACTGAGGACGTGTTGAAAAAACATAGTAAGCTGCTAACCATGTAATGCATCATGCTAATAGTTGTCAGTTGATTAATTCAAATGTATCATTGGAAGTTGAAGCGATTGCCAAGCAAGATAAACCACCTTGGGTATGATAACAGATTTTCATCATGGAAATCATACTAGGTGATTGGGCAGTGGTTTGCCAGTCTTTCTGTTGTGGACTCTATATGTTTGTTCACTAGTTGTTCGTTCAACCCATTACCAACAATGAATTACTAAGGGAGCTTAAGAAACAAGTTGAATGTATGAGCACAAGCATAGTACTTGTTCCTAACGGTAATTAATAACTCATTTCAGTGAAATACAAAGTTAAAGAACAACAAATCCTTGTGCACTAATATTTTGTGGAATTTCAAGAAGAATCTAATGTTTGATAGTAACATGGTTGAGATTGGAAACATGATATGCAATGTATGTAGCATGTATGACAACATATGTAGAATTGCATAATGAAATGTATGATGTAGATAGCAGCCAAAGGGTTGTAGTAAGAATCAAGTTAAAAGCTTTGAGTGTTGTTTCAATAGCATAGAACTTGGCAACAACATATAAGGAAGTAAATCCATGTTAATGAATCATAAAATGGAATATCCATGCCAATTATGGACCATCCTCTACACGATAAATGTGAAAATTTTGATTTCATATAATATTGTCCTTAATGGAATATCAAAGAATCCAATGAACATGGCTCTCATACCGCTGCTGTAAAATACAGGCAAAAGCATATGAATAAACGAAGCTTTAATATGGATCCATTTCCTTAATGATGTCATGAATACATAGACCATAAGATGTTTTTTTCTAAAATGGCTCACTATTTACATCACTTTACTTATGTCCTTATTGGTACCCCTAGGAAACTTGATCTCCATACCCCTTTTTGTCAAGATTGTTGTCAAATGATCCTCAAGTTTTGTCAATCTGTTCCAACTCATAGTCTTACTAGTCACTTGTACATGTTTGTCTTGTCATGGTGTTTTCTTCTAATAGCTTTTGCAGGGGCAAAGTACTGTGATCATCAACGAATCTAATCAAACAAAGGATGACCTTCAAAGAACAGCAAGCAAGGTGTTTAACTACAAAAGCATGGCACTGATTTGGCATGGCAAAACTTAGACCAAACCACACCTAATTAGTGGCAAGATCATTGGTAAAGGGCACTAAACATGGAAGGACAAGTAACAACCATGTTGCACTTTTCCAATGGAATGGCCAGCAGAAAAAGGTGATCAAGGTGGCACAGAGTAAAAATGTGACAAGGAGAAACTTCATTCAATTAAGTGTAGATGGCGCACTTTATTGGTGGCAATGCTAGTCTAAAACTCCAATCAAGTTGGTGATGTCTTAAGAAAACAATGATAGTGAATAAAGAGAACAAACAATGAACTTAGCGCCATTTTAAGGCGGTGAAGCCAGAAGGAAGTCACAACTAGCATAAAACATAAGGTGTTGCACTTTTTCAATGACATTGCCATCAAGAAAATGTGATAAGTGGCAAAATGGTGATGAAATCACAACCACAAAGAGAAAAATAACAAAAGAAATGTCACACTTTTTGCCTAGCAATGCCAGCACAAAATCGCGACTTGAGTGGCAATCTTTTAAGTAAAACAGGATTAGTAGTTTGAGTCTAAAAACATGAAAGAAGGTGTCACACATTATTGGTGGCAATGCCGCCTCAAAACCACGACTCAACTCACAATCACATTATGAAACCACGACAAGAAGAAATTACACTTTTCAAGAGGCAATGCCATTAGAAAATTCTAACAAAAGTGGTTAATGAGTTAGTGAAACACAACAAAGCAATGATAATTGACTTATGAAAACATGACAACTCAAAACATGAAGAAAATTGCACTTTTGAGTGGTAGTTGACACATAAAACTCTGCCATCACTTAAAGAACATGAAAAGAAGACTTTGGCACACATTTTCAGTAGCATAGCCAAGGGAAAAACATAACAAAGGTGGCAATAACTTTATAAAGTTCTGCCATGTTATGAAGGTAGTAAAACAACTTAAAAGTGGCGCACATTTCATGTGGCTTTGCCACTCAAACTCTCTAACAAACATTAAGACAGGATGGCGAACTTTCCAGCCAACGGTGCAACCTAAAAGTTCCTACAATTGCACTTTTCAATTGGCTTTGCCATGACATAACTTCCCTAAGTGCAAATTCCAGTGTTGGGCATAATCTCATGGATAGTGCTTCAACAATTTTCACAAGCTGCAAAAAAAGTTCACCATATTTCAAAGACTTCAAAAGATTTGACAAAGTTGCAAGTCAAAGTCATTTGAGATTTTCAAGAATAATTTAAGTGGCAAAAGTTGCCATTTTTCCAAAGGGGATACAAATGAGCCTTTTTTAGGCCTTTGTATTTAATTATTTGTTTTAGGATTAGATAGCTTTAAAAGTAGTTTTATTTCCTCTTTTGCAATAGATAGGGATAGGATTATTTTAAAGCAACACTTTTTTGGAAATATTATATTATTATTTTACCCCTTAAAGCTACCTCTAGAGAGCTTATAAATAAGTGCCTTGAGCACATAGATTGGAAGGATAGTAGACTGCAAACATACGCTACAAGAATTGTTAGTCGAGTTATTGTATTTTCATGAAGGTTAATGAATGTTGGTGGAAGTCACATTTATACTGTAGAAGCCATTATTCAGTGATTGTTAAATCTATATTTGTAATTTCTTGAAGTAAATCAAAGTAGATTGTGCTCAGTCAAACTTTGTATTGGCAGAATATATCTTTTTAAATTGCAGCTTTGAATGTAGTTTAATGATTTCCTTCATGAAATTGTGTTATGTCCACTCATCTAAATCTTTCTTGTCAATGTAGATTTACTGCTGTCTGATTCAACCAGTAGTCTGCATTTGTTTGTGCTTTTCCTTCAAATCTGTGTTGCAGCCGAATGTTGGTCTCTATTTTAGCCAATGTAAAGTTATCTTCATTTGTGCTTGATAGTTTACCCTTCTTTAAGTCTGAAAATCTCGCTGCTGTTCTTGACTGTTAACAGTCTGGCACTTGCATCCAAGGCAAAAACATAGTCAATTAAATATTTGCATTTAATGCAAATCCTCCAATGAAATCTTGTATAGTGTGCGTACTTGTAAATTTTGTTAGTTTTAGGTTTAGTTAGATCTCAAAGAACTTCCCCTTATAATTTGAAGAATGGTTCTACCGTATGTGCTGTTCCATTTTGTATTGTTTGGCAACAGACAAATTAGAACACTAACAGTCCCAATACATCATTAGCTTAACACCTCATTACAACATTAGCCTTTATTTGTCCTTGCACCTAATGTCTCAACCCTTGGGACCTTTGAAATATGAAATGAACATTCCAGTTTTCTATTAGGAAAAAGTAAAAACAAATTTGGATAACTTCTTTAAATACCGAGGTTATCGTTTTAGTATTTTACAATCATTAAAACTGAGAAAAAGCTAATAACGTGACACACCTAATCCCTAAAATTCATGTCTAAACAAATTTATAATGGCCAGATCAAAATTTGGCATGTTGATATCATGACATATGCATTACGTAGTTAGTAAATTACAAATAAGTGATGCAAGTATTACTTATTTTGACAGCTTAGAAAAGCAAGCTTTGTTCTAATTGAACCCAAGCTTTTTGTTATAGTTTTTGAATTTGTTATCCTTTATCTCATTTCTCTGAAAAAGATAGAAATCAAAGATTCATTTTTTTAAGAAAATTTGTTCCCTCAATAATTTACAGTTTAGTTTATTTCTAACCTAATCTTAAATATTCTAATATGCAAATATTGTTCTCAAAGACCCAAATTTAGTGAACTTGCGGAAAATGCAAGCACTAAAGGTCCACAAATAGCCTAGAAATTCAAGAACAGACTAGAACCTAGAAAGGTCATTGACATTTTGGAGCATAGAATACATACTGGCTCAAATAAATCAATCTGCATATCATGTCAGATTTCTTCTGTAGAAATTTACTCTGATTCAGAAAAGTGTTAACAGGAAATCTCAAAAAGGACAAGAAAATTGTAAAAAATGATACTTGCAAATGTTACCCAGCTAATCACCTTTTTGACTATTTTGGTCAGTAGATGATCGCAAATCATTGAGACGCTTTGAAATCTCAGCAGCATTGTTTTGCCTTGATACTTTCCTTTGTATTTGGTTCTCTGATGCAGATTCTGCCTCCAGTTGAAGTTCTTTAATCTGAAAACTAAAATTAAGACCTTTAAGTCTACCACATTGTCTGTGCTTGCAACTATGTACAAGTTTATAGCAAAAACCATAACTAATTCTAAAACATCAATGACTGGTATCTCTAGTATTCCATACACTCTTTTGAACCTATACAATATGAAAAACTTATGAATAGTGACTATGGTGTTCTCACTCTTTTAATAAGATCCATAGGTTCCATAGCTCGACGAATTTCTTCCCCTGTTGTTACAAACTTTGCATGCTCTGGGATTTTTTATCAAAACATCAAAAAGAAATCTAGTCAACTACTATCAAATAATTATTAGAAAAAAAACACATTGTGATGTCTGAAATGAACATTGATAAATCCCTACACAGCATCTATTACTCACTTCATATATTGTTTTACTCTTAATTAATTGTAAGCACAACTCAAAGAAAAATGAACATTTCAATGTCAATGCAATATATATTCTAAACTTTCTGACTTATTGTTTATTGTACATAAATTGTAGGCACAAATAAGTGTCAATTCAATAGTTCATTGTCAATGCAATACATATTATAACTTCCCAACTTACAATAAAAAAAACTTCAAATCAGGGCTTTCTTCCTAAAATAACCCACGGTTTATTTCTACCAAAGAAGCAGGTAACAAAATTAAACAGATTTTAAACCCTAAACAGGTAGCTATATGAGTAAGCTTCACTCCTTTTATTACAAAGATTCTTCATAATCATCGATGAAACAAATTGAAAAAACATTAACACGTGCAGTCCAGTGGAAGCACAAAGAAATGCAGTGGATGACAAACAGATTCCAGCATTCAGTTTGTGGATTTATCAATTTTCAGGCAAGCCATAATAACAGACAGGTGCGCAGAATTTCCATTTGATGTTCTAAAGGTCCAAAGGCAATTGCTTAAAATTAATAATCCTTAAACTAAAACTAAAGTAATTGAGGTCCTCCTTGTGGAGAAAACCAATGGGAAGTGTGTAGCAGGTAACTGTGGTTGACTGCCCTCATTCATTGTGGTCAGAATAGTAGCATCACAAGCATGGTACCAAAAAAAAGGTTTTGAAAAAAAATATTAACGAACCAAAGTTACCAGTATACAGGGGTATGGACACAGATGCGGTTATTGGTACTGATGTGGCAGTTTTCCAGGGGCCTTACCATATGATATTACGCAGACACATACATATATACAGCAAAAACGGAGATTTTGAAAAAAAAATTAATGATCCAAAATTACCAGTATACAAGGGTACAGACACAGATGTGGCTATTGGTACTGAAGTGGCAGTTTTCCAGGGGCCTTGCCATATGATACTACACAGACACATACATATATATAGCAAAAAAAAACATATTTTTCTACAGAAGAAAATTGAAAAATGATATTAAAAAATAGGAGGCAATGCTGTTATAAAAACATAACTTTAGAAAAGGATGCTTATGATTTTTCTCTCCTAGTTCCACCCCCGTCTTAATCTGAGTTACAGGTCAACTTATAATTATTAATAAAATATCTCATTAACTTTAATGTCCATGGTTTTGAAATGGATGATGCAGTGCTCAAGAACACTAAAAAGATTTTCAAACCAATTTTCTCAACATGAAGACGAATTCTTCAAGTGGCTTTCTTAGCCTCCAGAATCTTTTGAAACAATAAGATCATCCATGTTAAAGAGCTGACTGAAAATTTATAACTGAGATATGTTTGATTTTCCTTTGACTTCAGATATAGAAAAAATTTTAACAACTCTCTGCATTCTACCGTTAGAGAAACTGTAGAAATTACCCAACCCAGATTAGAAATTCTCGGTATGTAATTAAAGTTTAGTGGGATTAACATTCCTTGACCATTTTTTTTTCCATCAAGAAGATGAATGTGTATCCAAATATATTTAGCTATGTATGGATGCAGCCTGATAACAAGTACCTTGCATGAATATTGAATTGTCATATCCAAGATGTGTCTGTATATGGCCTGCAAAAGGCAGCATATTGGATGCCTATTGCTGCAGTATCCATATGTGGATATGTATTGGATATGTGGGATACAGATATGACAGGGTGCCCCCATAGTATCTAGTCATATAAACAAGTGTTTTTCTCCTAATAATTACGTAGATTAATATTTGGATGCCTGCAGCTGAAACAAGCTCTGTGATACAACCAATGGCATGCCCTGCATTGCCTGCTTTAGTTATCATCAAAAAATTTAATAGCTCACTGCCCTACATTTTTTATCGTAAGGGATGAAGATTGCATACCTTGCATTTTTCCCCTCTGTTTTGTACTCGCTTTGGCCCATTTGTCCTGAGCGCAATGACTATTGTACAAGTGCCATATTTCTGTGTAAAAGTTGGCAATTAACCTGAACCAAACCCGACTACCTTCACATATCCCCAGGGAACAGTCCTGCTCCGAAATTTAACCATTCACTATCCTAGGTCAAATCCATGGCGCAAAAATGATCTTGGGTCAAATCTCCTATGCAGAAATGATTCCCTGATTTCCGAATTCAAATTTTATCTTGGGCCCAAGCTACCTCCCTTCCAACTACCCATTATTTGTTGGCTTGAACATGAAATGTTTAAACTTGCGTGATAGGGTGTTGCATGCAAGGACAAACCCTAATTCATTTGAATCATATAGGAAGAAGAAGAGAGATTTGTTACACATTTCATCATCATTGATTAGAAGAGCATTGCATCAGCATGACATCAACATTTACTGGCTTGAACGTGAAATGTTTAAACTTTCATCATAGGGTATTGCATACAAGGACAAACCCTAAATTCATTTGAATCATCTAGGAAGATCAAGAAAGCCTTGTTACAAATTACATCATCATTAGAAGAGCATTGCATCAGCATGACATCAACATTTACAGTGGTTAGGAATATTGCATGATTGTTTGGTGTGTCTTTGATCATTGTACAAACAGTTGATTCGGATCCAAAGAGTTGACTAAGGGGAAGATCCTTGCATAGCAAGCTCCTAAACGTGTTCATCAACACCACCAGTTTTTTCAGACACAGATTCCAGACACCAAATTGAACAGATTCCAATTGTTTAGAAGTGTGCAGATCATTTCCACAAACAGAGGTCATATCCACCAGCATGGAGATCATTTTCACAGATCCAGAGCAAAGTATAGTGAGGTTTCCAATTTAACAGGTGTCATCTGACACAGTTCTGAGCACGAGCTACAAAGGCAAATCACCAAAAGTAATCTTTCACCAAATATTCCCATCAAATCCTAGAGCTAAGTACCCCAATCCTCTTCTTTAATTTTAGTGCTTATTTATCAACATATATTTGTAGCATAATCTATCTCAGCTCATCATTCTAGGGTGATTTGTTTCTCATCGTTAATCAATTACTTTAATCTAAATTATTTGTACAAGAAGCATTTATTTTCCATACACCTATCACCTACTTTTTTGCAGCAGCCTCCGTCTAGGTTTTGTCACTGTGCTGATCTACAGTAAAATGTAAACATTGAAAATCTATTTGGGGTTTTTCCAACCCACTGTTTTTCTTTTCTGTAATCGTACCTTAGATTGGAAAGTGGTGGTCAGAATTCCCAACATAAACCTATCGCCGTCATTAAGGTTGGCACGGGACTGAACTCAGTTAAAGCCAGAAAGTTGTACCTGAATTGCCAAATATCAAATGCCGCATTTTCTCAAGAAATGTAACGGAATCTTTTTGAAAGGCCTTGTCTTTTCCATGATCCTGGCTCTATTAATAATGGTTTTTCTGAGTGAGGATGCTTCTGGAAACGATTGTGTAAGTTTTGTTTGCATCCGTCACTAGGATGAGAAATATCATTGATGGATCAAAGAGGTTATCCAAAATATTAATGCAAACAAAACTTACACAGTTATCTTCAGAAGCATACTCACTCAATTTCATGGACTGTCGAAACCTCATATCTACTAGTGGTTTCTTTATTATGTGTTTACGCTCTTTATATTGTAATGTTTCTCAGACTTAGGGGCCTCTCTGTGTGGAGGTCATGCTTGTGGCTGGTTTCAGCTATTTGGTTGAAATAAGCGTGCTTGTTTGTATAATTCAACAGAAAGAGAGTTTCTAATTACAAAAATAAACGGACAACAATTTATATTCGATATTCCACCATAGACCCGAAGAAATTTCATCTCCAAAAAAAACAAAATGTAGTCATCAGAAATACAACATTTGCAGATTTGAATTCAGAAAATAGTGATTTGGTTCAAAATTAAAAAATAAATTGCTAATCTTGAGTGGGGATGAACCTGGGACGCCCTGACGCGTCTGAGATTTTCTGTAGAATGGAGCCAGCAACGCCTGTAGCAAGAAAATAAGTGTGACCACATTTAAACAACAGATGACAATTGTGGCATGCTTGTACGAGCATCTCGTCCGCGATCCACACGCATTGCAGGCCCCAAGCCCATCTACCCATTTCTTCTCCTCTTTACTTTGAATTGTAGAAAAACTTCTCCCTACAAAACAGATTATGCGCTACGCATTCCTTCTTACTGCTGGTAAGACACAACTTCTTGAATTGCTAATTAGTTGCCCCTTCCCATCACTTTCACTCTCAATGTTGTTACTATGGGTTGATAAAAGATGACTCCCAACTCTTCATTTGTCCTAGACTAGCCTGTTTATGTCTTAGACCAGTGTGTTTATGTTTTGAAAAATTTATGTAAAAGACTGCTTCAACTTCTTCATTTGTCCTAAACTAGTATATCTATGTTTTGAAAATTTTATGTAGAAGAGGGCAAGAGATATTAGTAGTTGATGAAGATTGATTCTAACCTCTACATTTGTCCTAAACTAACATACCTATCTTTTGAAAAATCTATGTAAAAGACGGTGAGAGATAACTAACATACCTATCTTTTGAAAATACCTATCTTTTGAAAAATCTCTAAAAAACAAGAGATATTAGTATGGGTTGATGAAGATTGACTCCAACCTCTTCATTTGACCTAAACTGGTATATCTACTATCTTTTGAAAAAACTATGTATATATCTAATTGTCTTTTACATAGATTTTTTAAAAGATAGGTATGCTAGTGAACTATTTTTATTTTATATTATTCTTTATTTATTTAAATTTTATTTTTTTCCAAGAGTTATTTTTACTATCATAATAAAAATAGTAACTAAAAAAATTATTAAAATTATTAAGTAATTTGATAAATAAAATAGTAAATAGTTATGTACTTTTAATATGCTTTATAAATAAAATAGTAAGTAATATTTCTTTAAAAAAAAAAAAAAAAAAAATATTTAAGAACTATTTTTATTTTACTTTTCAATAGCAATACAATAATCATATAAAATATTCTCAACATTTTTTTTTTTAAATTACTTTAATTTGTATTTCATGAATTATTATTTTTTCTTTATGAATATCATTTATAATATCTATTTATTCACCATTAGTTATTAGATCTAAATGATATTTATTTAACAGTTATTTATAGTTTTTATTATTCCTACATTCACACCATGAATGGGAGTCGAAAGATTCTGGGATTGCTATGTAAACTTATAAGATTCCAATCTAGAATCTTTATTAAAAAAAACAAATAGTCAATCCACAAATTTAAAAAAACTAAAAAAAAAAAAGGTGAAAGGAATAAAAAATAAATAAATACATGTTAGATGGAAAGAAAAGTGGATGGCAGTTTCATAAAAGCCATCACTATGCACATGAAAAGACACACATTCAATCTATGTATATTGTCTCCTTAATTTTTTTCACATGTAGAACGAACATATCAAATTGTAGGATTTGAGGTGAGGGGTAAATTGATAAAAAAAAAATAGAGGAGAAGGATATCTTTAGATATATTTTTAAATATAACTATACTAGTTTTTGTTAACACACTCACACCATTACACTCCACCCTTGCTACCATTATAGTTATGTCTCTCAACTTGATAATCATAAAATTATGTTTTAAAGGTGTAATAGGCACCTCCTTGCCAAGACACATTCCTTCTTATTGGTAGTAGACACAACTTCTTGAATTGATAATTAGTTACCCCTTCCCCTCACTTTCACACTTAATGTTGTTAGTATGGGTTGATGAAGATCGATCGATCTCTCTCTCTCTCTCTCTCTCTCTCTCTCTCTCTCTCTCTCTCTCTCTCTCTCTCTCTCTCTCTCTCTCTCTCTCCTCTCTCTCTCTCTCTCTCTCTCTCTCTCTCTCTCTCTCTCTCTCTCTCATCTCCTCTCTCTCTCTCTCTCTCTCTCTCTCTCTCTCTCCTCTCTCTCTCTCTCTCTCTCTCTCTCTCTCTCTCTCTCTCTCTCTCTCTCTCTGATAAGTAAATAGCTGTCTGTATGACAGTGCATGTATTATAGATAGTAAGAAAACCAAGTACATAGCTTACTAAGTGAGCGGTTACATCATTAACTTCGACAAAAGAAAAGAAATTATTTGTTGTGTGAAAAGGTCATGAGCCCCTCTGCTAGCTCCACAGCTCTTTCCACTGGGCAGGAGACAAGAGATCCCTGTACAAACTGACAATGTAAGCAAAGGTCTCCATGTTGTTTCTTCATATGCCTTCCCTATAACCCACCAAAGCCTGACCAGCCACACTATTTCTTTGTTGGCAGTCGTCGCATCGAAGATCCTAGCCATCAGTCCATATTTTGGCCTTTTGTTAAAATTGGGGATTGCCTCTGTTGCAGTCGTATTCATGTGGTTCTTAACAAAACTATTCATCATGATCTTGCCACTATTCTTTTGTCCCATTATGAGAACCGTGTTCATCAAAAACTCCTCATAGAGAAAGTCATCGTGAATGTGCCCGCCAGTAAAGACTTTGGAGTTGATCACTTTGAAAATAGCATCCACTATCTCCTTTGAATCTGCCTTGAAGAGCATTTAATTTGGTCTTTTGGAGTTTCCTTGGCTTCATCTTCTTGGTCACCACTCTCTCATCATCCTCCTCTCCTTCTTCCTCTTCTTCTTCCCTCTCTTCTTCGTCCATTCCCTCTTCTTCCTCAGAGTCTTCCCCTCTGCCCTCTTGCTGCCCAACCTAGCAAATGCACACGCAGTCGATGACCATTCGATTTCCCATTACTTCAACACGCTCTGTGTAGGGTTGGAGGCTCCTGCACTTTAAAGACATGTTTGTGGGAGTTATGAAGTGATACGGTAGCAACCATGTGAAGTCTATCGCTTAATCTTTTGAGGATTATAAATCTTCCCTCAGACTCTAGTTTCCATAAGAAAGTCGATCTACTCACTGATATTTCCTTTGGCAACATTCTAAAAAATGGTGCAGTCTTTTCCTTCTATCCAATACAACACACCATATCCTCTCTCATATTCCTAAGTCTAATCTTGGCATGTTTCTTGAGTCATCTCGAGCAGTGGAGGCTGAGTTGTTTTGGCATGCCAAGATGCCAAAAAGGGGTGAATGCCCCTTATTAGACTTATTTTGGAGGTGTCTTTGAAGCACCTCCCTCAATGCCCTTAGGAAGTCTAATAGTTTTATATTTTTAATGCAAGTTCCAGATTTGGGAGTTGTCTCCTTTGAATGTGCAGGACTGGACCTGAGTGCCCTTGCCATCAATTCCTGCAGCGTCATGTTGACAGGATGTTCTAACTTCCTCTCATGATGGACTGTAATGGTGTGAGTCTGGGAAGACATGGAGGCTGCCAAATCACCATTCACATCCTTGTCCACTGGGACAGGGTAACCCTCGCTTCTAGCACCTTCTTTACTATTAGCAAAAAAAAAATCCTTTCCATTTTTTTCTTTCAGAATCAGAATTGGAGTTGGCTCTTGCAGTTGTGTGGTGGAGATGGATTTTCCTAGGTGGGCACAGTTGTCCTTCAAAACCTTACCAACCTCCATTGTAATAGGAAGGTTCGCAACAAAGGAATCTATTTTCCTTTTAGGGTATTCTCAAGTGAGTGGAAGCAGCTTCTGCATCGGAGCAGAAGAATCACCTCTCTTCCACGTCCAATTTTTGAATCCTTGTATGATACCATGAGTAAAGGGTGATTTCTTCTAGAAACTTTTTTATCATCACCACTTGAATCCTGATCTAGAGATAAGAATCATTGTCTAAGAGAGTGGAGTCTAAGTCCACAACTGTTCCTAGAGATCGGCCAATCTTAAATAAGCAATCCTCCAACCAGAATTCGTGAGAAAGGTTGTAAAGTTTAATCCACTTAGGTTCATCGTAGGGTTCATAGTTGGTCAAATCAAAGTTTGGAGACCACCTCGCATATAGAGGGGTGCACCGTCCCTGAACCAACTCTTGCCACAAAGGATCAAGTCCCGATCAGATTTGAGATGAAGATTGCCACAAAGAAGCCTCTTAGGAGGGATTTAAGAATGTGCCTAATCTGGCAAATTTTGTCAACCCACTTGTTGATTTGCTTTTTGTTGAGTTTAGGCCCTATAAACCGTCCAATGATTGTCGTGTGTTCCAGCATGTCTATGTCATCTACGCATTCTTTCTCAACATTAATAAGGGTGCTGCAACAAGGAAATTTTGTTGTTCTATTGTCCTTCGCATGGCTAGCTGAATGCTCGCCATCCTTTTTTTAACGCAAAAAGATTATATATATATATATATCCCATTCTATCCCTTCTCTATCTCTCTCTTTCTCTCTTCCTCTTTCTCTCTTTCTCTTCATCTTTCTCTTTCCTACTATCTCTCTCTCTTCCCTTCCCTACCACCTTCTCCCCCTCTCTCTCTTCCCTTCCCTGCCACCTTCTCCCCCTCTCTCTCTCCCTCCCTCCCTCTCTGCCTCCCCCTCCCTCTCAACCCATGGAAGGTCAATTAAGTTGTTAGATGTATCTATCCTTGCACAATGAAATGAAAAACATTGATATTTCCATACAGACTAGGTCTTACAACCCCCCAAAAAAATCCAATTCACATATACCCTTCTTACCTTATCCTTGGCACTTGCACGTTGTCATAATACAAAAACATCTCGACTAAGAATTTAGAAAGCTTAATTAAGAGTAAACTAGAAAAGACTTAATAAAGTTCATGATTGGTTACAATGGTTGGGCTTTGTACAAAATGTTTCCCATCTATCCACATTAGTAGACCAGAAATAGTATTTGAATTACTCAGACCTAGTTCTAGGGGTTTGGCGTCAACACTCACCATGTAGGTTAGCTTCTCATTTGCTTTTGTGAAGCTTGGACCATTGGGCTTCATGCTTATTTCCACCCCATTGGGTGGGGTGACTAGCTTGGTCATGTAAGTTGAGAGCGTCGAACCCACATTAGTGATTATTCTCATGAATAATGTGAACAGTTTTGAAGAGCGGGTCTAGTTGAAGATGTCACATCCCAAATTTTTTACTGTGTTTTACTTTTTACTTCTATGTAATTAGTAGTTAATTATGCATGATTCAATGATTTGACATTAACTAAAAATTTTAGGATAAATCAATGATTTCATGAGTTTATGTTTATATGATTAGAATTGACATGTGATTATATGATGTCAAGATGTTATGATTGTTGCAAGTATGGGCTTAACTGGTATTGTCATTGATGTCAACATACTCTTGTTGCATTAATGATAAGGTTTGGATGAGCCGTGAGCTGAGGATATTGAGAAAATTAGTCTCAAATAGGAACAGTGAAGAACAATGATGATTGTAAGACAAAAGTCCAAGATAGGATGAGGATCAGAGGATGCAGATTAAAGGGTTTGTATATATGTGTTTATAGGTGATCCAGTAGAGATCTCAGAGGTCCGCATGAAGATATGAAGAAGTTGTGGATGCTCAAGTAAAACCGGTTCCGATAGGTGTTTAGAGGTGACAGAGTGTAACAAGAAAGGTCCGATGAGATCCGGAAATGAAGTTTCCTATTCTGCGGATTTAAGGGAGTGCTGAGGAAGTCTTTGTGGTGTATCAACTCTATTGGTTTGTGGTTTGAAGGTCCGCAAGCATCTATTCCTTTGTGACAGTAATGACAGACTGTGTTCTTGAGGTTCCAGATGAAGGAGAGAAGGATTTCAGTAAGCAGAAGAAGTGTGGATGTTCTTGGTGATTCAAGAAAGCTTCTGGAGGTCTTTAGATTGTGTCCAATTTGTGTTGGTGGTCCGCATTGAAGTTGGAGCTCGCAATTGAAGAGTAACTTCTGTATGATGGTGTTCTTCTTGAGACAGGCCGACCGGATGGGTTATGCATCTGTCGGATGATCTTATGAATGTTTGCCGACTTAGACGATCATTCCTAAGTTGATGCCTTGTATAAATAAGGGATTGTGAAGTCAGTTTGAACTCACCTTTTTGTGGAGATGAGTGTGTGGTAGCAAAGAGGAGAGCGAAAGGCAGAGTAGAAGTATTGAGCTTAATGGAACTGATTCAAGCATGGTGAAGATGCTATTCTCCAGTTCATGTATGTGATATTTATTTCTTTGTAGACAGTGTGTCTCTTATAGGTAGTCAGCCTCTTGTGAGCAGTGTGCTCGGGCAGTGAGCCCTAATTGGCATGTGCCATTTTGTTCTTTCTATTCTTCTAACAGAGAATACAATTTTGGGTTAATCACCTCGTGGTTTTTCCCTTAACCGGGTTTTCCACGTCAAAATCTTGGTGTCTTATGTGTTGATATGTTTCTGCTCTTGATTTGAATGCATTATGGTTCATGTTTAATATACTGCTAATCACTAAGAAGATTTAAGTGTTTAATTAGAGAAAGTTTTGCATAACTGATTCACCCCCCCTCTCAGTTGTGTTCCCTAAGTCTAACAATGATTTTATAAGGATTATGAATTGACTAACGATACACTAATCCCAGTTTGGTGACTATAAGTTGTAATCAGGAAACAGGTTTCCACCCTCTGAGAAAGAGAGGGAGAGCATCACTGGAGAGAAGTGAATAGATGTATGGATAGAACAGATTGGTTGCCATCTAAGTCTTGTGCCTTCACAATTTAGAGAACTGTCATCAAGTTTGGTAAGTTGTGTTCAATCCAACTACTCTAAGTTTGGTTTCGACTTGACAGTCATCGATTTGTCGAAAAGATCCAATAAGTTTATTTTTTTTGTAAACCAAGTTATGAAGTTTGATCGTCAACATGGAAATGGTCGATAGTCATTAGTCCTTAATTGATGTGAATATAGATTATATTCAAGAGAAAATTTTATTAGTGGGTAAACTATTTCTTTATTGATAATTCTGATATGAATTCCATTATGTTAACCTATTTGTTTTGGCATTTACGCAAGATAGAGAGGGGGAGAATACCTTGACCCCATTCTCAATATCTTGCTACGAGATAGAATCGACGTTAGTATGCATTGTATATGTAAATATTTTGTTGATAAATATATTCATATATATTAAGCATGATCTATAAGTATAAACTTATACTTAATAGACATTTAGTTTTAGAGGGAACGTGATATAACTGCATATTTAATGCTATTTATTACGTGACTTAATGAACACTTAAATCTCCTTTATTCCACAAGTGTTCGTAAGGAGTAGGGATTTAAACTATTTGTATAAGTGGTCTTTAATGACCATTAACCTCATTAGTGTTTGCATACTACTGATTAAGAGCTTTTATAGGCTGGTATTCAGAAACTAAGTGGGGAAAGGGGATGGAAATCAACCTTAACAAAGAGGAAGAACTTGGATTGCCAAAGGGAGAAGTAAAAGCTTTGGAGACTTGAATGTTCATAAGGATATCAATGTATTAAGCTGTTTAGTGAGGGACGTCAACAAAAAAGAAGGAAACAAAATCATAACATTGATAGACCTCGCTACTAATGTGACTGTATCAAGCCGATAGGCTTAGAAGCTAATGTTGTGTATATCAAGTCGATAGACTTGAGGAGTTTTTCTCAGTGAGCACACAGTGTAAGAGAAAGGAGATCTAAAATTTGCAAAGGACCAAAGGCACGTTCTGACATATAATCAAGTAGGCTTATCTTGTCAATAAGACTTTAAAGAAACATGTAAAGATAGTTCCTTATGTTTATCTAAGTACAAGTGAGTATAGAACTATGATTGTAATGTGTAACTGGTGTAAAGTAGTGGTTTTATTTATGCTCAGTAACCAAATATGGTCGTCATGCTTAGAAAAGAATAAAGGAATGATATTCTAGAGTTCTAGAAGCCTTGTGGCTATATTTTACAATATGCATACCTTTGTTACCATAGAGAAGCCTGATAGGCTATAATAATCCGTGGATATACCAGCCATAGAGTTTACATTATGGAAGTTACGTATGAAAACAAAGAAATATAGTCTTATGTTATTCCTATCAACTATGTTTATATTTATAAGGATTGAGCTTATTCTTTTGTTCAGCTGTTTATATTTTATAGGTTTAGTATAGAATGTATGAGAGCACACTTTAATCTTATGATTCTTCACTATGCTAGTAACTTGGCTGAACACATAGTAATCTAATTTTGTGTGATGAAACCAACATCGTATGAATAACACTGAGACTATAACCTGGAAGTCAAGATGGGTAAACTTAGCCAAAGTTAGTTTCACTTTTATTCTGATGATTTATGCAAATAGATTTATTGTTTATAATCACAAGTTGAGGTGTTGTATATTCACTTTAAGTATATATAAATGATAGTGGAATAATTGGAAACACTAAAGTTTAGTTATTTAATATCACAATTGCATTAGCCAAATATTGATAAGTATTATCATGGAAAAGAAGGGATGTTAATCATGAGTTCTCGACTTATCTTTATCGAGAGACAGTGAACTCAGGAAGACAAATTATTTATTAGAGGTCGAGACTAAATTTCTAAAGACTCTAATAGTAATCTAGCAATAAGATAGAAGGTTAGATTGAGATAGGTCTTTAGTTTATAAGACTTTTATGTATAAATGTTATTGTAATCTATCAAAGATTATGTGATAGTTGATCTCTTATCTTATAAATGAAGATATGATATGGGTATTGACAAAACACCAAGAGAGGTGATATCACATCATATGTGCAAATCACATCATGATAGTATTGTTATTTTACTCTAGGATGAAACACAAGATTTTGTGATAAGTTACTCATTTATTTAGAGTTAACTAAAAGTAAATGACATCTTTGGAAACACATAAGGTTACTGTTACTGATTCACCTAAGTATTTATAACAATGATAAGTATTATCATTTTACTCTAAAGAAGTTATTTGTGAGAGTAAAACCTGTTCCTTATTGAGGTCAATAATAATAGTGTGGACTCAAACTTATCAAGAAGAAAGATTGATTAAGTCTTAAGTGAATATCTATGTTGAAGATTATGATATACCCATAGATGAATCTTCGCTTTTGGAAGTGTTAGTGCCTGCATAAACATTCAAGTTTCAAGCATTTAAATATGCAGGCACCTTCCCAAAAAATCCAAAAAAATTCTAAGTCTTTTGGCCTTTGCAGTTGAGAAGTGCAAAAAATTCAGTTGCATGCATGTATCTTTATATATACAAAAGGGTATGTATGTACAAATGCAAATATACCTTGGCGGGCTTGCAGAAATTTCAATCGGCCTTCAAAAAATGGAAAAAATCAGTTATATGCATTTCGCAATGCATAGCGGGCTTAAAAAAGGTGCATATACATTGAGGAATCTATTGCAAACTCCAAGAATATTCCCTGCTTGTATATGAGGGTTACATGTATATCGGGTTTGTATGTTTAGACATGCAATGGCCAGATACAAAGAAGAAGCATGCAAGCGAAGGATACATTGGTGGCATACAAAGAAGGAATGTGCAAAGTCAACATACAAAGGGTAGACATGCATCTGCTACAGTGAAAAAGGGTTTGTATGTGCGAGATACAAGTGCAATATACATTCGCCACATACAACGGAAAGATACATTGGTCGATGCATGTGCAAGAAGAAACATGTACATTGAAAAGATACAAGGGGTCTTGTATATTCGGCAACATACAAAGCAGAATGCATATGCGATATGCATCTGTCATGTGCAAAGGAAAAGGATGTATGAGTCCGATATACAAGTGATGGGACCCGCAGACATACAAGGGTCATTGTATCTCCAACATACAAGTCGCAATGTATATGCGACATACAAGTGTCAGGCAAAGGGGGAAATACATTTGGTGGGGCCCGCAGAAACATACAAAGGAGATTGTATGTTAGAAGATGCATGCATATGTACAAGTGTAAATGTACGCTGGCGGCAAATATACAAGTCAACATGCAAGCGCACAGATGCAAAAGCAAAGATACAAGCTGGATTTCAAAGGTTCTTCCAATCTGACTCATAAGAATGTGGAGTCCACGCCTTGTATGTATATCCGCGTTGTATGTTTGCACATACAAGCTGATATACAAAGAGAAAAGCATACAATTCAGACCTGATTGAAAATCAAATGCAGTGAATAAGATTTGGGGTCTGCGGCTTGCATGTATATGGCGTTTGTATATGCCCATATACAAAAAGATGAGATACATGCTGGATTTAAAAGGTAATTTCAATCCAATTGATAACTATGCTAGAATTTGTGTTGCATGTATATTGCATTGTATGTGTGCAATATACAAGACAAAGATACAAAGGAGAAAACATACAATCCGGACCCGATTGAAATTTCAAGTTGTTTTATACAGTTTTGGGTTCTGGAGGTTGTATATTGCATGTTGTATATGTAAAATACAAGGGAAAGCAGGCAGTTGTATATGCATTTGAAAATGCATATACAAGGTAAAAAAGGCAAAAAAGTGGCGGACAGGGCAAAATGAAGGTCAATGATGGAAAAGTCAAAGCTGTAAAAGCACCTGCATGGCTTGCTCTCACTGGTTAATGACTTTCCAAGGTGTGATTGTGGCCATAGATGTTAGCGATAGAAGGAATCAACGGCCACCCTTCAAACTTTCAGGCGCGGGAGGTTTTGTATGTCTGTAGTTGCGTTTTGAGCGGGAAGGAGCTTCAGGGGCACGTGAACTAGTGGGCTGCGGGTAGTTGGCATTGATGGCAAATGTGCAGAGGGGTATGGGTCGAGATGATCGGCTAGCTACCACATTCAAGGATGAAAATCTCCAGACGGCCGCACATTAACCAATTTCACCTGCTTATTCCTCTCCTTCTCTCAGTCGCATTGGTTGATTTGGGTGTCATTCTTGGTGCATTGTATTGTGGCAGAAATTTTGAAGTGCCATGTAATTAATTGCTGAGAGCACAACCTTGCTATAAAATGCAAACTGTGTTACTCATTTGAGTTGTTGAAGACTTAGGCATTTTTGGGGAAAAATAATGAAAGACAGAGCATTTTCCTGGTTGTTTTATCTCTGTTGGAGTTCATGAGTTGCATTTGAGTGCACCTTGCACATATGTTCAATTTCTTGTCATTTTATATGAAAAATGCATTATTGCATGTGTTTATCTGTCTGTCTCCATGTATTGTATGCATTCTCTTCTTTTGAATCTGGTTGCTAAGGGTTTCTTAGATTCTAGGGTATAGATATATGTATTACATGCTTAATCTCTAACTTCCATTCAAGGAGTGGACTAAATTGTTTTAGGTTGAGTATGGAGAAGATTGTATGTCAGCTGGGATGTATGTAAGTAAAGATAGTTAAATACTTATCCTTGGGTGGTGTTTGTAAGGCAAATATCAGTCCTAACCCCTTGAAACTTGAATGCCAGTTGCAAGCCATTCTCTCGTATACGTCTAGTTGACTCCTTGCCTTGAGATAGGCATTGGTCTGCTACTGGATTAGTAGTTATGATCCAAAACCCCCTGTCTTGCATCCAAACATTAATACAAACCATTCCATAATTTCAGTCTGTTAGTTGTAGGAGTAGGAATAGGACCCCTGCATACTCTCATCCTCAACTAGTTAGTTATGTCCAAGAATGTTGCTAAACTTGTGATGTATCATGCATATCTAGGTCCAAACATGAGAGTATTCTTCCTATTTTTGTAAAGCTAAATCTTTCTATCATTGGGCGAGTCAAGATAAATCTTTAGCTAATAGGGATACCCCCCTTGGTGCAGCAGAACTAGAAGTGAAGGGGAGGCAGCTCACGCAACCTCCTATATCTATTGGCCAAATCTGCCTATGCATTGGAGCTAGCAAACCCTCTGTCGATTTAGGAACTAACAGAAATGGTGAATCCAGTGGGGAACAAGAGTCAAATAGTGTGAAATCATTGTTGCATATCCGGTTCTTTCATGTGAATATGGTGCTCTGTTGATGGAATGAACTCAGAAAAATATATGTTCTGTGATGAGATTTCAATTGTTTGAAAATTTTATCCTCTTTGGAGAGGTGGCGATTCTGCAAATAAGTTTTTAATGCACATGAAGGGTTGATGTATGTTGTGATAAAAAAATTTATGTTCAAGACTTCAGCATCTGGATGAGAAAAGGTACATTATTTTTTCCCGCTTGTATTTATTGTTCTATTACATAAGTTAGATCCCAGGGCGAAGCATTAGGTCTTAGGCAGACATAAGATGTCTGAAAGTAAAACTTATATGAATCCAAATATGTATTCACCCATACTCAGCCAAGAGGGGGATGAAATGTTGTGTAAAAAGATTGAAGAGATAAAGAATAGGTTGATATCCTTAAAGGCTAGGCAGGCTCAGTTAAATAGTAACCTTGTTGTGTCTGCCAGTCAAAATGCTAGACCTCTTGTTAGCTCTTTTGATCCTTTGTATGACCAACTAGATTTGTCATGGGTTGATTATCAAGTTGAAAGTATGCCTGCTAAAATTTACAATCAGATGCCTAGATTTAGTGGACACAGTGTGTGTGATGGGGGTACACATATCCAAAACTTTCACAGCTTTATGGAGAAAAATTCATTTAGAGATGAGGATATGTGGATGAGGTTTTTTGTTAGATCCTTTGGTGCAAGAGCTAGAGATTGGTATTTGAGCTTTCCAAAGAGATCCTTTGCCTATTGGGATGAACTTGTTGACTGTTTTAGAAAAGAATTTGCAAGAGAACCTGCTGATCTTGTTGCAAGATTGATGGAAATTAGAAGACAAGATGAAGAGCCCAGTATTGATTTTAGTCATAGATTTGCAGTAGCCCTTTCACAAATCCCTAAAGACTTTAGACCTAATACTTCAGCCTGCATTGGCATATATTTTGAAGCTTTTGAAGAGGGCTCTAGTGCATTGTTGAGGGAATTCAATATAACAAGTGTGCAAATGGCATACAAATTTTTAGAATGAGCACATACCGAATTCCCTGTCCACAGGCTTTGGTGTGAATAACAGTTATGTGGCTGCAAATGACCAAGTGATCATGGCATCATTTGAAGATAAAAATGAAAATGAAAAAAGAGAAGTTGACAATGCTGCTATTTTTGAACATAATGTTGATAACAATGCTCAACTGGATTGCTCACCAGTTGAGGATGCCAAAGGGAGGATCAATGATGACTCCCATTTCAAGGTTGAGGTATCTTGTTCCGAAAATAATGATGAGGTTATGGATAGCAATGAACACTTGTTTGAATGGGTTTGTGGAGATGATTGTGAGTATTGTGCTCAGGATAGAGAAAAAATAAGCAAACAGAGCAGCAATTCCATGTTTGAATCATTGTCTTTTATTCAGACACATGGAGATGATGAAGAGCAATTAGAGATTGAAACAAGTAGTATTGTTGAGCTTGATTGTTCTATATTTGATTATAGTTTTGTTTATGACAGACATGCTGATACTCCTCCACACAAAGAGTTCATTGATAATGAAGATACATGTTCGGATGCCCATGAACCAGTGGCATATTATAATGAAACTGAAGCACTTGGATCAACCCTCTTTCATGCAAATGATACGTATGCTGAGGAGGATCTGTTTGAGTATGGTGAAAATCAAGGCACTGTTATTGATATGGATTCTGATTTTCATCTTGATGAAAGGGAGACTAACATATATCATGAAGGTTATTGCAGAGAGATGCCTGAATCTGATCCTTTCCTGTCTGGTGCAACTGAAGAATATGTGCATGAAGTGCACAAATATGGACTTGAGAGCTTTATCTTTGATTTGCCAACTTATGATAAAATGAGGCCTGATGCTCCTAGCTTTGTGGTGGACTTTGAGCGCTTTCAGTTTTTAGTCCAACTAGGAGATCATTTTGCAATGCATATTGCTGATATAGATGATGATAAGCTTTATATGCTATATGAATATGCATTGTTTGATAAATATAACATTCACATGTTGCTTAATGCTGACAATTGTTTGCATAAGGTTGACAGAGACAAGCTAAATAAGATGGTTGAATATGCAAATGACAAGGGTTGTTTGTGGGTAAATCATGGCAGCATCTTCAAGCTTGACCCAGTGAGATCAAAAGAAAATCAAGTGTTTGATAGAGGAAAATTTTGGTTTTTCCTTTTTGGTGGCCTAGGGCCACCAAGTAAATTTTAACTAAATGTGTTTTGTGATGCAAGTTGGTATGTGGTTGACTCTGTGCCCAATGGATTAGGGACTGGTCTGCATCCCAAAGATCTATGGTTCTCGCCATGCCTGCAAGAGGCATGCATCCCCAGTCGGAGCCAATGTTAGTGCATGCATAAACATTCAGGTTTCAAGCATTTAAATATGCAGGCACCTTCCCAAAAAATCCAAAAAAATTCTAAGTCTTTTGGCCTTTGTAGTTGAGAAGTGCAAAAAATTTAGTTGCATGCATGTATCTTTGTATATACAAAGGGGTATGTATATACAAATGCAAATATACCTTGGCGGGCTTGCAGAAATTTCAATCGGCCTTCAAACAATGGAAAAAATCAGTTATATGCATTTTGCAATGCATATCAGGCTTAAAAAAGGTGCATATACATTGAGGAATCTATCGCAAACTCTGGGAATATTCCCTTCTTGTATATGAGGGTTACATGTATATCGGGTTTGTATGTTTAGACATACAACGGCCAGATACAAAGAAGAAGCATGCAAGCGAAGGATACATTGGTGGCATACAAAGAAGGAATGTGCAAAGTCAACATACAAAGGGCAAACATGCATCCACTACAGTGAAAAAGGGTTTGTATCTACAAGATACAAGTGCAATATACATTCGCCACATACAACGAAAAGATACATTGGCCGATGCATGTGCAAGAAGAAACATGTACATTAAACAGATATAAGGGGTCTTGTATATTCAGCAACATACAAAGCAGAATGCATATGTGATATGCATCCATCATGTGCAAAGGAAAAGGATGTACGAGGTCGATATACAAGTGATGGGGCCCGCAGACATACAAGGGTCATTGTATCTCCAACATACAAGTCGCAATGTATATGCGACATACAAGCGTCAAGCAAAGGGGGAGATACATTTGGTGGGGCCCGTAGGAACATACAAAGGAGATTGTATGTTAGAAGATGCATGCATATGTACAAGTGTAAATGTACGCTGGCAGTAAATATACAAGTCAACATGCAAGCGCACAGATGCAAAAGCAAAGATACAAGCCGGATTTCAAAGGTTCTTCCAATCCGACTCATAAGAACATGGAGTCCACGCCTTGTATGTGTTGGCAAGAGACACTATATCGATTCATGGTTGTTGTCATTGATGGCAACAAAGGTCATCCCACATATCCGCAAGTCATGGTGTGTCTCTACCGGAAGTCAGAATGAAGATTGTTGTGGTCCGGTGAACAAGAACAGAGCATGTGGCAAGGTCTGACAGATTGGTCTGGATCTCTCAGAGGAAGTATCTTGGTGCAGTGCGGATTTGGGGAAGTCAAGAAGACTACCTTGAGTGGTATATTCCAAGGATTTAGCCTCCGGTGATAGATGAGGAAAAAGATATGAATAGTTGAGTACTGGATTCCTGAGTGACAGTGTGAACAGAGGAAGAACCGACTGACAGAACATCAGACTACCTTCCGGATGGGTTACTGATGGTGTTAAAAGCTATGAAGGCATGAATCATACTTGGCCAACATGATTAATTATTTCTACAAGTATATGCTTGATCTGCACTACTTGATGTGGTAGGATTCAGCCGACAGATTAGAATTAGTGAAAAGATTGACTATTCCGGGTGCCGACTAGAAAGGTGATGAAATTACTTGTGCGGATATATATGCACGATGGATTTAGTTGTGAGGGTTGTAGTAGTTGTGTTGAGAGATGTGAATAAGTGCAGAGCAGAGCAGAAGCAGTAAGAAAGATCCGGTATGTGAGAGGAAAGCAGAATACAGAGAAAAGGAAAGATGAAGTGCAGTAGATCAGTGTACTGAGCCTAATTGGAACTGAACTCTAGCATATGTGGATGCTTCCAATCAGTTCAAGTTTTGTATAACATTCTTTTGTAGACAGTGTGTCTCCTTGTAGGCAGTGTGCCTCCTTTGTGAGCAGTGTGCTCGGGCAGTGAGCCCTAATTGGCAAGTGCCATTTTGTAATTCCTTATTCTTCTAACAGAGAATAATCTTTGGGTTAATCACCCTGTGGTTTTCTCCCTTAATAGGGTTTCCACGTCAAAAATACTGTGTCATGTGTTTTTCATTTCATGTGAATGTTTGCTGTTTGAATTAATACTGCATTGATTAATAAGAAAGTTCAAAAAGAAGAAATAATTAGGATAACTGATTCACCCCCCCTCTCAGTTATCAACAATTGGTATCAGAGCTAAGTTCCTCCTAATAGAGCCTAACAGCTTGAGGAAGATCTGGGAGTTCAAATGGATGCATATGGTTTAAGGGAGCAACTCAAAACTGCCCTTGAGGATCTTGAACAGTCAAACTTTGAAGTCAATGAATTAAAGGAAAGACTCAAACAGGCTGATGAATTCATGAGAGAACTAAAAGACAAATTAAGTCTCTCTATGAAAAAGAGAAAGGAGCTGCTCCAGCAATTGGCAAGACAAAGTGAAGAAAGTAATGCAAATGAAGAGCTGACTGAAAAAACCAAGTTATGTGAAAAGTTATCAAAAGAAGTCATTATGGTAAGACATGAAATGGAATCAGGAGTTATAAAGTTTACTCAAGAGATTGAAGAGAAAAGAAAAACTGAAGAAAATCTAAGACAATCTCTCAAAGAGAAATTAGAAGATTGCCACCAGATGGATAGGATTATCAGACATCTTGAATCTGATCTTGAAGATGCTAAAGATAATGAAGAAAAACTTGAGGATCAAATTGTCTCTCTCAAAAGGGATCTTCAAACAACAAATGAATATAAAGAGAAATTCAAGATAAGTTCTGCTCAACTTGAAGTCCTTCTTGGAAATCAAAAAGGGACAGATGACAAGTGTGGTTTAGGATATGAGAAAGGAGAAAGCTCCGGATCTGGTCAGAAGAATTTTGGATCAGAAAATCCAAGGAACAGGCCTAGAAAACCTCCGGTAAGACAGCCCAATGCTCAAAGATATCCATCCTTCAATGGATACTGCCACAGCTACAATCACTTTGGTCACAAAGCTAATCAATGCAGAAAGAGAATGAATCAGACTAATTCATCATTCTCCGGACAATGCTTTAACTACAAAAGGTATGGACATAAGTCTCATGAATGCAGAAATATGCAAATGAACAAATCATTCAATGGTAGATGCTTTACATGTAATAGAGTAGGTCATATGGCTAATCAATGCAGATCAAGAGGTTATCAGTCAAATATGCAAAGAGATGTTGTTTGCCAAATCTGTAATAGGTCCGGTCATAATGCAAAAGTCTGCAGAAGCAAGAATCAGGACAAAAGAGGTCTGGTATATAGTCAGAATCAAGACAAAGGTAAACAAAAGATGAATGCGGATGAAGTTAGGAATGAGATGAACAAGATTTGGGTGAAGAAAAGTTCAGAGAAGGTAGAGGTTGGATGCGCACCAGACTCTAGTGCTGATATTCCGTCCGAAAATTAAGAAATGAGCTCTGGCTCAGGGGGAGACACAAAGAAAACCCTGTTCCCCCAGCCAATCAAGTGATGCCGGATTAGGCACAAGATGCAGAGTAAAGGGTTTGTAGATATGAGTCTTGAGATGATCCAGCTAAGATTTTAGAGATCCGCATGAAGATGTGAAGAAGTTGTGATCGATCATGTAGAACCTGTTCTGGGAAATGCTCTGGAATGACAGAAGATTACAGAAAGGTCCGGAGAGATCCAGAAGTGCATTGTCTTATTCTGCGGATTGGACAGAGTATTTGGGATGTCCTTGTGATGTGTCATCTTAATTTATTCATGGTTGGAAGATCCGCATGACGTTCATAAATCAGGACTGATCCGGTTCTTCAAGTCATTCGAATAAGGCAAACTGGAATAATGTAGGTCGAGCATTTATTACAATCAGATATTAGGGTTTGCGGAGTAATATAAGGGATTTCTCATAAATCACTTGTTCATTCCGCACTCAAGAAGAAGCGAAAAGTGGAGCTCTACAACAAACTTCATCAAGTTCACCGAAGATCTCTTGCAGAAATCATTACATACAGAAATCAATCCAACCACTCCGTGTAACTGAAGGCGCATAAGGTATTTTCCATTTTCGATATCTCACTACAAATATTTTGAAAAATGGCTACTCCGAATATAGTAAAGATCTCAGATAGGCCCCAACCTGAATTCAAAAAACACCCATACAAGTCATTGGAGGTAGATCCCTTAGGAGCATTCTCTAGTGTTCCTCATGGCGTTTTACACACGGAAGACATTAGGGTTTACATACATGCAAGTATTGAGGAATTTGGGGAATTCAAATTGAGAGATTTCTATCACAAACAACTGACAGACAATGCTTTTGAGCTTAAACCAGAGTATAAGGGTATCTAGAAGAAACATTTTGATCAATTCATTCATTTCCCCTGCTTTGAAGAAAATGAATGGGTCCGGTACGTATTGAGTAGAATACATGACAACTTCCTATGGCTGAATAGACCCTGCAAGATCACAAAAGAAGCAATTAGGGTAGTAACTGGTCTATACTCTTCTGGAGGGATACCTATCCTGAAATCTGTCAAAAATAACATTGTAACTGAGGCCACCGGATCAAAATTTGATAAGAGGGCAATGACCATTGAAGATATTTCTGATCCGGATATCAAGTATGCATCTATGATAATAGGATACAAGATTTATCACTCCAGTAGGGAGAATTCTGTATCTGGAACTGTAGTATATACTGCCTATGAGATGCTAAGGAAGAATGCAGATTATGATCTCTGTGAACTTCTCTTAATCCAATTAATGGAAAATATACAGAAGATCAAAAAGGACAAAAAGAATTCTTTCAAGTATGGTACTCTTATATTATGTCTATTTTTCTACTTCATGAATGAGCTGCCCGAATCAAGTGGATGGGTATGGCAGAATGACAAACCTGTTGCAGTCCAGATAAGAGATTATTTACATGGGCTTGGGGATGCCAAAGCAAGAAATATAGCCCTGTGGGGATACTTCAAAAACTTTCAGAGCATGATGCAAGCAAGATAAAGAATTCCCCAGTCCATTGTTAAAAAATACAAAGACTCAGTCTGCTTTATGGTGGATACTGATCAGTGCCTAATGGAGGCAGTGGAGCCAAGAACAGTCTGGATCATGCCCATGGGGTATGAGGTTGATGAACAGATTGTGGAATTGCATGTTCAACACATTCTTAGTCAGCCCAAAGATCCAAAGGTAGAAAGGTTTGGAACCTTTGAGGAGTTGAGTGTGAAGATCCATGTGGAACTCAGAGAACCTGAGATAAAGAGGAAGGTGAGAAAAGAAGTAGAGCATATTGCTCAAGGCCTAGGCATCCCAAAGGAGGCACTTGATGTCAACTGGGAAAAGAGGTGAAAGGCTGAGGAAGAGAAGAAAGAGGTAGAAAAGAAAAGCAAGAAAAGTACTCCGGTGGAAACCTCAATCCAGACCAGATCATCAAAGGGATCTACACCTGTCACAACCAAAGGCTCAAAAATGTCAAAACAGACATCCGGTAAAGGAGAGAAAAGGTCTAAAATAAAAGCCACAAGGGCTTATACAAGTCAGAAAGATGAAGAGGAAACGAAATCAGATGAGGGGGTAAAAGAAATAAAGAAGCAGAAGAAGAAAGGATCCGGTAAACCCTCCACAGGCCAAGACAAGGAAGAAATGGCAGAGAAATTTGTTGAAAAGCCCACCCTGTCTCTAGACAGTGTAATCAAATCAGTCACTGTGGATGGAAACCTTCAACCAATGGCCGAATTCTATGATGACTACAATGAGGCTGATCAAAAGATTCTGCAGGAAGCTACAATCAGGTATCTGAACATCTACAACAAAGCCTTCATTGAAATTATCTCCCTTATTCCTAAGAGTCTAGAGAAGGAATTGGAAATGAGAAAGGCAAATGCCATGGCAAAAGACCTTGAGATCAGGGAACAGATAGCTATTCAGCTATATCCTTCAATTGATCACAAAACAATGAACATGGAATTCAAAGACTGCAAGGATGAATTCAGAAGCAAAGCAAGGATGAATCAACTTATGCTCGGTGAGACCGACAAGGTAGCCAAGGACACTGAAGAGATCCTCCGGAATACATTCAAAAGGTTCAACATTCCTATTATAGAGGACTTGGGTGCAGAAACAGCTGTGGACTTGGAATCCTCTGCTCTGGGAGAAGTGGCCCTTGAACAGACTACCATCTCTCCTCCGGTTTCCCCTACAGTCTCCGGATCCAAAGAAGAAGAGAAATTACAGAAGAAAGAAGCAGCGGTAACATAAAAAGAGGTTGACAATACCAAGGGTGCAGAGAAAGAGAAGACTCCAATAGAGAAAACCCCAACTGATAGTGGTAAGAATGTGGAAGGAGAGAAAATTCCAAAGGACAGTTCCAAGACTGCAGAAGAGAAGAAACATCTGTCTCCGGCAAGAGACACTACACAAACTGTTCAAAAAATTTTTGAGCAAAGAAACAATAGAGATTGATGAACCGGAGCTTCTACAAGGTCCATTCAACTTTGATTCCCTCTCTTCGGTACAGACAATGAAGATAGCTTCATTTGCAAATGCTAAGGCAAATGAAAAACTCCTAAAGTCTCATATGGAAGACTGTGAGTTGATAGAGGCTGCTTCCGGAGTGCTTGAAAAGATTATGCCATCGGGCCAAAAAGATCCGACAGCCTCCTCTTCCGGTAATCTCAAATCCTTAGTCAGCAGTGTTGGTACACATTTTGACTCTCTAGAAAAATCAGCTGAAGAAAAGGTTTGGAAGGAGTTTTTGGATAAGAGATTCTCAAAGGTACTAGGATTAATCTCTCATGATAGGAGAAATATGAGTATTGGGATAAAGAGCCTAGAAAATGCTCTTAAGGATGGCGGTGACATTTACAAATTTTGTATCTCCTGGTCAAAGGCAACAGTAGAAATTGATAAGAAAATAAAAGAGGAACAGGACAAACTACTTAGTTTGTCTCAAAGTTTTGATCCTCTCTCTTCCTCCATAATAAATCAAGAATGTCAAACTATTGCAATCACAAATGCAATCAAGAATTTTGAAAAGGAAAGGAAGAATATAATTAACCGGATGGGAGAACTTAGAAGGATTATAATCCCTAAGTTAGAAACTATGCATGAGGCCATAAGTGATGCTCAGACTACCGCCCAAACCAATGATTCGACAGATCTCAAGAGGGCAGAATCTTTTGTATTTTTGTTAAGTGGTCACATTTCAATTTTGGATAGAATGAAACAAAGTTGGGCTACAGAACTGGTCCAATTGAAGACATCCTTTGCAGACATTCTTCAGTTTATGTAAGTATGTAATATGCAGCTAAGTATAGTAAAAATTTTGAAAAATTTTGGTGTGCGGACCCTACCCTTTGCCATTGATGTCAAAGGGGGAGTGAGAAGCAGTGAAAAATGAGGAATCCAACTAAGGGGGAGTTCCAGAAATTATATATAAAGATAGAGCATCAGCCAAGGGGGAGCATAGTGTAAACACTTAGTCATTTTTCACTAAGTGTTGCCATCAATGCCAAAGGGGGAGATTGTTGGCAAGAGACACTCTATGGATTCATGGTTGTTGTCATTGATGGCAACAAAGGTCATCCCACATATCCGCAAGTCATGGTGTGTCTCTACCGGAAGTCAGAATGAAGATTGTTGTGGTCCGGTGAACAAGAACAAAGCATGTGGCAAGGTCTGACAGATTGGTCCGGATCTCTCAGAGGAAGTATCTTGGTGCAATGCGGATTTGGGGAAGTCAAGAGGACTATCTTGAGTGGTATATTCCAAGGATTTAGCCTCTGGTGATAGATGAGGAAAAAGATATGAATAGTTGAGTACTGGATTCCTGAGTGACAGTGTGAACAGAGGAAGAACCGACTGACAGAACATCAGACTACCTTTCGGATGGGTTACTGATGGTGTTAAAAGCTATGAAGGCATGAATCATACTTGGCCGGCATGATTAATTATTTCTACAAGTATATGCTTGATCCGCACTACTTGATGTGGTAGGATTCAGCCGACAGATCAGAATTAGTGAAAAGATTGACTATTCCGGGTGCCGACTAGAAAGGTGATGAAATTACTTGTGCGGATATATATGCACGATGGATTTAGTTGTGAGGGTTGTAGTAGTTGTGTTGAGAGATGTGAATAAGTGCAGAGCAGATCAGAAGCAGTAAGAAAGATCCGGTATGTGAGAGGAAAGCAGAATACAGAGAAAAGGAAAGATGAAGTGCAGCAGATCAGTGTACTGAGCCTAACCGGAACTGAACTCCAGCATATGTGGATGCTTCCAATCAGTTCAAGTTTTGTATAACATTCTTTTGTAGACAGTGTGTCTCCTTGTAGGCAGTGTGCCTCCTTTGTGAGCAGTGTGCTCGGGCAGTGAGCCCTAATTGGCAAGTGCCATTTTGTAATTCCTTATTCTTCTAACAGAGAATAATCTTTGGGTTAATCACCCCGTGGTTTTCTCCCTTAACAGGGTTTCCATGTCAAAAATACTGTGTCATGTGTTTTTCATTTCATGTGAATGTTTGCTGTTTGAATTAATACTGCATTGATTAATAAGAAAGTTCAAAAAGAAGAAATAGTTAGGATAACTGATTCACCCCCCCTCTCAGTTATCAACAGTATGTATATCCGCGTTGTATGTTTGCACATACAAGCTGATATACAAAGAGAAAAGCATACAATTCAAACCCGATTGAAAATCAAATGCAGTGAATAAGATTTGGGGTCCGCGGCTTGCATGTATATGGCGTTTGTATATGCCGATATACAAAAGGATGAGATACATGCTAGATTTCAAAGGTAATTTCAATCCGATTGATAACTATGCTGGAATCCATGTTGCATGTATATTGCATTGTATGTGTGCAATATACAAGACAAAGATACAAAGGAGAAAACATACAATCCGGACCCGATTGAAATTTCAAGTTGTTTTATACAGTTTTGGGGTCTGGAGGTTGTATATTGCATGTTGTATATGTAAAATACAAGGGAAAGCAGGTAGTTGTATATGCATTTGAAAATGCATATACAAGGCGAAAAAGGCAAAAAAGTGGTGGATAGGGCAAAATGAAGGTCAGCGATGGGAAAGTCAAAGTTGCAAAAGCACCTGCGTGGCTTGCTCTCACTAGTTAATGACTTTCCAAGGCATGATTGTGGCCACAGATGTTAGTGATAGAAGGAATCGATGGCCACCCTTCAAACTTTTAGGCACAAGAGGTTTTGTATGTCTGCAGTTGCATTTTGAGCAGGAAGGAGCTTCAGGGGCACGCAAACCAGTGGGCTGCGGGTAGTTGGCATTGATGGCAAATGTGTAGAGGGGTATGGGTCAAGATGATCAGCCAGCTACCACATTCAAGGATGAAAATCTCCAGATGACCGCACATTCCCCAATTTCACCTGCTTATTCCTCTCCTTCTCTCAGATGCATTGATTGATCTGGGCGTCATTCTTGGTGCATTATATTGTGGCAGAAATTTTGAAGTGCCATGTAATTAATTGCTGAGAGCACAACCTTGCTATAAAATGCAAACTGTGTTACTCATTTGATTTGTTGAAGACTTGGGCATTTTTGAGGAAAAATAACGAAAGACAGAGCATTTTCCTGGTTGTTTTATCTATGTTGGAGTTTATGAGTTGCATTTGAGTGCACCTTGCACATATGTTTAGTTTCTTGTCATTTTATATGAAAAATGCATTCTTGCATGTGTTTATCTGTCTGTCTCCATGTGTTGTATGCATTCTCTTCTTTTGAATCTGGTTGCTAAGGGTTTCTCAGATTCTAGGGTATAGATTTCTATATCACATGTTTAATCTCTAACTTCCATTCAAGGAGTGGACTAAATTGTTTTAGGTTGAGTATGGAGAAGATTGTATGTCAGCTGGGATGTATGCAAATAGAGATAGTTAAATACTTATCCTTGGGTGGTGTTTGTAAGGCAAATACCAGTCCTAACCCCTTGAAACTTAAATGTTAGTTGCAAGCCATTCTCTTGTATATGTCTAGTTGACTCCTTGCCCTGAGATAGGCACCGGTCTGCTACTGGATTAGTAGTTATGATCCAAAACCCCCCTGTCTTGCATCCAAACATTAATACAAACCATTCCATAATTCTAGTCTGTTAGTTGTAGGAGTAGGAATAGGACCCCTGCATACTCTCATCCTCAACTAGTTAGTTATGTCCAAGAATGTTGCTAAACTTGTGATGTATCATGCATATCTTGGTCCAAACATGAGAATATTCTACCTATTTTTGTAAAGCTAAATCTTTCTGTCATTCGGCGAGTCAAGATAAATCTTTAGCTAATAGGGATACCCCCCTTGGTGCGGTAGAACCAGAAATGAAGGGGAGTCAGCTCACGCAACCTCCTGTATTAGTTGGCCAAATTTGCTTGTACATTGGAACTGGCAAACCCACTGTCGATTCGGAAGAACTCCAACAGGAAGCATATATTCACTATTTCTCTAAATAGAGATTTTGGTGAGAAAATGTCATTACGATAATGAGGTGATAGGGATGCAACATGTATTTTGATTTCCTTGTGTGAAATAGAGTTCCTCTTGTCATATTATAATATAGATCCAAGGAAATGGTTGAACCAAGAAACTAGAAACCTAGATAACCTTTTGATTAGCAACTGTTACTTATGTTAAACTATTTCAAGAAAAAGTATACTAGGAGACATATTCAACTTATCCTATATTTCAAGATTGAAACTATTAAACTAGGTCAAGGGTATATGCATACTAGGAGATGGGAAGTTATAGTTCTCATAATATATATTCAATAGAACTTATTATAGTGCTAAGTACATAGAAGATAAAGTTAACCCAATGACGAGTATCCATGATATGACCTATTCCAAGTTGGGCATGTTGGGAGATTCAAAACTCAACCCCACATGATTGTTGTACTTATGATTGTTGATAAAGGGTTTATGTGGCATAGATACAAAGGATGATATATATGAGTTAATAACCTATCTTAAATTGAAATTCGATAGATTTAAGAAGACCAAGAGGTCAAAAATCTTTTATTACCTTTTAGACTCAAACCTATTACGGTTGAAAGATTAAACTTAGTCAAAATACTAGTTATGAAAATGATAGTATTCATTAAGATATTACATGAATGAGGATATACCTCGTATACTATGTTTGTTCATGTTATGTGAAATGTGAATTCAAATAATGTCAAGTGGTCTAGGGAAGACTAGAGGTATTTGTTTCCATGTTATATTATTATAACATTATTTTTGAAAAACAAGGGTATTTGATATTTCCATGTATTGGGTTAGAGAATTTAAAACCCTAGAATCAACCCAGAAGGGTTTAGAATTTATTTAAAACTCTTAAGTTGGCTATGACAATTTTATGGTTGACAATGAATGGTTGAGAAAATTATAGATCAAGATAGAAAGAGTCTAAGTAGTACTTTGATAAATTTAAGTGATTCATTGATAGAGTCAAAACTGGTTATATATTGCACAAGAGTGTTTAATATTAGAGTCAATGAGTAGAATGACAAGAGGCCATAGACCCTAGAAATTGCAAGAATGCAAAGGGGGACTCTCTAAAAAGTTAGAATTACCTAAAATTTTATATTCCATGTCTATCCTAGATTAAGGATTAGTTCTAAGTGAGATTGACTAGGATTTGAATATAGTTTAGAAAATTTATGTCTAGAGTTACTAAGTGAAGAAAGTCAAATTGTAGGATGAGATAGTTTCCAAGTCGAGTTAGAGGTGTGTGAACACACGACTGTGTTTATTGCAAACATCTATTTATATAGAAACTTAGGCCAAAGTGATGCACTTGTCTCTACATGCATTAGTCGGTTCATAGTGTCTAGATGGCATGACCGTCAGAATGATCAGACTTGGCTAGAAGATTGTCTAGAGTTGTATGGTTGATTGTGTTATGTAGGACATGTTGGTAATTTTTTCCGAATCGGCAAAGGGTTTGCCAGTTCCAATGCACGGGCAGATTCAGCCAACAAACACGGAAGGTTGCGTGAGCTGCCTCCCCTTCACTTCTGGTTCTGCCGCACCAAGGGGGTACCCCTATAGCTAAAGATTTAACACTTTGACTCACCCAATGACATGAAGATTTAGCTTTGTGATAATAGGCAGAATACTCTCATGTATGGACCAAGATTTGAATGACAAATCACAAGTTTAGCAACACTCTTGGACATGTGTGTCTGGTTATGGATGAGAGTATGCAGGGAGTTCCTAATCCTACTCCTACAACTAATAGGTTGGGATAATGGAATGATTAGTTTGATGGATTGGATGCAAGATAGGGGGTTTTGGATCATAACTACTTCACAAGAACAGATCGGTGCCTTATCCCAAGGCAAGGAGTCAACTAGACGTCTACATAAGAATGGCTTGCAACTGTCATTTGAGTTTCAAGGGGTTAGGACTAGTGTTTGCCTTAAAAATACCACCCAAGGATAAGTATTCAACTGTCTCTACTTTCAAATATCCCAGTTGACATACAATCTTCTCCACACTTAACCTAAAACAATTTAATCCACTCCTTGAATGGAAGTTAGAGATTAGGCATGTGATATAGAAATCTATACCCAAGAATCTAAGAAACCCTTAGCAACCAGATTCAAAAGAAGAAATGCATACAACAAGTGGAGACAGACAACAAAACACATTTCATATACAATGACAAGAAACTGAACATATGTGCAAGATACACTTCAGATGCAACTCATAAACTCCACAGAGATACAACACACAGGAAATGCTCTATTTTTTCTTATTCACACAAAAAAAAATGCCCAAGTCTTCAACCCTCAAAAAGAGTGACATAGTTTGGCCTTTATACCAAGACTGTAAACTCAGCAAAATTAATTACAAGGCAAATCAAAAATTTGTCAGATACAATGCATGATCTGAATGGCGTTCAAAATTGAATGCGGCAGAGGGACAAAGAGGAAGGAGCAGGTAGGTTCAGGATCTACACTACCACCTGAAGATTTTCTTTTAAATCTGGTAGTTCATCTGTCATTTCATCCATCGATGCATCTGAAAAATGCCATCAATGCTCAACTACCTGCAGCCATTGCAGTTTCGCTTGTCTATGAAGCTTTTCCCACAAAATTAGTGCAGACACATAGAAAGTCCTTCCTTCGTCAAGCATTCAAAACAGGGCTGTCGATCTCCCCCCATCGCTGAGACCCAACGGCTCAAAAACCTGCAGAAAAGCCAAGAGCCAATGATATCGCGCCATGTAGGCGGCTTTTTCCTCTATCGTTGACTTTTCCATTCACTATTTTGCCATTTTGCCCTTGTATATGCAAGAACGGATGCATATACAATCGCCACTATTCACCCTTCAAAAATCCCTTGTATATGCAAAATGCATATACATCTGTTTGACATACAAGGTGGACCCCAAACCTGTTTAGAACAAATTGAAATTCAATTCGGGTTCGGCTTGTATCCTCTTTTCCTGCATATTTCCTTGTAAATGTGCATGTACATTTGCCTCATACATACAAGGAGGATTTCAAATTTTAATGAGGCATGTTGAAGTTGCTTTGAAATCCAGCTTGCATCTTAACCCTTGTATCTTTCGAATGTACATTGGCACATACAAATGCCCAATATACATGCTGCGGACCTAAAACATTATTCATTGCATTTAATTTTCAATCGGGTCCGGAATGTATATTTCCTCATTGTATATTGGTTTGTATGTGCAAACATACAAACGAATGCACACACAACTGGTGGGCCCCATCACTTGTGTCTCCCCTGCGGCACTGTAGCAAATGTATATTTGTACCTTTGTATGTGCCAATATACAAACACAAATATACAAACCCTCATATACAATTGTAGAATATGCGACGAAATATTCCAGGAATACATCTAAACACAAGCATACATTCGCTCCTGCATATACAAACAAGGAATCTTTCCTGGAATATGCCTGCAATGTATCTTTTCTTTGTATGTTTGAAATGCATGCTGGCGACTTCGTATGTAGCTCGATATACAAGATCACTTGTACATCACACTATAGCAGAAGCATGTCCGCCACCCTTGTACATTTTTCCTTTGTATCTCTACATGCAACCCGATATACAAAGTGGGAATATTCTTGGGAATCTGCAAAAGATTCCCCTTTGTATATGCACATTCCAAAGCCCGATATGCATATAAAATGCATATAATTGATTTTTTCAAAGGTCGATGGAGATTTTGTACCCACCAATGCATATTTTACCTGCATGTATATACAAATACCTTTGTATATACAAAGACACTTGCACCTTAACTGAATTTTTGCATTTCTTCAACTGCAGAGGCCGAAAGTGTTAGAGTTTTTTGGATTTTTGGGAAGGTGCCTGCATATCTAGATGCTTGAAACCTGAATACTTATACAGGCACCACCAGTAGCTCGAGCCTAAAACCCTAAACATAAACGATTACTAACAGGACACAACACTAGGACTCAAATGGCAACCTATTGGTTCCTTATGTCTATACTCTTCATGAATGGTAGGGACACTTCCAAGAAGGAAGGCATGTGGGGGACCGTCGATCTGTGGTTGGAGGTAAAGCATCCACATGATGCTCTCCCTCTGTAGTAGAAGACTCTCTGAGACTTGAAGAATAGATATCAAGATTCCAGGTGCAATATACTTATGATTGACTTATGATGTAAAATTATTCTTTTTCCAAGTGCAAATTATTTGTAAATGTAAAGTAAAATGATTTCACTATGATTTTATCTTTGAATATGTTGCAATTTCCAGGTTGAAAATATTCAAAAAAGATGTTTTTTTTTGTGATCATGCAAATGATATATATATATATATATATATATATATATATATATATATATATATATATATATATATATATATATCTTTCATGTTTACCATGTTCATTTACTTTCTTAGTAAATTGTGTGTGTAATTACGAGTAATATTAGAATGCATGTTACAAAGACCATGGACAAAAGGCACATAGTACAATGTTGTCTAAATAATATGGAACCACATCACCCTCAACTAAAAGTTGAATGCATTCATTCCATCTACTCACCTACATACAACATCACTCATCGTCTAAGTGAACTACATGGTAGAATGAATGCATGCGATTAGTTTTATCATCTTGCATCGATAAGAGACATTGTAAGGCATTGATCTCCAAAGGCAACTCACTCCCTCTAATAGAGGGAATGCCTTTGGCATAAATATGAATTTGCATAATGGTGAAATTTGTATATTTATGTTATTTTTCATTTAGTTTTGTGTTTGTTTTGGTGAAAATGTTTTAATATAATAACATATTAATAAGTGATGTATTCTTATGTTAAGTTTTGGTTCATGGTCTTTTTTTTCATTTTTATTTATTTCCATTTACACCATGTTCTCTATGCATATTCTATTTACTTATCATTATTACACCCTCATTTGTACATACTTCCATATATTCATTCTCTACCTTGAAATTACTATTTTTGTACTAAGGTTCATTTTTTAGTGGCTCAGAATTGACCTAGTTCAATCTCAAGGTGTGCAAAAATAAACCCAAAATAATCATTAAATTTAAAATTCAAGTTTCCTACTCCCTTCTACTAGCCATTATGAGTTGACTTGGCACATGTTTATGTGACATGTTTCTAAGTCATTGTATTTAAAGACATTCAATGTGCAATTAATTCATAAGAGAATTACGAGGAGAATCATTAGAACATACTCTAATTTCGAAAGGGTAACAAAGAACCAAATTTAACACATCATCATATAGGACATCTACATGTTTGTGTATTTTGTCTCCGATACCACTGATCATTGTTAATCTAGCCTGTCGCAGGGATTTGACCTAGGAGAAATCATTCACTTATCAAGTTGCAAAACTCCTAAATGGTGTCCTTAGAATCCACCATGACAAGTTGAACTATCTAGGAGTCAAGGTCAACAAGTTTTTAGGTGCATATTCAATTAGATCGATCCTACACAACACAAATCAAATTCACGTGATAGATCAATTCTATGGCACTTGAGAATGAACTGTTGAGTTTTATGCTCGATGACACGAAACCTGAGATATTCATCAAATGAGGGCATTAATTCAAGGATAGTGGCAAATTGATTCAACTCATCTTTAGCATCATTCTTCCATCATTGGTTTTCGAGCTAAGTTCCCATATCCCGCATTTAATTTTCATTTATTTATTACAAAGTATCGATCACAAATCTAATTTTAATCTAGGGTAATTGGTGCTTATTGATTGCATGTGTTTATTTACCCTAGATAATCCATGTCAAGAATTTTATTTATTTACATTTATTGGTCTACTCAACTTATATACACCCCCTAATATTTTGCCTTAAGGTTTTACCTTCTATATCTTGGTTTTCAGATCTAATTTTCTGAGTATTTTATTTTTAAATATAATTAGAGTTTGATTTTGCATTTTGTGTGATCATTCATTACTCTACTTCTTTTAGGGTTTTTGTTTACCACTTCACCTACCACTTCCATAGCACCTACCATAGCTCCTACAATGTCCATTACCCTTAGCACATCCATTGTTCCTATAGCATCCCTACTTCCCCCACGGCTACTCCCCATTTCATTCCTCATTTTATTTCTCATCTATATACTAACCCCATTACATATGCCCTCCTTATACCCAATTCCTTTTTATTTTGTAGCCTCTATATACACTCATTTACTTGGTTCCTATACCTCTCTTGTTACCATTTCTTGTTCCATCCTAGATGCACTAATGCAAAAAATAGATAAAGTTGAAAGAAAAGTTGATATTGTACTTTAGGTTAAGATACTAATGAATTAATGGAAGCTAGGCATACACTGCTAGCATTTGAGATTGTGACATATAAATTGCCTATTGGCTTTGTGACACCTTGTTTTGCATAAGATGGAGAGTTGCCCAATTAAGCATTTTTAAATTTAATTATAGCATGCTTAGACTTTGTGTATGAGGATATTTTTTGGCTAAACTATTTCCAATTACTTTAAAATATTATGCTATTTAATCGTTATTTTATTTGCCTTATAGGTATATTCATATATTTTCTAATTTAACTAAGGCATTTTTAAAGAAATTCAAAGTCAATATGGTCCTTAAAGTTACTATTTTTGTTCTATTTGAGTGTGCCCAAGGACCAAATTGGCATATTAATGATTATGTCATAAGATTTCATTCTTTATTCTCTAAATTTCAACATCCCTTGTATGATCTAGAACTACAAAATATTTTTATCAAAGGATTGATCATAGTATTTTCCAATAGTGTATACATCAATAGTGAAAGGAAGCTAAGGTGTGGAAATGTTTTATACACTAATCTATGAGAGGAGAATGTACAAAAAAATATGATTTAAAACATTTCATAAAATAATATTAACACAAAACATAGAACCACAACCTAATGATATGCATGGGAAAAACCCTTTGGGGAGAAAATCTCCACACTCCAAAGCATGAACCAATTGCATTATTAACAACAAAGGTCACAATACAGTATCCAAGCACATGTCGTTAGAGGAGAATCACCAACATGTAAATCAAGAATAATTCTAGCAACATAACAATACCTACAAATTCACCATGCATACTCCAACATAAGCACCCAATAAATAGATTAAGCACAAATAGGAAACCATCCCGTGGTTTTCGAAAACCATGTACCAACATGCAAGAGGTATGTTGCCAAAAATCTCATGGCACAAATCCCAATGCCATGGTCTAATATGGGTGACTAGCTAAGTTTAGAAGATTCTCTTTCAGGTTGTCATAGTTTGTCACAACTTGTCATAGTTCACCACCCAACATAGGAACCCCATTTTGTCTGCATTATCCATTTAAAGATGTTTTTATGACATGTATCATAAACTATCATAATGTTGGTCAAGATTCTAATGTAACCTCCTCTTTCATCCTCTTATGCCTCATAAAATTTTTCATAAGTAACCCCACATCTTACAATGTCATAAGATGCTTTTACACATCATAATGACATCAAATGCTCTTACAACTTACACACATCTCAAGATAGCTGACATGTGGCCATTAATGCCACCTCATAATGGGACACCCTCTTTCCCATGTGAGGACAAAATAATAAATAATAAATATGAACATTGGGATGCAAAGTTTATGACACCTTTCCAAATAAATAGATTTAAATATTTTATGGACCTTTATGCACAAGTTAGAACATATCAACTTCTAATACTTTCTCATATACTATAAAGTTTCAAAATCCTAATAATTTTTCAAAGGGTAATTATTTTATAGAAACAAAAGAAAATGTTCATCAATGTAAGGAAACACATGTTGCCAAACCCCTTAGCAATTAAACTCAAAACAAATCTTAACTATTAAACATGCAGGTATTTCCAAATTAACCCTCTGAGAATTAATTGACATTAAGTGATCTACAAAATTTCAATAGCATAACAATGTTAAAAACAACACTTAGAAAGGAATAAGAATGAGAGAAGAAGAATAGAAGCAACTACACAAAGAAGTGATAAAAATATACCTTGGAAAAACCCTTTCGAAAAAAACCCAACCTCTAAAGTAGTGAAACCCATAATGTATTACTAGAAACAACACAAATACAATACAATATCAAGCTTCATGCCTTCCATGGAGATCAACACTTGCAACCTAGAGGAAAATTGGCAACATAACCCTAGAATGTAGAATCTATAAGCCTCCATCTCAAGCCCTCAGTATATTGACTTAAGGATGCCCAAAAAACCACCAAAAGATACTACTGTAGGCCCAAACAAGGTCCCCAAATGCCATGGTAATAATTATCATGACCCACACCCCATGATGGGTTAAAAGGACATTAATAACATATTCCCTTACACATCATAGCCTCCAAACAAACTTGGAAGCACCATTTTGTCATTTACCTCCTTTAGCAAGATGCTTTATGATGCACCATTATTACATGTTATAAGTGGGTCAATATTCATAATCCACTTTGTAACATCCCTCTTACATTATCTTGCATGTGTTGTAGAATCTCTTACACATATAATAATGTCAAAGATGCTCTTACACATATTACATGATATAGATGCTCTTACAAAACTCTTACACACACATCATACTAGAAAACACATAGCATATTGGCCAAGCCAAAGTGGGATGCCTTTTTCCATGTGGGCATAATAAAATAATATAATTAATAAATAATTTTCAGCATTAGGAACAAGATACATAGCACCTAATCCCTACATCAAGTAGCTAATGCTTATAATGTTCCTTCTTTCAAACAAATGCCCCTAGGAATTTTACAAAGTTACAAGAAGCTTTGGAGAATGTGCTTCAAAGTTTATTGAGCTTAAATTTGATTTATCTTCCACCTATTCATCTATTAGATTCTAACAAATTACTCCCTAAGGACTACAATGTGCAAGCATTTTGAATTTGTCATAGAGTCAAGGGATATTATACTCAATCTTGCAAGTGTTTGAAGCATAAGATATAAGATCTTATTGATAATAACATGATTGATATATAAAGGTGTTAATGGTAATGGGAATCATTTGGTTGCATCTCCAAATAAAAATTTAGGAATTTATACCAACCCATCCCTAACCATGCTAACAATGTGGAAAGACAATACAATTGCTATGGATCATGATATTTTAGATGTGTTGGCAAGAGACACTACTATGATGAATGACTAAATGTTGTCATTGATGGCAACAAGACAAAGGAGACTTTACTCCGGTAGATCATTTTGGTCTGACAACGGATTTTGGTCTGGAAGGCTCAAATGGCTAAGTATGGGTAGTATACAGAGTAAGTGATAGAGACTGGGTCAGTATGCCTCTGCAGTTGAAGATAAATATACGGTTCAAGTATGTTATTCATAGATACTTGGTGATCACATGCTCCAGTGTTCAAGTTCTGACTTCCTCTGGAAGTCATATGGTGAAGTATCGAAGTCTAGGTGAACAGAGTAAAGACAAGAACAGTGCACAATACCAGAGTAAAAGGGTCCACATTCCTCTGCTATGGCATATTTGGGTTTGCGGTTCTGAAGGTATGCTAAGAGGTCAATGATGAATGTTGGGTATGATTTTTAGAGTCTAATATGGTCTGCAATAGAAGTTATGATGTGACAGTTGAATTGGTCAAGTGGGATCTTAAGGGATAAGCCGACATGCATGTTAGATCCATATGTGGAGAAGATATATTGTTTGAATAATTAATTCAAGTGGTTGAATGATTGGTGCCGAGCTATATGAATATTGTTGTATATTTGTTTGGGTTCACATTATTGTTTGTGCACAAGATCAAGCTAACTAGGTACAACAGTTGTATACACGTTTCATGTCTGGCTTGTTGAACTACTTTTGAGTTAAATCTTATTGCGGATATATATATTGGATGGATTTCAGTGTTGAATAAGTGTGTGTATGGAAGTAGTGTGAATTCGATGTGTGAATGATTTTAAATAGTTTGAAGAGCAGGAAAACAAAGTATATGTAGTAGAGCAGAAAAGAAAGGAAAACAGTATGAAGTCCTTTGATTATGTATACTAAGCTAATTGGTACTGTACCTCAACATTATGTAGATGCACCTGTAGCAGTCCTCTCTTGGCAGTGAGCCAATCCTTCTTCTATCTTTTCTTCTACCTTTTTGGCAGTGAGCCTTTTGTAGTGAGCACTTCTTGGACAGTGAGTCCTTGGGTAGTGAGCCCTAAGGTAGCGAGACTTCATGTAATTTGGTATTGCTATCTTAATATATTGTGAGCTAACACTCACTGTGGTTTTTCCCTTTTTGGATTTTCCACGTAAAATCCTGGTGTCTATGTGTTATGAATTTGTGGATGCTCTTCACATGTTTACTTTGCTTTCATATTATTGAATTTGGTAATTGGATTAATGAATGTGTAAATGAAAAGGTTTTTAGAATACTGATTCACCCCCCTCTCAGTATTCTTTGTATTCAACAATTGGTATCAGAGCAAGGTTCCTTGGAAGAAGCTTAACAACTTGAGGAAGATCTAGGAAGGTGTACTCATGGTAGCTAGAAGATATTTCTCTTCTCCTGAAGCTTCCTATGAAAGCAATGATGAATTACAAGTTACTCTTGAAGATCTTGAAAAATCTGAAGCTCAAATCAAGGATCTGAAGGATAACATACAAGAAGCTGATGAATGCATTCTAAAGCTAAAAGAACAAGTCAAGAAATTCAAAGAAAAATATAAGGAGGTTAGTGAACAATTGATATTAACCAATGAAACCTTGGATGATTTGAAAGTGGAATTTGTAGAAAGAGCTAAAGCAGAAGAAGATCTAAATCTGTTGGTGAAAAGCAAATTAGAAAAATGTGCTAAACTTGAAAAGGAAGTTGTGAGCCTGAAATCAGATTTAGAGAAGGCTAAGAGCTACGAATAAAAATTCAAAATTAGCTCTGTAAAACTTGAGGAGCTGATTAAAAATTAGAAGAGTCCAGATGACAAGCAAGGCTTGGGATTTGAAAAAGGAGAAAGTTCAAAATCAGGACAAGAAAACACTAAGTTCAAGTAAAACAAATACAACTAGTTCTAGAATCAAAGAAGAAGACCTAGAAGACCTCCGGTCAAACATCCAAATGCTCAAAGGTGCCCATCTTTCAATGGCTATTGTTTTAATTGTAATAAGTTTGGTCACAAGGCTACTCAGTGTAGCAGTAGAATAAATCAGAATGTTCCTTCATTCCCTGGTCAATGCTTCAATTGCAAGAAAATTGGTCATAGATCAAACGAATGCAAAAGTCTGGTTAGGAATGGTTTTAACTATGGAAGGAATACTCAAACTTTTAATGGAAAGTGCTTTACATGCAATAGATTTGGACATATGGCTAACCAATGCAGATCAAGAATAAACTCAATCAATAGAAGGAATCAAGGACAAAGGAATGTGGTATGCTACAATTGCAATAAGTTTGGGCATGTTGTAAAATTCTGTAGAAGCAAGAATGAGAAAAGAAACTATCCTACATAAAGGAGGAAAATAAAGCAAAAAGAAGATAAAGGAAAGAACAAGGTTGATCCGACATAAATCAAAAAGGAAATGAGCAAGGTTTGGATTAAGAAGGATGTGAATGAGATCAAGGATGGATCAACACCAATTTTTGGTGCAGATACTTCCTCCGGGAAGTAAATTGGGAGCTCTGGCACAGGGGGAGTTGTATTGAAAATCCAAATCCCCTAGCCAAATAGTTAGTGCTAGGATACGGCACAAAGATATGATGTAAAGATTCATATGACAGATCTTTTGAAAGTAATTCTAGAAGAAAAGAATCAAATGTAGAATATTGCGAAGCAATCTGGATTAACTAAGTTTAACAAGAGAAGTGTGACAACTTTTTGGAAGATTGCATTTATGGTGATTAGGTTAAGGCAAACAAAGGTTAAAAGGGTTAATCTGAAGGGTTAATCATTTTACATTCAATCTATCAAGTGACTAAGGAGAGCTGAAGCTAAATTCAAAGCGACTATATTGATTTCTAGAACATTTTGAAGCAAGTAAACCCAAATTCGGCAAAAGAGGTATTTATAACTGAAACCCTATTTGTGAATCTATTTGAATCCCTGAAAAAATGGCAACCCCTCAAGTTGATGACATCACTAAGAGAGCCCAACCAAAATTCAAGAAGCATCCATTCAAATCAACAGAGGTCGATCTAATTGGTGCATTCTTAGATATTTTGTTTGGTGTAATGCATGTGGAAGATGTTAGGGTTTATATTCATGTTGCCCTAGAGGAACACGAAGATAATCAACTTAGACCTATATCTAAAACATCTAAGTGGTGATAAATTTGACCTGAAGGAAGAATACAAGGTATTGGAATAGAAGAAACTCATTCAGTATATAGACTTCCCAATTTTCGTAGAAAATGAATGGGTCTGATATGTCCTAAGTCAAATTCATGATGAGTTTATGTGGCTCAATTCCACATTCAAGATCACAAAAGATGCCATAAGGGCGGTCACAAGATTAAACCCTACTAGTACAGTGTCGATATTGAAGGCTGTGAAAAATGATACATTGATGAAAGCCACTAGAGCAAAATTTGATAAAAGAGCATTGACAATTAGTGATATTGAAGATCAAGCAATTAGATTTGCATCCATGGTGATTGGCTACAAGGTCTACTTCACAAACTGAGAGAACTCTGTCTCCGACACTGCCATATACACTGCATATCAAATGGTCAAGGAAAATGTAGAGTACGACTTGTGTGAACTGCTCCGACAATAATTAATGGAAAACTTGAAGAAAACAAAAGAAAGCAAATATCCCTTCAAATTTGGTATGTTGATTTTGTGCTTATTTTTCTACTTTATGCAAGAGTTACCAAGCATGAAGAATCTATTTTGGACTGGAGTCAAACCTGTTGTAGTACAAATTAGAAACCATTTGAGCAACATAGGAAATATTGATGCACAAAACTCAGCCCTATGGGGCTATTTCAAAAATTTCCAAAGGTTATTGCAATCCAGGGAAAGGATCCCCATATCAGTTGTTGATAAATATAAGGACACGATATTCTTCATTGTGACAAAAGACCAATGATTGATGAAGGTCGTTGAGCCCAGAATAGTCTGAGTTATGCCAATGGGATATGAAGTTGATGGAAAAGTACTAGACAATTATGCCCAACATATGCTAAGCAAACCAAGGAACCCCAAAGAAGAAAGATTTGGGACATTTGAGGAACTATCTACAAAAATACATGTTGAGGTGAGAAAACCTGAAATTTCAAAGAAGGCCTAGAATATAGCAAAATATTATGTCCTGAAAAAGGGTTTCACCAAAGTACAAATCAAAGAGACAAGAGAAAAGGCACAAGCAGAGAGGGAAGCAAAAGAGAGGAAGGAAAGTGAACCGGTTAAGGCTTTAGAAGAGCCTAAGAGGCAACCAGAGAACCCAACAGTAACAAAAAGAAGAACTAGATGTTCTACTTCCATAGAAATTGCATCTATGTCATCCAGTCCCACACCCTCTACTAGTGTGGAAGCCCCTGAAACAAGTCACAAGAGACAGAAAACCAAAGGTTGTAGAATGTATGTCAGTATAGCAGCAGATAAGGAAGAGACAAAGTCAGATGAAGAAGTGAAGAAAAAGAAAATTGAGGCCACCAAAGCCTCCGGGAGCAACAAGAAGAAACCCTCTGGTAAGGGTAAAGTTGAGAAAAGGCCAGGGCAAGATAAATCTCAAATAGGAGAAGCCACTATAAGTCTTGAAGATGTCCTGAAAGCCATAACAGTTGATGGAAATTTAAAACCCATAGCTCAATTGTATGATGAGTATGATGATCCAAACAAGATCTCATTGAGACTATTGTCGTCAGATACTTGGACATCTACAACAAATCTCTTATTGAGATCATGACTGATCTCCCAGATAGTTTGGGTAGTATAATGTCTACAAGAAAGGATGTTTCTATGGCTAAGGATGTTGAGCTTAGAGAGTATACACTGATAAAGTTATGTCTGGAGGTCCCACTGGAAGAAAAAGTAAAAGTCTCCAAAGTGTTGCACAAAGAATTCAAATCAAAGAAAAGGATGAACACTCTCATGTCAGATGACATTGAGAAAGTAGTGAAGGATACTAAGGAAATCACTTTGAGAGTGTTAAGGGATCATCTTCTTCCAACTATTTATGATAAAGTAGAAACAAATGTTGAAGTTGGTACATTTATTCCTGAGGAGAACATGGATCAAGGATTGGATAGAAGTGATGAAGAGCTGGAGGAGAAAGATGATCTAGTCCCTGCTATTGGTTCGGATACTACTGTTAAGGATCAATCCAACACAAGTATTCCTCCAGAAAAACAAACTGATGATCAAATAGACAAAGAAAAGATTGAGGAACAAAACAAAGATGATGATCAAAAAGAGGAACAAGCTGAAGAAAACTCTTCTCTGAAACAAAAGAATGATGCTAATGATGTTATGGATTTAGATCCTCCGAAACAAAACCAAGAAGAAGGAGTCTCTGGTATAGCAAGAGACACTGTGGAGTCTACCAAGGAATTCTTGGAAAGAGAAAATTAAGTCTTGGATGAGCCTAAATTTTTGCAAGGACCAATAAATTTGAAATCAATGTCCCCTGTGCAGAAATTTAAATTAGTATCAATTGTTCAAGCAAAGGAACATGAAGAGATGATGAAAACACACATACAAGACAATGATCTCATTGGTGCAACATCATTTTTTTAGATTTTGTTATGATCAAGGATGGATGGAAGAGGATTGTCCTGAAAATTACACCTCTTGGAATGAAATACTGCAGAGCAAGAAATCATGATGCAGAGGGTTTTATGGTGGCATTGAAGGATAAGGTTAAAGGAGGAAGGTTATGCAATAATTTTTATTTTCCTGAGGATATTGTTAGAAATGTTTTTGACTTCCAAGTGACAGAAGAGAGAAAAGTAAAGTGGTTGGCCTTTGTCGAATTGGAAAAGGCAAAATTGGATAAGGATACTAATTTCAAAGGGTTTTTGGGGATATTAATGATATTGTTCTGAGAGTGGAGACAATACTCCAGAATTTTGATAAGGTGGTGGGGTACCTTAAAGAGAAAAGAGAGGTGCAGAGTAAAGAGAAGGCCTTTGTGGGTGAAGAGCAGGATAAGGGGAGTGCTCCCATGCTTGAAGAGAGACCGACATATCAACCACAAAAAGGGCCGTATGTATTTTTAAGAAAGAACAGCATAGTGAGAAAGGAACAAATGATTGCTACCCCTACTTAATCAGAAGGGTCAAGAGCATCTTCTCCTGTGCCACAATTGCCACCACTTTCACCTCCAAAGTCATTTACTCCAGAGTTTATTGAGTTGGATTCACCGCCAAGGGAGCCTGCACCCAAGAGAAGAAAGGTTTTATCAGCAAAGGGTGTTACATCAATTGGACTTGTTGATTATGATTCTGATCTAGATGAGCAGATCATTGTGACTGAGAATGAAATGATGTAGGATATGCCTTCATCTCCAAGAGAAGCAAATTTGTCAATTTAAAGGCTCAGGTTGTGTAAGGTTGATCTAACTAGAGTCAACAGTGCTAATGATATAAGAGAAAAGGCATGTAAAGAATTTATGGATGATGATGCCTTTGTTAAAACTAATGTATTTCATTAGTTTGTTTGGAGAGCAAGAAGAGAAGAGTGTGATGAGAATGTGAAGATAATGATGACTCAAAATCTATAGCTCCCAAGACAAGCCATTGAGTTAAAATTCCTTGTTGAGATGAAGAAAAAGTATAAGGACATAACCCTAGCTGAGGCTAGAGAGTTAGTAAGGAAAAGTGGGGTACTACTATTACTAGATTGGGATTTAGCATCAGCAATAGCATTTGATATAGTAAGAAGGCATGATACTCTGGTCTTTACCACTGAGGAAGAGGCCACATGTGCTTTATAGGGGTCAACATTTAGTTCACAGTGGGACATGTTAGCCATTTGGGCACTAGCACCAAACACCAGCAAACCTGAGGTTGCAGAACCATCTGCAGATTTAAGGGGTGGGCTAATCATCAAAAGAGTATCTAATACTTTAGCTATGGAAGCAGCCACATTGGCTGTGAATGTAGCCCAATTCACCAAGGCTACTGTTGAATCTTCCCAAGAACAGTTTGAGGCCAAAAATAAAGAATATAATGACTTGTTTGTGGTCTATAATAAAGATGAGCATAGAATTGTAGAGTTGTAATTAGAGAATGCATTGCTAAAGGAGAAATTGTAGTCATTACAGTCTAGGCCATCACTAGTGTCAGGGAAGTCAGTGCCACAAGTTCAGGATAATGTCTCACCTTCTCCACTAGCTATTCCATTGCAATAATCACCTCCTCCTGCCCATTCTCCCCCTCTAATTTGTATGGAGATGATAGTCTATGACCCTAACTATGTACCAATTGCATATCTGAGGCAAGGCACTTCAATAGCACCTCCTCTGAAAGGGGAAGTAAGGAAGAGTTAATTGAAAAAATGGAAGTATTTGAGGAATTATTTGGGTTATACAATGATAATAATATTTTCATTGTTATCAATGTTTTGGACATTTGTTTATCACTCTAATTATTTGTTGATGTTCAATTCAATAGGCATGTTTGATAGGGATAGAGCAATTGCTCTTCCCTTAATGCAGACTTGGGTCCACTGACTGAGTGTTTTAAAGAATATTGGTATTGGGTCAACCCATGACCAAAATAAGCCAGTGTAGATAGCTTCCACCTACAAAATAGTGAAGGGGATGATTGATTATCAAGGATTGGTGGATTCACTAGAGAAAAAGATGAGGGGGTTGCTCAAGTAGTTTGATGAGGGTGATCTTGGCCTTCTACCAGACATTCTAAGTAGTGAGGGGATTTGTCAAGACTTATGAGCAATGGAGAGCTCATATGGATGTTGTTATTTCAGCAGAGGCCACCCTAATTTGTGAGGGAGGGGATGTAGAGATATCAATGTTGAAGGAGAGTATGAATAAGTTATCTGTTACCAGTGCATTCCTTGAGGAGTTTGATAAAAATGTAAATCAGGTAATGACCAAGTATGGTCCTTACAGGACTAAACTAGATGAATCCATGGCTTTCAGTTGGCCTATGGAAGAGGATTATACTGCATGGGATGACAAATATAATAATATTCCCTATTTATGATCTCCTCTAGTGGTAAGATGGCATCAATTTTAGTACCTTTTTGTACACTCAGTAGTGTTTTGGGTATTCTAAGATGTCCACAAAGGGAAGTTTTTTCATCTTGTACACTAGGTTTGTACTTGATCTCCAATTCAGCTTTCCCGGGCCCGCAGTAACGATTACAATGAATTGAGGTGGCATATGCATCAAGTAACCATTTCAGATATTTTGGGAAAGCATCATGGGTATTGAAGTCAGGTAAAAATATTGCAAAATCCCTGCAAATAGTATTTTCAAACCCTAACTACCCAATGGAGTGCTAAAAACCTAGAATTAGGCAAGCAAAACAAGGAAATATGAAACCCTAGGCTAATAGTGCAAATCTTCCATTGTTCCTATGAAGCTATGGCTAACTAATGTACTCAAATTTTGCAAACCTACTAATGCTATGGAGAGCTCTCAAGTGTAGACAATGGCAAAGTTGACTTATGCAAGTGGCAAGATGTCAAAATGAGAGGGAGAGGGTGGTTTTATAGAGGAGAGAATTTGAATGGATGGCTAAGATGAAGAGTTGACTTGGAGCCAAGATTAAGGGCTGAGAATGATTAGGGTTTCTAGCCACTAGAGGACAAAAGACATTTTTTTATTAGAAGAAATGGCGAGGTGGGAAGTGATTTTAAACTTAAATAAATTGTATGCATTTATTTAATTTTTTAGAGGAAAGGGTAATGTAGAGGAATTTTAACTAAATAAGTGGGGACTTATTTAATTAGGGTAAGGTTGATAATTTAAATAAATAGGTATTTATTTAAATTAGAAGGGGAATATGGACGTTAGATTAATGAATAATTAAATAATTATTTAATTATTTAATTATAGATGAAACTAGGAGGAAATTGCTTAAATAATTAAATAAATAAAATCTATTTAATTAAAAGCGTAAGAGGGAATGAATGAGATAAATAATTAAAATTATTTAATTAATAGCAAAATATGAAATTGAGATGAATTATGTGTGAAAATATTATTCGCAGGCCCAGGACATTTTTAAGTGTCTACCTTTTGCCTCTCTTTGGTACAATGTTGAATCCAACGTATCAAATAAAAATTTGAGAAATGTGCTCTAAACATGCCCTGGTGTATTTTAGGTGAAGCGTGATGGCCTTATGCCCCCTCGGGAAATTTTTCAAATTTTCTAAAAAATTTGGAAAATTTTCAAAAAAGTTGTGCAAGATGCCCAAAGTGATCTAGAAGTGAGAAAACGGCCATAAAAGGCGCTCGGCATGTGAAAGAAAGCCGTCAGTTGGTCAATTTTGTGAAAAGGGGGCCCACCTAGGTCAAAAAGTCCTATAAATAACCCTTGGGGGGGTCCATAATTCTCATTTGTGCACTTTGAGTTTGAGAATTTCAGAGAGAGCTAGAGCAATGATTTGTAGATTTGTTGTGGAGGTCCTGTCGAGATGTCACATGTACCACTTCATCAGCAATGCGGGTCGAGGGTTTGGACGCATGGTCATCTACCCAAGATAGGTAGGTTGATACGTATATGTCTCTAGCTTTTCAATTTTTGCATTTTTGGGTAGATTCTAGGGCTCGAAAAGAGGGCATGCATGCGGTGCACATTTGTGTACCACCTGCGCTATAGCGTGTGACGCGTGCACTTAGCAGCACAACACATGCAATTTTTGGGATTGCATGCGTTCAGTAGTGTGCCACCTATGCTTAGGCCAAATGCATCTGCTAGGTGTGCCGCCTATGCCAAAGTGTGATGCATAGGTTTAACAATGTGACGCATGGGCTGGAGTGTGACGCATGGGCCAGAGTGCGATGCATGTGTTGGGTAGTATGACGCCTGTGTTTAGGCACCACACATGTGAATAGCAGTGTGACGCATAGGTTGATTTAGCCATTAAAAATGAATTTTGCCCCAATTTTTTTTGCCCATGTTTGGCTGCGAATGTTGCATTTAGGGTTTGCAAACTGATGTGGTGTGATGTCTATGTGAATATAGGAGAGGTTACCACTGATTTACACGTGGCAGAGCCATCCAACTGGATATCAGTTGCGAGACTCTCTGTCGATGGTGTAGCGAGATACTCTCGACGCTCTAGGACTGTATGGTGTTGCATTTATGCCCATGATTCAGGCTAACCAGGTCTATTGACTACAGTGGCTGAGAGATGACATTTTGAGATGTGTTCATGTCATTTTTCGACAGGGGAGGCTACCATGATGTTGCTCAATGTTTGGTGGATTCTTTAGTGCCTATTCATGCAGATCGGGTGATATACAGTCTGGAGACTGAGTTGGCTGCACTTCAATGATTATTTTAGACTGATGTCGTTGCAGCCTTGGGAGTTGAGGAGCATGAGATTCCCTAGGACGCTTTGACAGATTGGTATGATCAGTTGATTGTGGTCTTATGCACCTGTATTGGGGGCCTCGTATGTCCAGATCAACGTGGACATCGATTGCCCATTGGTTGGGAGGAGATGTTAGAGGGCATGGTGACAAATGCCATAGTTTATGCATGGGGACCCTACCTCTTGGCGTAGTTGTATCACTAGTTGCATGGCGTTGTGTATCATGGTGAGTAGTCTATCAGTTGTAGTGTGACCTTACTAATGTATGGGCTTGGGAGCATATTCCTGTATGCAGGCCACCAGTGGAGCGGGAGATCCTGGTGAGTTGCCTTATGTTTTCTGTTACACTAGGACAGTTCCACAGGTATGGATGGGTGATGTTCGATATTGGAGACATGTTATTGATCCCATGGACACATTTATTTGGAGGCCATATAGGGGGTGTCCCAGGTGGACAGATGATGTAGAGCATTTACCTTACTGCAGACACACTAGATATATGATTGGTCAGACCATGCAGGCATAGCACGTTATAGAGTGCCATCTACAGAGAGGGTGCTTAGATAGTTTGGGGAGTGGCAGGATGAGCCGGTCTGCATTGCAGAGTTGCTCGGGTTACGTGAGAGGTTCCAATGTGGGGGCCGATGGTTACAGTTCAGACAACCATTGATGAGATCACTGGGCTACAACCAGTGCAGTGGGGTGTAGATGACGTTGCCAATGCAAGTACCACTCCTACATATGATGCTTGGTGGGCCACCCATAGGCCAGTTCCTTATCTATATCCTGCTGTGCCAGTAGCAGTGGAGAGGTTGGAGCGAGGGCCGAGAGGCCATCTTAAAGGGCAGGGCCAAGGTAGAGGCCGAGGGGATGGTGGTAGGGGAGGTGGTGATGATGGAGGAGCCAGGGGCAGTCGAGGAGATAGAGCCTGAGGAGGCCAGGGGAGAGGTGACAGAGGGAGAGGGAGAGATGGATAGGGTAGGGGTGCTCCACTTGCCCCGATTCAGGAGGAGGGAGAAAGGGCCATAGAACAGGTGGTAGCGACCGCGGGGGAGATGTAGGTGGGGGTGGAGAGGAGGATGTAGTGATGGAGGATGTCAACGGGAGAGAGGAGATGGAGGAGAGTGAGGAGGAGGGGGATGAGGAGGCTGACGAGGAGGTTGATGCGGAGGAGGAGCGGATCAGGGAGTAGGCATTACAGTATGTGCCGATTGTGGAGATTGGAGACGATGAGGCGGAGGAGGAGGCAGGTGCCAGATATTGAGGAGGGGATTTGGCTACCTAGGTAGTAGCTATGCAGGCCCAAATCAAGACTATGCAGATCTAGATGTAGGGTATGTGGCAATAGATCTAGGAGGTGGAGGTTCAGCTTGTCCAGAGGACGACTGATAGGGATATGGCTGTGATCAGGGCTTAGAGGGCGGAGCAGCGGAGTATTGATCTTGCAGCGACAATGGGTGGGCCAGCAGTAGATTTTGCATAGGCTTTGGTCAAGTCAGGGTAAGAGGCACAATATTATAGGAGCCTTTATGAGGGCTTGGTGTCAGCAGACCAAAGGGCACCTAGTTTTCAGAGCAGGAGTGCAAGTTGATCCCACTCGTGTAGATCACACATCATTATGGGGCATTCTCAGAGCTGTGCCTCTCCATACGACAGGCCATCTAGATCTAGGGCCAGATCAGAGCACATGGGTCCTCCCATAGGGCCAGTAGGATCAGAAGGCCATGACAGTGCTAGCTAGGCCATTTTGATAATCATGATGTATATATTTGATCGAGCTTGCGTGCTCTTGTTTTATGATTGAGCATGTGAGCTCCATTTTTGAGAGACATACATATTTAGATTATACTGTGACACATTTTTTATGACGATATATATATGAGATGGACCATTCTGATCGAGCTAGTTATTCCTCTATGCACATGATGTGATGGATGGTTTATGCTTATGGTGCCATGTGTTATGATTTATGATTCATGATGATGTTGTACTAGATACTATGATGTTTATATGATGTTTATGATGTGATGTATGCCATTATTCTTAGATGCATATGTTGATCTGATAGATGTTATGCAATGGTACTTTATTTCTATGTGATGCTTATGTATGGATGCAAATGTCTATGTGATAAATTCCTATATGCTATATGTAGGGTTTTATGCAGATGATGATGATTTTATGTGATTTAATGCAATGCTTATGATTATGATAATGATGATTTATTATGAGCATGATGATTATGACAATGATATTATTGATGGACTAATGTGTGTGCGTGCAGGTGATATGATCTAGTGCAGATTTTTGGTGTGTCACAGTATGATGAAAGAGGATCAGAAGAAAGGGAGATGAAGAAATGGAGAAGAAGAATGTACGAAGGATGAAGATCAGCTTAGAAGAATAGATTTAGACTTTGCCGTGATAGATTTGGAGCTTTCTTTATGCAATTACTACTTATCATCATAGTGCTTATTGTACGAAAGGATGACAAATTCCATGGCATGTCAAAGGCCAAGGCACAAAGTGTGGTCCCTTGTGAGATAGACACAAAACAGACAAGGATTGTCAGGCTCAAACTAAGTCACTAAGGCACCTTGTCAGATCATGTGATGAGAAAACCCAAGGTGTACAAGTCCTGATACATGGAAGTATCTAGCCATTCCAATGCATAGGATGTTTTGATTCACACCCAGTAGTATCCCAGTCACACACAAGGAACCTAGTTGCCCTAGTCATCTTGCCAAGACAAAGCACAGATAGCAATAAAAAAGAGATCTTGCTCTATTCTCGCTTCTCTTCATCTCTTAGGGACTGCCTTGAGAAGCATAACAACGAGACTAGAGAAAACAATCCAAATGAAAGATAAGATAGAGCCAACAACCATTAAATCACTTGTTGAGTGTATATTTGTTTGTCTAATTGATGATGATTGGTTGGATAATGCCTGGTTTGAGGATAGGAAGCATGCCGTATAAGACACCTAGTCTGGTTTTGCCAATGTGACCACCTGTATAAGGCAGAATATAGGATTAGGATATCTCGTATAAGACATGCAGTCTGGCTTCAAGAATGTCACATGTTGGGAGATGGTTGGTTTGTGATTATTGATAATCTCCAAAAGATGAGAAGTGTTGTATAAGACATAAAGCTTGGTTTCGACTACGTCCCATGCTTGTTGTCAGACATGTGATTGGGATTGTTGGTTGGTCATAGTGATGTTCGATCATCACCATGGGAATGATGAGTGACCGTGCTTTGGTGATGTTGTTAAATTGTCTTTGTTTGATTATTTGGATGTTGTTGTCTTGTGACAAACTGATTGTTTTGTCTGCTCAAAGTGTCCATCTCGTTAAAGGACAACTTATTATGACAGTTTGATGTGACGGGCCCTAAGGGACTAACCTAGTGCCTCAGGGGCTCATCAAAGATGGCCTTGCCTATGTGAAAGCTCAGAGGCATCGTAGTTCAGTTTATTGGTTTGACATTATTTATTGCTTGGGATTTTTTGGTTGACTATTTGATTTTTTTTGCAGTTTTTTTACGTTTTGTGATGTTTTTGGAATTTTGGAAATATTTGGATGTTTTTGGATTTTTGAGAATATTTGATTTTTATTTTTATTTTTGAGGAATATTTTAATGTTTTTGTATTTTTGAGGAATATTTGGGTGTTTTTATTTTTTTGGAAATAGGTGTCCTCCAATATTGATTTCAGGATCAAGAATTGCCCCTAGTCAGGTGCATGATAACGTTATGACCAAGGCAAGGTGGGGTGTGAAGACACTAAATGTTAATTTATTCCCAGGCCATGGGAGGAATGTTGTGAGTTATTACAAATTTTGGAATGTGAATTATGTTGTGGATTATGTAGGGTGTATTAAAGAAGGTGAAAGGCGGAATAGAGTGACGATAGACAATGGAGCAAAGATCAACTACACATGGCACTTGTTTGTCAGGTTTTCACCATGGTATTTACCCAAAGCACCACCGAAGTGGTTTTCACTTTTGGACGGACTTTTTTTTTGTACTTTTTAAAGTATAATACCGCCAAAGGTGCATTTTCTTGATGGGTTCTGGTAATGGTTCACCTTCAGGAGTGGCCAGTTGATATGCACCATATCCATAGGCTGTGGTGATGACATAAGGCCCTAGCTAGTTTGGCTTAAATTTTCCTAGCTTCTCCCATTCCATCTAATTTTTAGGGTTTTCTTTTAATACCAGGTCTCCAATATTGAAATGTCAGACTCGAACCCTTTTGTTGTAGCTGCAGCGGAGATGATTCTGGTGTTGACATTCTTTGAATCAGCATTAGGATTTGCCACTTCTAATGCACAGGCAGATTCAGCCAACTGAATACAGGAGGTTGCGTGAGCTCCTCCCCTTCACTTCTGGTTCTGCCGCACCAAGGGGGGTATCCCTATAACTCAAGATGTAACCTTGACTAGCTCAAAGATAGAAGGATCTAACTTGACAACAACAGGCAGAATACTCTCATGTATGGACCAAGATCTGCATGATAGATCACAAGGCTGGCAACATTCTTGGACATGATGTCTGGTTGGGTATGAGAGCATGCAGGGGGTTCCTAATCCTACTCCTACAACTAACAGGTGGAAGTATGAAATGTTTTAATATGAATTTGGATGCAAAGCTGGACATGGTGTATAACACAAGAACACAGCATGATTGGTGCCTATCCAGGGCTTGGAGTCGGTAGACATACACCTGTGAATGATCAGCATGAATAGCTAAAACTGGATTTCAGGGGGATGCACATGATATCTGCCTTACAGATATCTCCCAATGAAGAGTGTTAAGTTATCTCTACTTATGGTATCCCTACTGCAGTATACCCTTCCCAATGTTCAACCTGAAAACAGTTTAATCTGCCCCTTGAGCAGAGGTTAAAAGATCAGACATTCAACACAGGAATTCTATGCTCTAGAATCTAAACATTACGCAAATATCCAGATCCAGAAGAAGAATACATGCAATACTGGAGACAGAATTAACACAACACATGCTAAGATAGCATTACTCATATAAGATCAACCATGAAATCAGTGGATTCATGCCAAGTCATACAACAGGAGATACATAAACTCACAAAATAGACTGTACAGAGCAACCAGATCAGCTGGTTTTGGATTACAGAGCCAAAAATCCACCACTTTCAACAACCTTGAATGAATAACACCATCTGCATTATATAGCAGGAGGTGTATTCAGCATTAACTACCAGGTTGACCAAAAAGCCCGCCAGATATACAGTATCAGAAAGATGGCGCTCAAACTTGAATGCAGCAGGTAGGGGAGGAGACAGGAAGATTTTTTGAGCCTTGCGCCGTCGCCTAGGGATTCAGATCTTCAATCAGGTACTACATCCGTCCATGACATCGCCCATACCTCTGCAACAATCGCCATTGATGGCGCAACAACCCGCGGCCTCGGGAAGAACATCTAACAGTCAATCGCAACCACTTCCCGCCGAGATTCATCATCATGATATTTCGAATATGCAGGATAACATTATCCCACATGCACCCCGCGATGACCTCTTTAACACTTTATATACTAGGTCATGAGCATATATCATGTCGGTGCTTTTGCTCCTGACGACACTAGTATAAGACTTCATCATCATCATCCTCCAACAGCATGATATCCTGTTGCCCGAAATATCACCCTGACGTCATCATCATATCGCAATACAACCGCATGATAATCGCCTTCATCGGCACAACCTGATCCATCGGAGAAACACCCTCCTGCTGAGCCTATACCAAAAGTCTGGCCGATGAACATCTTGATGACGTCATCATCATATCCTGCTGATGTCATCATCATATCTGCCTACTGCGCACCTCCTCATATTCGGATGACGTCATCATCATATCAACATCAGGATGATATTCGGAAGACAACCGGATATTTGGAAATATCATCCTGATGCACTAACATCATGCTGCACTGTAGCTCCGCTATAAGATCAGGGCGAAATATGAATATGATGATGCTTGAAAAGATCACCCCCACTAGATAGCGCACGAAGCCGGCAGGCGGATATCTCCTTGATATCAGCATCATCATGATGCTGGAATAAACACACACTCGAGTGATATGAAAATATCACCCCCTCCTTCGGAAATATCATGATGTAGATAGGCAGAGAAAAAGATATCACCCTGATATAAGGATGACGTCAGCATCATCAGGATGACAAAACAACGAACAAGTGATACAACATCATCAGGATGATATTGACTAAGATCATCCTGACGTTCAAAATATGATGACCCCAGTGAATATCGGGTCGCACTTAGAACTCTTCAACAACATCATCAGGATGATCATAACCAAGATCACCCGATGATAGAAATATCACCCCGGCGAAAAATCATGAAGGCAGAAAATATGATGACCCTCGCAAGCAACACGGTGATAATTGGAAATATGATGATGATGATGACGACCCTTAAGAAAAAGCAAGTTAGGTCGAGCAACTCAAAGAATAACCCCTTCAGAATATCGGGGCAGCATCATCATCATGTTTGGGCAAGGTGATAAATGGAAGATCACCGGATACTTGAGAAATCACCCCCGCAAGCAAACCAAGGCGCACTGTAGCTCGTTAGCATCATCAGGATAAAAACCAAACATCACCCGATAGTGAAATATGATGATGACGATGAGAAACCGGTCGACGGAGAACATGATGATGCTGACCTTCATCGAAACAAAGATGATGATGATGACCTCCTCCTCCGGAAAATATGATGATGCAGCTGAAAACTGCTGAGGAGGTCCAACACTTAGAGCATTTTTTGGATACTTAGGGAGAGCGCCTGCATGAAAATTGCTCAAAAAACTGCCAGTCAATTCAGGCGCTAACAGTGGCTCTGTCTGGGGACGTGCAGGTGCAAGACTGCAGCGAGAACCCCAGATCTCTGGGATGCAGACCAGTCCCTTATCCGTTGGGCATAGAGTCATGAAGTTATCATGATCTGCATCACCCAACACACTTGATGGCCTAAGGCCACCAAGAAAAGAAAAACATGTATCTCCCTTTGTCAAATATCTTGTTTTCATCTGCATGCACTGGGTCAAGCTTGGAGATACTACAAAGATCCACCCACAAACAAATCTTGTCATCTGCATATTCAACCCTCTGATTTGGCTTGTCATTATCACCCTTGTGCAGATAACCCTCAGCATCATGTGGCATGTGGGTGCAGAATGTATCAGGCAATGCATATTTATATGGCATATAGCACTTATCACCTATATCATCATCATGCATTGCAACATGATCTCCTAGCTGGACTGCAAATAGGAAACACTCGGAGTCCACCACAAAACTAGGAAGATCAAGGCTCATTGTATTATATGCTGGCTCATCAAAAGAAAAGCTTTCAAAATCACAATTGTGTACATCATGTACACAACCATCTGGTACACCAGGCTGGAAAAGATCAGGCTCTGGCATCTCTTTTAAGTCAGGCACATTTTCACAGTCACTTACCTGATGTATGTTGTTTCCTCTTTCATCAGGATGAGAAACAGAATCCAAGCCAAAAATAATGTCTAGATCTTCACCATACTCAGACAGATCCTCATCACCATATGTGTCATAAATGGGTGACCCAGGTGCATCAGTTTCATCATAGTATGCCATTTGTTCATGGGCAGCAGAGCACACCTCTTCATCATCAATGGATTCACTCTGTGGAGGAGTATCAGCCTGTGTGTCATAAGCAAAACAGCCATCAAATGAAAAACAATCATGCTCTAAACTAGCACTTATTTTAATTTCTGACTGCTCTTCATGATCTCCATGTGTTTGAAAGGTAGGCAATGGGTCACACATAGGACTGCTTCTCTGTTTGCTTATATCTTCTCTGTCTTGAGTACAATACTCACAATTGTCTCCACAGGTCCATTCTAAAAATTGCTCATTGCTGTCCACAACCTCGTTATTGTTTTCATGGTCAGCTGCCTCATCATTGCAATGGGAATCCTCATTAGTCCTTTCACTGGCATCCTCAACTGGTGAACAATCCAGTTGAGCAGTATTGTTAGCATTATGTTCAAATACAGCAGTCTCAACCTCTATGCTTTTATTCTCATTTTTATCTGCACATGATGCCATAATCATTTGGTCATTTGCAGCTTCATAACCATTATTCACACCAAGGCCTGGGGACAGGGGTTTCAGCAGGTGCACATTTCTCATTTCCTCTACATTTTCTAAAAATTTGTATGCCATCTGCATACTTGTCACCTTGAAATCCCTCAGTAATGCACTAGAGCCCTCCTCAAAAGCTTCAAAGAATATGCCAACACAGGCTGAAATATCAGGTCTGAAACTTTCAGGGACATGTGAAAGGGCTACTGCAAACCTATGACTGAAATCAACACATGGCTCTTCATCTTGTTTTCTGATTCTCATCAATTCTGCAACAAGATCAGCCGGTTCTTTTGCAAATTCTTCCTTGAAACAGTCAGCAAGCTCATCCCAACAGGCAAAAAATTTCTTTGGAAAGCTCAAATACCAATCTTTTGCTTTTGCATCAAAGGACCTAACAAGAAACCTCATCCACATATCCTCATCTCTGAATGAATATTTTCCCATAAAACTTTGAAAATTTTGGATATGTGCATTCCCATCACATGCATTGTGACCACCAAATCTAGGCATCTGACAGTATATCCTAGCAGGCATAGTTTCTACTTTATAATCCACCCATGACAAATCCAGTTGGTCATACAAAGGATCAAAAGGGCTGACAGGAGGTTTAGCTTTCTGACAGGCAGACACAACAGGGTTACTGCTTCTTAACTGGGCCTGCTCAGCTTCTAAGAATATCAACCTATTTCTTATCTCTTCTATTCCTTTATCCAACATTTCACCACTGAGTGTGGGATAACTCATACTTGGATTCATAAAAATCTTACTCTTAGACATCCTTTGTCTGTCTAAGACCTAAGGCTTCCCCTGGCATCTAACCTATGTAGTAAAACAACAAATAAAGGGGAAGGAACAAGGTACCTTTTCTCATACAGATGCAGAAATATGTACATCTTTCAACCAATAACATACATTTATCTTTCATGTGCATTTGGATCTTTTTTGCAGAGTCGCCACCTCTCCAGAGAGGATAAAATTTTCAATAGCTGAAAGCTACTTTTCCAGGTTCATTCCACCAGCAGAGCATCATTTTGTTAGTGACTCGGATGGGCCACAAGTATATCATTTTTTAGTCCATCCCCAGTAGAGTCGCCATTTTGTTGACATTCTTTGAATCAGCATTAGGATTTGCCACTTCTAATGCACAGGCAGATTCAGCCAACTGAATACAGGAGGTTGCGTGAGCTCCTCCCCTTCACTTCTGGTTCTGCCGCACCAAGGGGGGTATCCCTATAACTCAAGATGTAACCTTGACTAGCTCAAAGATAGAAGGATCTAACTTGACAACAACAGGCAGAATACTCTCATGTATGGACCAAGATCTGCATGATAGATCACAAGGCTGGCAACATTCTTGGACATGATGTCTGGTTGGGTATGAGAGCATGCAGGGGGTTCCTAATCCTACTCCTACAACTAACAGGTGGAAGTATGAAATGTTTTGATATGAATTTGGATGCAAAGCTGGACATGGTGTATAACACAAGAACACAGCATGATTGGTGCCTATCCAGGGCTTGGAGTCGGTAGACATACACCTGTGAATGATCAGCATGAATAGCTAAAACTAGATTTCAGGGGGATGCACATGATATCTGCCTTACAGATATCTCCCAATGAAGAGTGTTAAGTTATCTCTACTTATGGTATCCCTACTGCAGTATACCCTTCCCAATGTTCAACCTGAAAATAGTTTAATCTGCCCCTTGAGCAGAGGTTAAAAGATCAGACATTCAACACAAGAATTCTATGCTCTAGAATCTAAACATTACGCAAATATCCAGATCCAGAAGAAGAATACATGCAATACTGGAGACAGAATTAACACAACACATGCTAAGATAGCATTACTCATATAAGATCAACCATGAAATCAGTGGATTCATGCCAAGTCGTACAACAGGAGATACATAAACTCACAAAATAGACTGTACAGAGCAACCAGATCAGCTGGTTTTGGATTACAGAGCCAAAAATCCACCACTTTCAACAACCTTGAATGAATAACACCATCTGCATTATATAGCAGGAGGTGTATTCAGCATTAACTACCAGGTTGACCAAAAAGCCCGCCAGATATACAGTATCAGAAAGATGGCGCTCAAACTTGAATGCAGCAGGTAGGGGAGGAGACAGGAAGATTTTTCGAGCCTTGCGCCGTCGCCTAGGGATTCAGATCTTCAATCAGGTACTACATCCGTCCACGACATCGCCCATACCTCTGCAACAATCGCCATTGATGGCGCACCAACCCGCGGCCTCGGGAAGAACATCTAACAGTCAATCGCAACCACTTCCCGCCGAGATTCATCATCATGATATTTCGAATATGCAGGATAACATTATCCCACATGCACCCCGCGATGACCTCTTTAACACTTTATATACTAGGTCATGAGCATATATCATGTCGGTGCTTTTGCTCCTGACGACACTAGTATAAGACTTCATCATCATCATCCTCCAGCAGCATGATATCCTGTTGCCCGAAATATCACCCTGACGTCATCATCATATCGCAATACAACCGCATGATAATCGCCTTCATCGGCACAACCTGATCCATCGGAGAAACACCCTCCTGCTGAGCCTATACCAAAAGTCTGGCCGATGAACATCTTGATGACGTCATCATCATATCCTGCTGACGTCATCATCATATCTGCCTACTGCGCACCTCCTCATATCCGGATGACGTCATCATCATATCAACATCAGGATGATATTCGGAAGACAACCGGATATTTGGAAATATCATCCTGATGCACTAACATCATGCTGCACTGTAGCTCCGCTATAAGATCAGGGCGAAATATGAATATGATGATGCTTGAAAAGATCACCCCCACTAGATAGCGCACGAAGCCGGCAGGTGGATATCTCCTTGATATCAGCATCATCATGATGCTGGAATAAACACACACTCGAGTGATATGAAAATATCACCCCCTCCTTCAGAAATATCATGATGCAGATAGGCAGAGAAAAAGATATCACCCTGATATAAGGATGACGTCAGCATCATCAGGATGACAAAACAACGAACAAGTGATACATCATCAGGATGATATTGACTAAGATCATCCTGACGTTCAAAATATGATGACCCCAGTGAATATCGGGTCGCACTTAGAACTCTTCAACAACATCATCAGGATGATCATAACCAAGATCACCCGATGATAGAAATATCACCCCGGCGAAAAATCATGAAGGCAGAAAATATGATGACCCTCGCAAGCAACACGGTGATAATTGGAAATATGATGATGATGATGACGACCCTTAAGAAAAAGCAAGTTAGGTCGAGCAACTCAAAGAATAACCCCTTCAGAATATCGGGGCAGCATCATCATCATGTTTGGGCAAGGTGATAAATGGAAGATCACCGGATACTTGAGAAATCACCCCCGCAAGCAAACCAAGGCGCACTGTAGCTCGTTAGCATCATCAGGATAAAAACCAAACATCACCCGATAGTGAAATATGATGATGACGATGAGAAACCGGTCGACGGAGAACATGATGATGCTGACCTTCATCGAAACAACGATGATGATGATGACCTCCTCCTCCGGAAAATATGATGATGCAGCTGAAAACTGCTGAGGAGGTCCAACACTTAGAGCATTTTTTGGATACTTAGGGAGAGCGCCTGCATGAAAATTGCTCAAAAAACTGCCAGTCAATTCAGGCGCTAACATCTGGTATGCTTGTAAATGGTTTAAGGCATTTTGTCTCCTCTCATCTAGTAACTCCAATTCATGTAGGTGGGATGCTTTGTATTCTTCATCATTGACCAATTGCTATAGTAACACTCTCAGGGAGGGCAATTCAACCTCGATGGACATGATAGCTTCAGAGCTGTAAACAAGGGAATATGGGGTGGCTTCAGTGGGTGTGTGAATGCTGGTGTGGTAAACCCATAGGGTGGGGTTAAGTTAGATATGCCAGTCACGACCAGTGTCATTAACAATCTTTTTGAGTATGTTTAAGATGGTTTTGTTCGACGCCTTAGCTTGACTGTTGCCTTGATGGTAGTATGGAGTGGCAAAGTGGTGCTGAATGTGGAATTTTTCACAAGGTTCTTAGACATCCTAGTTTTTAAATGGACGGCCATTATCTGTTACAATGGATTGTGGGACACCATACTGGCATACGATATAGTTGAGGAAAAACTTGGCAATTTGTTTGCTAGTAATGTATGTCATGGGGATGGCTTCAAACCACTTTGTGAAATATTCAGTGGTAGTGATAATGAATTTATGGCCGTTAGCAGAAGTAGGGTGGATTTTGCCCACGAGGTCAAGTCCCCATTGAGATAAAGGCCATGGAGATGTGAGTGGCTGCAAGTCCTGATCTGGCACATGTACAAGATCTCCATGTATCTAAACTATCTGCATTTCTTTGCAAAATGGTAGGCATCCTTTTCCATGGTAGGCCAGTAATAACCAGCTCTAATGATCTTCCTGGCAAGGGTAGGACCACTTAAGTGAGCTCCGCATATACCCTCGTGCACTTCTCATAGGGTTGTTTGTGCTTCCTTAGTGTCAAGACATCTCAGGAGGGTATTATCAAAGCCAAGGCGATAGAGGGTGTCACCAATGATGACATATTTGGTTGCTTGGCAGATGAAGGATTTTTGTTGGTTAGATGAGAGATTAGCGGGTAAGGTTTGGTCATGCAAATAGGGGTAAATGTCATTGTACCAAGGTGAAATGGGACCAACAATTTCACAAACTAACTTAGATTCTGGGATATCAAAGGCAGGGACTAAGAGTTGTTCCACCAGAAACTCAAACTGAGTTATATTACTTGGAATGTCTAGGAGAGATCTAATTGTTGCCATTGTGTTGGCTGCTTGATTTTGAACCCTGGGAATCTGATCAAAGAGAACTATGTCAAAATAGAGCCTGAAACTATCCACCATCCTTTTGCATGGCATAAGTTTTTCATCCTTGGTCTCATATTGGTTGTTGACCTGTTTGATGACCAATTGCGAATCACCGAAGACTTGTAGTTTATTTATTTTCCAATTGACGACCATATGTAATCCTATAAGTAGCGCCTCATATTCAACAATATTATTTGTGCATGAGAAGGCTATGCAGAATACTTTAGGGCTAGCGTCACCTTGAGGTGTAATGAACAAGATACCTGCTCCTGAGCCATGATTGGTACAAGAACCGTTGAAGAATAGTGTCCATGTATTAGGCACCTCGAGGGCAAAAACAAACTCATCAGGGAAATCTGCAATTATAGGATGGTCGGCTATTGTAGGTGCTTCTGTTAACTGATCTGCGATAACCTGTCCCTTTATTACTTTTTGGTCCACATACTCTATATCAAATTCACTTAGTATCATGACACATTTAGCTAAGCATCCTGTGAGGGCTGCCTTGTTGAGCAAGTACTTCAGAGGGTCAATCTTTGCGACTAGCTTTGTCTTGTGATTCAACATGTAGTGACGTAGTTTCTAGGTGGGGAATACCATTGCGAGATATGAGCATTCAATAGAGGTGTAGTTCAGTTCATATCCCACTAGTGTTCTGCTCATATAGTAAATGGCTCTTTCCTTTCACTGTTCATCATTTTGTGCTGATAATTCCCCCAGAGATGAAGATGTGGTTGATATGTACAATAGCAAAGGTTGTCCTAGAAATGGGGGCATGAGAACTAGTGGTGAAATTGGATAATCCTTGATCTTTTGAAAAGCATCTTGACAACTTTTAGTCCATACAAAAGAGACACCTTTATAGAGCAAATGTTGGAATGGCTGACATTTATCAGTGAGTTGGGCGATGAATCTCCTTATCGATTGTAATTTTCCCTATATGTTGTGCAATTACTTTAGAGTTACTGGTAGAGGCATGTCCATAATGGCTTTGACTTTAGCAGGGTTGACCTTAATGCCCTGTCAAGAGATGATGTATCCAAGTAGTTTTCCTGAAGTGACTCCAAAAACACATTTCTTGGGATTCAATCTGACTTTGTATTCCTTGAGTCACACAAAGACTTTATCTAGAACTTCTAAGTGAGTTCTTCTTGTCACTAATTTAGCCAATAGGTCATCGACATAATCTTCCATGCAGGTGTGCATATAATCATGAAAGATTGTGGTCATAGCCCTTTGATATGTTGCTCCTGCGTTTTTAAGTCCGAAGGGCATGATGTTCTATGTTGCAAGTATGAGGTGAGCCATTGTTGTCATTGATGTCAACATACTCACACTGCATTGACAAGAAGGATTTGATGAGCTTTGTGCTGAGGATATTGAGAAAATTAGCCTCAGTCAGGAACAGTGAAGAACAGTGATGAGAAGAAGGTAAATATACTGTATAGGATGAGAACCGGAGGATGCGGATTAAAGGGTTAGTAGATATGAGTCTTAAGATGCTACAGTTAAGATTTCAGAGGTCCGCATGAAGATCTGAAGGAGTTATGGCTGCCGGTATAGAACCGGGTCCGGCAAGTATCCGGAGGTGACAGAGGATCACAAAAAGGTCCGGTGAGGTCCGGAATTGTATTATCATAATCTGCGGATTGGAAGGAGTGTTTTATATGTCCTTGTGATGTTTCATCCTGATTTGTGTGTAATTTGGAGGTCCGGATGTACCTCCTGCATTATGACAGTGGCGACAGACTGTGTTCTTGAAGTTCCGGATGAGGAAGACAAGAGATCCCAGTAAGCAGAGAAAGTGCGGATGTATCCGGACATTCAGACAGACTTGTGAAGGTTCCTGAATCATGTTTAGGTTGTGTTGTTGGTCCGCATTGATGGTAGAGCCCGGAATTGAAGTTATTCTTCCGGATGAAGTTATTGCTCTGTTTAGCCGACCGGATGAGTTGTTCATCCTGCGAATGTTCTTGTGATAGCCGACCGGATGTGTTATTCATCTTGCGGATACTCCTATGGTTGTTTGCCGACTTAGATGCTTGTTCCTAAGTCGATGTCTTGTATAAATAATGATTTGTGAATTCATTTCAGTAGAGGAGTATGTGGATGTGTAAGGTGTAGCGAAGAAAGGTGCGAAAGGCAGAGCAGAGATTGTTGGGCTTAATTGGAACTGATCCGGACATGGTAGAGATGTCATTCTCCAGTTCAAGACTGTGATTTTTATCACTCTGTAGACAGTGTGTCTCCTTGTAGGCAGTGGGCCTCTTTGTGAGCAGTGTGCTCGGGCAGTGAGCCCTTATTGGCATGTGCCATTCATTTTTCCTTATTCTTCTAACAGAGAATAATTCTTGGGTTAATCACCCCGTGGTTTTTCCCTTAACCGGGTTTTCCACGTCAAAATCTTGGTGTTCAATGTGTTGATGCTTATCTGTTCTTGTGTTTATGTATTGTGCTTCCATGAATGATTATTTGATATGCTGCTAACTAACAACAGAGAATTAAGTGTTTGAAAGAGAACAAGTTCTATACAACTGATTCACCCCCCCTCTCAGTTGTATGCCCTAGATCCAACAATTGGTATCAGAGCCGAGTTCCTCTGATAGGAGCTTAACCGCTTGAGGTGATCCAGGATGTCGTCATACAAGAAGGATAGTCCGAAGTTCGATGGAACCAACTTCACTCTCTGGAAAGGTCGCATGAAGTGTCATTTGGAATGTATGGGAAAAGCATACTTGGCTATGATTTCAAAACCATATATACCCCCACAAGGTGGTCCGACAACTCCTGATGAAACCACAGAAGCTGAAAACAATCTGCGGACCAAGGAAGCTCTTCTAAGCGCATTGAATGACTCAGATCTCTCGAATGTCATTGACCTACCAACTGCATATGAGATCCTAACTAAACTGGAACTTCTGTATGAAGGAGATGAGTTTGTCAAAAGTGCAAGGTTGCAAAGTCTGAAAGGGAAATTTGAAAGATTGAAAATGAGAGATGATGAAAACATTACTACCTTTATGCCAAGAGTAAATGAGCTGGTATGTGGAATCAGAAATGCTGGTGGAACTCTAGATGAAAATGAGATTGTCTGCAAAATCCTAAGATCCCTTCCTGCTGCCTACAAAATCAAAGTTGCTGCCATTGATGAATTCAGAGCCCACACAACTGTCACAAGAGAACAATTGGCTGGCAAACTAGCTGCATTTGAAATGACCGAGTTTGGAGATGATCCACCCAAGACTGAGTCTGCTTTTAAAGCCAGTGCCTATGTGAAAGGCAAACAGAGATTTGATCCGGGTGAAAACTCATCAAGGAAAATGTCATGGTATGATCAAGCAAGAAGAGACATGGAAGAAGAAGAAGCAGAAACAGCTCAACTTGAAGCCCTCATTGCAAAGAGACTGCCAAGAGGATCCGGTAAGTATGAAGGAAAACTACCCTTTAAGTGTTTTAACTGCAATAAGATTGGTCATTTTGCCTCAAGATGTCCGGAGAGATCTGCAAGATCTAATACTCACAGACAAAGGTTTCAAAAGAATTGCTATTATGTTCATGAAGAAGATGACAATGAAGGAGTAACAGATGATGAATCAGATCCAGGAAGCAAATCCGGAAATGAGTGGGTGTTTATAGCCATCAAGGAAGAAGATTCCTTGCTCTCTGAATCTGTCAATCACAAAGTTGTTGAAAAAGCCTTGGCTGCTCAAGTGGAAGAAAAGGATGATTGGGTTATTGACAGTGGATGCTCTCACCATATGACTGGTGACAAGAATAAGTTCTTAGATTTGGAAAGATATGAAGGAGGAATGGTAAAGTTTGGTGACAATTCTGCTGGCAGAATCAGAGGTAGGGGAACTATTTCCTTTGATGGTAAGAGCAAAACAGGTAATGTATTATATGTTGAAGGATTGAAGCACAATCTTCTCAGTGTTGGTCAGTTAGTGGACAAAGGCTATGATCTCCGGTTCAAGAATGGAAAATGCAGAATCTTTACAAGCTCCGGAACTGAAATTGCATCCGGTACTCAGACAAGAGGTAACATCTTTCATCTGGTTGGTTCAAATAAAAGTTGTTTGTTTGTTCAAATTGATCAGAGTTGGTTATGGCATAGAAGAATGTGTCATGTAAATTTTGATAACATCATCAAAATAAGCAATACTCAGGCTGTGAGAGATCTTCCAAAGTTGATAAAACCTACAAACAGTGTGTGTAAAGAATGTCAGTTAGGCAAACAAAGTAGAGTCTCTTTTAAAAGCAAAGATCAGTCTTCTACCGGATTGTTGGAATTAGTACATACTGATCTATGTGGTCCGACAAGAATCAAGAGTCTGCAAGGTGATAGATATTTCATGTTGTTAATTGATGATCATTCCCGGATGATGTGGGTTACCTTTCTGAAAGAAAAATCAGAAGCTTTTGAGAAGTTCAAAATCTTCAAAGCTATGGTGGAGAATCAAACCGGATTGAAACTAAAGTGTCTAAGGTCTGATAGAGGTGGTGAATTTACATCTGGTGAATTCATTGACTTTTGTGAGAAACAGGGTATAAGGAGACAGTTGTCTGCTCCTAGGACTCCACAGCAGAATGGAGTAGTTGAGAGAAAGAACCGGACCATCCAGGAAGCTGCTAGGACAATGATGTTGGAAGCAAATGTTCCTCAAATGTTTTGGAAAGAAGCTATCAGCACTGCAGTCTACACTCTCAATCGAGTTCAAATCAAAAACAACACCGGTAAGACCCCCTATGAACTTTGGTTTGGCATCACTCCTACTGTGAAATATTTCAGGGTATTTGGTAGCAAGTGTTATATTAAAAGAGATGAAGATCTAGGAAAGTTTGATGCTAGAAGTGATGAAGGAATTTTCTTGGGCTACTCCACTCAAAGCAAAGCATATCGGTGTTACAATAAGAGATTGAGGAAGATGATAGAAAGTACCAATGTAAAGGTTGATGAAGGAATTGAGAAGCCTTCAAGATTTTATGAATTTGATGAAGATGACCAAGATAGTGTTCAAGGAACTCAATCCTCTCCGGTGAAACAGAGTCAGCCTGATCCGGTAAATCAGGAAGAAGAGTTAGGTTTAAATGAGCCTGATCAAGAAACAACAGTACTGGATACTCCCAAAATTCCAAGGTATGTAAAACTGAATCACTCTGAAGATCAGATCATAGGTGACAGAAGCAAAGGTGTACAAACTAGAAGGAATATTGCTCAAGATCAGAATGAATGTTGTCTGATTTCAAGGATTGAACCTAAAACAATAAATGAAGCCTGCAATGATGAAAATTGGACCAAAGCAATGGAAGATGAACTGATGCAAATTGAGAAAAATCATACTTGGGATCTTGTTCCCAGACCTAGAGACAGGAATGTAATTGGAACCAAATGGGTCTTCCGGAACAAACTAAATGAAGCTGGTGAAGTAATCAGAAACAAAGCTAGATTGGTCTGCAAAGGCTACTCTCAAATAGAAGGAATTGACTTTGAAGAGACTTTTGCTCCGGTAGCAAGAATTGAAGCAGTCAGATTACTTCTTGCATTTGCTGCCTTCAAAGATTTCAAGGTATATCAGATGGATGTCAAGTCTGCCTTCTTAAATGGTGATCTGGAAGAAGAAGTCTACATTGAACAACCGGATGGATTTCAATTGTCTGATAATAATGATATGGTCTGCAAGTTGAAGAAAGCTTTGTATGGATTGAAGCAAGCCCCAAGAGCATGGTATGAAAGGTTGGATAAGCATCTTGTGCAGATTGGATTCAACAAAGGTACTGCTGACAGCAACTTATATTTCAAAATTGATCATGAAAACATTCTGATTGTTGAAGTGTTTGTGGATGATATCATTTTTGGAGGAAGAGATAGTATGTGTAAAACTTTTGCAAATCAGATGAAAAGTGAGTTTGAAATGTCTATGCTTGGTGAAATGAATTTCTTCTTGGGTCTGCAAATTACTCAAACAAAAGAAGGGATCTTCATTTCTCAGACCAAATATGTGAAAGAATTGTTAAAGAAATTTGGTATGGAAGACTCAAAGCCTATGAACACTCCTATGGCAACCGGATGTAAGTTAAGCAAAGATGATGATTCTCCAAAGGCAGATCAGACAAAGTATAGATCAATGATTGGTGGATTGTTGTATCTCACTCAAACTAGACCAGATATAATGCAAGCTGTTGGTCTTGTGGCAAGATTCTAGGCTGATCCTAGAGAATCTCATGTTATGGCAATCAAAAGAATTTTTAGATACTTGAAAGGGACAGTTGAGTATGGTCTATGGTATCCTAGAGATCCGGATTTTTCTCTTCATGCTTACACAGATGCAGATTGGGCAGGAGATGTGGATGACCGGAAGAGCACTAGTGGTGGAGCATTCTTTTTGGGGAAGAGATTGGTTTCTTGGCTAAGCAAGAAACAAGATGCAATATCTCTGTCTACAACTGAAGCAGAATACATTGCAGCAGCAGGTAGTTGCACTCAAATCTTGTGGATGAAGCAGATGCTAAGAGACATCCAAGTTGAATATGAGGAGCCTATCACAATTTTCTGTGATAATTCAAGTGCAATTAATATTTCCAAGAATCCGGTATTGCATTCTAAGACTAAGCACATATCTATCAAATTTCACTTTTTGAGAGAACAAGTAAACAAGGAAGAAGTCAGATTGGAGTATGTTCCCTCCAAGGATCAGATTGCAGATATCTTTACAAAACCTCTTCCCAAGGACTCTTTTGAATATCTCCGGGAGAAGTTAGGGGTCATGGCCCCTCCGGTGATGAACTAAGATGCACTGATGTGCATCAGTCCGGTGGCTATCACAGTCATATCTTGTGATCCGGACTAATGGGGAGCTGCAACTAAGGGGGAGCAGCTGGTATTATTTTGATGCATGAGAGTTGCAAGTATGAGCCCTTTGCCATTGATGTCAAAGGGGGAGAGAAGACATGTGAAAAACAAGTGGTTGATGATCAAAGGGGGAGCAGCAAAGGAAGACATGTGAGGAGTTGTTGTTGATAGGGGGAGCTGTGACAGAAAAGAGAAGTTCTTGTCTTGATGGTTTTTCACATCATATGTTGCCATCAATGACAAAGGGGGAGATTGTTGCAAGTATGAGGTGAGCCATTGTTGTCATTGATGTCAACATACTCACACTGCATTGACAAGAAGGATTTGATGAGCTTTGTGCTGAGGATATTGAGAAAATTAGCCTCAGTCAGGAACAGTGAAGAACAGTGATGAGAAGAAGGTAAATATACTGTATAGGATGAGAACCGGAGGATGCGGATTAAAGGGTTAGTAGATATGAGTCTTAAGATGCTACAGTTAAGATTTCAGAGGTCCGCATGAAGATCTGAAGGAGTTATGGCTGCCGGTATAGAACCGGGTCCGGCAAGTATCCGGAGGTGACAGAGGATCACAAAAAGGTCCGGTGAGGTCCGGAATTGTATTATCATAATCTGCGGATTGGAAGGAGTGTTTTATATGTCCTTGTGATGTTTCATCCTGATTTGTGTGTAATTTGGAGGTCCGGATGTACCTCCTGCATTATGACAGTGGCGACAGACTGTGTTCTTGAAGTTCCGGATGAGGAAGACAAGAGATCCCAGTAAGCAGAGAAAGTGCGGATGTATCCGGACATTCAGACAGACTTGTGAAGGTTCCTGAATCATGTTTAGGTTGTGTTGTTGGTCCGCATTGATGGTAGAGCCCGGAATTGAAGTTATTCTTCCGGATGAAGTTATTGCTCTGTTTAGCCGACCGGATGAGTTGTTCATCCTGCGAATGTTCTTGTGATAGCCGACCGGATGTGTTATTCATCTTGCGGATACTCCTATGGTTGTTTGCCGACTTAGATGCTTGTTCCTAAGTCGATGTCTTGTATAAATAATGATTTGTGAATTCATTTCAGTAGAGGAGTATGTGGATGTGTAAGGTGTAGCGAAGAAAGGTGCGAAAGGCAGAGCAGAGATTGTTGGGCTTAATTGGAACTGATCCGGACATGGTAGAGATGTCATTCTCCAGTTCAAGACTGTGATTTTTATCACTCTGTAGACAGTGTGTCTCCTTGTAGGCAGTGGGCCTCTTTGTGAGCAGTGTGCTCGGGCAGTGAGCCCTTATTGGCATGTGCCATTCATTTTTCCTTATTCTTCTAACAGAGAATAATTCTTGGGTTAATCACCCCGTGGTTTTTCCCTTAACCGGGTTTTCCACGTCAAAATCTTGGTGTTCAATGTGTTGATGCTTATCTGTTCTTGTGTTTATGTATTGTGCTTCCATGAATGATTATTTGATATGCTGCTAACTAACAACAGAGAATTAAGTGTTTGAAAGAGAACAAGTTCTATACAACTGATTCACCCCCCCCTCTCAGTTGTATGCCCTAGATCCAACAGTTCTAACAATATGTTCCCCAGGGGCAGGTGAAAGCCGTCTTGTGTTGATCTTCAGGGGCTAGTCTTATCTAATTATACCTCAAGAAACCGTCCATTAATGAAAGCATTTAAAAGTCAACAGTGAGGTCCACTATGATATCAATATTTGGCAATGGGAAATCATCCTTTGGACATGCCTTGTTTAAATCTCTAAAGTCTTCACAAATTTAGATTTGTCCATTAGGTTTCATAACTGGCACAAGGTTGGATATCCATTCTAGGTAGTCAATGGGATGAATGAATCCAACGTCAAGTAATTTCTTCAATTCTGCTTTCACCAAAAGGGCTATCTGCAGATGCATTTTTCTCAGGTTTTGCTTGATTGGTTTTGCGTTGGGCAACAATGGTAAGTGATGTAGAACAAGTTGTGGATCAAGGTCTGGCATGTCAACATATGACTAGGTGAAATTAATCTATCATGCAAAGAAGAAATCTATTAACTCTGGCTTTTCCTATTTAGTGAGTGATGCGACAAAGTGAACAATCCTGGGAGCAGATTTTGTACCAACATTGGCTTTAATAGTTTGTTCCACTAGCAATGGTGATCTCTCATGTGCAATGGGAAGAACATCTAGCCCTCCATCCTTGGGTGCCTCAAAGAGGTTTTCACCCTTGAATACGTCCTTTATTTTTACTTTTGTATGATCTAAGGGTGCCTTTCAGTTTTCACCCAGAGACCTATTTTCTTTTTCTTTTTTATTTTCACTTTTGTGATTAGAGGGAAGAATAGACTCTCTAAAGTATGTGGAGTTATCCAAGTCCATGATGTAACAAACCTTGTGGTCCCCTAGTGGTATGCCCTCACAAAGTCCCATGAACTAGGTGATAACTTTGTCGTTCTCGAATAAATCAAAGTTAGGTGTTGTTTGCTAGTCCCAGTCTATAAGTTCAAGGTGAACAAGAGGTAAGTCATCATCGGTGTCAAGGAAGCTTAGGGAAAGGGGGGTAAGAGTGCATATGGAGGTGTTATCTAGATCCCAAAAGATACTGATCCAAGTGGCACCATTAGGTAATTCAGTGTGGGATGATTTTGGTTCAGGTTCAGGAGGATCCCTCAATGTCTCGACATCCTTGGAGGTACTCACTCCCTTCCTAGAAGTAACTTAGTAAATGAAGCATTGACACTTCATGAGGTATATCCTAACCCTTTGTTGCACAGCTACATAGTTGATTGAAGGGGTTCAGTTCATCCATTTACGTTGGACCCCAACCCTCCATGTCCATCATATCCTTGCTTTTTGACAAATTCATACCCTTTACCATATTATTCTACGGACAACTTGATATTTTCGACCTCTTCTTCTTCCTTATAGAGCCATATAGAGATGTCTTCACTGACGTCCTCTTTACTTAACTCACCCCATTTTGTGAATGTGGTGGGAGCAACAGAGATAATTTGCTTCGACGGAATGGGGCCAGGCTTTCCTCAAGACTTGGGTGATGTAGGCAACTTTCTGATGCAGTATGATCTTTCCATCTTATATTCACCGCACCCTTTGTCTTGGATCTGAATTTGGGGGTTGATAAGTAGAGTGAAAGTGGTGGCAGATTTGGATAAGGTGGACAGGTGGATAGGTCAACATAGTTGAATGAAGTGGATGGTAGGATTCCCCTAATTATAGGTACCTAATGTTGGGGTACCTCTCTTAGGTGGATGCAGTACTGAAAGGCATCGGGATCACCTGGGATAGTGACTTCCGTGCCATTATAAGGGAATTTGATGCATTAATGGTACATGGAGGGGACAACCTTCATGGCATGGATCCATGGTCGGCCAAGGATGAGGTTATATGGAAGCTCGATATCCAAGACATGGAATATGGTATCTTGTATGGCTGGTCCGACCCTTACGAGTAAAGTGATTACTCCTTTAGAAGAGCATTTAGCATCGTCATATGCCTTGATGACAATTTTCTTGGTTGGATTAATGCAAGCCTCAGAGTACCCCAATATTATTACCAACTTTAAAGGACAAATGTTTAATCATGTTCCACTGTCTACCAGGACTCGTCAGATTTTATGCTTATTAATGAAAACTTCAAGGTGTAGGGGGTCAGTGTTGTTAGATCGGTGTGGCAAGTCGCGTTCCATGAATGTCACATTGTTAATGGTGGCTAAGTGTCCCACCATGGCCTGAAATTGGTTCACATTTAGGTCTATTGGGATTGAGGATTCTAGAAGTGCTTTGTCCACAATAGCCTTGTGTTCTGGTGAAAGGCGAATTAGCTTAAAGATGGATATTTGGGCGGAAGTATTTTTTAAGTGGTCCAAAAGGTTATATTGGCCTTTTGCTTGCAAGATGGATGTATTGGTAGGATTGGAGGGAGCACTTTGCAATGTTATCTTGGCTTTGTGGGTGGTGACAATGCATTCTGGATGAGCCTTGATGGTAATCATGGAAATGTTACTATCGTATGCATGGATGTTATTAATGGTATAGTCATAGGCAATGTTATTGTAGTTAATGCTCTCATGTGGTTTGGTACCTGATGAGGAGGCTTTTCCTGATCTGTGTGATTTTGCAATGGGTCTGTGAAGATGGTATGATCGGTGTTGGAGGAATCGGATGGTTGATCCACAACTATATCACCCCTGTCAATGAAGTCTTGAATGATAATTTTCAATTTGTAATAGTTTGATGTCTTGTGACCTTTGATTCAATGGTAATTGCAGAAGTCATTATCATTCCATGAGGGAGGTTTAAAGGCCAGGTCATATTGTCTATTTTTTGGCAGTTGAATGAGGTTGTTTTGCAATAACTTCTTCAAGATTGATTTGATTGGCTCTGTCAAAGGTGTGTAATTACGTTGAGGGGTATTATTCCTTAGAGGAAGTCACCTTTGATTATTTTGAATCATGTTGGTTGATTATTGTTCTGGTCATGGTCATCGTCATCGTCGTTGTTGTTGATGTTGTTGTTGTACATATGGTTGATTGTTCATTGTGGGAGGTGCTTGGAGTGTGATAACGGGGCCTACTCTAAAGACCTTAGCATCCACCACCCCATCATTGGTAATGTTTTTGTTTTGGGCCCAAGTTTTGCTCTTGTCATAGGGTGTGTTTTGGGTATTTTGAGTTTTGTTGAAAAATTTGATCGTGCCCTTGGCAATGAGAGCTTTTTCTATCGTAGTCCCCTTCTCGACAACTTCTCTGAAGGAGGTACACCAATGGATTTGTAATTGATGCATAAGCTCTTTGTTGAGATTTTCAACAAAGACAGGTACTAGCTAATTCTTAGGAATGTGACAAGGGCATTTACTCGCTAAGCCTCTCCATCTTTGGAAGAAAGAAACAAAGGTTTCTCCATCCTCTTGTTTTGTTTGGCACAAGGTGGCAATGTTTACATCCATTTCTATGTTGTAGGAAAAATGTGATATGAACTTATCCGCGAGCTTGGTCCATGTTCGTATTCCCGTGGGAAGATGTGCGAACCATTCAAGATCTTGACTGGAAAGGCTCCTTGGGAATAGTCTCATTTAAGTATGTGTAATCATAGGTAAGCTCGAGACAAGCAGTATGGAACTCACGTACATGTTCAACGGGACTCCCCTTTCCCCTATATTTGTTAAAATTTGGTGCAGTGAAATTTGGGGGGAAAGGAGGCATGTAAATGCTTTTGTCAAATGGATATGGGCATAAGTCCTCCATAGAGTATGGTTTCTTTGTCCTTGAAACTTGTAAGCTTGAGAATTATTGCTTTAGTTTGTCCAACTCTTGAGTGAGGGCTTCAATGGGTGCGTTGACGGTGGTTGTGATTGTGTGTTGATGAAGTTACCTATGCTTAGTGCTGATGTGTTTTGCGGTCCCAAGTTTGTGACAATTGGATTGGTGTTCGTCTTGAAAGGGATGTGTGATGAAGACATGTTTAGGTTTTGGTTGATAGGTACATATGTGGTATGAGGGTTGATGTTTTGATAATGGGACGAAGCATTATTGTTATGTTGGTTTGGATGTTATGAGGATTTGTTTGAAATATGTGGTGAGTGTTTTCGACGTGGTGGGTGTTTTGATGCAAGGCACTAGCATTTTGGTTAATGTATTGATGATTTTGGGGAATGGTACCAATGTTCATATGAGTGTTGGCCATCACATTGTTGTTTTGCCTATTTGGGTCTACATATTGTCGATTCATGGTATGGTTATGAGTGGCATTAATGTTCGTGTGGGCATGGGATATGACAATATTATTTTGATTTTGTGGATCTATGTATTGATGGTTCAAGGTGTTGCCGTGTGTAGACCCAAAGTTTGTGTTTTGGTCATTAGGATCAACATATTGTTGATTCAAGGCATTGTTATGGGTGGTATTGGTGTTTGTGAAAACGTTGTTGTTTTGATTTTGTGGGTCTATGTATTAATGGTTCAAGACATTACCGTGTTTAGACTCAAAGTTCGTGTTTGAGTTTGACATGGTGTTGGTGTTTTGAACATTAGGATCAACATATTGTTGATTCAAGACATTCGTGTTGTTTTGACCAAGGGGATATATGCTTGGATTGTTTTGAGGTCCAAGATTCAAGTTCATGTTTGATCTGGTGTTTTGTCCCCTAGAAGTCACTATGTGCATCTTTCGTGTCCTTTTGTTATGGTTCATATTCATCAAGACAAAAGGATTTGGGAAGGTTAATGGTTGGGACCCAACATTCATATTGTTGGTATCAAATGTCGCATGGGATATCGTGGAATCTCGTGATGTTTGTCCTGCGGGGATAGTGACAAGCTCTTGTGTTGAACTTGTATGGCTAGATGAAGGTGTCATTTATCCTTGGATTTGAGTGACATTGTGGGATGGTGACCCCACAATCATGTTGATATCTACCACGGGGGGAAGCCTAATACCATTTTGCAAGAGTTTCATGAGGTAACTTTGGGTATTTACATGAATTATCTTATCTAAGATTTGCAACATCCTAGGGTCTTGGGAAGCTTCTTCGATTTCTTGTTGTGTTATTTATTGGTCTTGTTCTTGTAAAAGGATGTTTTCAAAGGGATTACCCATGTTTGATGAAAATATCATGGTGTTTGCAGGGTGTTCCAAGGATTCTCCCTTCCTTTTCTTTTGCAACCTTTTCTCGACCATATAAGACCTACTAGTTTTAGGAAAACGATCTTACCCTAAGGATGAGAATGCAAGGTTTATATACTATGTTGTTTGGTTGTTTTTGGGATGATACAGTGATGCAAAGTGAAAAAGCACTATGCAATATTTTTGGTCTTTTTGAGATATAAGTATGCATAGTGATGCTAAGGATGAAAATGCAAGGATATTTTTGGTATTTTCTTAGGATCTGTTGGGACTGAAATTCCCAAGCTATTTTCGTAAAAATTTTAGGGTTTCATGTGTGAAGATTTATTTCAGTACTCGTAAATACACCCAAAGAACATGATTGCAAGGCAATTTAAAGATATGACATGTTATACCAAGCCAGGGATTACACTCATAGGAGAGGCAATGTCTATGAAAGTTCTTATTGTGGAGGCTACCTTTTTGGATGCTACCATAAATACTAAGCATGCACTAGATCTTGGTCATATCAATTTGTCTGCGGTTGCAGATTATGCAGACCAATCTCAATATTAGGCAATCAATCTATGTGCAGATTTCAATCGAATGTAAACTCTGTCGAATAAGAAATGACTGTGAGGATCCTCATCTTTATACTTTTGATGTACAATGCAGCTGTGCTTTACAAGCCTATATCAGAGATCATCTATTTGCCAGCATTCATGAATCTTTGGTTCTTGAAAGAAGTGAACGACGTAGTTGAGGTGGAAATACCTGATATGGAAAAGGAAGTGCCTCTGCAAGGCAAGGCATTAAACTTGCACACATCAAAGCAATATCCCTTCAAGAGAGGCGATCGAGATTGATTAGCTTGAGCTTGTGGATGTGGAACTGCTGAACAGATATCGAAATATTGAAAGAATGACAATGTTACTCCATGCCAAATCTCTTTTATAACGGATACCTCTGGTAATGTTCAAATGGAAGGCGATCCCATTTCTGCTAGACTTGCTGATGGTTGGGACATCATCAGTAGATTAGGATCAAGAGTAGATTAGGAAAAACATCAGTTAGATAAACTGGATGGATTGACCAGTTGCAAAAATAAAATATTATGTTGTACATTGTAAAATCTTTCGAAACTATATAGTGGAGAAAATGTATAAATAAATGATTTAATATTGGTGTCTATTGTTTGTTGAGCTGAGTAATTATTTGGTTGTCTCCATACCGTTATTTCTTTGTTATTTGAACCTGAGCTTCCAAGTTGATATTTCAGTTTCATCGAGACACACTTGTTTTTGTGTAATCAAATTAATTGGTTTCCATTACAGATATAAAATCCTTTTGATTGATTACAGTAACCTGGAGGTAGCATTTGATAGGTAAGAGCAGCCCTATAATTGTCAAGATTGCCATACTGTCTCCAACTCGATGTTGTCTTGTTATTCAAATTGAGCATCAACTCCATTTGTCAATACACATTTGCTGTCATTGTGTGATTCTTTTGATCGGTTCCTTCAAGCAAGGATTAAAAAATCCTTTCAATAAGTCACAGTAACCTGGTAAGATTCGAGTGGATCACTAAGTAGAGTTTGTCAGTCACATTCTTGCACGTTTATATAAGCTATAAACAAACACAAGTGCCAAACAATTAGGATTGTAACCTATAAGTAGATCATATATCATATACACCTTGACTCCATTAGCCCAACAGAAATAGGCACTGGTCATACCAATTCCATTTTAGGATTCCATAAAATCTCATTCAAACAATTACATCTCAGATCTTATTATTAGGAGTAGGAGTAGTTTAGAAGCTTGCATCTATTACATTTTATGCCATTGTGATAGATTTACTAATCCAATCAAGTCATATAGTGTTAAGTCTGCTTTAGTTACAAAGGTACACCCACCTAGGTTTGCAGGACCTAAAGTGTAGGAAATCATCAAACCTTGAAGGTTGATTTCATCAAGTTGGTTTAAAAACGTTGCAAATCCAAACATAGAGCCTGGCATCCTCTTAGGATTAGCAACCTGCATTTTTGGGAACCAACAGGATCCTAAGGTTACACTTATGCAAATGGGGATGCAACTAATGGTGGGTAATGGTCTATGCAACAAAGGGAATATGCCCAAGACTATAGTAGAGGCTAATGATTTTAATCTTCACAAAGTTTAGCTCCAATAGGATACTATTGTCTACTAATGACCTTCGAAGTACTAATTGGTTTTATCAAGACCTTGGAATTTTTATGCAAGAGGAATGGTTGATTAAAGCAAGCTCATGAGTATGGGAGTTCACTTTGGAAGGTAGACCTAAACTAATCAAGTGAGTTATTAGGCCCACACTATGATTGATTGGGTGGAAATGATGCCAAGGTCTTTTGGTCCAATTTTGTACTTAAGAAGTAGTCACACTTCAACGGTTTCTCCTTATGTTTCAACTTTGGAAGATTAATTTTTGGAATCCTCTATTGATGTCTAAGGCTGAAATCCTAATGTTCTAAGGTTGCCTAAATGATATGGTTAATATGGGAGTGCAATCTAATTCTAAATGGGGTTTGTGTATGCAACCTAATCCTAAGAGGATGAAATGATTTTGCAAATGGATCCTAAAGGGATGGAAAACCAGTAGGTTTGAAATGTCATTGAGATAGTTGCAATTGAATTTGATTGGGAGAATAATGTTTCAAAGGTTCCCCTAAGGTTTGGAATTTGTTTGCAAGCACATTTGTTACACAGGCCTGCAGAGGTGTTGCGGAACCTGGCAGAGGCATTTCACTATTGCCTATGCGTTGCAGGAAGGATCTTATGCGTTTCACTAAGTTGCAGATGTGTTACATAGTTTATGTGGAGCCTAAAGTTAGTTTTCTAAGTTTGTTTTGGCAGTTTGTTGGAAAAATTAGAAAACACATCAGTCATAAAAACACTCAGCATTCAGTTTTGGTTGTGGCTCTTGTTTTGGGAAAAATGTAATGTGTATGTTCAGGGGTATTAGAACCCCAAATTTCCACTGGTCTCAACACAAATCGAAGACAATTCAAACATGCAAAACAATTCCTATCCTAAGTCAAAGGCAGGCGGCAGCTTGCTCAAGCCCACAACTTAGAACCTCTGACTCAAATGCAAGTCAAGCTAACAAAGAGGTGTGGCCCATTATATTATCTTCTCAAGAGAGGATGTATAGGAGCCTCCTGCACTAGAAGGATGACGCAACCACCCTTTCCTCATAAATCTACACATAGCTTATGCAAAGCTAAGGATTCCCATCTCATCTCAAGGGAGCCATATGGTGAGAATCTGGGGAGGATTTTATGTCCTCCTGCCTTGGTCAAACCACCACAAGGTCAATGGGGTAGCCTCTAACTAAAGGTGTGTATTCAATGTTTTGGGGGACCGGCACGTTACGAGAGTCCAACAATCTACTTAAAGCTTTGACTAGTCCTACTAGGAGTCTCATATACACAAGTACGCCTCCTTTCAAATTAGTGTTGTACGGTAAGCACTGATACCGGTTTGGACTTGGCTTTTGCCTTATCCTAATTTGTATAGTAGGTTGAATGGAAGTACCGCTTGGGGTCGCAAATCAGTTCTCCTTACGGATGTGTCTTAAGAGTAGGCCCACTCTAAATGGTTACACAAAAGCAAGACAAGTACATGTTTTTGATCTCCAGGTTCATACTAAGACGCAAGGAGAGAGCATACACATGCAACTTGCTTACACTCGCATGGGGTTTCTTTTTTTTTGTCTTTTTTAGGTGTGGTGATTTATGCGAGTGGGGTGGAGAGATTTTGATTCCCAAGTTCACCAATGGTGCGAGGGAAGAGCATACGCCTCTCCACTTCACAAACAAAAATCACAAAACATGGCAAACAATGATGTAATTTGTTTTTATCTTTTCTAGATGAGTGAAAAAATACAAGTTCTTTTAAAACTGAATGAATGTGAAATGCAGATTTGTTGTTCTTTTTAACCGAATGAGTGAAAGATGCAAGATTGTTGTTCTTTTTAGCCCATGAAATGTGAATATGCAAGGTTGTCGTTCTTTTTAGCCCAAATGAGTGTGGTTTATTTTAATCCAAATGAGTGAAATGTGCAAGTTGCAAACAGATTGTAGTTGTATTTTAAACCCAAACCAAAAAGTTTCTAACGTAACCACACACATACATAAAATAAAACCCTAGAAAAATAGTTAGTGATTTGAATCAAAGTTTTCCTCCAATACCATAGGCTGCAAACCAAAGATCAGTAATAGAGAATAATCCCTAACCCTACTATGAAAAGACAGGAAAAACTTGAATGAAAGCAACTTGAAATTTTTTGTTGTTTTACTAGTTGCATGCAGTGCAGTAAGGCTCATAGGCGTCACATAGAGTCGTGTAGGCAGTGTAGCAGAGGCATCACACAAAATGGTGACAACATCACACATAGAGGTGACTACGTCACATAGAGACATGCAAGCGTTGCAGCAGAAGCATCGCACGAACCTTTGCAAGCTTCATACAGACCTGTACAAGCATCACATTGTATTCTACCAACAAAAACTTGACAAAAAAACCCTAACAACAAATAAAAAAATGTGTTTCAGTGATAAATTTCAAACCCTAGGGCTGTAAGGTTATTTCCTGAATACCAGAAAGATGGTAAACTTTTAGACATTAACAGGATATACCCAAATGTTTAAACAAGTTAGCAATAAACACTAGATAGAAACCCTTGAAATATCAAACCCTAATGCTCTTAAAAAACCCTAATGAGATAACCCACATAAACTAGAGAGTTAACAAAACATACAGAGCATCAGAAACATGTTAGAATCCTGCAAAAACCAATTGGGTTAGGCTCATAATAACAAAATAACATGGTTTTTCCCTAAACACAGTCACAGGTGTCGCAAAATCCTTTCGATGTGTTGCAGACTTCTCAAAAGTGTTACACTGTATGACTTAAGCGTCACACGAAGTAGCTCAAGCATCGTATGAACCAACTTATGCATCGCACTGTTCCTGTAAATTAAAAAACACCAAATTCATGAAATGTACTGTGATTCACATTAGGTTCTCCAGATGAAGTCGGGTAAAAACGCTACAAAAGCTCTGCAAATAGTATTTTCAAACCCTAACTACCCAATGGAGCCCTAAAAACCTAGAATCAAGCAAGTAAAGCAAAGAAATATGAAACCCTAGGCTAATAGTGCAAATCCTCCATTGTTCCTATGAAGCTATGGCTAACTAATGCACTCATATTTTGTAGACCTGCTAATGCTATGGAGAGCTCAAGTGTAAACAATGGCAAAGCTGACTTATGTAAGTGGAAAGATATCAAAATGAGAGGAAGAGGGTGGTTTTATAGAGGAGAGAATTTGAATGGATGGCTGAGATGAAGAGTTGACTTGGAGCCAAGATCAAGGGTTGAGAATGATTAGGGTTTCTAGCCACTAGAGGACAAAAGATATATTTTTATTAGAAGAAATGGTGAGGTGGAAAGTGATTTTAAAATTAAATAAATTGTATGCATTTATTTAATTTTTTAGAGGAAAGGGTAATGTAGAGGGATTTTAATTAAATAAGTAGGCAGGGACTTATTTAATTAGGGTAAGGTTGATAATTTAAATAAATAGGTATTTATTTAAATTAGAAGGGGAATATGGATGTTAGATTAATGAATAATTAAATAATTATTTAATTATAGAGGAAACTAGGAGGAAATTGCTTAAATAATTAAATAAATAAAGTTTATTTAATTAAAAGCGTAAGAGGGAATGAATTGATTAAATAATTAAAAATTATTTAATTAATAGCATAATATGAAATTAAGATGAATTATGTGTGAAAATGTCGTTTACAGGCCCAAGACATTTTTAAGTGTCTATAGGTATAACAACTTTGTAACTGCATTATGTTTCGAATATTCCCTCCATGATCTCGCAGTTAATCTTGTTATTTTGAAATGTGAATGTTTGTCAAATGATAATATGGCACGTGTCAATTAGCCTGAAGCTTGTTTTTGCTCCTTTGTTTCTATAAAAGGGAATCCAAGGCTAATTGCAAGAGAGGTTTTGGTTTAATTTGGAAGAACTATTGTAATATAGAATGTAGATATAATTTTGCAGAGGTCTTTTTCTAGGTTTTGGAGTTTTTGAAGTCCTTTGATTGTTAATTGTGGTATAATAGTACTACCATTTATGAGATGCAAATGGCATATTCCCAAAGCTAATGGTCCCCATTGTATACTTCGTATGAATTATGAATGAAATGAATCAAAGATCATTCAATTCATCTTCGTTGATTTTCCTATGTATGTTTGTTCATTGTTAATGCACTTGTTCAAAGAATGAGTTAAAATTGGTTTAACAAGAATGAAGATTCATGTGAGAGTGTGCAAGGATCATTAAGTATCGTTAGTTTTAGGTTCTCTGAGATTGAATGGTGTAATGCATCATTTATTAGCTTTGTTGTGATAGGTAGAACATTGTTATAGGTTTTCAATTGCATGATTCAAGACTCCATACCTTGGGATAAGGCACTAGGTGTTGTAAGTTGTGCCTATGTTTCAACCTTCCTGATTTTACACATCTACATTCAAAATTAAACTAAATCTTTATTTTATGTCAGAATGTCTATATGAATGATATTCTATCATTTTCTCATTCTTTCAACTGATAAATGTTGTAAGATTTTCTAGATCTTTAAGGTTTTTCATCTATTAAGCAACATTCAAGAGAATATATCTGCTAGATTACAATGTATGTGATAATTGGCACAAGAGTATCTAAAGATACATTGTAGAGACTACCCTTCGGAGTTTCGCAGAGCCTAAAGTGTATATGGAAAGTTTAGCATACTTTCACCTATTCATTGGCCAATCCCTCCTGATTATTGCCATTGGACTATGGCAGGTTCATAGGTAATTAGTGAGACCAGCTTGGTATTTAAAAAATACCAACAAATTGGCGACTCTGTTGGGGAACTGTTTTATCATATAATCTTTTAGTCCAGTTTAACATCTCTAGTTCCAGATCATACATAGTTAGAGTCATTAAGATTCATTGTTCTTTGTTGTACAAAGAACAATTTTGTACAAATTATCATCATTGGTCACGTTTGCATTTTGTAAAGTCATGGTTCTTGGTCTCATTTTTGTTTCATGTCAAGTTGTTTCAGTCCTTGAGTATTTGCATAGCTATCTTGAGATTTGTCATATATATTTCCCACTTTGTGGGTAGTGACTCTGAAGTCTCTTGTGCCAATGCGTTGTTAATTTCAAAGAAAGAAAAGATAGAGAGAGTTGTAAGAGGCATCTGAAAACGAGAAGAACTAGAAAACAAACGAAGAATCATCCTGACCAGAAGATAGAAGGAGAATTACCATGAGTTACCTGTCAATCTTGGAAAAAGAAGAAGAGTGATACTGGTAAGTTTGACATCTGCTCTCCTCCACTAGAATCTAGGCGTCATGTTGTTAATACTAATGAGAAATTATAGAAATCATATGAATATGGTATGCCTGAAACAAATGTAGATAATTCTATTTTGGAGGATTTTGTTGAAAAGGAGCAAGCCAGTTCAGGTCTCCTTGCTAACAAGTCATTTACTCCCATAGTGTCAGGCCCTTCAAACCCCACTGAATATGATTTGTTAGGTAATCATGTTAGTAGGTCACCTATCCTCACTTTCCACATGAATGTTGTAAATCTCCTGGATAGTGCCTTAGAAACTTTAGATTCAGATACTACATTGCCTACTAAAGAAGAATTGATGAAGGAAATTAATGAGTTGCATAGAGAAACTTAGAGAGTAAGGGAGGTGAATATGAGAAGAGCCAAGGAAAGAGAGGAGAAGATTAGGAACGCTATGGATGAGAGGGATAGAATGCAGATACAACTGGAACAATTGAATTCAATAAGGTTGGAAGAGCCCAAGCCTACATCTGCCATACCCACTGGCCCTATAGTTTCTCAAATACCCAGCTAAAGTAATGTAACAATCCCTTTGAAAAATACCCCTATAAATACTTGGACCAGTTTTGTAGTCACTACTACTGTTGCAGTCCCTTCTGCCCCTAAGCATTCTATCCAGTGTGGTGATAAGGGGAAGGGGCCTTTAAATGGAATAAGTATCAATGAGGTTGAATCACCTCAAAGGCTTCCTTCATTTGAGGGGTCAAATTCATTAGATATTAAATTGAAGAAGGAGAATGAACAACTACAAAAGGAATTGGAAAGAGTGGAGTTATTGGCTACAAATGTTGAGATGCAGAGGAAGATTCAATTTCTGAAGTCTTCTATCAGAAATCATGTGACTTCTATTTCTCACAACCCATTAACATCTTCGCACATTGATATAAATGCTCTAGCCCTTGCTAACTAGTCCAATCCCAACTCCCATACACATATTCAGTTCAGAGGTCAAGACATGAGACAACATGGAAATCTGGTTGCAGGGGGAAGTGGTACAAACATTCAACATGAAAGTCAGAGAGATCAATGCACTAGAAGACCTATGCAGTTGGATAGGTATAGAAAAGTATGCTTTGTTGGGATACCTAGGTACCCAAATCCTCTCCCAGATAATAACATAAGGAATGTGCTAGTCAAAATCTCTGGAAATAATGCTATAAGTGGAGAGGATCACCTAAGGTCATTTAATAATATGATGGATGACTTTGAGATGGAGACTGAAGATGTAATGAGGAAGTTGTTTATGTAATCACTCACTTAAGATGCCAGAGATTGGTATAGAGGCTTGCCAGTGGAAAGTATTGGGTCATGGGATCTATTAAAAAAAATATTTAGAGAGCAATATGGTGACAAAACTGATCCCAGATTCATGCTAAATGAATTCAAGACTATCACTAAGGGTCATAATGAGATGGTTTCTGATTTCAACATAAGGTTTCAAAAGGCCATGCATAAAATTTTAAATCATTTAAGACCAAATGAACATGTATGTTTAGTTACATATAGTAATGCATGATCCTAAAATGGGATATCTTCTTAGAGACAAGAATCCTCAGACCCTAAGGGATGCTTACAGAGTAGCCCTGCATATTGAAAGCAATAGGAGAGCTACTAGTAAAGTGGGGAGGAGAGAAGATGTGAAGATTTTGTAGAATCCAAAAAAAGAAGATAAAGGATCTGCAGAGAAGGCATCTTCACAAGAAGATAAAATGGATAAGGTTATGAATGCCTTGAAGGATATGAACTATAAAATTGCTCGACAAGAAAAGGGTATATCAAGTGAAAGGCCAACTTTCCATATAAATGACAGGGCACCAAGACTGTATGATCAACCATATAATACTAATTGGTGTGATGGTAAGCCTATTTTCAACAATCAAAAGAATTTGCAAAGCAAAGATACTCCGGATCCACTAAAGAAACCCTCTGCAAATTTTGTAGATGATACCCCTTAGTGTATGGCTTGCCAATTACCCTATTCATCACATCAGTGTGATTTAGTGCAGTCTTTAGAAGAAGACCAGGACACATGTGATGATTGTGACTTATCCCATGAGCATGATGGGAATATCAATATGTTGGTTACTGATGAAGTGTTGGTGAAGTGTATATTGACAATCAGAGACATATAGCAAGTATATGTCAACAATAAGTTTTTTCAAATGAATATGAGGAAGAAAGCTATGTTGTATACACTCTAGAAATTGAGGAAAATGATGTAACCTTGAGAAGACCTTCAGATGAAGAAAATAAAGGTTAACTGCTGCTACTGTAGCCTAGTTTAAAAGTAATTACCATTTGAGGAATAAAATTGTAGACAATGATCAAGGAAAAGTTTGCAGTGTCTTCATCAAGGAAAGTCAGGCTGACAAGAAAAAGGATGAGCCTAAGATAAAAAATACCAAGGTGTGGGGAAAAAGGCCTAATGGGGCGCATGCTAGTCAACCACTGATTTCCCCATCGACACTGAGCAAACCTCAGAGGCTGCAAACTAATATAGAAAAGAAAAAGGGTCTGACTCAAGATATTGGAACATCCGATGTAAGTAAAGAAAAATCTGAAGATAATATTGTAATCGCTTATTATGTGCCTAAGTATACCCCAATTGACATGTTCCAGACATTGTCACAAGTAAAGGTATCAGTTTCGCTTTTGGAATTGATGAGGATTGAAGAACATAGGAGTAAAGTAGTGGCTTGTATCACTAGTGTAGACTTAGCCTGCATTGAAACGGGAGAAAAGATTTGGTCCCAAGAGAACAAAGGAAAGAGAAAGGAAAAAAATGTTGAGGGGAGCAACAGTGATAACACCCAGGTGTTCTTGGGTGCCACAATTACTGCATGCTCAAATCAGGTGGATCCTTTCTATGTATCCCTAATTATAAATGATAAAACCTTGAAGAACTATATGATTGATTCCGGGGTGTCTTCCAATACCATGCTAGTCAAAATCATGCATGCATTAGGTTTGAAGATCACAAAGGCATATGGAAAATGTTATGCAATGGATAATAGAGAGGTCCCAGTCATAGGAATCATAAGGGAGATACCTTATAAGTTGGCAGCATATCATGAGAAGGAATTTTTGATGAGTGCAATAGTGGTAGACATACGTCCCACTTATGGGATGCTTCTGTCTAGAAAATGGTTTGTTGCTATTGGTGGGAGCATGCAGTGTGATATGTCTTTTGCCACTATCCCTATTGATGGCAAGAATGTTAATCTTTATAGGGATCCTCTCGCTTCACACATATTGGTGGAAGATGAACCTGAAGAGCATATCTATTTTGTTGATACAGACATTGGCAATTTTAGAGTTGAGGAATTGACAAAGGAAGAAGTCAGGAAGCCTGTACCTTTGGAGAAGGAAGTGAGGGAAAAAGCCACTAAAGATGAGCTATGGACTATGTATTTTGATGGTGCTTGTTCTAAGGAAGGATCTAGTGCAGGAGTGATCCTTATTTCTCCTAGTGGTAAGACTTTCACATTCTCATTCTCCTTATTATTTGTATGTATAAATAATGTAGCAGAGTATGATGCTTTTCTACTAGGATTAAGATTAGCTGAGAGCATGGAATAAAGAAATTAAGGGTCATTAGTGACTCTAAATTAGTTATATCCCAAGTCAAATCAAAATTTTCTTCAAAAAATAAGAGGTTGAAACAGTACATAAATGTTGTTTGGGACTCAGTAGAAATGTTTGATGCATTCAATATTGATTGGGTAGAAAGAAGAAAGAATGCCATGGCATATTTTTTGGAAAATATAGCATTGAGGCCTAATGATACGACTTTTGTCAAAATCTCTAAGGTTGAGGTACAAACAAGGCCTTCTATCCTTGATAATATTCAAAACTAGCAAGTATTTAATGATGATAGGGACATACTAAAATTCTTGCAATATGTTGATCAATATCAAAGACAGGAGATAGACTTCAAAGCATTTGTGGAAGAAAAGGATGGAAAAGAAACAATATTTAGAAATGAGGTAATCCAACTTAATACCAACAAAATTCCTAAAGGTCTTGTTGCTTTGGAAAGGGTCTTTGATGGCCCTGATAAAAGTACTTTCAAGCATAATTCATCACATCCAGATGACCTTGAAGAAGTAAATCTGGGAAATGAGAAGGCTCCAAAGAAAGTATATATAGGAAGGAAAACGAACCTCATGTTAGAGCTATGTTAATTGCTTTGTTGAGGAAATATACAAATGTGTTTGCTTGGTCTTATGATGATCTAAAGGCATATAGAGAGGATCTGTTCCAGCATGAGATACCTCTCAAACTAGATGCAAATCCCTTTCGACAGAAGCAAAGGCTTATCAACCCTACATTGGCACTTAAAATGCAAGAGGAGCTGATGAATCTTAGAGATGGGGGAATTATTAAGCCCATTAGACATTCAACATTGGTGTCTAACCTTGTGCTAGTGAGAAAAAAGAATGGTGACACCAGGTTGTGTGTAGACTTCAAAAATTTAAACATGTCATCATTGAAATACAACTATCCTCTGCCTAACATGGAAGCTATACTCCAAAAGGTAACGGGTTGTGAGCTACTATCTATGATGGATGGTTTCTCAAGTTACAACCAGGTAAAAGTGAAGGAGTCAGAGCAGTATAAGACTGCATTTACAACACCTTGGAGAACTTATGTGTATGTTAGAATGCCATTTGCATTGACAAATGTCAGTGCCACCATTTAAAGAGCTATGGATGTAGCTTTCTCTGACCTAATTAATATCATCATGGTTGTCTATCAAGATAACCTCACTGCATTCTCCAAGAAAGAGGAGGACCATTACATGTATTTGGAGAAGATTTTCATTAGATCCTTAGAGTTTGGGATATCCCTCAATCCCAAAAAATGTGCCTTTGGGGTTACTGAAGGAAAATTACTAAGACATATAGTGTCTAAAGAAGGAATAAGGATTGACCCAGAGAGAGTGGCTACAATTGACAAGATTCCTCAGTCTAAAAGTGTGACAGGTATACAGTCTTTCTTTGGTAAGGTGAACTTCCTAAGGAGGTTTGTGACAAATTTTGCTGAGATTTCTCGACCCATCTCAAAAATGTTGAAGAAGGATGAGAAGATAGCATGGAATGAAGAGCCATCTAAAGCTTTTGTAAACATAAAAAAGGCTATCAAGGAGGCACCGGGTTTGAAGTCCCTTGATTTCTCTAAACCTTTTCAGCTATTTTCTTTTGCCTCTTTTCACACTATTACAACAATGTTGTTATAGAAGAACGATGAGTGATATGAGCAGCCAATTACCTTTTATAGTAAGTCGTTACAAGCTATGGAGTTCAAGTATGATATGACTGAGAAGAAAGCCTATGCTCTAGTGAAGGCAGTAAAAAAATTTAGACCATATCTAGTCTGTGCAACCATTTTTGCATATGTACCTTCAGCTACTGTAAAGATATTTTTACTCAGCAAGAGGTCACTGGCAGGAGGTGCAGATGGATCAATAGGATCCAAGAATTCAACATTGATATTGAAATTACAAAGCTTGTAAGAGGACAAGGATTGGCAAAGTTAATGGCTGAGTCAAATTTAGAGGCAAATCAGATAAACAATATTGAATATGTTGATGTATATCCTATTTGAGACATGCAAACTTCTGGGTGGTACAAACATATTGTACACTATTTACAAAACTTGTCATGCCTTTCAAGAGGGGATGACAGATAATGAAAAAAGGTCACTTAAGCTCCAAGCCATCAATATGTGATCATTGACAATGAACTATGGTGGAGAAATATTAATGGAGTATTTCTCAAGTGTGTGGATGGAAAGTATGCTGAAGAGCTCTTGAACGAGATGCATAATGGTGTGTGTGGTGGTCATTACATGGCCAAGACTACAACTCACAAGGTTCTAAGAGCTGAGTTGTGGTGGCCAACACTTTTCAAGGATGCACAAATAATGGTAAGGGCATGTGATGTATGCCAAAGGTTTGTTGGTAAGTTGAAATTTTCTGGAAACTTACCTCTTAGGCCAATTTTAGTACAGGTACCATTTCAATAGTGGGGGATTGACTTCATTGGTGAAATTGCAGAGAAGTCAAGTGGAGGACATTCATGGATATTAGTTGCCACCGATTACTTTACTAAGTGGATAGAGGCCATTCCCACAAAAAAGGTCACAAGTAAGGTGGTTACAAACTTTTTGATGAATAATATTTTGACCAGATTTGGTGTACCAGAGAAAATTGTAACTGATAATGCTATATCCTTCTAGGCAGAAGAGTTTGTTGACTTTTGTAACAAATATGGGATTGCTGTCTCATATTCATCCCCTTACCTTCCTTAAGGAAATGGACAAGCTGAGTCTAGTAATAAGAGTCTCATGAAGATTATCAAGAGAGTGATAGAGAAGAATAAAAGGGCTTGGGACTCCAAGTTAAGGCAGGCTTTGTGGGCTGATAGAGTAACTATAAAAAGGCAACAAGGTTGTCACCATTTGAATTAGTTTATGAGCTTGAGGCTAGAATGCCTACTAACAATATGCTACAAATGTACAAATTCATACAAGAGTATGAGGATGATATCCTAGATGAAATGCAAATAAGGATCAACACTCTAGTGGAACTTGATGGAAAAAGGAGAACATCACAACAAAACAACATGAAGATGTAATTGCAAGTAAAGACCCTATATGACAAGAAACCTTCTTCTAGAAAGTTTCAGGTTGGTGATATGGTGTTGATGCGGAATGCTAGAGCACAGGAAAAGAGGAAACATGGTAATTTTGATGCTCTCTGGCTGAGACTACATCTGATCAACAACACACATGGGGAGGACTCATATTACTTGCAAAATTGACTGGTGAGCTTCTTGAATTGCCAGTACATGGACAATTCTTAAACCATACTTTTCTTGAGGTATGTCGTCTTGAATGTACACTATATTTCTATTGTATAGGTTTGTAAATAGGTTTGGTGTGTTCTAGTCTAGTTTGGTTTCCTTTTCCTTGTCCTGACAGTCCTCTGGTTTTTTGGGTTTTATCTGCATTCTGTGTGGTCCGCTCTACCAGAAGAATTTCTAGGATCTCACCTTGTTCTTGTGAACAAGCATCCCCAACTAGAGCCACTGATGGGACTTTGGAAATTTTTAGTGGTTTTGTGGTCACATTTCAAAGTTTTGGTCATCAATTGGTCCCTTGAGGGTTAGGGTTTTGTTTTCCATCTGCTAGGGTTCAGACTTAGGATTTAAATCTTCCAAAAACCCTAATGTTTCTTTTAATTCATCATTGGATTAATTTCACTTTTCCTTAGTCACTTAAGTTATTTGGCATCGTTGATGTGTTGGCCCCTTGCTTCTAGCTAGGTATTTGGTCGCATGCATTTTAATTTTTACTTGTTGTCCTAGATCTGAGCTAGCAAATGATTATTATTTTATGTGTGTTTTGTGGCGAGGTCAAAATATTTTACCTAAGTGCCTAGGGGTCGCCCTTTTATGTCATGACCTAATGCATGTGCTTAATTCACCTATGTTTGGTGTGGCGTGGTCCCATAATTTAATTTCTATTGGTTACTCGTCAGCCCGCGGTATTAAAATATTCAGTGAAAAAATTGTGTGGGATAGAGGGCATGCGCCATGTGGCATATCTTTATGTGCACCTCGACGGTTTCTGTGGCGGCGTTCATGGTGGCCCCAAGATCTAAGGGTCCAAATAATTTTTGAATTTTAAATCTCAACCATTCCTCGCCAGCTTGCAGGTTATCTGTCTATAGCTATGGCACCATGTGGGGCAGCAGGCAGCTGCCACATGGTTCCATCTGGGCCATCTGGGATTCAACTCATTATTAGATCAATGGTCATAATTCAAATTTGCTAACAACATTGTTGGTGATGTTTTTGGTTTGTGCAAGCGAACATTAATGGCATGCGTGATGTTATCATGTTGAATTAAGGGGTTTTTCCTGCCATAAAGTGTAACTAGAAGTATATTTTGATTCACAAAACATTTTTAAGGCATCTAGAGATCTATGGCTGTGTATTTTGAGTTCTTGGCATCTGAGGCTAGGGTTCCTAAGCATTCAAGCACCTGTAAGTCATATTGTCCCCTTTTTCTGTGCCAATTTCTAATGAATTTGTATGCATTTGTCAGTTTTGTGGGTCAAATTGTGTGCTAGGCATTCTTTTAAGGTTTGACATTCATTAATTGCTTTGAATTCACCGTATCTACCCACATTTGTGTCGATCCCTAGTTGCGCCTATGAAACCTAGTTTGCATCCTCTTTCAATTGCAATAGCACCCCCAAAGACCCATCCCTCTAGTTCTGATTCCAAAAAAATACCCTTATTCCAAGACTTGACCAATTGCCCAATTCCACAAATGATAAATGTATAGGTTAAACTATGTTCCAAGGCCCTGGAATAGAGGATGGAATTGTTGGCCGACAACATGCCATTAGGGATGCCACATTACCAGTCACTGGGTGGACTCTATTCACTTACTTGTATAGAAAGAGGAATTTTGGGGTCCCAATTTGCAATTCATGGAGATTAGATTTGGGAAAGCTAGTTTTTCCCAATGTTTACCCCAACATCAACCTCCTAAAGACCATAGCAGAAACTATGACCCTAATGTTCGGGTTATAAGGAAACATTTAGGTGTGAAGATGGTTGATGTCACCTGGACAAGGTTTATTAAGGTTTTTAAGTTGATCATGCGGCCAAGGAACCAATTGATTTGAAGGCATTAAAATCAGAGTATGAGAAAATAAAGGCAACTTTTAGGGCCACACTTTTAACCAATTTCATGGGGAGAGGGAAGGGAAGAAGAAATATCCAATTAAACTCATCAGATAAGGAACCCTTCCCAATTGACAAGTTTGAGTTCTACTTTCAGGGAACTTTTTATACTATGTGTCAGATTTTAGGGTTTGATCCTTCCACATGTATGCTAGTGGCCTTTATGTACATGGCACAAACATTCTACATGTAATGGTCAATAGGTTGTATGACTTTGCAACTTACCGGTCAAATAAAGTTCACACTGGGTTGACTACTCTCAAGCAAGGTAAGATTGGTGTCAAATTTTGGTGGTACATATTGTTGATTCACATGTTCTTGTACAAAGGAGTTGAGTACTTTGGGCAAGATATGACATTGAATATGAAGAAGAAGGGTGAGGATCTCCCTGTCCAGACATGGACTCACTTGCTAGATATGCATGACCAAGTTTCTAGTTTTGTTGTTTTCTCCAATGTATTTGCTTCCAAATTGAGAGGTTACTTGGTGATGAATCCACCAAGAATTCATAAGGAGTTTCATGATTTCATAAGAACTAATGAGAGGATTCTTGAGCTAGGCATCAACCATAACTGGGAAGACATAATTGTTAGAAATTGGGATCTTAGGATACTAATCATTATGAACAAGATATAAAATAAATATAAATGAGAATTACACAAGCATAGATATAACACATTACACAAGATATACATGGGGAAAACCCTTTCAGGTAAAAAACCCCATAAAGCATCATTTTATTAAAACACTTACAAAATATAGTCTATTAAAGAATAGACTGAACCTAGGGATATACTCCTCTACATACTTCCACATGGCCAATAATACCTCATGTGCATAGTGATATAATTCACTATAAAACTCCAAATGCACACACACTCTCAAATGAGAGAGAACCTCCTTAAATAAAGGAGAAGGGGTGGCATAATACCTAAAGGGTATTAGTCACACCTATTCAAAGCAACCATTTGTAAATAATTAATAATCTAATAGTTATTAGATCATTAATTATTAAATGGTATATGTTTTACAACATAATGTTTTATAACCTTATATTAGAACATTATATAAATGTTATAAGGGTATGACCCCTAATAACATTATGTTCTAATACTCCCCCTTAATGTTAATAGGGGGCATCACATGTCAATTTCTATAAAAGAAAAAATGAAGTACCTTAATAACATAGGTCTTCTTTGACAGTAATAAACAGAGACACAAATATATGTCAAAATAAAGATCATGTAATCCGGACTACATGAAGATCATCTTGTCACAATTTATAATCCTAGTGTTCTTAAAAGATTCTATATGCAAGGTCTTATAAAGATTTATATTGGAGCCCGAAACTCCTCAAACTGGCCTCCCCCGGGTTCATTACATAGTTCCCGTAGGTCTTATATAATACAATGCTCTTACAAGTGGAAGATTTATAGAGAGAAGAATTTTTCAATACGCCCATAGGGCTTACATACAATGCCCAGAGGTCTTACATAGAGCTACCATTGTTAGACATACTCTTTCCCCCTCAATGGCAACTCCTTCATCCCGAGGCATTAAAATGCCTAAGGTCTTATTTTATGCCTTTGGTCTTACATCTAGAGGTGCTAAAATCATGCACACCCCCCCTCAAATCCCAAGGTGTTAGAATGCCTAAGGTCTTACATCTAGAAGTGCCAATGTCATGCACACTCCCCCTCGATGGCCAAGCATTGATTTGAATTTAGAGAATTTGGTACTCCACAGAGGTTTGATGCTATATTGCATATATAATTTTTGTGATTACTGGGAGCCTAGCCCAGATCTTCTTGACATAGTATATCTGCCATCTAATAATCAGTCTTACAGAACTGAAGAATAATATTAGGATGGAAGGACTTTCGTTTGAAGGTAGAGCCCATTAACTTCAAATGTGCTTTATTTCTAGAAATAAGAGTCTTGAGTAAGAGTAAATAACTTTATCATATAATAAGGTGGGACTTGTAATAGCACCCAGATGAAAAACATTTTCAATAATCTCCTAAGCACATTGATTCTTTTGTAATGACCTAGTAGTCATCTTTTGATTAAAGAGATATAGAAGATAGTTGTTTAAATATTACTCCATCCATGTGATAGCAACTGCACCATACTTTGAAGATATAGATTGAGGTATATGTCCTATCAATAAGGTTACCACCATAGTTAGTAATATAATAATCAATAAAATTTATTTTTGGTGCAAACATAATAAAAGCCCATAATTAAATAAGTAGGTCAACATATAATATGATATGACAATACTTAAAAATGATCTAACAACATTATTAAGGAGATCATATGGGATTTTCATAAGTATAAGTATGTATAATTTGTCATGTTTCTACAAATAAAAGAAATAGTTATCCTACTAAACATATAGTAATGATCCATTAAAAATTAAAGTAACGGATGAGCTATCCTTTCCAAGCTTGCTCCCCGGACAGTGTATTAGGGTGACAACCACCCATTACAAGTAGGTGCTTTTATACCAAACAATTTTAAGTTTTTATAGAAAATATTGACTTCCTTAGTTGTGAAAAATCACCTATGTATTCCATTAAAATAATGTTGTAAAAATAATTTGATCATTTGTATGAGATTTGGGAGATTTCAATGAGCTACATTCAGATCCACTATTAAAATGAGATAAACATAAACACAAGATACATCATGCATCTTAAATAGGATGGACAACAAAGAATGTTTATATGCAACTAGCTCTATTCTCTTGAAGATTTTGGTAATAATGAATTTGAGAGAAATGCATCAATATTCAATCTTTTTAGTACTTTAACAAATCTAATTCAAATGATTTAAAAAAAAAATCTAAGTCTTTTGAGAATCAACATAACACGTATGATATTTTTGTGCTTCATTGAATTGCATCTTGATGTATACCACTTATTTCTTCTTCTAACTCATGTTTAATCGGACATCTTGATTCTTAGGGTTCTTTCTACTCAATAGTTTCTTATATGTCAATAGTATAATGCCTTCATATGGTGTCATCCCGAGGGACAAAAATTACTATTGTATGATAACACCACCAAGAGAAACCTCAACTTTATTACATATGTTGATCTATATAATGTATATTGTAAATATATCTCTAGACACATGGTTTGCCTTAATTATTTGTTCATGTATCTTAAAAGGATATGTGGTCCTAAAATTTAACTTTTATACTTTGAGTTTGTTGAAAAAAATTGTTCATGAGTTCAAATATTGGTTGAATCTTTTACCATTATTAAACTTACACACACACACATAATAGGTTGATCAGGCAACAGGATTTGTTCGAACCAAAAGACCAAGAAGTAAGGCAAAGCCTAGTCTTGAATGATCAAGGAAGTTGAAAATGATTTAAGGCAAGTCATGACTATTAATCATTGAGATTATTCAATTATTGTCCATATGCTATTGGAGGGTCCCATATTATAATTGGAATTTCACCTTGATTTTGTGTTTTTAGAGATTGTTTCAAGGAGTTATGAGGATTTTCATTTTAAAAAGAAGTTTGCTTTTTCTATTGACCATATACTTATAATGGAAGCTCCATAATTGAAAATAATATTAAAATATTTCCAACCATTTAAGATGATAGGTTATCACAATGATGGATATGACAAAGTAAAAAGTGATAAATTAGTGAGCCCATATTCCAAATATTTCATCATACATTTAGTGATGGATGTACCTTAATACTTTGCCCAAGGATTGAAGAGATAGTATGTGTTTGTTTCCTCTTTTAAATAAGTAGGTTAAATTACTACACACTAACTACCGAGATTGATTAGGTCTGAATGCGTTCTTTACAAAAAAACTTATAATGAATGTCATGAAGGCCTAAAAAACTTGTGAGATGATTGGGAGTGACAAAGAGTATTTTGATTTCAAGTTGAAAAGCATAGAGAAATATTCTATGTTTATGACCTAGAAATGTTGGTACTTATTCATGTTCATAAAAAATAAAGAATTGAGGTAAAATGTTAAGCAAATACTTCACCAAAGCTTGAAATTTCTTGTCGAAAAGGATTTCACATAGGTCTTAATATTTGAAGACATGAGATGGGATAGACCAATCACTATACAAGTGGATATGATAAAATATGGTCCTTGTGAATTTATTCTATGCATTCTATTCTCTCCATTGTTCCACCTATTGAACATGTGCCCACATATCATTAAATAATTGCTATACTATAGCTAGTCACTAATTTAATGTTGATTAATTTAGATTGTGTATATTACAATTTTCGTAAGATCCACTAAATCTAGTAAACCATGAAAAAGGAGAAAACTAACATTTTTATTAGTAACTTACATTAATATATTTCACTAAAAAATATATATATTTTTTAAATGATACTAATCTCATTTTATAGATCATATGAATTTCTTTTTATTAACCCTTATGTTCATATAAGAATATAAGGATATTAATTTTTTTTAAATGTTAAAAATACTCTCTTTTTTTTTCAGATTTTTTTAATTAGTTTTTAGATTTTAAAAGAGATTTACTTTTTATAAGTCATAGGATATGAACTTTTTATTAAAGCCTATCTTTCTTTTTAAAATGATTCGTATTCCTTTCCTTATACTACAAGGGATCCGATTCATATGCATGTAAAATTTTTAGTATAGGATGCGACCTTCCTTTGAAGGTGGCAACTTTCAATATGGAGGAAGCGACATTATTATTAGTGGCCTATGTTTTTATTTTGACTTAGTGTTTTTAATATTAAAGTGAATGCCTTTTAATGATATGACATGACCTTTTAACATAAATTTTGGTTGAATAGGTATATGATGAAGCTTTGGTCAAAACTAAGACAATAACTTTTTTTTTAAAGAGGTGGTGAGAGGAGAGTACATTTATGGAAAATATTATTTGTATTCTATAATAAATACATATAAACTATAAAAAACCTAAATATATATAGGGGTAATTTTAAAAAATTATTTTAGTTTCAAATATATGTATAAAATTTTGGTTCTAAGTTTTGAAATTATTGGGCAACACACATAATCTAAGTGGGAGGAGGGTGACAAAGGTCATAACATATGACTATTTTCCTGGTGTTAAAGGCATGTCTTTTGAATTTTATAAAGGTCATTGATCTATTAAAAGAAGTACATTTTTCTATGAAAATAAGTACTTTCAAAAGGTTTTGTGATTTTATTATAATAATATTGTAATTTTAGGAATAACAGAATAATTTTTGAATTAATTACAACATATAATAATAAAAATAATCACTTAACAATCAAATAGATAACAATCACTATCCTATGCTATATAAATATGTTAGGGAAAAATATTAATATGAAAATTCTCTAGATATTACTTGTAGAAAAATTAGAATTTCCTACTTTTTTTTTAATGAATTGGTTTTTAAAACAATAGAATAGGCAAACCAGGTGTCTTGCACAAGTGTTGATTAAACATAAGGAGATTTTCCATCAAGTTCTACACATCTTCTAGTATAACCTGAAAAATGATTAGTATAGCCTAACCTGCTCTGATACCATGTTAGAAATTAGGATCTTAGGATACTAATCATTATGAACAAGATATAAAATAAATATAAATAAGAATTACACAAGCATAGATATAACACATTACACAAGATATACACGGGGAAAACCCTTTTAGGTAAAAAAACCCCATAAAACATCATTTTATTAAAACACTTGCAAAATATAGTCTATTAAAGAATAGACTGAACCTAGGGATATACTCCTCTACATACTTCCACATGGCCAATAATACCTCATGTGCATAGTGATATAATTCACTATAAAACTCCAAATTCACACACACTCTCAAATGAGAGAGAACCTCCTTAAATAAAGGAGAAGGGGTGGCATAATACATAAAGGGTATTAGTCATGCTTATCCAAAGCAACCATTTGTAAATAATTAATAATTTAATAGTTATTAGATCATTAATTATTAAATGGTATATGCTTTATAACATAATGTTTTATAACCTCATATTAGAACATTATATAAATGTTATAAGGGTATGACCCCTAATAACATTATGTTCTAACAATAATTCCATATCCTGACTGTACTATCCTTTGAATATATGACACAAGTGTTACATCTCATGTACTCCCAAGAGATGTGCTAATGAGAATTGGTTTTCTTGAGGTTGTGTGGCAGTTGGGAAATGTTGAAGATGCCCACTTAGCTGGAATGAAGAAGGGAACCCTTTTTCCTGCCTACACTATTTTCTCATATTTTGTTATGATCAAGGATGGATGGAAGAGGATTGTCCTAAAAATTACACCTCTTGGAGTGAAATGTTGTACAGCAAGAAATCATGATCTAGAGGGTTTTATGGAGGCTTTGAAGGATAGGGTTAAAGGAGGAAGGTTTTGGCATAATTTTTATTTTCATGAGGATATTGTCAGAAATGTTTTTGACTTCCAAGTGGCAGAAGAGAGAAAAGAAAATTGGTTGGCCTTTTTCAAATTGGAAAAGGCAAAATTGGACAAGGATCCTAATTTCAAAAGGGTTTTTGTGGCTATTGATGATATTCTTCTGAGAGTGGAGACAATACTCCAGAATTTTGATAAGGTGGTGGGGTACCTTAAAGATAAAAGAGAGGTGCAGAGTAAAGGGAAGGCCCCTGTGGGTGAAGAGAAGGATAAGGGGAGTGCCCCTATGCTTGAAGAGAGACCAACATATCAACCACAAAAAAAATAGTATGTATTTTTAAGAAAGAAGAGGACAATGAGAAAGGAACAAACGATTGCTACTCCTACTCAATCGGAAGGGTCAAGAGCATCCTCTCCTGCACCACAATTGCCACCACTTTCACCTCCAAGTTCATTTACTCCAAAGGTTATTGAGATGGATTCGCCCCCAAGAGAGTCTGCACCCAAGAGAAGAAAGGTTGAATAAACAAAGGGTGTTACATCAATTGGACTTGTTGATTATTCTCCTGAATCAGATGAAGAGATCATTGTGACTGAGAATTGAATGATGCAGGGTATGCCTTCACCTCCAAGAGAGGCAAATTTGCCAATTCAAAGGCTCAGGTTGGGTAAGGCTAATTTGACTAGAGTCAACAGCGCTGATGATATAAGGGAAAAGGCATGTAAAGAATTTATGGATGATGATGCCTTTGTTAAAACTAATGTATTTCATGAGTTTGTTTGGAGAGCAAGAATAACAGAGTAAGATGAGAATGTGAAGATAATGATGACTCAAAATCTAGAGCTCCCAAGACAAGCCACTGAGTTAAAAGTCCTTGTTGAGATGAAGAAAATGTATAAGGACATAACACTAGCTGAGGATAGAGAGTTAGTAAGGAAAAGTGGGGTGCTACTATTACCAGAGTGGGATTTAGCATCAATAATAGCATTTGATACAGTAAGAAGGCGTGATACTTTATCTTTGCCACTGAGGAAGAGGCCACATGTGCTTTATAGGGGTCAACATTCCGTTCAATGGGACACATTAGCCATTTGGGCACTAGCCCCAAACACCAGCAAACCTGAGGTTATAGATCCATCTGTAGATTTAAGGGGTGGGCTAATCATCAAAAGAGTATCTGACACTTCAACTGTGGAAGTAGCCACATTGGCTGTGAATGTAGCCCAATTCACCAAGGCTACTATTGAATCCTCGTAGGAACAGTTTGAGGCCAAAAATAAAGAATATAATGACTTGTTGGTGGTCTACAATAAAGATGAGTAGAGAATTGCAGAGCTGCAATTAGAGAATTCATTGCTAAAGGAGAAATTGTAGTCATTACAATCCAGGCCATCACTAGTATCAAGGAAGTTAGTGCCACAAGTGCAGGATAATGTCCCACCTTCTCCACCAACTACTCCATTGCAATCATCACCTCCTCTTCCCCATTCTCCCCCTCCAATTTGTATGAAGATGACAGTCTATGACCCTGACAATGTACCAATTGCATAAATGAGGCCAGGCACTTTAATAGCACCTCCTCTGAAAGGGGAAGTAAGGAAGAGTTAATTGAAAAAATGGAAGTATTTGAGGAATTATTTGGGTTATACAATGATAATAATATTTTCATTGTTACCAACGTTTGGACATTTGTTTATCAAAGGCAATAACAAGAGTAAGGAGTGTTCGCTCTAATTATTTGTTGCTGTTCAATTCAATATGCATGTTTGATAGGGATAGAGCAATTGCCGTTCCCTTAATGTAGACTTGGGTCCCAGACTGAGTGTTTTAAAGAATATGGTTATTGCGTCAACCCATGGCCAAAATAAGCCAATGAAGATAGCTCCCACCTACAAGATAGTGAAGGAGATGATTGATTATCAAGGATTGGTGGATTCACCGGAGAAAAGGATGAGGGTGTTGCTCAAGAATTTTGATGAGGGTGATCTTGGCCTTCTGCCAGGCATTCTAAGTAGTGAGGGATTTGTCAAGACCCATGAGCAATGGAGAGCTCATATGGATGTTGTTATTTCAGCAGAGGCCACCCTAATTTGTGAGGGAGAGGATGTAGAGATATTAATGATGAAGGATAGTATGAATAATTTATCTGTTACCAATGCATTCCTGGAGGAGTTTGATAAAAATGCAAATCAGGTAATGACCAAGTATGGTCCTGATAGGACTAAACTAGATGAATTCATGGCTTTCAATTGGCCTATGGAAGAGGATTATACTGCACGAGATGGCAGATATAATAATATTCCTTATTTATGATCTCACAGTTACTCTTGTTATTTTGAAATGTGAATGTTTGCCAAATGAAAACATGACATGTGTCAATTAGCCTGAAGCTTGTTTTTGCTCCCTTGTTTCTATAAAAGGAAATCCATGGCTAATTGCAAGAGAGGTTATGGTTTAATTTGGAAGAACTATTGTAATATAGAGTGCAGATATAATTTTGCAAAGGTCTTTTTCTAGGTTTTGGAGTTTTTTTGAGTCCTTTGATTGTTAATTGTGGTATAATAGTACTGTCATTTCTAAGATGCAAATGACATATTCCCAAAGCCAATGGTCTCCATTGTATACTTTGTATGAATTATGATGAAATGAATCAAAGATCATTCAATTCATCTTCGCTGATTTTCCTATGTATGTTTGTTCATTGTTAATGCACTTGTTCAAAGAATGAGTTAAAATTGCTTTAATAGGAATGAAGATTCATGTGAGAGTGTGCAAGGATCATTAAGTATCACTGGTTTTAGGTTCTCTGAGATTGAATGGTGTAATGCATCATTTATTAGCTCTGTTGTGATAGGTAGAATGTTGTTGTAGGTTTTCAATTGCATGATTGAAGACTCTGTTGGGAATTAAGGTGTCTCAACCTTGGTAATTCTCTGCATTTGTAATGTTTGTATTTATTATTTAATTGTCTATGTTGTAAATAATTGGAAAATCCATATTGTCATATTGTGGGATGTGGCACGGTGATGTGTCAATCCTACATGGATTATGACAACTTATATTTTTGTCCTCACATGAGGAGATAGGCGTCCCACTTAGTGGTAGGAATATTTTGCCATTTGTCAGCATCTTCTATGTTGTGTAAGGAATGTTTGACCAAAACAGTTATGACGGATTCCTATGACGAATCTATGACATGTAAGAGTCGAGAATAGAAGGTTGTAAGACAGGTGATGATATGTGTCATACAACATCTTTGAATAAGGCATATTTGGGTGCCCCAAGGTGGAATATGACATGTTGTAAGAGAATATGCTATTTATAGTACATGTGTATGACAGATTCTCTTACAGCTGTAAGTTGTAACCGCTATGACAGATTCTATGACGGTCGTAAGTGTCGTAAGAGCATCTGTCATATCCCATTTTGGAAATAGGTGACCTCTTTGGGATGGGAGCTATGGACAAGTGTCAGACACATTCTACAATATTGACCAAGTGTCCCTAGGCATGGGTTTTGGTCCAAGATGCGATGTTGGACGCCCATTCCAAGATAGGTCCAATATTGCCTTGTATTTCCTTTATATATAGGTGCTTGGAGATGGAGTTTGTATCACAGGTTTACAGGTACTGTTATGCTGCCGGATTGACTCTAGACATGACTGTCGAAGACCATTGAAGCTTGCATTGCAAGTGTATTGTAAACAACTTTCAGATTTGTTAATACATTGTGCATGTTTCTGAGTGTGGGGTTTTTCACCCGATAAGGGTTTTCCCCACCGTAAATCTTTGTCTCTCTTCTTCTGTCTACTTTCTGGTTCTTGTGTTTTGCTGCAATATCTCATGTTAAATGTTTTAACATTGCTGTAATAGTTAGGATAAAGTTGAATTTGCATAGCCCTCTCCTCAATAGATTAGTGTAGGAAGCATTTCCGCACACCTAGCTTCCTTTCAGACTCCATACCTTGGGATAAGGCACTGGGTGCTATAAGTTGTGCCTATGTTTTAATCTTCCTAGTTTTACACAACATCTACATTCAAAATTAAACTAAATATTTATTTTCTATCAAAATATATATCTGAATGATATTCTATCATATTCTTATGCTTTAGACTGATAAATATTGTAAGATTTGCCAGATCTTTAGGGTTTTTGATCTATTAAGCAGCATCCAGGAGAATATATCTATTGCATTACAATGTATGTGATAATTGGCACAAGAGTATCTAAAGATACATTGTAGGGACTACCCTCTCGGGTTTTACAAAGCCCAAAGTGTAGAGGGAAAGTTTAGCATACTTTCAACTATTTGTTGGCCAATCCCTCATGATTATTGACCATTAGACTATGGCAGGTTCATAGGTAATTATTTAGACCAGCTTGGTATTTAAAAAACACTAACAGACTCTTAGTCTATAAAGACTTGAAAGGTTTTTATCACCTTCTACTTCATTCCCGAAGTCATACCATTATTATAAATAAGATACCTGTAACTTGGTTTATAAAGCAATTGAGCTATCAAGATCATTCTCTCATTTCCATTCATGGAAATCTAGAAACACTCATGTTTGTATTTCCCTAGTGCTTGAGGCACTACATGAACTTAGTGCAATAATAATATATTACCATCATTTTGATATCCTTCAAGCAGAGCAATAAAGATCACGACTCTAAGATAGGATATGAAGCTCAAATGGCTCATAAAGATAAGGGTTTCCAATTCAAACCCTGTTTAATTCTCACATATAATTTCCAAGGTCTCGGTGCCATAATTAGCCCAAACTGTTATAAATGTTCTCACTACTACTAACATACAATATACATGGTTTCAAATACCATAGTTCTCATCCCTGATATACTATCATTAACGATGAACAATATATATATAAATAAATATTATTGAATCCATGTAGATAAAACTATCCATGGTTAAATGTATATAGGTGCCTTTTGGCACCACAACAATAATTGAGATGTTGGTGGATTCGCCACAGTCTCATTCATAATAGAATGCAAAGAAAGCATTGTCTATAATGCATCAGCCATAATGCACAGGCCTATTATAATATAACAAAATAACATTCGAAGCATGATAGTTTCAAGTTTATACTGTATTTCATATCAATCATTTATGAGCTACCTGAAATAGGTGACAATCCAAGAGTTACAAACAACATACAGTTGTATTATCATTACCAGATAAACTTACTTGTATTCGTTGAGTCTCCTGACTCCGAATGTAGTTTCTAGAAGATAGTCTCCTTAATTCTAACAGTCCTTGACTCTAAATCGTTCCAGTCATTCCTTTCTTCCCTTTCGAGAGTTCTCTCTGCTTATTTTTTCCAAAAGACAGTCCTCACCACAACAACCATGATTCTTTTTCCTTTCCCATTCACAAGGAATAGCAAAACAAGAAACCAACTTCCCATCGAAACTTCCCGCATGCAGGGTCGTGGGCTTGTGGATAACAAGGCTCACGCTCCTCCTTAACTTGTACTTCCTCCACTTTCTCCATGATCCGTGGGGAGTGGAGTTGTGCCATCTTGAATAGGAGGAGTGGCCTCGACACAAGAGATTATCATAGCATATATACATTCAAGACTATCATAAAATTATTACTTATATTTCACATAAGTAATAATCAGTAAAATAATCATATATTAACTATTGGGCACCAAGAGAATTTTCATCACATTATGGTGCTTTCAAAAATCAGGCAATAGAATATGAATACGAGGTTGAGGTTTTCTTCCTCCCCCTCCATAATAAAAAATTGACGATAATAACATTAATTCGATATTTACAAAATAATATAGATATCATGGATCTACTACAAAAGACAAAGATTAAAATCTAATCATTAACAATGTTCTCTAAACATTATTCGACCAAATTGACATGGATAACGTCAAAAACCCTTAACAACCAATTGACACTAGTCGAATAAAGATCGACTGAACAAGGGAAGTTAACCGATACATACCCCATCTCGAAGGTTCACACAATGTACAACTTTGAAACTTTAAATGGAAAACCTAACTTTTCCAATACATCTATTCCCTTCTCTGTGGTGATACTCTCCTTCCATTCTTGGAGGTGGAAATCTTTTTCCTATTCACACTCACAACCAATCAAACTTTGATCAGTGTATCATCAACAAATCATTATACATCATGCTTAAATAATCTCAATAACACATAATTTCATTTCTAATTCATATAATCAATTATTTATCCTGACATTTTCCCAAACCTCAAATGATTAACCTATGATTACTCCTCCACATAATCACATGAAAGTAAAAGTTAAACATAGTCAAAGTTTAGGGATGTAAAAAAAAATTTCCAAACACAAAATGCTCACAAAAATCAAAGTGCTCATCAGAATAGGAAAACCGTCCAAAAAAAAATTATTCATAATTATTTTCAAAACATTTTCACTTGTGTGGCCCAATCTGTGGTGCCACAACATACATGTATTTTCAATAGTTTCAGTTACATAAGTGGAATTACAAACTGTAGTGGCATCAAGCCTAAATAATGTTCCCATCCTTTTTCCTCTCACTACCACCAAGTTTCCTCTCACCATTCTGCAACCATGATTATTAAACGTTACATGCATTCCTGAATCATTCAACTTTGAAACAAAAATAAGATTTCTAGCCAATCTAGGAATATGTAAAACATCAGGGAGGGTTTTAATTCTCCCATCATTGAAACACAACAATACCTTTCCCCATCCAACAACTAGATATGTAGTGGTCTCCAAGGTAGACATTACCTCCATCATATTGCTCATATGTTGGAAAACTATTATTTGTGTGGAAACATGTGATATGAGCATCCTGAGTCAACCAACCAATGTTCATTAGCAACAATGTTACAAGCAGAAAGTAAAACCTCCTCACCTGCATCTGAGGACTTTTCTATAGAGGAATCCCACTGTTTCTTCTTGTTTTTGTATTCCTTCTTTTACATGCCCTTTTTTTCCACAATTCCAACACTTAACTCTACTCTTCTTTCCAGGAGTCTTAGATCTACCTTTAGATTTGTCCTTAGGCCCCTTCTAATCCCCTTTCGGTCCTCTTTCCTTAGACCATTCTCTAACATTAAGAGTATCCACCAAGATATATGTAGCCTTCTTCTTCATTTCCTGTGACAACAGAGTTGCAACAAGAGCATTCATCTTTGAATCTTTGAGATTAGCAGTAATAGCAAGAATGAAACTATCCCAAGACTCAGGTAAAGAACAAAGAAGCATAATGGATTTATCTTCTTCCTCAACCTTAACATCTATAGAGGCTAGTTGACTCACAATCAAATAAAATGAATTTAAATGCTCCGCAATAGATTCACCTTCCTTCATTTTCAAAGAAAATAACTCCTGCTTTAAATAAAGTTTGTTTACCAGACTTTTGGCTTGATAGATTTCACCTAATTGTTTCCATAAAGCATATGTGATCTTTTCTTCAGTGACATTCAGTAGGACAAAATCTACAAGACACAACCAAATTGTACCATGTGCCTTTTTATCCATCTTGTCCCACTCATCTTGACTGATAGTATCGGGTTTCTTCTCTTTTGTCGCAGACAACCATTGATCTCTTTCTTCAAGTAAATCCTCCATTTTTAGCTTCCACAACTCATAACCCATTCCATTAAATTTTTTGATGTCCAATTAGGATGCGGATGCAACCATGATTTCTACATAAAATCTTCAAAACAAACTCAACTAGAACTCCCACTACACCTTACACTTCCATCCAAGACACAGAACTAGCCAGACTTTGATACCAAATGTTTTGAAATGAATGTAAACAACTATTTGATTACAATTGTAATACAAATATTTAACTATGCAAAACCAAATGGAGATAGTATGAAATCAACACAAAGAAATAATGAAACAAAAGATCAAACACATAACACAGTGTTTATGTGGAGAAACCCTTTTGGAAAAAACTCCACACAAGAAGTGATGCACCAGTCTGTATTAACTTCAATAAAGTTTACAATACAACACTATCAATCTCCTCTTCAATCTTCAACCTAACAGTGCCTATTTTTCTGGTATCAACTTTCTACTCACTCATTCACAGTTGTAATACAATATCCTCATAAAGGGGTTGCCTTCTAGGGCAAGAAAAGCCAACATAACCTCTACCATCAAATTTGTGACCTAATGATGAACAGTCTAGATTTACAATGAGGATATTGCACCCAGGGGTGTTGCCCCCAAACCCTTATCGGGGCACATGACACCTGGACCCCACAGAGGGTACCCCCCTGTACCCCCTAAAATGAAATGTGCTCCATAACCAACATATGTCAGGTACTGAGATCAAACATGCGATTGAAATAAGATCACTACTTAGCGAAACCTTTCATCCCTTATGGGTGATTTACAAAAAATAATAGGAATAATAAATTACATAAGATTTACAAGGTGGATGGCACCTTAATCCTAACACAACTGACTATGGGTGTTTGATTCCTCTGACAAGGTAGTAATGGTTGATTTATATGTAGCTTGAAATTGGTAGAATTAGGTTGGCTGGAATTGTTTCTATGTTGATGTGATGAAAAAGGATATCTTGGTAGATCCTCAAGTTTAAAATTTGAGGGGCAACCGACCTTTGGTAGTTATGGTTTAGATTGCATGGAGGGAGGATGAACATATCAATAAATAGGCATTGTTGTTCCTTTGGGAGCTTTGGTATAAACCAACTTTACTCCTAGCATGTTCCAATGTCATGCCCCCTACTCTACTGGAATGAGCATAATTTGTTAGGATAGAAATTTTGAGGCCTTCAATATGGATCATATCATTTTTTTTCATATGTATGCTCATTCTATTGTTTTTTGTTTTTATGATCGTAGTTATTTCTTGTGGGATAGTCAATTGCATTAACATTTTGGTTCCTTATGTTTGAGTAGTTGTAACCTCCTACATAGCTATTTCCATTGTATTTTTGGTTGTTGTTGTTCTTCTTAGGTGGTGGGGCATCTATAATCTATTGGTCATAGCATTTTAATTATTCTTTAAGATTTTGGGTGTTGAGGAGTTATTGCTGTTTTGAGTGACCAATCTTACATTGGCACCATATTCGTTCCTTTCACTATTGATTATGGCTTGGTCAATCCTGAGAGAACTTTTGAGAGTCTCTTCATATAATTTGTAAGGGAGTTTTTGGACCTCCGCCTATGTATCCCTATTTAGGTCATGCAAGAAAATCACAAAGTTCCCTATGATCCATGTTTGGTGCACTTGTAGATGAATAGAGAACTTGTATCCATCATGTCATAAAATGTGCAACCAACTCAGTGGGGTCCTATTTAATTATTAAGAATTCTTGGATTCATGTTTTTACTAGTTTTCTCATGTTGAAAGTCATAAACAACTCACCAATGATTTTCCAAAAAGAATGGATCGATGCCTCTGGTAGTCTATAATACCATTCAAGGGCTATTCCTTCCAATGTTTTTGGGAAGATGCTCTCAATGACTGCATCCCAAGGAAGGATCTCCTAAACAACCCTAGTGTAAACTTTAATGTGGGAGTTGAGATCTCCCACCCCTTTAAACTTAGCTAGATCAAGGAGTGGCTGCAACGACATCACATTGTGAATCATATGATCTAAGTGCTCCTTTAGATACTTAAGGTATGTCCCAAAAAATGGGTCATGTGTGGAAGGAGGGATCCTTCCAAACATGAGCCCTATGGTTAGAGCTTGTTGGGTGGACTACACTTAGAAAGGAATACCCAGTTCTTAATAGCTAGGGAATGTCAGATAGTTTTGAGGAGGTCCACTTAGGGGTTAAAAACTTGGTGTGATTGTTTGGTTCAAATTTTGAGTTGTAGGCATCTTGTCTAGTTGGTATATGCTTTTCATGTTAAATGACAGAGGTAAGGAAGGCACGGAATCCTTCTTTCTCATATTACACAAGTAGAATTTGACATAGGGGAGTAGTTGAGTTACCCTTTGGCTTGGTTCATTTGTGCCAATGGTGAAGGGATTGGTGTGAGGCTAGTAAATTAGAGACCTTGGTCAATCATTCATTTGGGCTAGATTTTAGAGTGGTCACTTGGTGCTCCCAACCTCAAGTGTCTTGATTCATTATACTAGGGTAGATATGGATATCTTTGGTTTTTTCTTTTATGTGCATGTTTCATTTCACCACCATGAGGTGTGTTTTGTTGTTTGTAATGTGAGTGTTGAGTGACATCATTTGTTGTTTCTTTCATTTGATTCTCAAGTCTTGCTCTTTACATGGAGACTTGGTCATTTTGAAAGATTATTTCAAGGGATCCTTGTGCCACTCGAGCATCTGCTAAATCTCTTTTGAGGTGATCTACCTTTTTGTCAATCCATGTGGCTATATCCCTGCAGATGGCCAAGCTAGGCCCTGTCTTCATATTTCTGACCAAACTAGAACTCAAATGACTCTTTTTTGGCCTAAGTTTAGTTGTAAAATGTTTCATTAATGTTGGCACCATGTAGAGTTATCAAAGGTTGTGAATTATTATCCCAAGTGGGGATTGCTATCATGCTCTAGGTTCCCACTATATGAATTGGTATCCTCATAGTCATACCTATTTGAAATAGGTGCCATGGGATCAAGAGGAATATATCAAACAAATGAGGGTGTGATAGGTTCATTAGAGGGACTTTTTCCTTGAGGTCGCATTGATCCTAACATATATGGGGGTACCTTAAGTACCACAAAATAAATGAGACGACGGAAGAGAAGAGAAAGCCAAATGAAATAGAATGAGAAAAGTGATAGAGCATGTCCCAATAGGATTTGATATTCACATTAGGTTTACCAAAATATGTGTTGCTCTAAATCTACTCACCATGATTATGTATGGGTTGGACTAAGGATAGCACATGTGTTGCACTCAAGTGGCTTGCATATGGTTAGATCACTCTTGCTCATATGTCAAAATCTAATGGAGTGTGGGTGTCTGAAGGACTACCCTCTTCATAAGGAAGGAGAGTCTTATGAGTGTCAATGATATTTACATGTGGATTAGGTGACATGCCAATTTAATCGCTCACTTCATGAAAAAGGAGTTCTTTATGGAAGATGATTGTGTTGAGGCACAAGTTTGTCGTTAGAATGTGTGGGTATCATTTGGTAAACCTCTAAAGAGAATTAACAAGAAAGGTGTTAAGTTGGTGGTTTTATATCTCAATTAATTCTTGAAGGAGGGCTAGTTCTCTTTCTCATATCCTATTATTTTCTTCTTGGATATATTGCAAGATAATAAGTTGCTCCTACATTTGTTTTGGGTCAAAGGCTTCTTGGTTTGATTGAGTAGTTTCAAGCTTGTTTAGAATGGACCTTACCCAATCCTCTCTAACCCCATGACACATGAGCTTGATGGTGGGAGAGATAAGGGGTATGCCTTAATTTAGATTCTTATTGTGTGTTGTGGTTTTATTTTATTTTATTTTTTATTCACTTGTCCAATTAGCAAGTTGAATGTTTGCTTATTCATGATTGATTGTTGATTGCCTTGTTTGATCATTTTGTTGATTTGCTTAGACTTGTTAGAAATGAATTTTGATTGCTTGATGTTTCCTTGAGTGAAAATAAACTAACTAATTCCATAGAGTTATGATCATAGTGAAAAAAGTTTTTTGAAAAGTTCAATATTTAGCAACACTTTTCTATTTTGACTATGTGGAAATACATGATAACAAAGCTCTATTTGGTATTAAAAAATAACCATAACTATCATGAGTGCATCACTATGATCATAACCACGAAGAAGCATCAGTGATAATCTATGCCCTCCTCTATTTGGTTGCATAGAAAGGATGCAAGGAATTGGAGGTAACGGGGAAAATGATAACATTATGTTAATCACATTAAGCATGTAATATTATTTTAAGTATAAGCATTGTATAAATCACAAACGTACAATAGCTTAGCAAATATGACATTGTGTAAGACACAACACCAATGTAAAGCAATGAGGTAAGCATATAATCACATAAGATCGAGGAGTAGATATTCCCCCAAGGTTGTTTTCAACATAGCTCTTTTAGCAAGTTATGATTGTACTCATTTTAAATGCTTGAGTAACGCTATTCATTTCATGATTTTTTATTTTATAGGTTTACATGGAGCACTTGTATCATTTGAGTGTCTCAAAAAATATTTAATTCCCATGTTTACTACTTGTTTTACTTTGACATGCATCTTCCTAATAGTTTGCATTCACATTATAGAGGGGGCAAAGTGTAATGGTGAAAATTTTATACCCATGCCCTTTTCCCTTATGTTTTGGGTTCAATTTGATTAGTTTGTCCTAAACATAATAATAAGTGTACAAGTGGCATATTCTTGCATGAATTCAACTCATGACATCAGCATATCCTTAACCCTTTATCATGCATCCCTAGACATTAATCTCAATTTCTATATCCACCTCCCATTTGTCACCCTAGATTAAATATGAGAGTGTAGACTTATGTCACTTCCATAGTTGCAAATCTAAACTCTAAATTTTTAAAATTTAAATTCAAAATAAAACCTATTGATTTCCTTCTATCGACCATTATGAGACAACCTAGCACATGTTTATGTTGATTTGTGTGCTTGGTTGTTGTTCTTATAAACATGCATTCACTTATTTGAAAAGGACCTAAGAGTTATCGAGAAGCATGTTAGGGTTATTCAAAGGAATTGTCATAGAGTGTTTATGCGAGCATCATAGCAACATTATTAAAGGATTACATCAATGCACGGGTTCATTGCACACTTGCTTGGTGTCTTTGAATCTTTCACTCAAAGTCATAAAGTCAATCCAACTAGGGATCTAACTAAGTAGAACATGATCCTCACAATTTAATAGATTCTCAAAGGTGTTCCTAAATACTACCAATCCTTACACAATTTTGGGTATTAGAAGATCAAGGTGAACAAATTCTGACAATTTACTTTCTACTAGATTAGTTATGTGGGTACAGGTTATGCCCATGTGCTAGCTCTATAGGCACAAAGATCAAGTCCATAAAGACATATTTAAACCAAATTAATACACATGCATTCTACAAGTTTTGAGAAAATCATCTAAGTAAGCCCTATAAATTCAATAATGTGGTAAATTAACTTCTAACATTTCAGTATCAATTTTTCATCTTTAAAATCTAACTAAATATCACATTTAAATTTATTTAAAGTATTTATTTATTATAACATTTTTTGAATATTAATCCAATTTCTAAATACAAGACCTTTGTTTATTTATCCAATTTATATTTCCCTTACAACATTAAACATAATAAAGCAAGGATGAGCGGGAGCGGGAGCGGGCAAGGTGGGGTTTTTTTGAGGGCGGGAGAAGCTTATGCCTACAAGGAGAGGATGAAGATGGAGATGGGGATGACAATGGTGGATTCGATGAATGGCATCTCTCTGAGGATGAAGAAAAGGAGGAATCTCTCCTCGATATTTGGTTGGTGGTGCAACAATCTATGCTATGGAAGATGCCTTCTATGGCTCCTTCATCTTCTAATTTTTTTGGGCTTTGTAGGGCGCTAAAGCAGGGTTTCCTTTCTCCTTCAATGGCCCCTACAAAAGATGCTACGGTTTCTGCCAAGGAAAATGTGTCTGGAGTGTTGATTTTGGAGCCCCCTGATTCCCATGTAGCGGCCTCTTGCCTTGTTGATATTGGGTCGGGGTCTAGCCATTTGGAAGTCGCCCTTATTTTGCCTGTTTCCAGATAGGAAAAAGGGAATGACCATGTTTCACCATTGGATGTGGCAACTAGGTTTTTCCACCTTGCATGTTGTAGGGTTATCTTGGAGAGGGTAAGGTTTTGCAGGACAATCTGAACCTATAAATCAACTCTTCAACTAATAAAGATCAGTCTGGAGATCCCTTGGCTCAACCGTTGGTGGGGGATTCCTCTTCTTATTTGCATGCTTCTGACCTATGTTCGGGTGCTTTTCAAAATGTTTCAGATGGTTCTTGCATCTTTCTGCATGTCCCTGATGATGATGTTGACAAAGCTATTGCCAGCATGGAGAATGCCCTTATTGGGAGATTCTCGGGCTTTCGCCCAAATATTGATGTGGTTAGAAAATGGACTCAAAAAAGGTGGTGTTAGTCTGATCAGATCAGGGTGGCTGCCATGTCTAATGGATTTTTACTTCTCTCCTTTCGATCTCTTGAGGAAAGCATGATTGTCCTACAGGGAGGTCCTTGGTTCCTTGGTAAGTCTAATCTGTTGTTGAAAAGATGGTCTCCTAGTTTTGAGGCAGCCAAGCAAATTTCAATAGGGTTTCTATTTGGGTTAGGCTCCTAGGGCTTCCTTTAGAGTACTGGACTGAAGCGATAATTTGAGGTATAGCAAATGCTCTTGGTCAGTTTTTATCTATTGACAATGTTACTAAATCTATGAAACATCTAGTTTTTGCTAGATTTTGTGTGAGTGTTGATATTGATAAGGTTCTGCCTGAAGTCATTAAATTGTGCTCCAAATTTGGTATTTGGGAGCAAAAAATTCTTTACGAGTCATCTTCACAGGTTTCTCTGCTTTGTCATAAAGCTGGACACTTCTCCAATTCCTATAATGAGCATGGGAAAGAGTGTGAGAATAATGATAATAAATGTTATGCTACAAGGAATGAAGGAAAAGAAAAAGATATTGTTATGGTTGGTTCTAGTGGGGACGAGCAGTTGACTCCATTGAAGGATAAGAATAGGCGTCCTTTGGATGAGCCTGGTTCAACTTCTAACAAAGGCAAGACAACTCAATTTCCTCCTTAGAGTTGTTTGGTGAGGTTTGGTTTTAAACCTCCATGTTAATGGTTAGGGGCTGCCCCTTTGCTGCGGCCTTGCTGTGTTTTAAGGCTTGCTTCTTTGTTGGTTCTTGTCTCTTGTTGTAGTTGGTTCTTGCTTGTTTCTTGGGGTTGCAGTTTGTTCTTGTTGTACAAGGTTTTGGGGCCCTTTCAAAACCCTTTCTGATTCATAGCTCCGATTAAAAGCGCTTACAATAATCAAAAACATTAAACATAATAATAACATATTAAGGATGATTTAGATTAGTCTTCCTCTATATTTAGACTTTACTTGATCTAAATTCTCTGAAACAAATATGGTTCAATTTACAAGATAACACCCACTAGGGAGTTCCACTCATTATTGTCTTTACAAGGAATGTGCAGCTATCATTGTGCCCAATTTCTTAATTCATTTTAACCCATTCTGCAAAGGCGGTGTTAAAGCATTGGAAAAGGATAATCACCATTTTTTTGTTGGGCTATCAAGTGTATGATAATGGAAAGCATGATGCCCACTGTATTGTTGCGGGTGGATATCATGAAAAACGAATGATGAAGACGCTCAAACAATGGGATGAAAGTCAACCACCAAGAACAGGAGAAGCATTTTGTAGCTAGTAATGGACATCACCAATGCAGCTGTTTCATTCATGCTTGTGAAATGGAGGAGTCGAGAAGAGGAGTTTCAAGGGAAGAAGACAAGACAGGCAGTGGGAGATTGGCGGCGGCTGTACAGAGAGCCATGGCGATCAGAGAAAGGCAAACAAATTCGATTGAGGGCATTGGAGAAATCAGAAGAAAATTGATGGGCCAATCTCATTTTTCCCTCCCCATTTGCAATAATCTGTGTGCACAATGTGGTGGAACTCTAGGAATGCGTTCAGGATACTCCACAAGCCAAGAATTAGGGACTCAATCAATGAGATATATACGAATCAATGCCTTATATTTGGACGAAGATGCAGAAGAAGAATCATTGCCTGGAAAAGTAGGCCAAAATCTTGAAAAAGAAGAAGAAAGAGCAGAAGAAGATTGTGGTGACAAGCAGCCTGTTTGTGTGGCGTGTCGTTCGGTGTATATGTCATTGTCTGGTCCTCTGCAGGGAAAGGCAATGTATGAAAGTACCCACCACAACCACAAGAAAAATGGGGTAATCAGGGTTATTTTCAGGCAACTGCTCAAGTTGCACAGGAGGTCTCCTCACTCTTAAATAAGAGCTTATGAAAAACTGTGTATTCAGTTTACATCATAATAGAAGATCTAAGATCTGACTTCCAAAGGAGATTGAAAATGTCTTGCAAGTCGTTTTTTGGGTCCCTAGATTGTTTGGTCTAGTAGACATTATTAAAATCTTTCATTTCATTTCATCATCTTCATTTTTATTCTTCTTCAACAATGAAATGTTCCTCATATTTTCTCCACTTTTCTTCAAATTTTGGTTCTTCACCAAGTATGTTAATGCATGTTTTGAACTGAAATATCTGTAAGGGGCAACATATGGAATTTGTTTGATTTTATGGTTACACTAAATTTGGGGAAGATTGTTTGTATTGAAAAACTTTACATAAATTTTAATTTCCTAGGCAGTAAGAAATTCTTTGGTTTATTTATGTTGTTAGTAGTTTACCTAGATTTGTACCCATGCTTGCTTCTTGCTTATTTTTAATCACATTCAGTAATGCTACGAAATTACTACCCAAAAATTTAATGTCTAGAAAATGGTAAAACAAAATTCTACTTTATAATGTCCTTCGCACTGAGCCAAGAATTGAGTTGATATGTTGATGTGAAGCCAATGTAAGTATTATATGTTTCCTTCCTTAACTGTTGGGAATGCATATTCATCTAAATGGCCACAAATGGCACAATGGAATTTTGAAAATAGAGATGTGTCTCTTTTCCATTGCCTAAGTATATAGAAGGTGAAGTTTCCATTTTATTATAATTTAAAATTGAAGAATTTAGTTTAGAGATTCACCACTTTCAGGCTGGTTTAAGCTATGGTCTCACCATCTTTATCTTCCATAGACATTATATTATGATACTTCAATAAGTTACATTATAGAATTGTCATTAGGGTTCACTATTAATTTCATGAATATATGTATGTGAAAAGAAATAAAACAATTTTAAATAAATATTTAGGGTAAATAAATGTAAGAAAAGAGTAATAATTAAATTATTTTAGATAAAGAATTTAGGTTTAGAAACATATATTTGATTGGATCTAAAATAGAATAAAATAACAAGAATACATGTTATTTATAGTAAAGAAAATAAGATAAGCTTGACAATAATAGGTGGCTTCTACCTCAAATTTAATGTGGGATTTGAGATAAACAAATTGAGAAAATGAAGACATGTGAGTTTCGGGATTGTGTAATGCCCACAATTAACAATAAGACTCAAATAAAACCCAACATTTTTATTTTTATTTTTTTGATTCGTAAATTGCTACCTTGGGGGTAGCTCCCTTTGACATTAGAGAAAGAAGAGAAATACATAGGTCCCAAGGACGACATTACATGACATTACTTGGGGAGTTTATGCAATATATATTGCACCTTTGTAGCAAATTCAATGACCCTTTCGACTTGCTCGGAAGTGAGAGGAGGCACCATATGACCAACAAAAAATGAGAATGTCTCTATGTTGTCATGGGTGACACCATCCCTGAAAAGAGAGATGGCATGCTTGATGCCATCACTCTTAAAATCCATTGCAATGTCAAAGACCTTGCCCCAATTCCCCATCTTGGGCTTTTTGTTGAAGGATGAAATCCCGTTGGTCGCAGCCTGCTGCAGGTGAGGCACGACCAACTTTTTTATTGCGAGCTTCGTTAGCCCCTTGTGCCCTTAGGTAAGTGTGAATTCTGTGCAAGGGACGTCCTCAACAGAACATGGTCATGGACATGTTCTCCTGAAGCAACACCCGCATTCAAAACTTGGTGCAAGGCTCTATCAATTTCTTCATTCTACACCAGAAATATGTGCCTAAGTTGGATGGAGAGGTCGTTTGTATGGCAGGGTAGGCTGCACCAGCCACTTTAATGCACACCATCGAACAAGACTCTGATCTATGCCTAATGGGTGCCGTCGTGCAGGATTTGTAGGAAATTCTACCATTTTTCCAAGGCACCATTATCAATCTGCAGTCTCGTCCTGGCCTATAAATCTCCTTTGGATCGTCTACTATCTCCATAAGATTTCTTTGCAGAAGGCATCACATGCTGTGAGATTTGCTTTGCTTCATTCTGCACATCCCCATGAATTCAGTCGTGAGGTTAACTACCTACGTTTGTTGTGTCATACTGCCAAAGTACCCCAAGCATGTGGTTTATTATCAATTATCTCCTGATCAGTTTGATCACATGCATAATTCGCCAATTGATCCATGGCTATGTTTGCTTCTCTAAAGCAGTGCATGAGTCAAAAGTCATCCAAACCTTCAAGGATGTCCTAGATTGCTTCCGCAATATTTCTTAACTTCTAGTTCGGAATATTGTGGCAGGAGATTGGTTTATGCATATTTGTGAGTCGCCCTCAATATCAATTTTGAAGATATTCTTATCTTTGCACATTCTGAGGCCTGCTAAAAGGGCCTAGAACTCTGCTTCATTATTAGTTCGAGGGGCCAATTTCTTCGACAAGGCCCAAATTAACTTCCCTCCTTCATTTCTGAGAATGCACCCCATGCTTGAAATCCTAGGGTTAATTAAACCCAACATTTTTTTGTTTACTATAAGTATTGTTACATTGTCAAGGTACAACAAGTGGGAATGTGTCATCGCAACTTACAATGCCACATGAAGCCACATGTGTAGAAGGTATTGTACACTTCAAAACATGACTCTATAGCACGAGATGGATGAGTTAGCTTCGATGGAGCATATGGACCCTCTCCATGCCATGGGTGAACCTCCAAGTCACTCTCACTCTCATGGTAGAAGCCAATTGAGAGGAGGTGAGACTTGAGGGTGGTCCTACTTGCTTGGGAGCTAGACTTTGCGAAGAGCAGTCGACTGGTCCTGGGGACTTTCTTGGGGGTTGTTTGCTATGTGATGCTCAATGACCATTGTCATGGAGATAATGATATGACTTGAAGGGTCACTAGTCACTAATCTCTTGTTTGGGTTTCTGATATTCCAATGTTTGGATGGTTGTCTGTTGTAATCATTTATAAGTCTAATGTGTTGGAATCTTTCCTCTCCCGCTTGAAGGAGTTGTTGGATGCATTGTCTTTGTTCAAATAGCCTAAGCCTATGTTCTTGTTCCTTAGTTGTTGGTTGTGCTTTTTAAAGCCTAGGGATTGCTCTGATCTCCTCTTAGGATCACCCTCACCCACTCGCCTCTAAGTCTAGGGCACATTCGTATGTCTGAACGAAGAGAGTGGGTTTGAGTTTACCAAGAGTTGACTTTGAATTGATTTAGTGTGAATACCGAAGGTTTATTTGATTTTTCTTTGTTTGTTGGATAGGTTGATGGGATCGAGGGGTTTTGTTCTTGCTTGTTTTTGTTTTTATTATTTTCTATTATTTTTGGTGTTTTTAATTTTTTTGTATGAATGCAATCTAAATGTATGCAAAGCGATATTTTTGTTCTTTTCTCTGATTTTTGGAATGAAAGTGAACTAATTAATCTAGGAATTTGAATATGAATGCAACTAATTATGAATTTACCTAATGTAATTGATCGATTTTTTTGTTTTTCTGAAGGTCATTTTCAACTATTCTAAGAAATGGAAGTGTGGAATTATAAATCTAATCTAGCAATGCAATGTACTTGAAACAAACTAATTAAATGCAATCTAACTAGCCTATCAAGGAAATTGCAACAATCAAATTACTATTTCCAAGAGCAAGATTTTGATTATCTAATTACTAAGAAAAGATAAAAGAACCTGAAACCAAAGGCACATGAGCCTGGTGTATCCTCAAAGATCCTTTTGGAAGCCTTTCCTTCCTCTGCAACAATGGGGTACTCCTCTTGGTGACAGGGATTGGATGATAATTAATTTGAATGAGAGCTTGTGAAAGATTGGATTAAAGCACACAGGCTTGCAAAATGGCTAGTGTAATGACATTGTATGAATATTTTTGAAAAGCTTGGGCAAAATAACCCTAAACAAAAGGCTCATAAGTCCTACTGTGAGCATGAAAATGCTAGTGGAGAGCAAAAGCTAAGCAAAAACGTGATTGCAATAATGAATTTTTCTTCTATGGGAAAGCTTTGAAGCTTGGCAATAATGAAAACTAATGAAATGAAAGCTTTGAAGCTTTGAAAAACTAAAGAAAGAAATGAAGAAATAGGCTCAAAGGACTGTGAAGAAGCTTGAAAAAGCTTGTGAAGATGAGAAGAGCATTCTCCAACTTGATAAATAATGAAGAGTTGAGGGGTATTTATAACTTGGAGAGGCACATAAGAGGGGGAAATTGATTGAGAAGTTAACTCAATTGATTGAAGAGTTAACATGCTTATTTGAGGAGTGAACTGGGTTGATTAGGGAGTGAATAGGCCTTGATAGCTTTTTACAGAAGAAGAAATGGAGTTAGCATGAGATTGATTGAGAGATAAGAAGAATAGATTTGTGAGTTAGAAAGGAGTGATTGGGAGTCTTGAAGTAGTATGTAAAAGTTGATGATAAGTTAGGGAAGGTCACTCACACAATTAGGGCTCAATTTGGAGTAAATTTGGATCAAAACAGAGCTAATTTCAAGCTCTAAACTAAAGAGGAACTCATGCTCAAAAACGACAGGATCTCCCCTTTTACCAGCATGGTCTCTCAAGGGTGACCCATGGTTTCTTGGGGGATGACCAGGGTCAGATGGGGGTCTGGGTGGAAATAAAGTCATGGAGAATGATCCTAAGAGGCTGGAGAAGACATTTGTCAACTTTATTTTTCCAAATTGATGCTAGAATGGTGGGTCACCCCTTTACCAGTAGGATCCCCAAGGGGATCTAAAAATAAAAGTGGGAGATCAGGGTAGAATGAAAGGTGGATAGAAACTAGGGTTGGAGATGAAATTGACATGTCAATTGGAGGTCTCTATAGGTTAGAAAAAGGTGAAACAGGTTAAGAGGACATAGGTTCCCCAAGTTATGACAATTGTAGGCCTTGTGATAAGGCCAAAAAGTGAAGAAGATGAAGAGTCGACAAGGGGAGAATCAAGAATGAACATGTTTTCACAAGTTAGCTAAGGGATTACGGAGGAAGAAATAAAAAGGGAAATCCAATCCACGTGTCATCAAGAGGAATACTTGCTAAGAGATCATATATACATGCTTAGGATCACAACTCATCATAGGATTACGATGTAGGCCCATGCATCTTTTTGCTACTTATAGGTACATGTCAGCAATGTGCAACGAACAAGAGGAGAAACATTTACTTGTTCAATTTGTGAAATTGAACTAGATTGTGTAGGGGGGACAAGCTTGGTTAAAGTTGAGTCTTAAAAATATGGGTTCAAAAGCATCCACCCCTAGATGAGGTAAACTAGAAGAATCTGGCCAACATATTAGGGATACTAAATATTGATATCTGGGATCAACTAAATGTAATAGCCCATACCATTAAATGTTTAACATTAATATATTTACAGTTATGGACTAATAGTATTTAATAATACATATAATATAATATAATATTATCCTTCACATACTAGATAATAATTTGATATATATTTAACATAAATTTAAATTGAATATCAATGTCATAGATATGAATAGCAACTTAAGGAATTAATATTACAATTAAAATAAAATTATAAAATTAACTATAAAGTTAAAAACTAAACTCACAAGTTGAAATTTTATTTTCAAAAAATAACTTAAGTTATAACTTAAATTATGTCTACTAGACAATATAGCCCCACCATGTGTCAACTTTTAAATTACATTGAATTAGTTTAACACCACTTTTAAATGAAATGATTTAGCTTTCTAAAATATTGAGCATAAAATTCTTACTCACAATGTTGCAATCTTCTTAAGAGAAAACAATAGAAATTTTTTCTCTAATTATTGCTCCCATTTTGTAGGTTGGAGAAGGAGGTGATAAGTGAAGAACAAAACATGAAGAACCATGCTTAGATTTTTTTTAAATTCCTTTTATTTCATTTATTCTTATTAACTATTTTTATTTAACCAAAACCCTCCTTTATTTAAAAAAATATATAAAGAGAAATTTAAAATAAATCTAAATCTAAATATATATAAATTTAATATGTCTTAAATTAATTTTTGTTTTTGTAACATGTCACTTGTTCTACCAACAAAGATTTACCATGTTTAACTTAGAAAGTAAATAGATCAAGATATGATAGTGGAAGCAATAAAATTTTTCCTTAAATTCCTTTGATTAAATGCACATTTGAAACATATTCCAAACTCCCATTGCATAAATCAAATTTTATTTCCTCAATAAAAGAATTAAGTAATCATCTTTACAACTTTTTTCATAATATACATACAAGCTTCAAGAGCTTAACTAATAAATAGAGATACATGATTGTATACTTGTCTGTCTTCAATGTTCCCAGCCACCAACTACATGAGGGGCATCACTCAAGCGATTTACCTCCAACCACGGACTCACTGCAGTCCCCTGCACATTTACTAAACTAGTAAATGGCCCTATCCTTTGACAAAAGGATTGGTATGGTAACCCCAAATAAAATAGGCCTAATTAAGCAAGGTGTTGTGTCCTACATTAACTAGTACTATCATACTATGGCTACAACCATCAAAATATAAAATCCCTACTAGAAATGCAAACCTGAATCACAATGAACCTAGACAGTGTAAACGTTGGCAATTTACATCACTTTGGCCAAAGTTTTCTTGTCTCATATTCACCCACCCTTCTATCTCGATTGGGAAAGACAACAATCTCTATACAATAGTTATTCCCTTGCCCATGGATCAACAAATCCTAGGAATAACCCCACTTAACAAATGCATCATTCTCTACAAATAGGATATTCCCTTTCCCATGGATCAACAAATCCCAGAAATATATCCGCTTAACAATTACATCAAAATCTATTCTAGGTTATTCCCCCCCTCTTCCATGGATCACATATCCCAAGGTTAACTTATTACATGCTTTACTAGGATACATATATCGAAGTAATACCACTTGAATCCTATTCTCACTATTTTTCCCTTTATACAACTTTCCTATATAAATACCAATCAATGATTGGTTCACGATTCCATCTACGTAAAACCCAAACCATAGACACAATCTCACATTCACAATACAATTTTGCTATCACATTCACAATACAATTTTGCTAACTAGATATATATATATATTATACAATTAAAAGACATTAATAACGATAATTCAATATTGCAACCACTTAACAATAATACATCACATAATATTTGAAAATAGGAAAAACATAGAGAAGGAGAAATAAACCCCATGCCTGAGAATATAGCTCCAAATGGATCAAATACTGTTCTGCCAATAGCCTTTCAATACTCTAGATCGCTCTTCCAAATAAAACCACTTATAAAAACAAAACGACAAATTTCTGATACAAATGCAAAACTCAAATTTAAAAAGGAAAAGCTCTTGATTAGAAAATGGTGCCATTAAAAAAAAAGAGGGAGAGTACCCCCTTTTATACCGCAACCAATTTAAAAATGTCAATATAATGTCGACATACTTAACCAACTCAACAATGTTGATATATGAAGACATGCTTATCAAAATCTAAATTTAGTTCATAAATCCAAACAACCTTCTAAAAAAAAGGTGTTAGATAAAAATTACAAATAAAATTAAAATATAAAATAAAATTATTAACCAATCACAAGTTTTAAGGGGCCCACGTGCCTAAAAACTTTTCAATTTTTAATAGAATCAAAATAATAATAAAAAGTTTAAAGTGGGGGCCCACGTACCTCTAAAAAGGCATGCCCTCTATAAAAATTAAGCTACGTATTTTTTTTTTTTTTTTAAAAGAACTCTAAACTTTAGTTTTAATATTATACTTTTATAAGATAATTTCTTTTTATTAAAAACTTTTAATTATTATTACTTATTTTATTATATTTATTATTATTATTATTACCTTTTAAAAGAAAGCTACCCTTATATTATTATTATATTTTTTTAATTTAATCTATTATATATATAAACTTATTGTTTTACTTACCATAAAACAATATTTAAGAAAATTAAATTCCTCAAAATGATAAAATTATATTACCACAATTAAAAGAAAATAATAATAATATTTATATTAAATACATATATAGAGAGACGATAAATATACATTTATATATATTCACATATGTATAAATTTATCATCGTAAAATCAAATATAACTCATAATCAAGAAATGCATATAAAGTCGTAAAATCTTCATAGGCTTATCACAAAAGAGATGATAAGCCAAACGACATTTCCATATCTATGAATAATATGCTCATGAATATACGTAGGTACGTCTACCTACATATGTTCATGCTCATATCGACTCACGTATAAGAATGTATCGAGGACTTGCATGATCATTAATTAACTCAGAGAAACCAAAGACATAACAACATGCAGGTTTGAACATCCAATCAAGACTCAAGAGACATAACTCAACTCACTTACCACTACCCACACTGACTCGATTCAACCTAAGTCAAATAGGATGTGAGTGTGTGCTACTCAGTTTAGGCTTCTCTTTTACGTTTACCAGACCAAGTCCTTCTCCTGAGTGATACCTCCCCTCCTTTTCTGGAGGGACAACCTGTTCCTGCATCCACTTAGATCATCGCAAGAGTAGTTAACTGATCAAAACATAATCATTAATTAACAATAACCACATCTAATACAAGACATTGCATTATTCTTTTTCTCATCATATTGCATTCAAAATAGATAACACACATAGATGTAAGATTCATAAATACTTCAATTTTCACAAAACATCCAATCTATAGCAAATGGATAAAAACACATATACAAATGTAGAAATCCATAATCACTCACTTTCTAAGCAAATTAACCAACTAGGTAAATAGTAACTAGATAGAAACACATGGGGTGTAACAGTTTTGTTTATATATATATAGTTTCCATTAAAAAAGTTATACATATGCATATAAAGTATACATGTATTTATTTATTTTCTTCTCTTTTCTAAAACTTTTTTTAGTTATTTACTTGTATTTTTTACTTTTTTTTATTGCATCAAGAGTCTCATATTACATAAAAATTTCATAACTTAAATTTAACCATTAACATGTCAAATAATTAATATTTAATAATATGCATAATATTAATATTACTAATCATTATAGATATCTTAAATACATCTATATAAAAAGCATAAAGAAATATGAGAGGTTAAGAATTACTTTATTTTAATTTAGAACTATTTTATTTTACTTTAGAGTTATTTTATTTTTATATAAATATCATTTTTAATATCTATTTAAAGTACTTAATAATTTATGAACACACAATAGCTAAGTAGATAGATAAGAAAAGACAAACACTGTTTATTTATTTTAACATTTACTTGAACAACTAAAACTATACAATCTTACATAAGTAAAAAATAATATAATATTTACTCAAATTTTTAAATAAATACACTATTTTTATTTAATTTATCCTATTTTCCCCATCAACCATTAGTTGATTAAATAATTCTACTTAATCAACTAATTAACCACTTGCACATTCCAAATCACAATTAGCCAAGTCAACCTTACACATGGTTCAAGGTTGCACAAGGCTCCATGTGTGCACATGGCTCTAAAAAAGGACTTTTTGATCCTCACCCTCCATTTCAAATCTATTAAATATCTACCCTCCATATCTTCTCAATCCAAACCCTCATCATGTGCAACGACCACAAGGTGCCACTTGGAGGCCTCTCATGCATCATTATCTATCATTCAACCCTAGCCCTTGATCTCAAGATTTATATCATTCCTTGATCCTCCATCCTCCAAATTAACAAATTGATCATCCCTCAAAGGCATGTTGCAGGTTCGAGGAGAAACCACATTCATCCTCTCCATCAACAAATCAAGGAGCGCATCAATCTCATCATGGAAAGTGTCATGTTTCTCTAAGTTTGCATTATTTTATTCGTCTTCCTTATTTCTCTAATTTGAAGTAGAGTTAAGTGTGAAATTAAGAGCTTGCATTAGTGTTATTTCCTTATTGTTTTACATTTAACATCTACATTTTGGCACGCTCAGTGGGACCCATATCCCTTACTAACCATCTTTTTATAGCTTGTTGTTCAAGATTTTTGTTGTAGGTCTATGGTTTAGCATGTGTGCTCTAGTTTCAACACATCTATGCATGCTTCAACACCTGCATCTCACCATTTGGTGCATTCGCTTGGCTTCGATACAACGGTATAGCCAGTGGTCCTAACTCATTTTTCATGGTTGTTTTTCATGTTTTTTAGGTTTTTGTGATTTATGTTGTAGGTTTAACAACTTATCATCATTTTGAAAATCCCATTTGACCATTTGGGTGCAAGTTTGACTTCTATGGATGCAGGTTTACCTACATTTTTTAGCCCCCTAAATGGTTTAATGCCTCTATTCAAAGTTTGCATCTATGTAATCGTAAGGCGTGTCCATTTCACATATCAATACCTATGTCCCTGACCCTAACTTTTCTTTTTTTTAAATTGTGTAGCTTTCTATTTTACTTCATTCTAGTTTTTTGTAGTTCTCAGAACATCTAACGTCCTATTTTAATCATCACAAATAACATTTATATTGCAAGTTTTGTATTTTTATGGTTTTTTGTTATTTTTTCCTATTTTGTTATGTAAGCCAACATATTTCAGTACCTATATCATCCTTCAACACTGACATTTCATACTTTAGTGCCTGCATTTCACCATTTAGTAGTTGCATGGGTAAGTGATTGGTAAATAGCCCAAACCCTCGTTTAGCGCCTTTGTTCATACTTTAGCATGTAGGTTCTGTGTTTTAGCACGTATGTTCATACTTCAATGCATGAGTTAAGTTATGCATTATTTATCATTTTTCTTGGATTTTGTGTATTGGTAAATTTTGGCTAACCTTTGTTTGTTGTTTGTTTTTTCTAACCCCCTTTGTGCAACATTTCATTGGTCCAAGACATTTATATCAAACTACTAATCTTTTATGGGTGTCCAAGGCTTTATTTTTCCACTAGTTTAGGTGTACACTTGCATGTGTAAGGTCAAATAACTTGTTTGATTTGCTTGTGTGTTTTCTAAGGTGTGTATTCTCTCCCCTCACAGTGAAAGGTGATCTTGAGGATGAAAAACACCTTTTCATTCACTTTTTGTGTTATTCTAAAGAGACTAGGTGTGTATGCTCTTCTCTCACATCAAAAGGTGATATTGGGAATCAAAATCACCTAATCTTCTTTCCTTTTAGTGGGTCTACCCTTATATTTCATCACTAATTGGGACAACTCAAGTCACACATTCTAATGGGGTGGATAAAGGGGTGAGAATTGAAAGACATGCCTCAAAGGAGGGATATCATGTCTAGCACAACCTTGTTGTTCACTTGAGGGGACAAGGTGAAGTGGGAAGGGATTTGACCCCAACCACATTCTTGTAAATAGAACTTCCATACACAAACTCTTACCTCTCATACCTTCAGGTATATTGTGGACATCCCCTAGTATGCCTTGTAAAGCCTAGATAGGACCTTTGACCATATATGCTTGTAATACACTAGTTAGTGGTTAGCACTGGGAAGTTACTCACCTCATGCCCCTAGAAATGAGATTGTAGTTCATGTTTTCTCTCCTCTCGCACCTTTGTGCAATCTTGAGGATAAAAAATGGTTAGTGCCTTCTCACATGCCCTACTTTATATGCCTATACTAGGCATTAATGTTGGGCTTACAACTGTATACACTCCCACTTGAATAAACTAGGCTTATTGGTGTATTTGATTGTGTAAAACTTGTAAATCCTCCTACAAATCCAAAAACATTTACAAAATCAAAAAGTCCTCAAAGTCCAAACATCCTCTCAAGCCAAAGGTTGCAAGTCCTTCAAATTTAAAATTAAGAAGCAAAATCCCATACCCTCACTTTGCATGCAATCCACCCATCCCAAAATCAAACCTCCACAAATCACAAGTCAAATCCATAATAAAAAATTTAAACAACATCCCACATCTACCTCCATCCATGAAACGTCCCTAACACCAATTTTGAACCCAAACTTGCAATATTTCTTATTTCTAGCTTGTAGACATTTCGTTAAACACTTTGCATACAACTAATCAAATAGAATTTTTGAATTCAATTGTTTATAACAACTATAACTATGAATTTAAATCATGAATCCATTTCATAGACATCACAATATTCAATGATAATGGAGGAACATTTTATCAAATAGTTGACCACCTTTATTTTTCACTGAAATTTGTATACAATGAACTTCAAGCTGTTGTTTTAGAAATCAGAATTACATATGCAAAGATAAATTTGATTTATAACCTCATAATAGGCTAAAAATACTTGCACTTGCACTAGGTACCAAGTTGATGTAGGGAAGTGAACAACAAAAGAAACCTCCAAAATCCACACCAAAAATCTTTTTGGAATAGCAATATCCTTTACGAATATATTCAAAATACCTCCTAGCTTGCCAGCCAGCTCTTAGGCAAGTAGAAAATGTCAAACAAGGTGGCGTCTCACCTCCTGCAATACCCACACCCCTATAAAGTCCATGATCTCTGTCTTTGAGAAAGAATCACCTCCCTAGAAGGTTGTGATCTCCTATATAGGGTTGCAACTCTTTTTAATAAGTTGCTATTATTCTTTCTAGGGCTACGACTCCTTTTATGGCTGCAACTAATGATGGAAAGATCTCAAATAGGGTTTAAACCCATTTACACCTTGCACATGCCATCTAGGTTTATGGAGCAAGAAACCCTAGCAATGGCTTCTTCAATCTTCATTAATATCATTGAAATCTTTATTTGCTTGCAAATAATGAAGATTTTCCCCTTTCAGCACCTATAATAAAGTTGAAGCTGAAAAATATAACAATGTTTGCTTCTTCAACACAAACTTCAAACAATCTACACAAATATGAATCCTATGTGAATCCACCTTTGCATTGGCTAGGGAGAAATTCCTTCCCTGAAATCATTCTTAGCTCTTGTTTTTTCATTCTAGGGTTGTAGAAAACTTGCTCAACTCCCAAATTGGGGTTTTCAGAAAATTTCAATTATCAATCATTAAGAATGAGGAAATGACTTCCCTCAACCTCTTTTTATAACCCCAAGGGATATTTCTAGAAGTTATTTTTTTAATCATTTAATAACTTTCTAGTAAAATCCTTTATTTCATTTCTTTATAAAGTGACTATTGTTTTAATCTACTTTTGAACTATAAAGTCACTTTATAATTAAAAATAATTATATTATCCACACAACTATTAAATTGCAGAAAATACTAAAATGACCCATATGTGAATTCTAATTACGGTAACATACCCTTGCATCCTCAAGAAATTAACCTTTTGTGAAAATTGGTTCTTTCCAAAAATAGTAAGCTTCTCCAAGAAGTGTGGAGAGCTCTAGAATATCAAAACTGCATCCAAAAAGCACCATTGGACTCGTCCTGACCTCCTGAGCTCACTGTCACTATCAGAATTCCATCCCAAAAAGGTTGTCACTCTCCAAGAAAGTTGGAGCCTTCAAGGATGTCAGAATGGCCATAAAAAAGGGGACATTACAATCCATAAACCATAAACCAAAAATATCAATCAAATCCTAAAATCAACTCATCATCCCAAATCCAATATTGTTTAAGGACTTAGCTTTATGTATAGTCATTAAAATCCAATCATCCAAGGTCTTGGCACCTTCATCCAAATCCTAATCAAAACAATCACCAAATCTAAAACTACATAAAACTTCACTAAGTTACCCAGAACCAAAATCAAATAAGGTCTGGGGCCTCGTCTAAATCCTAATCTCCTCATCCAATCTATCTAAAGTCCTCGGTAATTCTAGAATCCACAATTTTCAATTCAACTCTCTAAAATCCTACGTCTCCAAAATCCACGTGATCCAATCATCCTAAATAAATTCTACCTCAACTCAATTCCCCAATCATATCAAAACCATCTCCAACACTAAATATTCCAAATCAATCCAATCCAAATCCCCAAATCCCTAAACCATAAAATAAAACCAAAAATCCAATCCCAAAATCATCCCCTCATCCTAAATTCAAGGCATCATCTATTCCAAATCACACCTTGCTTAAGGACCAAATCAAATCAACTAAACTATCCAAGGTCCTGCACCTAACCCAAAACCACATCAAACCCCCATGAAGTTACTAAAATCAACGTCAAACAAGGTCTTGCATCTTAATCTAACTTCACAATCAAAATCCAACAAAGTCTTGTATATTAACCTCAATCAAAATCAAAACCCCATCAAGTTCAATCCAATCCAAATCTTAATCAAATCCCAATCAATCCCAATCCATTCCAATCCCAATCTAAGCCCAACCAAAACATCCAAAATCATGAAATCATCTTTTAATCCAAAATCCAATCATCATCCTAAATCCAAAATCAGCCATCAAGTCCTTTGAGGTCCTACACCTTATTTTCATACTCAAATCATCCAAAATCCCAATTAAAACACATCAAATTGAAAATCATCTCAATGTCACATCCTCCAAATCATCCAAAAAGAAATCAAATCATAATCCAATCCATCATCCGATGTCATCAAATCTTCCCAAAATTTAAACAAAACATCATGCATCCATGTTTTATTTTGATGAGTCCCCTCACAATAACCATGCTAAAAATCCTTTTGAATATGATGATGATGATGATATTATTGTCTATCAAGATGAATATCCTTATGATCCCTTCGATTACATCATCGCAAGTAAGCTTACCATAAACTTCAATTGGCAAACCATGAGCAATCAAAAGTCTCTAGACTAAGAATTGGCTAGTACTAGCTATCCCACCAATCCTAATTACATACCTATTGGTCATCCCTATGATACATTTGATAAGGTAAACACCACTCTAGGCCAAGGCCCTCATTGCCCATCCGTATCTTAAATATCCACCTTGTGTGAGTGCCTTGTAGCCTCCACCTCCTATACAAATTCTTTATTCTCAAAACCTTTACAAACTTACCCCTCCCGTCAATGAACCCACCCATCATGTCAAATCTACCATCCCCAATCAAATCCTCCCTCAAACAACATCACCCTAATGAATTTATTGCAAGGACTACTAGCACATAATCCTAATAAAAAAAGAATGAGTAAAAGTTGAGAAGTCATACAACACCACTAATCCAATACCACCCCTCTTTAACACATGCAAGCATATTGTCACTAATGTTGTCATCAACCCAAATCCTCTCAAGAACATCCATAATCCTAAAGACATAATCCCCCCAAATCTACCTGTGTGGCAAAACAAGTATTAACCTTTCCACAGGTCCATCAAATCCCAAATCCATAAGCATAAAAAATCCCTTGCACATCCATGTGCATAACTAGAGGAGGATATCCATGCATTAATCACTACCAGTGATGTTGAAGCAAAATGACACTCCTCCATCATGTCATTCAAGCAAATCAAGTAATGTCAAGAACTTGTTCCAAAGCATTCCCAAACATGTCCCCACCTAAATCAAGATCCAAGCATCCAAGATAATCCCTTCCATGATCCCATACACTTGCAAGATCAAAGAACCCCTACTAACACTATTCCACAACCATATCCAATCATATTGGTTCTACCACCTTTATCTGATCTATCTTTCTTACAACCGAGTGAATTACAACTGTCATCAAACCTTCCCTATCTAAACATGGTGTCACGACCCTATTTTGGTAACAAGTCATAATGTTTTATAAATTTATTTTATTTATTAGCTTTCATTAATTTATTTCATTTTCTTGTGAGTAGAATATTGCATTTAATTCCTTTGTGTAATATCGTGCTTTAGTTGTAATTAAAATTAGCACTTAGGCATTTCTATATCTTTTTGAAAGATTCTTGTGAGTTGTCATTATTTGATTTTATTATAATTTGGGTCACAAGAGGAAGAGTTGTCATTATTTTATTTTATCCATGTGTTGTCTTAAGAATGGCAGTTACAAGTTACATGAGTTTATTCCTTTGTAGTTATCTTGTTTTATTGTGCTGAGAGGTATTCTATAGTGGCAGGGAAGAGCTGAAAGATTCAGATTCCTGTACCCAAAAATCCTGTAAAAAAATTTAAAAACTAATTTAAATAAAAATCCTATAACAAAAATAAATTTATGGTGGCCATTACAAAACTCTTGGATTTCTTCATGCCATCCTACAAGTCAAAAACTAATAATAAAAATAATAAAAACCTCAATGCCACTCTCTTTAAAAAAATATTGATTTGGTGGATTTAAAAAAAATAAATTTATGGTGGCTGTTACAGAACTCTTGGATTTCTTCACGCCATCCTGCAAGAAAACAAAATAAAAATATTGATGTTCTATTTTCAAGACCCATCCATAGTGGCGCGGTAGCATCTCTATATATGCTGCACCTCCCATTCAATTCTATAAATAATCTAAATTGATTCATGTTTTTGCATTGAAGAATCTTTGTTCTCACAGTGTTCCTACCAAATGTTGAGGAGGAAAACGTAGTGATAAGGTGAGTTTTCTCTTGTGAAATGTGATAGCTCTCTAAGCATTTGTAATATGGAATAACGCTCTCTATTTTAGATAAAAAAGAGGGTTAGTGTATTCTAAACTTTATCAAACTTTGATTTCTCTGTGCAATAATAAGTAGCTGGTTAATTATTTCTTAAATGCTACCTTAATTTCTACAATCTCTGCTGGAAAAACATAGATTTCTTCTCCCTCATGCTTTGCCTGCAAAACTATAGCAAAACTTAAATAATGTGACATAAAAATATCAAAAGGAAACACCTTTTGTAGGATTAATACTTTCACCGAATAATTGAAGATAAAAAATTAATCTGAAATAATTTCTCGGCTAAGCTCCAATAAAACAAAAAAATGGTGGATGTAAACTTTGATGCAAAAGTTGTTCCAATTGAGATTTGATGATGAAGGTAGCATGCAGTCAACCAAGGTAACGGCTTTTATTGGAGCATTTCACACAATGGACTTTAAGTTTAGAAAATCTAGGGTTTATTCAAGAAATGATAAATAGTGAAAAATGGCTAAATTATATATTTAAATAATAATAATTTATTTATTTTTAACATGCATTTTAATAAATTTGTTAAAGTTGGGCTTCCATTCTATTTATTTATTTATTTTTATTGTGCTTTTATAGTTTCATTAATCAATTTCAACCTTTACTTAATATTGTCTTTTATCTTGTCAAAATCTATTTTGTTTGGTGAAGTTATATTTGTATTGGTACATGCTATGTTTGTTGAAATTAGGGTAGACAACTGAGAGGGGGGTGTGAATCAGTTGTCACAAATATTTATCTTTTACTACATTTAATCTTCTTTTATCACTTATAAATAGATCAATGATATAACCATGAAAGCATGAATCAACAACACAAGAGTAGATACATAATCAACACACATAACACTAGGATTTTTACGTGGAAACCCGGTTAAGGGAAAAACCACAGTGGGGGTTAACCCACAAAATTTATTCTCTATTAAAAGAATACAAAAATGGGAAGGCACTTGCCTTCGGGCACACTACCCAGAGCTCACTGCTCAAAGGAGGTTCACTGCCTACAAGAACATTCATAATGTTAACACTGAAAGGTTGAACTGAGAAACAACATCTTCTTCATGCAAGGTTCAGTTCCATTGAAGTGCACAACACCTCTACTCTGCCCCCACTCACTTCCTCACTACATCTGCATCTTCGCTCTCCACCACACATTTCCACAACTTCACAACATTTATTTATACATGTCATCGACTTTGGAATGAACATCGAAGTCGGCCTTACAATCATCTATCTGGAATATTCTCCAAGATAGGCATTACAAGAAATTACAATCACAAGACTTAAAATGCTTCATGCAAACCATTACACTATTAGCCAAACATAGCTAGGACTCAAATCTTCCTCAAACAACACGCCACGCTCCATAGAACTCTTCTTAGATCGTATGCAACACGCACCAAGTATCCGGTCGGCCAAGACTGGAAAGAATAGTAGCACCCAAGGAGAAATCTTCAACCACGAGCTTAATCCTCAATGCGGACCACCAACACAATAGGCACATGATCCAGAGACCACCACAAGCACAATGAAATCAACAAGAACAACTACATCACCTCAAATCACCAGAAACACTTGCATCTTCATCCGAGAACTTAAGAACACTAACCGTCATGACTGTCACACTAGAAAGATTGCTTGTGGACCTCCAAACCACAAACCACATGAGTTGAGGATACACACCAACATCCCAAACATACCTCTAGAACCACAAATCATAATATTCCAGTGCGGAGCAATCCAGACCAAATTCTTGTCACTCAGTTACTTCTAAACAACTACAAAACCTGGTTCTACTCAGATGGCCATAACTTCACTAATCCTCCATGTGGACCTCTCAAATCTTGACTGGAGCAACTTTAGACAATCCTCTACACAACCCTTTGGTCCACAGACTTTGATCTTCATCTTACTAGAAATTCTGAGTAATCTACATTACTGAATTGCACTGTCTCTGACAAAGAGATATGTTGACATCAATGACAATACATCTTAGGCACATATTTGCAACAATCTCCCCCTTTGTCATTGATGGCAACATATGATGTGAAAAACTGATTCAAACATCAAGACAAGAACTTCTCCCCCTCTCTCTTATCACACCTGCAACCACTTTCTTCACTGCTCCCCCTTTCACCAGCAACTACTCACTTCCATCCAAGTTTTTCACTTGACTTCTCTCCCCTTTTGACATCAATGGCAAAGGGCACATATTTGCAATCATCTCTCACCCTTTTTTATTTCTTAGAAAATACCAAACTGAACTCAAAACATACTGACTACTCCCCCTGAGTAGCATCCCCTTAACACCAATCTAGATCACAAGATATGACTGTGAGTTCCACCGGACTGATGCACACTAGTGCACCTTAGTTCTGAATAGGAGGGGTAATCACCCCTAGCTTCCCTCTGAGATGCTCAAAAGTGTCCTTAGGTAGAGGCTTAGTGAAGATATCCGCAATCTGATCCTTTAAAGGAACAAACTCCAATCTGACTTCATTCTCATTTACCTTCTCTCTCAAAAAGTGAAACTTGATGGAATATGCTTTGTCTTTTAATGCAACACTGGATTCTTTGAGATGTTTATTGCACTTGAATTATCACAGAAGATTGTAACAGGCTCTTTAAACACAATTCTGATATCCTTCAACATTTGCTTCATCCACAAAACTTGAGTACATTTGCTTGTTGTTGATATATACTCTACCTCTGCAGTAGACAGAGATATTGCCTCCTGCTTTTTGTTCAACCAAGAAGCCAATCTCTTTCCCAAGAAAAATTCACCACCACTAGTACTCTTCCTGTCATCCACATCTCCTGCCCAATTAGCATCTGTATATGCATGAAGAGTGAAATCATCATCCTTAGGATACCATAAGCCATAATCAGATGTTCCCTTTAGATATTTAAAAATTCTTTTGACTGCTAAAACATGAGATTCTCTACGATCAGCTTGAAACCTAGCAACAAGGCCAACTGCATTCATGATATCAGGTCTGGTATGAGTCAGATAAAGCAATTCTCCAATCATTGATCTATACCTTTTTTGGTCTGCCTTAGGGGAATCATCATCTTTACTCAACTTGCATCCAGTTATCATAGTAGTACTCACTGGTTTTGAATCCTCCATTCCAAACTTTTTCAACAACTCTTTTACATACTTAGACTGAGATCTGAAGATGCCCTTATTTGACTGAATGATTTGCAAACCCAAGAAGAAATTCATTTCACCAAGCATGGACATCTCAAATTCACTTTGCATTTGATCAACAAATTTTTTACACATGCTCTCATTTCCACCAAAGATGATATCATCAACAAATACCTCAACAATCAAGATGTGTTCATGATCAATTTTGAAATAAAGATTATTGTCAATTGTGCCTTTGCTAAAACCTAACTTTTGCAGATACTTATCTAATCTTGCATACCAGGCTCTTGGGGCTTGTTTGAGTCCATACAATGCTTTCCTCAATCTGCAAACCATATCTCCTTGATCAGACAACTAGAATCCTTCTAGTTGCTCAATGTAGACTTCTTCTTCCAATTCTCCCTTCCGGAATGTTGGCTTGACATCCATTTGGTAAACTTTGAAATCTTTGTAAGTAGCAAAGGCAAAAAATAATCTGACTGCTTCGATTCTTGCCATCGGAGCAAAAGTTTCTTCAAAATCAATTCCCTCTACCTGAGAATAGCCTTTGCACACCAATCTTGCTTTGTTTCTCACAACTTCACCATCTTCATTCAATTTTTTCCAGAAGACCCATTTAGTTCCAATTAAATTTTTGTTTTCAAGTCTAGGAACAAGATCCCAAGTATGATTCTTTTCAATTTGCATTAATTATTCTTCCATTGCTTTTACCCAACTTTCATCATTACAAGCTTCATTCATTGATTTTGGTTCAATCTTTGAAATCAAACAATACTCCTCTTATTCTTCAGCAATTTTTCTTCTAGTTTGAACACCTTTATTTTTATCTCCTATGATCTAATCTTTAGAATGACTCAACCTTACATACCTGGGAGTTTTGGGATTATCTTGAACTTATGATTCTTGAACTTGTTCCTCAACATTTGCACTGGCTTCTTGAGTCATTGGATTCTCCGGAGCAATATGAATCTGAGTTTGAGGACTTTCATTTTGATCATCTGATTCATATTCACAAGACTTGGAAGGTCTCTCCTTGCTTTCATCAACCTTGACATTAGCACTTTCAACAATCCTTTTCAATCTCTTGTTAAAGCACCGGTATGCCTTGATTTGGTTAGAATAACCCAGAAATATTCCTTCATCACACCTTGCATCAAACTTGCCTAGATCTTCATCTCTTTTGATATAGCATTTACTACCAAAAACTCTGAAGTATTTCATAGTAGGAGCATTACCAAACCATAGTTCAGAAGGAGTTTTACTAGTATTACCTTTGATCTGCACCTGGTTAAGAGTGTAGACAACAGTACTCACAGCCTCTCTCCAATAGACATGTGGAACATTTTCTTCCATCATCATGGTTCTAGCAGCCTCTTGAATAGTCCGATTCTTTCTTTCTTCAACTCCATTATGCTGAGGAGTCCTTGGAGCAGATAATTGTCTTCTTATTCCATGCTTTTCACAAAATGCACTAAACTCACCGGAGGTAAACTCTCCACCTCTATCAAATCTTAAAACTTTATCTTCACACCAATCTCATTCTCCACCCTAGCCTTGAACACCTTGAATATGTCAAGAGTCTCTGATTTCTCTCTCAAGAAAGTGACCCACATCACCTGGGAGTAATCATCAATCAGCAACATAAAGTATCTATCTCCTTGCAAACTCCTAACTCTAGCAGGACCACACAAATCAGTGTGCACAAGTTCCAACAATCCACATGAAAATTATTCTTTACTTTTGAATGTAGTTCTGCTATGTTTACCCAACTGACATTCCTTACACATGTTATTAATAGTTTTTACAATCTTTGGAAGATCTCTCACAGCCTGAGTAGTACTTATCTTGACAATATTATCAAATTTTACATGACACATTCTCCTATGCCATAACCAACTCTGATCAATCTGAGCAAGGTACCAGATGCAATCTCAGTTCTAGAGCTTTCCAAGATTCTGCATTTTCCATCCTTGAATCAAAGATCATACCCTTTTTCAACTAACTGTCCAACACTGAGAAGATTATGCTTCAAGCCTTCTACATACAAAACATCATTAGTGTTATTCTTACCATCAAGAGAGATGGATCCTCTGCCATGGATTCTACCAGCTGAATTATCTCCAAACTTCACAATTGCACCTTCATACCTTTCCATACTTACAAACTACTCTTATCACCTGTCATATGATGAGAACATCCACTGTCAATCACCCATTCATCCTTTTCTTCAACCTGAGCAACCAAGGCACTTTCCACATTCACACAGCTAGCATATTCAGTAGGCACTAGATCTTCTTCTTTGATAGAAATGAATACCCATTCATTTCTAGAGGTACTACCTATATCAAATTCTTCATTTGTGACTCCTTCATCATTAGCTTCTTGGACATAGTAGCATTTCTTCTAAACCCTAGGTCTGTTAGGGTTTGTCTTTGAAACCCTCTCTGGACATCTTGAAGCAAAATGACCAATCTTATTGCAAGCAAAACATTTAAAAGGCAACTTTCCTTCATTCTTACCAGATCCTCTTTGTAATCTTTTGGCAATAAGGGCTTCAAGTTCTTCAAGATCTGATTCATCTTCTTCAAGTTCCTTCCTTGCCTTCTCATATCTAGTTAGTCTTCTTGAAGATCTTTCACCTGGATCAAATCTTTGCTTCCCAGAAACAATGGCCTTAAAAGCAAATTCTGATTTAGGAAGAGAATCACCAAACTCACCCATTTCAAATGCTAAGAGCTTGCCAACCAACTGATCTCTTGTAACAGTTGTCATGGTCATGATCTCATCAATAGCAGAAACTTTATGCTTGCATGAAGTAGGTAAGGATCTGAGTACCTTGGTAACAATCTCTAATTCTTCCAGTATTCCACCAGTACTCTTGATACTGCTCACAAGTTCATTCACCTTCTGCATATAGGAAGTGATGTTTTCATCTTCACTCATCTTCAAACATTTGTATCTACCCTTTAGGCTCTGTAACTTGGCACATTTGACATATGCATCACCTTCATACAGAGTTTCCAACTTCTTTCAGATTTCATAACCAATTTGCAATTCCAAGACATTTGTCATTTCTGTATTAGTCAGGGCACTCAACAATGCTTCCTTAGACTGAATGTTGTATTCAGCTTCTTTGATTTGATCTGGAATTGTAGGACCATTATGCAGAGGAGTATACTTAATCTTAGTTATCAACCAATAAGGATCACCCATGCCTTACAAATGAAACTCCATGTGATTCTTCCAAAGAGAGTAGTTTGTTCCATCAAATCTCAGACTATCCTTCTTGTATGTCGACATCCTGGATCTCCTCAAGTGGTCAAGCTTCTTTTAGAGGAACCGGATCTAATACCAATTGTTGAAATTAGGGTAGACAACTGAGAGGGGGGGTGAATCAGTTGTCACACATCTTTATCTTTTATTGCATTTAATCTTCTTTTATCACTTATAAATAGATTAATGATATAACCATGAAAGCATGAATCAACAACACGAGCAGATACATAATCAACACACATAACACCAGGATTTTTATGTGGAACCCGGTTAAGAGAAAAACCATGGTGAGCGTTAACCCACAAGATATATATTTTCTGTTAAAAGAATACAAAAATGGGAAGGCACTTGCCTTCAGGCGCACTACCCAGAGCTCACTACTCAAACGAGGCTCACTGCCTACAAGAACATGCACAATGTTAACACTGAAAGGTTGAACTGAGAAACAACATCTTCTTCATGCAAGGTTCAGTTCCATTGAAGCGCACAATGCCTCTGCTCTACCCCCACTCACTTCCTCGCTACATCCGCATCTTTGCTCTCCACCACACATTTCCATGACTTCACAACATTTATTTATACATGTCATCGACTTTGGAATGAACATCAAAGTTGGCCTTACAATCATCTATCTGGAACATTCTCCAAGATAGGCATTACAAGCAATTACAATCACAAGACTTAAAATGCTTCATGCGAACCATTACACTATCGGACAAACATAGCTGGGATTCAAATCTTCCTCGAACAACACGCCATGCTCCATAGAACTCTTCTTAGTTCATCTGCAACACACACCAAGCATCTGGTCGGCCAAGACTGGAAAGAACAACAACACCCAAGGAGAAATCTTCAACCACAAGCTCAATCCTTAATGTGGACCACCAACACAATAGACACACAATCCAGAGACCACCACAAGCACAATGAAATCAACAAGAACAACTGCATCACCTCAAATCACCAGAAACACTTGCATCTTCATCTGAGAACTTAAGAACACTAACTGTCATGACTGTTACACTAGAAAGATTGCTTGTGGACCTCCAAACCACAAACCACATGAGTTGAGGATACACACCAACATCCCAAACATACATCTAGAACCGCAGACGATAATATTCCAATGCGGAGCAATTCAAACCAAATTCCTGTCACTTTGTTACTTCTGAACAACTGCAAAACCTGGTTTTACTCAAATGGCCATAACTTCACTAATCCTCCATACGAACCTCTCAAATCTTGACTGGAGCAACTTCAGACAATCCTCTACACAACCCTTTGGTCCACAGACTCTGATCTTTGTCTTACTGGAAATTCTAAGCAATCTACTTTACTGAATTGCACTGTCTCTGACAAAGAGATATGTTGACATCAATGACAACACATCATAGGCACATATTTGCAACAACGTTAAGATGATTACAATGTGGACTATAACATACATGGCATGCAAGCATGAAACCTATGTGAATGTGATTGTCTCTATACAATTTCATTTGGTTTCATATCACTATTGTCAATACTCTTCACAACTAACCTTCTACTACTTTTTTCACATTCAATTTCATTCAAAATCAATTTATTATTCAATTTAGGATCAAACGCAATCAGAAAAATTCTATTTGAAATAAAGATTCACAATAGAAAAATTTGAGAAAGATTTAATTTAAAAATAGAATTAGTTTTAAAGTTAGCTTATTAATGGTGTTATACATTCTTTGATCTAATTATACAAGAAAAAAATATATTCAATACTTTCCCTATTTTTAAACCTTCACTACATCTCTCTGGTTTGCATGTTGATACAAAATCATTTGTATGTCACTATCGAAGACTCCAATTTGCATGATCTACTTATAGAGGTATCATGCAATCTCTAAAAACTTGTGAATCTGAAAAAGGAAAGACATGTAAACTTGTTAGAGCAAGGTAGAGTTTGTAAAATTAAGAGAGAAAATAAAAAAATTCATGAAATTAACAATATGGAAAAAAGAAATGCAACTATGACTTAGAAAAAAAATAGAGATTACAAGAAAGGATGGCTGGAGATAGAAGTCATCCCATGTCTTCTACAAAATCCTCCATTTCTTCTTCCTCTTGTAGCTTGTAGAAAAAGAAATAAAATAAAATAAAGAGGGAAGACAAATTGCAAACCCATATGTGAAATAATATAAAGTAAAAAGAGAAAAAGAGTGTTTTTTTTATAAATACTATTTATGGTCCTAAATTAAATCCTATTTAAATGCCTTTATTATTTTTAGGTATGCTAAAATTTATTATTATGCCTTTAATTTTTAAATCCAAATTATTATGGATAATAATAATCAAATTCAATACGATTTTGTAAAAAATAAAGGCATAATAATAAATTATTTTTTAGAATTTTATAATTAAATTAAATTCTATTAAAATGACTTTAATTATTTTTTAAGGTATGCTAGAATTTATTATTATGCCTTTAATTTTTTAATAAAAGTTATAGAATTTATTATTATGCCTTTATTTTTTTAATAAAAGTTATAGAATTTTTTAAATATAGGTATGCTACAATTTTATTTATGAGCAAGCTTGCAGTAGCGCTGCATTTATATTAATATTAGAAATATAAGTCTAATTACATTTGCCTAAATCCCCTAACCAGGGGTATATTTGCCAACTTTGTGGCTATACTGATCCCTAACTGAAATAGATCAAAAAACAACAACAGACTATGAACCATCTGCATTGTATACATCAGATACAAAAAGAGTCTATAGACTATCCATATTGTAAACAACAGACTGCTATCTTACTCTAGAACCACCTCCTCCTCCTCAACTTTGATCATGTTGGCAAACACGTAAGGCCACGCCACTCCTGCCATCAGCTCCAAGATGGAGAACTTCTTCAGGAATCCGCACCCTTTGTCACCCTTTCATGATGCTCTGTCAACGAAGTGGTTGCAAAGTTGGCCAGGAGGAGTAGCCACAGAATGTCTTCATTGCCTACTCTGCACCTCTTGAAATCTCTGACCCATGGAATTCCCACCCTAGCCTGGCTAATTTGACCACCTCCTCCAGACCCCCGAGGAAATCAGACTTGAGGGTTTCCCTTGCCAGACGAATCACCATTGCTTTATCCTCGCCTAAGTCTAACAGCAAGGCCAAGAAATGGGAAGAGATATCAGTGTTGACTCAATAATGTTTCATGGCCTACAGAAAATCCTCACCCAGCACCCATTTGATTGTTGCAACTGCCAGAGGGTGATTAGATTTGGAAACCTTAGTGATTTGAAGATCAGAGACCCTCCCTAGGAAGGACATCTAGCTCTCCTTGCAGACTAGCCTCATCGAAGTATCCATCTAACTGTCTGCTAATATAAGAGTTTTGCAAAAGAAACTAAATGAGAGTTTCCTTGTCTGCAAACCTTTTAATAGGCTTAGCTGATACCTATTCGAGTTAAGTGAAGTATGCTGAAAAGATTGCGCCAGCCTACCATCCCGACCTCCAATGCTTTGTAATGATTTCACCACCCATTTCCAATCAAGGAGAATTAAATTTACATGTCCAAAGGGAATGTTTGTCACATCTTTGCGTCCAACTCGTACTTCCCATCTTGTCAAGAAATCATGGAGATAAAAGCTCAATCTTAGAGTGACCTTGGAAAAATGCCCCCATATAGCTTATGTGTCAGCTGAAATAGGGAGAGTATCGTCAGTTGCCACATTGGTTATCTAGTCAGCCTCATTGATATAGGTCCGCCAGCTGCCAGGTTGGAAAGCCTATCGACCTCTTGATTTACTCCCGGTAGACGTGGTTCACAGTGAAATTCTCAAAGGTGGCTAAACTCTCCAAAATCTGCCTAAGGCTTCCCCTCAGCTACAAATTCTGGATGGATCTTGCTTTGATGACATTGATAACAATGGTTGAATCATCGTTTATTTCTATATTCTTTATCTAATTACTATGGCAAAGCTCCAACCCATACAATAATGCATGGAAATTTGTTGCATTGTTTGTCCCTACCAGAAGAGGAATGGATGCTCTCCTCACTATTCTTCCTTCCCAATCATGAATGACACAGCCAACCCCTAAGATTTCAGGGTTCCCTCTTGCAGCCCCATCAAAGTTTAGCTTAAACTAGGCCTAGAGAGGTTTCTTCCACTGTGCCTCTATTGTGGCTTTTTTGGACTCCTCGCCACCTTTACCCACTACCTTAGGTGGCTTCAATCCTGACCATCTTCTCGAGATGCCATTATCCCAATCTGTCCTAGATTTTTTGTTTGACACCCCTTGTTGAAGGTGAGAATTTGCAACTTCCACAATAGCTACTTCAATCTTATTCCATAGTGAGGTGATCCCCATTGATTTATTTTGGAATATTCTTCGGTTCCTTTCCTTCCAAATTTCCCAAATCAGTATGGAAGGGCTTATAACCCATAAGCATGAGAAAGTAGCACCTTTGTTCAGGATCGGCCAACCTTGGAACAGACCTACAATGTCATTGGGTAAGACCCTTGTCCATCCAAGCTTCGCATAGGGCGACTGCCAACATTTTTGAGAAAAGGCACAACCCACTAGAAGGTGATTGGTATCTTACTCTGCATTTTTACACAATGGACATCTAGAAGGACCATTGAATCCTAGCTTGAGAAGTCTTTCTGTAGTTAGAATTTTGTTTTGGAGAGCCACCCAACTGAAAGCCCCTGCCTTAGGAAGAAAAAGGTGATTCCAACATAGATGAATCAGAATTTCTGTGGTGTTGTTTGAGCTCTCTAGTCACCTGTAACCTTCTCTGACACTGTATTTCCCATCTGAAGACCCATTCCAAACCAAAACATCCTCCCCATTGCTTAAATCTATCCTTCGATTGCTAAGCAGAGCTTCCAAGAGACAGACTTTTGCTTCTGGCAGATTGGGGAGATCTATTTTTTCCAATTCCAATAGCACACCCCATCCTTCACTCTTTTTTCCACATAGTTACACACCTTACTTCCCCACCTCTGCTCTAATTCTCTCCTAATAGAGCCCAGGCCTTCTGAATTGGCTAGGGGAGGGAATCCTCCCCATGAATCTTCCCAAAAAGGGCCATTGTGCCATCATGTATCTCCCATGTAATTTGATCTCTAATGAGATCTCTGCAGTTTACCATGAAGTTCTAGACCCTTGAGCCTTTGGGTAGATGGGAGACCATGAGAATATATGTCGAATCAGAGCTCCTGAAATACTTTTGCTGTGTAATTTTTCCCCCGCAATTTTTGCCCACTTCAATTGTAGATGTTGGAATAAATGCCAGACCAACTTGGCACCCAGTGCTTTGTTTTGTAGCATATGTTGTTTAAGCCCAGCACCTCCATCCTTCCACATCTTACACACGTTGTCCCAATAAATGAGAGCCAGTTTGTTCTTTTTGAGGATCCTTGCCAGAATAATTTTTTGTAGATTCCTAAGATTTTTTGATCCACTCTACAAGAGAGGGGTAAACATGACATTAGGTATATTGGAATTGCCGCCAGAGTGGCTTTGATCGTTGTCATCCTTCCAACCCAGGACAACCATTTACCTTTCCATGAGGCTTCTCTATTTGAGACTCGTTCAATCAGAGGGTCCTAGAGTTTACTTGTTCTTTGCCCAGGTGCCAGAGGTAGGCCTAGATAAATGCTTGGGAAGTTGCCCTTTTTAAAGTTCAAAATTCCAAGAATTTCTTGCTGCTTCCTTGGGAGAGTCACTAAGAAAAAGACTTCAGATTTGTGTCCATTCACCTCTTGGCTCGAAGCTTCTGAGTATAGAGTAAGTATTTCTTTGAAGCTCATTGCCTCCCAGTTCTTTGCTACTCCAAAGAGCATTGTATCATCAACAAATTGTTGATGAGTGATTGGGCCCGTTGAATATATCTGCCTAATGTATCCGCCATTAGGACAAAGAGGGAGAGGGACAAGGGGTCTACCTGCCTAAGCCCACTGGAGGATTCAAAGAACCCTTTTGGGGAACCATTGACTAGAATAGAGAACCTTGGACTGGAAACTAAATTGAAAAGGTAATTAAGCTAACTTTGATTAAATCCAAAAGCATTCATTACCTTCAAAAGGAATCTCTAATCTACCTTATCATAGGCCTTTTTCATGTCCAATTTGATCAACATCATCTACTTCCTAGTTTTCTGAGCTGAGTAGACCACTTCTTGGGCTATGATCACCCCATCTTGAATATATCTTCCTGGGATGAATCTTGTCTGCTCCTCTGCTATTATGTCAGGCAAAATCTTCTTCAATCTATTAGCAATTACCTTAGCCAAGATTTTGTAAATTGTATTGCATAATGAGATGGGTCTGAAGTCTTCTAATGCCATGGCCTACTCCTTCTTGGTAATCAATGTTATGAGTGTGTTACTCAACTCCCTTAGGAATTTCTTCTTTTCCTAAGGTCCACCATCGCTTCCCAAACCTCTTGACCCACAATGTGCCAGGTAGTCTGAAAGAATGCTACTAGGAACCCATCCGGGTCTGAGGCTTTGTCTGGATGAAGCTTCCAGAGAGCTTCTTTGACCTCGTCAGGAGTGAAGGCTTTGTCTAGCAGCTTATTCTTCTCCTTTGTTACAAATTTCTGAATATTGTTCACCATCTCTTCGACTTGTCTCAGGTTTGAGCCACCCTAATTATTGAGCAGGTTTTTGAAGAAAGATACCACCTCTTCCTTAATTTGCTTTGAGTCCTCTATGAGGGAGCCATATCCTAACCTAATATGATGAATACACTTTTGTTTCCTTCTAATCTTGGTCGAATTATGAAAGAATTTGTTGTTTCTATATTCGTCCTACAACCAGACCTCTCTAGACTTTTGCTTCTAATAAATATCTTCTTTAGCCAAGATGTCTGCATGTCTTTTCATGAATTCTTTCTCTTTCAAATATCTCCCTTGGTCCATCCCTTCTATGAAGACTTCCTCATTTAGAATGCGAATTTCCTCCTCTATTTCATCTTTTAGCTCAAAGATGTTCCTGAAATGTTGTTTGTTCCATTCCTTCAACTTCCTTTTTATGTATTTCAACTTTTCCACTAGGCAAAACATTTTTGACCCATCAAAGATGACCTCACTCCACCATCCCTCCAAAAGGTCCAAAAAATTTGGATCCTGAAACCACATCTTCTCAAATTTGAAAGGGCATCGATCTGGTGTAATGTCTCCCACTATTTTCAAATCTATAGGGAAGTGGTCCGATCTAAAAGTTGGAACTAGAGCACATTCCAGAGTGAAGGGGAATTGTTGTGCAGTTCACCTTTCACTAAGAATCTATCTAGTTTTTTTGCAATGTTGCAAAAACCCCTTCTTCTATTTGATCATGTGTATTGACCATTCCTCATTAGGACTTCAATTATTGCATTATTTTCCACAAAGGCTTTAAAATCTATTTGAGATTGTAGTTTCCTCTTAACCCCTCCTAATTTATCCTTGTTGTGGAGGATGGCATTGAAATCTCCCCCTATAATTACCATCTGATCCTCTACACTAGGTAGGAAGGCTCCCAACTCTTGCCAAATTACTCTCTTTGTGGCTGGTGAAGCAGACCCATAGACATTGATCAAAATGAATTTCAAATTCCCCTCCAACCCTTTTATACAACCTGCCATCTAGTGTCTATTTATTACCAAATCCTCTACCTTGACATAGTGATGTTTCCAGAGAATAGCCATTCCTCCCAACACTCCTACTTCGCTCAAGCTTATATTACAAAATTTTAGACTTCTCTTCCAATTTTCTGCCTTTGTTCCAGCTAATTTGGTTTCATGTGATATACAAATGTCTGCTTTAGACACTTCCAAATAGCGCTTGACCAAGTGCTTCTTGTTAGGGGCATTCAAGCCCCTAACATTCCATGAACAAGCCTTCATTGGCCCCTGAGACGGGTCTTTCCCTTCCCAGATTTCAACATTCATGTAATCTTCTGCTGCCCTTCAGCATCCCCATCTTCCTTCAATTTCTCAATGTTGGGCTTTTTCCCCTTCTTTTTTGTCTCCCCACAATCCTAGGACATGCATCTAGGTTCTTTTTTCTTAATTCCCAAATTTTGAAGCTTACTTGATCCTGACCCTTTCTACAGGAATTGTTCTTCTTCTTGAATGATCCATTCCTCAATCTTAGGAGTCCATTCATTTTCTTCCAAAATAGGATCCACCCCCACTTGCTCCAAGACAGGATATGTCCCTATTTGCTCTAAGACAGGGAATACCCCAACTTGCTCTAAGACAGTTTCTACCCCTATTTGCTCCAATACAAGGATTTCCCCTGCTTCCAATGCCGCTTGGCTTTCCAAACCCTGTTCTTTTCCGCTAACTTTTATTTGGATGACGGAGGCCCCCAAAAAGGTATCTGGCTAAGTCCTCTATCGCCTCTCGATCCAGAGCAGGGGGAGCCACAATTGGGGTGTTTTCCTTCTGAAAAGAGTCCCCTTAGATTGCTGCCTCCGCTTTTTCTACTTGGGGGGACCCCTTCTCTCTCGTGTTCTTGATAGCTGAACTATCTATTCCTTTAGGTCCTGGACTTGAATCTATCTGACTTTTGGGAAGTGACCTAGTTTTGCTCGATACTGATTGGGGACACCTCCTTGTTTTCCTTCACATTTTCCTTCCTCCACCTGCCTAAGCCACCTTCGGCTCATTGTTTACTTGATTTATCATTGTTACGGTCATTCTAGGTGAATTATTCAATACACCGAGTGGGGCTTCTGTATCTGCTCCTTCCACATTCTTAAGTTCAAATTCAGGGAATTGAGGCTCTATTTCCACATTTTGTCTCCATTTCCCTGTCGTTGTTATCAATTCTAATTCTTCTAACAATTCATTTCCAAGATCAACATCTACACAAATTCTGACGAATTTGCCAAAGTCCATTTTTAGCAATTTTTCGTCTATTTGGACAAAAGATCCTAGGGCATCCCCAATTACTGAGAGTGCATCATGATTCCAAAATTTCAAGGGCATATTGTGGAGTCTAATCCACATCAGAGTTTTCCTCAATTTTTGGCTCTAGAGGTCAAAATTCAGAATCCATTGTTTTATATAGAAGCCACATCCTTCAAGCATTAATGGTATTCTGCGAAGGATATCTTGTTTCGTATTTTTGAATTGCATTCTATGAATATGAAACCATTATGAAGAGATTTGATTCTTACCTGATCCCCCCACCTATCTGCCCATCATTTTCGTATCTTTGGCCATGGGATCCTCTTGCCAACGCATTTGGAGAATAAAGTCATTTATCCTAGTTATTTCATATTTTCCACCATTGATTTGGGATTTACTACCACAACCATGGGATTGGGTTCACTTTTCTTCCTGAATTCGCTGCTCCATCACCTCTATGCTCTTGCCAAATTCTTCTAGCTGCCCTTCGAATGTTATGCCTTGTCCCTTCAAATCTCTGGTTTTGGTTCTGATAGTTCCTTCTACCTACGTTGCCCTCTCCCAATTGGATCTGATTAACACCTATTGAAAAACTTAGTATGCCCTTGATGGTTTCATTCTGCACTTGCTTTCCTCCTTCCACTGCTTCCACGCCAAAAATTGAATCTCGAGTGCACGCTATCTCAAAGTATAAATCCAATTAGCAGTATACAACTAAAGTTGGTATGCTAGAATTTATTATTATGCCTTTAATTTTTTAATAAAAGTTATAGAATTTATTATTACTTTTTAAAAAAAAAAATTACCATAGAATAATGTTACTTTTGTTTAATTTGTTTTACCGTAGAACCATAGAATAATATTGAATTAAGAATTATTTTGTTTTAAAAATTCTATTTTTATAGGAGATATTCCAACTATAAGTTGTTTCCACTTAATCTATATAAAACTATATACCTTGTACTTTTACACATGTAATTGTTGTAATTAATATTTCATCAAAAAAGGTAAGAAGGATAATAAAGGATTTCTACCTATCATTTAATGAACAATGAGATTGGAACATGATAAGTGTTACCATTTTGTTTGTACTCCATCTACATAAAATTCTATACTATGTACTTTTACACTTTTATTTTACATTATTTAGGTCATGTTGTAAATGTATTATCAAAGTGTTTAACTTAATTTGTAACTTAATTTTGAATTTATTATTTAGAATTGATTTATTTTTGTTTAATTAGGATTAATCTAATTCAATAAGATTTTTTTTTACATGAATGAGGTTGTATATGTGGTCCTACTTTCAAATTGGGCGATGTAATAGTCTAATCTATTGAATTTGAACTTTTCCCACTTGTAATGCTAACTTTCCTCGATCTTGATTGTTACATGTGGGGTCATGTGACAAATACCTCGAGTTAAGCTATTTTCATCATAGATTTATACACAATGCCAAGTCATTAGTTGTCATGAAAAATATTGAAAAATCATACTCCATAATATCAAAAAGAATTTGAGTTTCACATTAGAAAGCACCACATTAATTTTTTAATTATATTTTATAAAAAATTTAATTTAAATTTAAGTTTTCCTATTTATTTATAAAATTTAAATAAAATTTATAGAGTTTTGTAATGACTCTTAATTTTATTTTTAGTTTAAATTTAAATTTAGTTTCTAATTTGGCTCTATGATTTTTGTAGTTCTTATTCATGGAAAAACAACAAATAAGAAGACCGTGAGAGAGAAAAATGTCATGATTGAAAAATCTACAGAAAAAAAAAAAGGTTGATAAGGTTGAAAACAAGGTTCCTAAAAAAGCTAAAAAAAATAACAAGCGGATCTTTAAGATCTACTTGTTTAAAATTCTCAAGCAAGTGCATCCTGATATCAACATTTCTAGCAAGGATATGGTAATTATGGACAAGTTTATCAATGACATGTTTGAGAAAATTGCCATTGAGGCTACCAACTTTGCTCACTACAACAAAAAAACATCATCAATATACGAGAGATTCAAACAACTATGAGGGTTTGTCTTTTTCAAGAGCTTGGAAAGCGTGCAGTCTCTCATTGTTTAAAGACTGTTATCAAGTTCATGAATGCTTGATTGTCTTCTCTCCATTTTGTCATTTGGAGTTCTAATCTCTCTTTGTATTGAAAGTTTGTATTACTCTACTTATATTCTTAGTAATTATATTTTTGATTGTATATTTTGAGGATATATTAATATAGTTTCTTGAGCCTTTGAATAAAAATACCACATATTAATATAGTTTTCTCTTTATATTAATTTAGTATTTTGTCAAGGTCGGTAGAAATGATATTGACATTTTATGGATGGTGAGATCTGAACAGACAATTTTTGTTAATTTGTTTCAACTTAATCTATATAAAACTATATACCTTGTACTTTTAGACATGTAATTGTTGTAATTAATATTTTGAATTTATTATTTAGAATTGATTTATTTATTGTTTTAATTAGGATTAATCTAATTCAATAAGATTTTTGTTTACATGAACGAGGTTGTATACTTGTTTAAAATTCTCAAGTAAGTGCATCCTGATATCAACATTTCTAGCAAGGATATGGTAATTATGGACAAGTTTATCAATGACATGTTTGAGAAAATTGTCATTGAGGCTACCAACTTTGCTCACTACAACAAAAAAACATCATCAATATACGAGAGATTCAAACAACTGTGAGGGCTTGTCTTCTTCAAGAGCTTGGAAAGCGTGCAGTCTCTCATTGTTCAAAGACTGTTATCAAGTTCATGAATGCTTGATTGTCTTCTCTCCATTTTGTCATTTGGAGTTCTAATCTCTCTTTGTATTGAAAGTTTGTATTACTCTACTTATATTCTTAGTAATTATATTTTTGATTGTATATTTTGAGGATATATTAATATAGTTTCTTGAGCCTTTGAATAAAAATACCACATATTAATATAGTTTTCTCTTTATATTAATTTAGTATTTTGTCAAGGTCGGTAGAAATGATATTGACATTTTATGGATGGTGAGATCTGAACAGACAATTTTTGTTAATTTGTTTCAACTTAATCTATATAAAACTATATACCTTGTACTTTTAGACATGTAATTGTTGTAATTAATATTTTGAATTTATTATTTAGAATTGATTTATTTATTGTTTTAATTAGGATTAATCTAATTCAATAAGATTTTTGTTTACATGAACGAGGTTGTATATGTGGTCCTACTTTTGAATTGGGCCATATAGTAATCTAATCTATTGAATTTAAACTTTTCCCACTTGTAATGCCAAATTTTCTCGATCTTGATTGTTACATGTGGGCTCATGTGCCAAATACCTCGAGTCAAGCAATTTTGATCATATATTTATACACAATGCTAAGTCATTAGTTGTCCTGAAAAATATTGAAAAATCATACTCCATAATATAAAAAAAAAATTGAGTTTCACATTAGAAAGCACCACATTAATTTAAAATACTATATTATTCTTTGAGCCTTTCAATAAAAACCTAACAATAGGCAACTCAATTTCACCCTGTTATTAATATAAATAGGAATGATTGAATCATGGTAATATAGTTTCACCATTAGTATATTGACATTTACAAGATGATTGACAATTAGGATATCGTCTATTCAAAAACCCATTATTTTAATTTTCATTAGTAAGCTTGCTTTTACTTTGTTCACTTATTATAATTTCAAGCTATTTATTAAATAAAATGTGAATTACTTTGCCATCCAATTAGAATATAAGATGTAGTCATAGAAATTAAAAGAAAAAAATAAAAAAGAGGTACACTCACAACATAACAATGACATTTTAACCAAGATACATACAACGTACTAGGATTTGTTATTAATGATTTGTTATATTAAATAGTAGTGCAGTAATGGTTAGGAGGGTCCACAAAGTGAATTATCCAAGTCGTTCAGCTAGAGTAAACACAATGGAAACAACTCAAAGATATAAAGCAAATGTGGATTTAGTCATTTAGTATATCATAGAATCCAAATACAAATTGGCCGGCAACATGCTGGTTTACAATTAGGGCTCATAGGCTTGATTACAGAATTACCGAATATACACAAGATATGTCTTTGAAGCTCCTTCGTAAAGAATTCCAATTATCCAAACTTATAAACTATCAATCACTTAACTACTTTCCTAGGCATCTATTACATTAATTTATATCATCTCCATAACATAAGATTCCTCTGTGTCAGCCAAGGAATATCACAAACTCCAATGAAGAGATGTAACTTGTGTACATGGGTAGGTCATACCTAATCATGTAGAACTCCTTTGCAAATGAATGGAATGATGTGCAGATCTCAGGGAAAGTTGGCCACAAACCAAACAACATTGAATGATGTGTCATTTAGCTCTACAAGTCATGAAATGCTCTGCAAGTCTTCTCCTTTAGTTGATTATCTAAGACTATCAGGATGCTCTGTTATGAGAAAATAATAGATCTTTTAATAGCGATATCTTACTAGTACCTGATCCAAATGATCTTAGATTTAGATATGAAGTGTATGAACAAATCTAGATGCTAAGTCCAACTCCGCAGGGTCTGAAATGCAACTGCGATAGAATGTGGACCAAAATACAGAAATTGCTACTGACTGAACTAACTGTGCTGAACTCGAAACTGAAAATAAGCAAACTGAAATGCAAATGTTTTTGGTTGATGCAAGATTGCTCTTGAACCATGGATGCTCCAGCATCAGACATCTGGGGTTATTAAAAAAAAGTGAGTCACTCACTTTGTCAGGGCTAGAGGAAAATCAAGATGGTCTACCTTAGCCTGAGAAATCCAAGATGAGTCTTCTTCTGGTCTGCCTTTCCACTTCACAAGATATTCTTTGTATTGTCTTCCTCTGGTGTTGTGTCCAACTTTGCTGTCCAGAATGTCTTCAATCTGTTCTGGTGCTTGTTGTGGTAACTACTTCTTCAAGTCCTCTTCAATGTTAAACTTTGCTTCATGATACTGATATAGGTTTGCAATGTTGAAAATAGGTGATATACCTAATGTCTCTGGTAACTCCACTTCATATGCATTTCTTGAATCAATGTTTCTGAGTATCCTACACGGTTCAAACTTCTTTATCTTCAACTTGTTATATGTCCCAACTGGAAATATTTTTTTTTTGCAAGTACACCATCACTTCATCTCCAACTACAGATTCTTATGCTTTTGTACTTCTCATCTTCCATACAAATGTCTCTCAACTCTTCTTCTCCTCTAGGGGTTACTCCAGTGACAATCTTAAAAGGTGTTCTTTCGGTACTCCTATTCAATGAATTATTGTATGCAAACTCTGCCTGTGAAAGAATCAAATCCCAACTTCCTACCTTCTCTCCAACCAAACATCTCAACAAGTTTCCTAAACACCTATTCACTACCTTTGTCTATCCATCAATCTATGGATGAAATGTTGAACTGAACTTGAAATCTATCTTCATCTTCTTCCAAAGTGTCTTCCAAGAATATCCAAGAAATCTTGTGTTTTTTTTTTGAAATTATGCTCTTAGGTAATCCATGCAATCTCACAATCTCCTTAAAAATAAGTTAGCTACATGCACTGCATCAGTTGTCTTCTTACAAGGTATGAAATGTGTCATCTTTGAAAATCTTCCCACCACTACAAATAGTGAATCATGTCCTCTTTGTATCTTCGGCAATCCCATTACAAAATCCATACTGATGTCTTCCCAAGGTCTCTCCGGTACTGTCAAAGGTTTATACAATCCAGTATTCTAACTATTCCCTTTTGCAACTTGACAAACTCTACAAATTTGTATAAATTTCCTAACATCCTTTTGTATCAGAGGCCAAAAGTAATTTTCACTTATCAAGGCCACTGTCTTATCAATGCCAAAATATCTTGCTAATCCACCACTGTGTTTTTCCTTGATCAAATTATCTCTCGTGGAACTTCTAGGTATGCACAATTGATTTCCTCTGAATAATATATCTTATTGAATGAAATAGTCCAACCACTTAATCCTATCTATCACAACAGGTTCCTTACATGCTTTCCAACATTCTACAAAATCAAGATCTTTTTCATACATGTTCTTCAATTCATCAAATCCTAAAACTTCAACTCTCATTTATGTCAACAAGTTCCTTCTTCTACTCAAGGCATTTGCAACTTTGTTTGATTTTCCACTACTATGTTTCAACACAAAAGTATAACTCTACATGAATTCTAACCATCTCATATGTCTCTATTTCATCTTTCCTTGACTGCTCAAATATTACAAAGCTTGATGGTATGTATACAACACAAACTCCTTAGGCAACAAGTAATGTATCCACTTATTCAAGGCTTGAATTATGGCATAGAACTCCTAGTCATAAACAAAATATATTCTCCTTGCATCATTCAATTTCTCACTAAAATATGCTACAGGTCTACCTTCTTAACTTAATATTGCTCCTGTTGCATTTCCACTTGCATCACAATCTACTTGAAACACCTTATTGAAACCTAGTAATGCCAAAACAGGTTGCTTTGTCACTTTATGCTTCGTCAATTCAAAACTTTTATCTACTCCTGATGTCCCCTTAAAGTCTTTTCTATCACCTCTTATTGTCTCTATCATAGGGTTACATACTAAAATTTCTTATGAACTTCCGGTAGAAACTAGCTAATCCATGAAATGATCTGACTTCTCCAATGCTCTCTAGTGTAGTAGGCCTTTCAACAATTGCTCTCACTTTCTCATGGTCCATCTTCAATCCTTCCGCATAAATCACAAATCCCAATTATACCAATTCTTCCTTCATGAAACTACATTTCTTGATGTTTATCAACAATTTCTCTTCTCTTAGTCTCTGCAATACTTGTCTCAGGTGCCACAAATGTTCTTCTTTTGTCTTACTGAAAATTAGAATGTCATCCAAATATACAAATAACAAACTTATCCAGGAATTTATTCAAAAATTCATTCATCAATCTCATGAAAGTACTTGGTGCATTTGTTAATCCAAAAGGCATCACTAACCACTCATACAATCCTTCATTTGTCTTGAAAGCAGTCTTCCATTCATCTCCTTCTTTAATTCTAATATAATGGTATTCACTCTTCAAATCTATCTTTATGAAATATTTTTCTCCACTCAAACAATTCATGATATCATCCATCCTAGGTAAAGGAAATCTATACTTAGCTGTGATCTTGTTTATTTCTCTAGAGTCTATACACATTATCCATTCCTCATCTTTCTTTGGTGCTAACATTGTAGGTACTGCACAAGGACTCAAACTTTCTATGATCAAACCCTTCCTCAACAACTCTTGTATCTATCTATTTAATTCTTCATTCTCTGCCAATGTCATTCTATGTGCTGCTTTGTTAGGAAAACTAGCTCTAGGTATAAGATCCATGTGGTGACTGATACTCCTAATTGGTGGCAATCCTTCAGGTACATTGTCTGATATGATGTCTTCATACTCTATCAGCAATTTAGTTATCTCCTTCGGTTGTGATTCTTCAGTCACCTTATTCAATGTTTCAAGCTTCTAAGGGATCAAAGCATAACACATATTCTTATGTCTCAAACCATCTAGAAATTTTCTTCCATCTACCAAATAGATTCTAGCATTCCCACATACATCACTCGTAGGATCATCTTCCAAAGGAATCAAAGTAATTCTCTTTCCATTTGATGTTATAGTGTATGTATTCTTTCTCCCATCATGTATAGCTTTTCTATCATACTGTCATGGTCTACCCAACAAGATATGACATACATCCATAGGCATAATAATAATACACAATACTTCATCATGATAAGATCTAATATGAAATTTCACCAAACATTGTTCACTCACTAGTACCTTATGATCATCCTGAATCCATGCTATCTGATAGGGCTTAGAGTGTTTCAATCTTTCTAAATTTAGCTTAGTCACCATCTCCTCTGAAACTAGGTTATTAGAACTACCACTATCAATTATAACTTTACAACATTTACCTCTTGATTTGCATCTGGTTCTGAACAAACTTTTCCTCTGAGGTGGTTCCTCATTTGTCTCTGCTTGAAATAGTGCTCTCCTCACAACAAGTGATTCTCCTTTCTCAAGTTTACCAACTGAAGTTGGTAATCCAATAGGTTCTTCTTCTACATAGGCTGCTCTTCCACAGTTCTCTGTCCTCCTACTTGTACTCCCCTGATTACATTCAAATGCTCTATGTCCTTCACCTCCACACCTAAAATAAGTTCCTCTGAATGTTCTCCTATTAGGTCCTCTTCCTTCTCTTTTGTATCCTTCACTCCGATATGGACTAGGGTTTCCTTGGTGGTAGAAAGTTTTATCATTTCTCTGGTATGCATTGTTATCTCTATCGTCCTTGAATGTGTTCTCTTGTCTATTCTACTCCACATATGATCTCTCTCCTCTGAAAAATGTTCTACCTCTTTGAAATTTACCTATTTTGCCTCTCTGTCTTTGATCATGCCTCTTATTCAACTTTTCTTCAACCTTTAGGGCAAACTAATATGCTTCTTCCAGTGTTGTCATCCTTACCAAACTCAATTCCTCTTGAATGTTCAATCTCAGCCACTTTCTCCTTGCTTGCTTTACTATGTCTTGTCCTTATGATCATCTTATGAAATTCTTCAGTATACTCCTTCACAAGTTTCTCCTTTTGTCTTAGGTTTTGCAATCTCTTCAATAGTTCCAACTCATAGTTAGTAGGTATAAATTGGTTCTTCAATTTTGTCACCATCCTGTCCCATTTTGTAATCTTTTCTTTTCCTCTTCTGTTTCTATCCAACTGAACTTCTTTCCACCATATAGAAGCTTGTCCTTTCAGCTTTGTCTTTGCAAATTTCACCTTCTCTAGATCTTTAATTTCTTCATACTTAAAGTATTCTTCCATGTCATTTATCTAGTCAATCAATTCTTCAAGATTCAAATTGCCAGTATAATTTGGTACATCAACTCTAGGTCTTTTTCCAATCTTTGAAATAGCTAGCAACATCTTGACTTGGTCTGATTCCTCTTCTTCTTCATCTCCTAGGGTTTTGCCATTTTGATCAGTGGATTGAAATTCTTCATCATCATCACTTTCAACATTAGGTCTAGGTGTAAGTCCTCTTATTTGATCTTCTTTAACAACATCCAAGCAAACTCGCATGGTTTTCATCATCTCCATCATCTCATCCATTCTACCAGCCATTGTTACAATAGCAGGGATTCTCCTTGGTGGCATTCTTCGTAGGATCAAGTGTAACTACCTCAAATTTGGCGATTGGGGTACAAGGCGACAATTGCCTCACAATTGGTGATTGGTTGCAACACAAGTGACCTGCTTTGGATTCAGCAATATGTTCATAGCAAGATCTTATGGAATTCTTTTTCCAACTTCACTCAATTCGATACCAAAGGTTCAAACTCTCGCTCTGATACCACTTGGTGTAGTCACGGTTAGGAGGGTCCACAAAGTGAACTATCCAGGCCATGCAGCTAGAGTAAACACAACAGAAAAAACTCAAAGATATAAAGCAAATGTGGATTCAATCATTGAGTATATCATAGAATCCAAATACAAATTGGTCAGCAACATGCAGGTTTACAATTAGGGCTCACAAGCCTAATTACAAATTTACCGAATATACACAAGATATGGCTTTGAAGCTCCTTCGCAAATAATTCCAATTATCCAAACTTATAAACTATCAATCACTTAACTACTTCCCTAGGCATCTGTTACATCAATTTATATCATCTCCAGAACATAAGATTCCTCCATGTTAGCCAAGGAAGATCACAAACTCCAATGAAGAGCTGTAAGGTGTGTACATGGGTAGGTCAGACCTAATCATGTAGAACTCCGCAAATGAATGGAATGATGTGCAGATCTCAGGGAAGGTCGACCATGCACCAAACAACATTGAATGATGTGTCATTTAGCTTCGCAAGTCATGAAATGCTCCACAAGTCTTCTCCTTTAGCTGATTATTTGAGACTGTCAGGATGCTCTGTTCTAAGAAAATAATAGATCTTCTAATAGCGATATCTTACCAGTTCCTGATCCAAATGATCTGACATTTGGATATGATGTGTATGAATGAATCTAGATGATAAGTCCAACTTCATAGGGTCTAAAATGTAACTGTGATAGAATGCAGACCAAAATACAGAAACTGCTACTGACTATACTTAACTAGAAATTGAAAAGAAGCAAACTGAAATGCAAATGTTTTTGGTTGATGCAAGATTGCTCTTGTACCAAGGATGCTCCTGCATCAAATATTTAATATTTTCAATTATTATGCAGGTATGGCTCCACCTAGGTTGAATTTTGAATCTAACGAGGAATGAAGACAATACCAAAGGGAATATCGAAGACGACAACGTGAACTAATGACATATACAAAAAGATAAAAACAAAGGATACGATGAAATGACGTTGAGAGAGAAAGATATCGTAGATGTAGAGCTGAAATAACAGTTCGACAATTGGAATTACAAAATCAGCAACAACCAAATATGAAGAGAATAAGTCATGCAGAAACATCTCAACAACTCAGTGTCCCTAAAAGAGAAGAAAGACAAGAAATTAATCAATCAAATGCTAATACTAATTTTAATGTTGAAGATGAAATTCAAGATTAATAGAATGTACTTCAAACACCACAAAATGAACCTCAACATGAGCATACAGAGCAAAGAATAGAGAGCAAACTAGAGCATATAGAACATACCATAAAGATCAGACCGAGGCATACAAAGCAGAGCATACAGAGCAAAGATGTGAGGGTTTGTCTTCGTCAGGAGCTTGGAAAGCGTGCAGTATCAAATTATTCAAAGATTGTTATTGAGTTCATGAATGCTTGATTGTCTTCTCTCCATTTTGTCATTTGGAATTTTAATCTCTCTTTGTATTCAAATTTTAAATTACTCTACTTATACTCTTAGGAATCATATTTTTGATTGTATATTTTGAGCATATATTAATATAGTTTCTTGAGCCTTTTAGTAAAAATACCACATATTAATATAGTTTCTCTTTATATTGTATATTTTGATTAAAACACTATATTAAAATACAATATTAATATTTTGATTAAAATATACAATATTAAAATACTATATTGTGATTGTATATTTTAATTAAAATACTATATTGTTTTTTGAGCCTTTCAATAAAAACCTAAAAATAGGCAACTCAATTTCACCCTGTTATTAATATAAATACACATAATCGACTCATACAGAGAAAAGCATAGCATAAGAACATAGTAGAGAGAATAAATAGAATAAAGCAGATCATACAAAATAGAGCATAACATATAGAGCAAAGTAGAACAAAGTAGAGTATGGAATGCACTATTTTTGTAACAAACCATCTCATATAACTTGGAATTACTCACAAAATTTACTAAGAAAGCAAAAGAACATGATAAACATGAGATTTTTTATCATTTGCATAATTACAAAGAAATTAAAGCATATCTTTTCTAAATAGTTTTCAACTTTGAAATACAATATATTCAAAGATAAATCATAGTGAAAACATTTCACTTTAGATTTACAAATATGTTGTACTTGGCAAAAGGAATAATTTTACATCATAAGTCATAACATAAAGTGTACTACATCTATAATCTTGATATTTGTCTCACAAGTTTCAGTGAGTCTTCTGCTATAGAGGGAGAGCATCATCCAAGTGCTTTACCTCTGACCACAGACTGGTCGTCCCCCGCACACCTTCCTTCCTAGAAGTGGCCCTACCCTTCACGAAGAGTATTGGCATAAAGAACCAACAGGTTGCCATTTGAGTTCTAGTGTTGTGTCCTATGTAACTCAATTGATCATACAACTCTAGACAATCTTCTAGCTAAGTATGGTCACTCTAAAAGGTCATTCCATCTAGACACTGTGAACCAACTAATGCATGTAGAGACAAATGCATTACTTTTGCTAAAGTTTCTATATAAATAGATGTTTGCAATAAACGTAGTCGTGTGTTCACACACCTCTAACCAAACTTAGAAACTAACTCATCCTATAGTTTGACTTGCTTGAATAGAGATTCCAAACATAATTTGTCTTGACTAACTCAAATCCTAGTCAATATAACATAGAATTTAATCCTTAATCTAGGATAAATGCAATGTGTAGATTTAGGTGAATTTAACCTTTCAATGAGTCCCTCATTGCATAGTTACAAATTCCAGGGTCTAAGTCTTCCTATCATTCTACTCAAGACCCAAGACTAAACACTCTTTGTATAATATATCTGACTTAAACAAGAAATCATTTACTTATTACAAGACCTTCATAGATTCTTCCTAAATTATACTTATCTTGTTCTATGGTTTCTCGACTATTCACTGTTGACCATAATATATAATAGACTAAATCAATGTCATAACCGACTTAAGAGTTTTAAGTTTTCTAAACCCATCTGGGTTGATTCTAGGGTTTTAACTTCTCTAACCCAATCATTGAAATATCAAATAAAAACTCTTGTTTTCCAATGGTAAGAATCTATAATTATGAATACGATAACCTCTAGTCATCTCTTGATCATTTGACATTGCTCAGAATCACATTTATCATATCACAGACACGAGTGTATCTTTATTCCTATAAGGTCTTAATGAATACTATCATTATCATAGGTACTCTTGACTAAGATCGATCTTTTAACCTAAATAGGTTTGAGTTTACAATAATAGTAATATTAGTACAATATCTTCGACCTCTTGGTCCTCTTAAGTCCACCGACTTTCATTATAGATTAGGTTGCAAACTCATGTCAAACATCCTTAAATATAATGATATTATTGTCATGGTTGCATATATGATATTATGCCACTATCCTTAGATGCTTCTAGTGATATCAATATCTTTTCAATATACTCTACGATAAGAGAATAACTATCACAAAATCTTATGATTGTAATCAATAAAACTTGTATATATAAAAACATTTGAGAGATAAAACTATCTCAATCTAATCTCATTGGTCTTGACTCCTAAGTCTAAAGCAGAGTTCTAGAGAGATTTGGTTTCTGCAATCTATAAGGTAGATTCTACAAAGTTTTTTATGGTTTTTTTGGCAACAACTGCATCCTATGCTTGCTTGAATATAAATAGAGGTAAAAGACAACTATCTACAAATAGGAATCCTATGAAATAATGATGATATTCAAAACCTTTTAGCCATAATTGGTGTCTACCAAGAGACAAGTTACTACCTATTTACACTAAGAACTCGATGATACAATGATGGCATAGCAAGGAGTTAACATCATAATAATTATGTGTTTTAACAAAGTATCAATGTTCTCTATAAGTTAGAGGATATCAAAAAATGGAAAGAAAAATATTCTTCATAGTATTCTATTATTTATACTAAACTATTTTAACAGCTATATCAATGATATTTCTCTATCATGATTCCAGACTTCTCAAGTCTCCTGCACTCTGAGTGCTATTTCAATTCATAAGAAAAAGGATATTACTCTTATTCATACCTATTTATGCCTTCATAGCCACTAAAATCCTAACCTCTTGTTTGCATATCTCTAAAAAGCTATGTAAAAACATCTATGCAAGTTTATATAGGATAGCTTTATCACAAAGAAAGAATAAAACAATTGTTTTAGAAACAAGATCTCCTACCTCTTACGCTATCTCTCCTTCAACTAGCTATGAAATAAGCTCCATGTTTGTGCTAATAATAGTGCTCACTGAGTATGTTTCCCACGGATGATAACCGTGCTCACTGAGTATATTTCCCATGGATGATAACCGTGCTCACTGAATATATTTCCCATGTATCTACTAGGTAGACATTGCTCTCTGAACTCAAACAACACTCTCTATATTCCAACAGAGTTCACTTAAAGTCTTTTCCTACTCGCACTAGCTTAGAATATACATATATCTCTATGTATCTTACACAGTCTCTCCTTGTCTATGCACTTCAAGTTGCTTCCCTACACTCTCTGAACTCAAACAACACTCTCACCCTTTCTTTCAAAGACATAGCCTTATAAAAGGCGTAACCACTCTATATTACCGGAAAGCTCTTGGTAGAATCTTTCCCTATTCTCATGCTACGTTAGCATGCAAAAGTAGTGGAGTAACTGGTCTTTAAAGACCACTCTTAAACTCCTCCTTTCCTCCATAACCGACGTGGAGGAAGGCGTTGAGTGCCCACGTAAAATCATGAAGTGGTTTGCATTAATTGCCACTATACCACATTATTATATGAAGCTCTTTGACATCAAAAATAAAAAAGTTTAACTTATAGATCATATCAATATATATTTAACAACATAATATTGTTGAATAAACGTATACATATGTTGTTTCTAATACATTGTATGATATGAGAATGGGGTCAAGGTAATCTCCCCCTCTTAGATTGCTTGACATCAAAATAAATAGATTATCATAATGGAATTCCCATTAGAATTTATCAAAAATGAGGTAGTTTAACTACTAATAGTTAATTTGTTATAATAATATAAACTATATTAATATCATATAAGGAAAATAATGACTATCAACCATATCTTGTCACTAGTCACACACTATCCTGACTCGGTTTTTGACAAAACCTATGCTTAATGGAATTAATTGACAATCGACGATTTGTCGAGTCAAAACCAAACTCAGACCAATTAGTCAAACACCACTTACCAAACTCAACAACGGTTCACTAAACTGTGAAGGCACAAAACTTAGATGGCATTCTATCTATACGGCTATTCTCTTCTCTCCAATGATGCTCTCCTTCTCTTTCTCAGAGGGTGGAAAACATGTTTCCTGGTTAAAACTTGCATTCACCAAACTAGGATTAGTGCATTGCTAGTCAATTCATATACCTTATGAATAAATAATCATGACATCGTATAACCACATTTCTAAATTCTAAACATATAAACTCAAACTCATGATATCAGTGTTTTTTCCTAACATTTTCACATAACGTCAAATCATTAAATCATCCATAATCAACTAGTAATTATGTGCAAGTAAAAAGTAAAACATAGTCAAAATTTGGGGTGTGACAATTTTTAACTTCTATCAGGTGTATTACACATTTGAAAAGAAGAGTCATGTGTCTTATATATTTGTAATCCTATTTGTATTACTAATAATAAAACATTAAATTATGTTTCACTAAACTATATAATTAAAAAGTAAAATAAAATAACTCTTAATTCTAAAATTCTAAAATTTATTTATATTAATGCCACAACACATAATTGGATTTAGGGTTAGGGTTACAATTACGATTATAATTAGGTTTAAGGTTATAGTTACAAGTAGTGTTAGATTTAGGGTTAGGTTTAGGGTTTAGGTTAGAATTAGGGTTAGTAATGGGCTAAGCATTATGGTTAGGGTTAGTGTTGGGTTAATCAAATGTAGGGTAGAATTAGGGTTAGGGTTAGAATTAGGGCTATCCTTTAGGTTAGAATTATGGTTAGGGTTACAATTAGAGTTAGGGTTAACATTATTGTCAGGATTAAGGTTAGGGTTAGAGTTATAGTTACAATTTGGGTTTGAATTACAAGTAGGGTTAGAGTTACAATTAGGGTTCGGTTTAGGGATACAATTACAATCAGGATTAAAATTAGGTTTAAAAATATAATTACGATAAGGGTTAGAATTTTACTTAGGGTTAGTGTTAGAATAAGGATTAGGTTAGGGTTACAATTATAATTAGAATTAGGGTTGGGTTAGTGTTAGGGTCATATTTAGGGTTAGGATTATAATCGGGGTTAGAATTATAATTACAGTTACAATTAAGGTTAGGGTTATGGCTAGGGCTAGAGTTAGGGTTAGAATTTGGGTTATGGTTAGGGTCAAAATCATAGTTAAAATTAGGATTAAGGTAAGGGTTAGAATTAGGGTTATGGTTAGATTTAAAATTAGGGTTATAGTTAGCGTTATGATTTTAATTCTAATACTAATTATAATTGTAACCCTAACCTAATCCTTAGAATTAGTTAGGATTAGGGTTATAGTTAGAATTAGGATAATGGGTTTGGTTATAATTAGGGTTTCAATTAGCACAAATATATAACTAAAAAAAATATTACGATTACAATAAGGGTCGGGGTTAAAATAAGGCTTATAATTATAATTATGGTGGATATATAATCAAAGGGTTGGCCTTACAATTAGAATTATAGTGTCCCTGGCCATTTTAGGCCATTCTCTTAGTTCTAATCTTTGCATATTATGGATCTGCATGTAGTTATAAGTAGTATGCCAAGCAATTCTAAAACTACTTTTAATTGCTCTTAGCTAGCTATAAATAAGAACAAATTTTTAATCTATTCTTCATCGATTCCATGAATTAAGTGGCAAGCATATATACAAGAAAACCCACTCAAATCAAAATAGAACTAAAACTCATTTGGAAACTTATAAAAAATCATGATGTTTGTCATTTGGAAACACAACTGAAGGAAATCAGATGACTGGTGCAATCTGAATGTAGAATTAGGGTTATCCTTTAGGTTAGAATTATAGTTATAATTACGGTTAGGGTTACAATTAGAGTTAGGGATAGGGTTAAGGTTAAGATTATTGTCATGATTAAAGTTAGGGTTAGGGTTATACTTACAATTTGGGTTCGAATTACAAGTAGGGTTGGAGTTACAATTAGGGTTTGGTTTAGGGATACAATTAGGATTAAGATTAAAATTAGGTTTACAAATATAATTAGGGTAAGGGTTAGAATTTTACTCAGGGTTAGGGTTAGAATAAGGATTAGGTTAGGATTACAGTTATAATTAGGATTAGGGTTAGTGTTAGGGTCATATTTAGGGTTAGGGTTATAATCAAGGTTAGGGTTAGAGTTAGGTACAAAATTTGGGTTGTGAGATTTGTTATAATTAGGGTAAGGGTTAGAATTTTACTTAGGGTTAGGGTTATTTAAAAAATTAGGTTGGGGTTTCAATTAGGGTTTAGTTTAAGGTTAGGGTAAAGAGTATAATTACGGTTAGCGTTTAGGTTATAGTTAGGATTAGGGTTATAGTTAGAATTAGGGTTATAGTTAAAATTAGGATAATGGGTTTGGTTATAATTAGGGTTTCAATTAGTGAAAATATATAACCAAAAAAATATTACGATTAGAATAAGGGTTAGGGTTCAAATAAGTCTTAGAATTAGAATTAGGGTGGATATATAATCAAAGGGTTGGCCTTACAATCATAGTTATGGATAGAATTAGGGTTATGACATACTTCTTTAGGGTTAGGGTTACTATTATTAAAGTTAGGGTTAGAATAAGGATTAGGTTAGGGTTATAATTATAATTAGGATTAGGGTTAGTGTTAGAGTCATATTTGGGGTTAGGGTTATAATCAGGGTTAGGGTTAGAGTTAGGTACGGAATTAGGGTTATAGGATTTGTTATAATTAGGGTTAGAGTTACAATTAGGGTTATGATTAAAATTAGTGTCAGGATTAGAAGTAGTGTTAGGGTTAGATGTAGGGTTACAGTTAGAGTTACAATTAGGGTTTGGTTTAGGGATACAATTACGATCAAGATTAAAATTAGGTTTACAAATATAATTAGGGTAAGGGTTAGAATTTTACTTAGGGTTAGGGATATTTAAAAAATCAAGTTAGGGTTTCAATTAGGGTTTAGTTTAAGGTTAGGGTTAGGAGTATAATTATGGTTAGGGTTTGGGTTATAATTAGGATTAGGGTTATAGTTAGAATTATGATAATGGGTTTGGTTATAATTAGGGTTTCAATTAGTACAAATTATATATAACCAAAAAAATATTACGCTTACAATAAGGGTTAGGGTTAAAATAAGGCTTAGAATTAGGGTGGATATATAATTAAAGGGTTGGCCTTACAATCAAAGTTATGGATAGAATTAGGGTTACAACATACTTCTTTAGGGTTAATACTACAATTAGGGTTAGGGTTACTATCATTAGGGTTAGGATTAGAATAAGGATTAGGTTAGGGTTACAGTTATAAATAGGATTAGGGTTAGTGTTAGGGCCATATTTAGGGTTAGGGTTATAATCAGGGTTAGGGTTAGAGTTAGGTACATAATTAGGGTTATGGGATTTGTTATAATTAGGGTTAGGGTTACATTTATGGTTATGATTAAAATTAGTGTCAAGATTAGAAGTAGTGTTAGGGTTAGATGTAGGGTTATAGTTAGAGTTACAATTAGGGTTTAGTTTAGGGATACAATTATGATTAAGATTAAAATTAGGTTTACAAATATAATTAGGGTAAGGGTTAGAATTTTACTTAGGGTTAGGGTTATTTTAAAAATTAGGTTAGGGTTTCAATTAGGGTTTAGTTTAAGGTTAGGGTTAGGAGTATAATTACGGTTAGGGTTTGGGTTATAGTTAGGATTAGGGCTATAGTTAGAATTACAATGATAGGTTAGGTTATAATTAGGGTTTCAATTAGTGCAAATATATAACCAAAAAATATTACAATTATAATAAGGGTTAGGGTTATGGTTAAAATAAGGCTTAGAATTAGAATTAGGGTGGATATATAATCAAAGGGTTGGCCTTACAATCAGAGTTATGGATAGAATTAGGATTACAACATCCTTCTTTAGGATTAATGTTACCATTAGGGTTAGGGTTACTATTATGAGAGTTTCAATTAGGATTAGGCTTAGGGTTAAGATAAGGGTAAGGATTAAGGTTAGGGCTAGTATTAGGGTTAGGGTTATTGTTAGAATTAGGTTTAGGGTTCAACATTGAGATTAAAATATTCCTTAAAAATAGGTACCCTAATTCTAATCTAAACACTAAGCCTAACCCTAATTGTAACCCCTAACTCTAATCCTAAATATAATATATAATATAATTATAATTATAAATATTATATAATATAATATATAATTTTAATTATTATATATTATATAATATTATATTATATAGTTATAATAATTCTTATAATTATATAATATAGTTAGAATTAGACTTGTCACTGCAGATGCTACTAGTGTACCTATATTTAAAAAATATATCTAAAGTATTCCAAGAGATATCCTTTTCAAGGCACCTATTTTTAATCGCTAATGCTAACATTAGGTGCCTCTAGAAGGATATCTCTCCTCATACTTTAGGTATATTTTTTAAATATAAGTATGCTAGTTTTTAGAAAAATAGATGAGAGAGTGGGAGGGTGGATTAATGGAAAATAAATTACTTTTTCTCTATTTTATTTTGAATGTGAAAGATAGTGGGAGGATATAAAAATTATGATTTTGGACTTTGGAAAGAGGGTTGCTTATGCACTGCCATCTTGTTTGACACAATTCATTTTCATGAAGGAAACGATGATCTTTGTTCAAATTTTGCTCCAATGCTGGTGGAATTTGTGGGTATTTTTACAAGATGTGATTTATTAAGCCGATAGGCTTCTTAGTGGGAGATTTTGCTCCCAGAAAATTGTCATCCTGCCTGCCTGCCTACTGTCGCTGGGAAATTATGTCATTTTTCTGTTCTAGTCGCCGCATCTTCACTCTGTCATTTTTTACTGTTTCACCTGTTTATGCGGTAAAGTTCTCCATCATTTATTTTTTGGTAAAGTACGCCATTATATAAACCACAAGGAATGGTGCCATTGAGACGGTTGAAGCTTAGGTCCAGCTTGGCCAAGCTAACAAGCTTAGAAATCTGCAGTGGCACAGCTCCTTCCAGCTGATTGCAGCTAAGATCCAATATGACCAGCTCCCTTAGCTCACCCACAAAACAACGAATCCTTCCACTAAAAGCATTATTGCTCAGAACAAGTTCCTGGAGCTCCTTCAAATTCTCAAGCTCTGTTGGAATGGGGCCTCCCACGCCACTTCCTGACAGAATAAAACGATGGAGGGTAGTAAGTGTGGCCATTTCTAGAGTTCATCTTAATCTCTGCAACTTTGCCACACAATATTTCATGTTCTCCTCTCTTCAATCATGAAGTTGAAAGTGGGGCGACAGGTTTTCAAAATCAGAAAGTTAAAGCTGAACACATGTCCACTACCTCTCAGATTTCCCAAGCCAATTCGATGCTTGATTAGCTACGTGCGCTCCAAAATATCATTGTTGAAATCCAGGCATATCAAGACTCAAATCCAAGACCACCCATTAATAGAGCTCATTCCGTCAAGTTGTGTGGTCATCCATGTGGGCAACAAGCAATAGCGCTATGTGATTCCCATTCTTTATTTGTCCCATCCCTTCATTACCAAGCTGCTCAACGAGACAGAGAATGAATTTGGGTATCATCACAAGGGACCCCTCACACTTCCCTATAATGGGGACGATTTCGAGAGCTCATATGGTTAATTGATAGAGAGAGAAGCCATTAATTTGATATATTCGTGCCATTTTTATTACACCCGTGAAGAGATCCCTCTTTCATGGGTGCATCAATTGTATAGTGGTGTTATAATTTTAGGTTTCATGTTTGAATGCTAAACTTAAATACACAACCAATTGTGTAAATATATAAATTTTATATCACACCCAATTCTGTAAATATATTCATTTTATATATGACTGAAATGTTCAGTTCTATGCTTCTGTGCTAAGTTGTTGTATCTTGCCAGATTGAATCCATTGTGTGATAAATCCACAATGTTTTTCCTATTTTCAACTCTGTAAAATAATGCAAGTTGTAGGTGCTTGGCAAGTAGAAGAATTTATTTTACCTTTGTAATAAATTTAAATTAGTAATATTGGTAGGATTTTTAATCCTTGTCAGCAAGAAATCGTTTTAAATTAATTGTTTTTAAATACTAATATATATAGTTACAATGTTACTCAACAATAAAGATTTAGCTTTCTTAACAAAGGTAACTTCAATATTTAGGGCACAATGGTTTCTAGTTAGAAGTTCTAGAGATTAGTAAAAAGATAGAATATAGAAATTGTTATGATTTTAATATAGGGTTAGTTTTTTTAAATTTATAGTTATTGGTTAGAGTGGTTTAGTCTTAAATATGATCAAAGCTAAATATGAAAATTAGATGATTAGACTTAAGTTTTTTAAGAGTTGTAGTTAGTGTTTAGTGTATTGATATGATTAATTAGAATATTTAGAGGTAAATACAAAGATAGTATAAGTAAAATAACTCAATATGGAGTTGACTTCCTCAAGAGTCATAGTTAGTGGTCACAATGTAGTGAGATTTAATCCTATATATGATTAGTAATAAGTTTCAAAGGTGAGTACAAAGACAAAGTATGTAATCTGAAATGATTCGATATAGGCATGACTTCCTTAAAAGTTGTAGTTAGTAGTTATAGTATAGTCATTTTTAATTATAAACATGTAATTAGTAAGAAGCTTGAAAAAAAAAAAAACACAAACTATGTAAATGTAGGATTGTTTAGTCTTAAACATAATTAGTAAAAAGCTCCACTAGATTCATTGTTTCTTCCACAAAATATAATTCATGAAGAATCTCAAATTTCAACAACATAACATCTTAATCTAATATACTATTTTAATAAACAATTTACTTTTTATTCTTAAAATTTATAAATAAGATATTTTTCTATTTTAATCTCATTAATATATTATAATTATTTAAAAAATGTAAGATTTTAATTATATTATAATTAAATTATAAAAAATTATAAATTTTAATCTCAATGAGAGAATTATCTACCCTCTCAAGTAAAGTGTAAATTTTATCTTCAAATGACATTTACAGCCTTAAAACAAAATATTTTTAAAAAATAGTAAAAAATAATTAAAAAGATAATGCCACCCCTAATTTAAAAATAAAAATAAAATAATTTAATTTGACTTTTATATTTCCCAACAAGATTTATCTCTCTAATTTGTAACTTTGATCTCCTACATTTTATTAAAGAGATATTAGTGGAATGTAATTACAATTTTTCTTTTAAAGAGCAGCGACAGCTCAAAACCAGTTGCCACTGCTTACCACCTATAATTTCATTTAGTTTTTTTAAGCCGGTATCAAACTTAATGCAATAAACACATTAAAAAGGGCACTGGAAGGCTTCTTGTTCGATTTGTTTCTCAATATTTCTACAAGTTATTTCCCAATGTCTTTCATGGAATGATGCATTTCAAATTTACGATTACAAATTGATACACCCTAATCATATACAATTACAAATATGTTCTTTTTGAATATTCCTGCATTTCAATTTTATGGTTAGAGATGAGTTATTGATACACCCTATCGTCTATTCCGTTGTGCATAAATTTTGTGCAACTGCTAGTATTATCAATGTTGAGCAATTGGAATCAAACATACCAGATGAAATTCAATACACATATATGAAGGTCTTCTACTAAAGACAAGGATGAATGGCCTTCGAGATTTTCCAATATCATGTGGAGATTGCATGTGTTGCATGTGCTTGATTGGGTTCATTGGTGAATTCTATACATGAATTTTGTTAATTAACTTGATGGTGGCTTATTTGCTTTGATATCCATTGAGAGTAAAAGTCGTATTTTGGGTCAGACTTATGCAGTATTATTGCCTTTAGAACTTGCTATCGACATTATATGGTTTATTTAATCTCTAGTGAGATATGGAAGATTGATCCCCTTAAGTATGAGAAGTTTTCTACCTTCTCAGTTAAGGATGTATTTTTGATGTAAACTATTGGGGTTTCAGTTAGAATGATGTTCTCATCCATATGGTTCCAGATGTATAGATTGGGATTTTCATTAGATAATACTACACTTCATCTATATGTCAATCTTAATAACATGAGTGCTCTTCTTAGTCTAGCAAGTCCTATTCCTGCTAGGCAGACATCTCTTAGTGACAGAGTATTAGGAGCCTTTATGATGCATGGGCATCTCCTTAATTTTTGAAAATTGTGTTAACAGTTGATTTTTGGGTTGATGTGTTGGGTCAGATGACAGGATACGGGTGGAACGAAGTTCCTGTCGCTAAAGTGATAGGAACATTAATAGTTAATAATTCAATTTCAAGGCTTCAGTTACAAATGAAGAAGGCAATTAGTAATGGTTGAAGAAGTGGATATGGTTGTAGGTAGATGTTAACAGAAGGAATAAGATTCATGTGGCAGGAATGATAGTGGTTGGAGGGCGGTTATGAAAAGGCTGAATCACAGTTCTTGTTGAGAGAGAGAGGCCGATTAAGCAAAGAAAAGGCACGCGGTTGAGGTTAGAGACCATTGGGAGAGTGTGACAGGTAACGCTTAGCAACGCTGGGCATAGTGGTCAAAACACAGAGTAATAGTTGCAGAATAGCTTTGGAAAGATAATGATTCGCCATCATTTCTGAAGGGGGTTGTGGAGAGAAAAAGGGGGCCAATTTAGAAGAAGGCTGATAAGCAGTGAAGGGAGGAGTAGAAGAAGGCCGACGAGCCATAGAAGGAGGTCAACCTGTTAAGAGAGGAAGCCAAAGTGTTGTAAAAAGAGGTCGATAGTATTGTAAGAAGGAGAAGATGTAGATACGTTGGAGGGCCGAAAGGAAAATAGGCCGATAGTTTGTTGAATGAAGAGGAGAATTGAAGGCAAGGCCAAGGTGAAGGAACTATTTTACTAATCTATATAATGGAGTGTTGCAAATGTTCAGCATGAACGCTAAAAGAAACTGTAGGAAAAGAGGGTGCATTAGAGAAATGGGATATTGGAAGGAGAGGGAAGTGACAGAAAGGGAGAATGAAAGGAGATTAGACATGAGGATGTGAAGCAACTAGTAGAAATAAGGTAAAGAAGATAGATTGGACATGGAAGAGAAGGAGAACGTGAGGGAATCAGTTGGGGTTATCTCTGTTGGATGAAGGAAGGGAATTGTTATGTATATTTTGAATGTTTGTTGAAGATTGGAAGCCCCATATTGTATGTAAGCAATTTGATGATTCATTCTGTAACCCTCTGTATGAAGAAATAAAGGATTGTAATCTGAGTCTATATTCCTCTCCCAATTTAATGAAGTGTATTATGTTCTCTGTTTTCATGATTGAATGGTGAATGCCACTTTGTTCTTGATTATCAGAAATTTGATTTCCTGTCTTTAAGATTTGCATTGAACATGGTATTCATGTCACTATCTTGTCCATAAACTGTAGAAGTATATGGGTGTGTTAGGCTAAGAATGTTATTATCCTGATCGTGGGAGAATCAGCCTTATCAGATTGGTATCAAAGCTAATTTGGGTGAAGGTGTTTCATCAAGTGGAATATGCATGTGTTTGGAACCGTGGTATCAAAGCACAATTTGGTTCTGAGTGCTGAGTAGATTGACGAAGTGAGGCAACTTAGCCAGGACCTACAGATAGCAGAAGTAGATAAAAGAGGAAAGAAAACATAAAGAAGCAAAATACAGAGTTTGAGAGAGAGTTGGCTGAGTCGAGAAAAGATTTAGTACAATATATGATTGTCAGGCAACAAAGATATGAAGAAGAAAGCCATGAATACTTTTGGGTATGGCCAATGGAAAATAAAGTAAAGTGGCCTGTGAAGATGATTATGGAGAGAAGAAAATGACATAAGTTGAATATCTTGAGAATAGTAGATAAGGGTGAAAAGGGTATCCACATAGATTGGGACAGCAAGGAGTTGCTATTTGAGCAACATAAACCGGAAGAAATCAAGAGTGTTCTCATTGAAGAGAACATGAGAAGAGAAGGAGAGGAAGAGGAAGAAGTGCCACAAGCAACACTTGTGGAAGAAAGGAATGAAGAGATGAGAGTGTCTATAAAGGAGGCACTTATGGAGACATTGTGATCTCTTGTTTTATTGTCTAATGTTGTCTTTAAGTATGTGTTTGCAGGAATGAAGAGCTTTGCAAGGAAGGTCAGGAAAGAGACCTTGGAATGTACAAGAGAAGGGTCTAGCAAAGCACCCTTAGGAGAAGATGAAGATGAGATAAGAGGAAACCAAATTGCAGTAGCTGGTATGCATGAACAATTTGCAACAGGACAATAGGAGGAGGTAAAATCCAAAGAACTTAAATGTGTAGAAGAGAATAGTGTGATATTGATTTCAAATGATAATGTAGATGCTGAAGATGTTTTTGAATTTCAAGATGCTTTAGAAGACATTGCAGTAGCAGCACAAGATGCTTATGAAGAAGAAAAGTTGAAAAGCTAAGAAGCCAAAGGTGGGTGCAATGTGGGACAACAGGTAAAAGAAATTCCTAATGTTGTAAAGGAAAATGTTGATTTAGATCATGTTGATAGAAGAAAGAATGTGAATGAGCAAGTTAATAAAAGGAAGGAGAAAGTGATTGATCATGGGTACATAGTCCCGTGTTGGAAAAAGAAAAAAAGTGGTGAGGGGCAGCAGTTAAAGCATAAGGAGATAGATGCTTTCGGTCATGTTTGTTCTAATAGGCAAGTACAAAGAGAAAGGAAGGTGTTCAAGGACAAGTGGAACCCAGATTTGAGGATGAGTTGGCAAGCAAGGAAGCTCAGAGAAGACATTTCAAGACAAAGGATAGAATATGAACTTAGAAGACCAAATGCAGCGATAAAGAGAGATCAGCCTAAGGCTACAGAAAATAAAATGTGGGTGATTAGGAATAGGATAGCAACAAGGGGAAGTCTTGTTGTAGGAGATGCTGATGAGAAGAGAAGGTTTGAAAGTATGAGGTGTGAGGAAATGACCAAGCCCACTGAACAAGAAGGAATGATAGAAGGTAGCAAGGAAGATAATAGGCATGAGCATAAGTTGAAAGTGAAGAAGGAGAAGCATGATATATGCAAGGAGAAACCTGTGCAATCTGATTTCGATGATGAGGTTGATGAGGCTTTGAATGAAATTTATAAAAATGAGGAAAACATGTGGAGGCTGTTGGATGAAAAGGAGATGAGAAGAAATAAATACTAGAAGAAAAAGGAAAGACAACTTGGAAAGTCCAAGATGAATAATTGTAAATGTGACATGAAAGAGGAGAAGTTGAATAGAAGAGTTGAACAAGAAATAGAGACAGCAATAACATATGATGGAGAGCACAACGATGCAAATTTGGATAAGGAAAGTGCAATAGACAAGAAAGAGTTAGATGTTGGAGCAGTAGTAGCCAAGAGAGAGGAAGGCAAAGAAATATCAGATGAAGAAATTGAAGAAATGAAATGTGAAGAGGGTACAACAAATTGTGATAGTGGAGAAGATCAATGTGATCCATATTTTGCAATAGGAAAAGGATGGGTGGAAAAGATTGTGGATGAAGAAATGAAGATAGATGAGACAACAAGGGATCCTACAGTAAAACTTTCAACAGTTGATACAACCATTCAAGAAAGGGTAAATTTGTTAACATTCTATGAAGAAATTGTTTTGAATTTCATTGTTATATTGTATGATGGGAAATTTGGGCAAGATTATGGAGTAATGCAAAAAGTTGATGTGGAGTGTTATGGTGAGAAAATAGATTTGTATAAGGATATGTGTGATGTTGCTGTTGTAGAAAGGATGGAAAAGATTGAAGACATGGAAGATTTTAATTTATAGATAGTTATTTGTGATAGAATAAGCAATCATTGTAGAAGGATGGTAAGTGAAGATTGTATATTCAAGAGTGTGAAGAAAAATAGTGGACACCAATGCTGGAGAATTATGGAGGTCATTCCAGGAAGATGTTGGAAGAATCAGAAGAAAAGGAATAGTGAGGAATAAGTTTGATTGATGACTTCATGTGCAGGAGCACATGATTTTGTCCCCTGGGAGTCTGATGTAGGGGCATCTTCTTAGTTTTTGAAATTTGTGTTAACAGTTGATTTTTGGGTTGATGTGCTGGGTCGGATGACAGGATACAGGTAGAAGGAAGTTCCTGTAGCCAAAGCGATAGGAACATTAATAGTTAATAATTTGATTTCAAGGCTTCAGTTACAAATGAAGAAGGCAGTCAGTAATAATTGAAGAAGTGGATACGGTTGTAGGTAGATGTTAATAGAAGGAATAAGAGGCATGCGGCAGGAATGATAGTGGTTGGAGAACAGTTATGAAAAGGTTGAATCATAGTTCTTATTGAGAGAGAGAGGTTAATTAAACAAAGAAAAGGCACATGGCTGAGGTTAGAGACCATTGGGAAAGTGTGACTGGTAACACTCAGCAACGCTGGGCATAGTGGTCAGAAGACAGAGTAACAGTTGTAGAATAGTTTGGAAAGATAATGATTCACCATCATTTCTGAAGGGGGTTGTGGAGAGAAAAAGGGGGCTGATTTAGAAGAAGGTTGAGAAGCAGTGAAGGGAGGAGTAGAAGAAGGCCGATGAGTAGAGAGAGGGCGATGAGCCATAGAAGGAGGTTGACCTGTTAAGAGAGGAAGCCAAAGTGCTATAAAAAGAGGCTGATAGTATTGTAAGAAGGAGAAGACGCAAATACACTGGAGGGCTGAAAGGAAAATAGGCTAATAGTTTGTTGAATGAAGAGGAGAATGGAAGGCGAGGCCATGATGAAGGAACCATTTTACTAATCTATAGAATGGAGTGTTGTAGATGTTCAGCATGAATGCTAAAAGAAACCGCAGGCAAAGAGGGTGCATTAGAGAAATGGGATATTGGAAGGAGAGGCAAGCGACAGAAAGGGAGAATGAAAGGAGATTAGACATGAGGACGTGAAGCGATAGGTAGAAATAAGGAAAATAAGATAGATTGGACATGGAAGAGAAGGAGAACGCAAGGGAATCAATTTGGGTTATCTCTGTTGGATGAAGGAAGGGAGTTGCTATGTATATTCTAAATGTCTGTTGAAGATCGGAAGCCCCATACTGTATGTAAGAAATTTGATGATTCATTCTGTAGCCCTCTGTATGAAGAAATAAAGGATTCTAATATGAGTCTATATTCTTGTTCCAATTTAATGAATTGTATTATGTTCTCTATTTTCATGATTGAATGGTGAATGCCACTTTGTTCTCAAGATTATCAGAAATCTAATTTCTTGTCTTTAAGATTTGCATTGAACGTGGTATTCCTGTCATTGTCTTGTCCATTAACTGTAGAAGTATATGGGTGTGTTAGGCTGAGAATGTTATTATCCTGATCATGGGAGAATTAGCCCTATCAGATTGGTATCAGAGCTAATATGGGTGAAGGTGTTTCATCAAGCGGAATCATGCATTTGTTTGGAACCGTGCTATCACTTTATCTATGATCCAGCTTATTACTCCTCCATTTTCCAAGACACAATAGATCTAGGACCTTCCCACTAGGTTAATACGGGTGTAAATCTAAAACTTCATTGGAAGCATTCTTTTGTTCACAAAGTAGTTATGTTTTTACCTTTTGGTTGTCTTCATTAGAGTAAAACAAGATGTTATGTAAAAGCTTAAATAGTTGGGTGTGAGAAATATGTAAGTTACTGACGCATTCTATCGTAATGGGCCACATTTTACTTTTAGTCTCTTTAAAAAGTTTACACCTTGTTATTTCACTTCGTGCTTTATTGCATCTCTTTTGGGTATTTTTGGATGTTTCTAATATCGTCTCTGTCTGTGCTTGGGTAGAAGTTGGCTAAGCCATAGATTTTGACCTTACTTCTACCAAATTGCATTTGCTTGAAGGTTCCTAAATCTTTTTGAACAAATTCTTTTAACTAGTGATCTTGCACTCCATGACATGATGTTCTTGTGAGACACATTGTCTGGATCTCCTATGTCTATGGTGCATACCATCTATGGCCTTAAACCCATCTTTGTTATAGGATCTTTTAATTCCTATATCTTTCATCAATTGCCTTACCTATTGAACCTCACCACACCTACCCACTTCTTTGAAGGAACTAAATCCATGACATTTTAGGATCCAAATTAAGAAGAAACATCATTGTAAATGCTCCTTTGCCTATATTTTTATGTCATTTCCAACACCAAGAAATGCATCCATGCGCACATAACGTGCTATTTGAAAAGTATATATAAGTTTATATTGCAGAGGCACGATGGTATCAGAACAAATGTTCTTGGTCTTTGTAAATCTACTTGGGATTGAATATGAGATTGATTGTGCATATGCGTTCATTCTATTGAAGAATAGGATAGCAAATGCTTAACCAGGTTTTAAAATGTTATGTTGTCTAAGTTGCACCATAGGTGATGTAGTTGATTATTATGTTAGTCTCATTCACTAAAGGTGTGATTTCTCTTTTATGTTGGCTAGCACTATTAATAAGTTTTTAGTTGATCACATTGAGTTGGGATTAAGCCAATCCCGTGAGTTAAGTTATTTAGATTCTTTGGAATTCATAATTTATTTTCAATCTTTCTCTTAAAGTTTCATAGATATTGAAAACATAATGTAAACTTTTTTTAAGATACATGCAAGCATTCATTAAAGACTAAGGGTACAAGTTCTAATAATATTAATCACTTTAGTGTACTTAATCGAATAATAATCCTCATTTCTTTATCACTATTTTAAATATTATAATTATTATATTCGATTCTTCAAGTTGTTTAATGACTAGGTGTTTAATAATGTTTTTGAGAAAGTAAGCTGCAATAAAGGGTACAGTTCCTTATATAAAATTAGCCAAAAGGAAGAGAAAAAATAGGCCCTAGAGCTGGCCAGAGACAACGCATTAGCAACACATTAACAGGCGATAAAACAACAAGAGACCATTACAGGAAATAAGACCAGTGTTCAAAGCAGACTGACATTACTTAAATAAAAACATAGAGCAACAGACAAAGCAGAAGCAACTAAGGGCAAACATTAGCTCTATCTTTAGTGAGGAAAGTAAACATCTCGTCATAGTCCTCCATACAGTTAGTTCCAATGCCATGGATCTTTGCCTCCAACTCCTACATAGCCATGAAAGAAGTAGCAGAACGATGCAGTACCTTGGCGGTGAAGCTCGACATTACTCTCCAATTCTTCTCCATCTCTGTCATTTTGGCCTTTAGGGTAGCAACCTCTTTGGTAGTTTTCTTGCATCTATCACAATCATTTTCCTCTACAATTTGTACTGGAACTTCTTCCTCCTCCTGTTGAGTATGAACCTCCTCTTACTCCGGGTGAGTCTGGTCTTCTTCATCCTCATAATAGGGGTATTCATTTTTGGAAATAAATTGTTACCTTCCTCTTCATAGAAAGCCTCAGGGGTGCCATAATCCTCCTTCTCTAACATTTCCTCTTTAAAATTAGAGTCACTAGACACATCCACACCTTTAGGATCATTAGACTGAATTCCAGCAATGCAGTTTGACCTCCTCACCTATGGAATCCTCTTGTTCCTCACACCATTGGTCTCCCCAATTCCTTTAATCCCCTGTTTAGTAATAAGCTCCATGTCCAAAAATTTTGAGTCCTCAACTACATATTGGACCCCTTCAACTACCTGGTTTCCCTTCAAATTTTTATGGGTCCTACTCTCTTCCTCCTCACCACTTCTCTTGACAGAGGGAGTAACTCCTTTTTTTGAATTGTCAGCTTGGATTTTTTTCTTTCTTTGGGATTTGCCTTTAAATTTAGCTGTGGATTTGGGGTTAGGGGACGAAGCTAATGGAGTATCCACAGGTTCAACTTTTTCAATCCTAGGTAAATTAGAGGGATCATTGAGTAGGGGAGTCCACCGTCTTTTGAATTGACACAAACTTCTTAATTTTTTTTAGCACTCGGGGGAGTAGTAACAACATAGCTAGGGGGTTTCTTCTAACACATTAACCTTGATAGCCTGCGAGGGGCAAAGAGCTAAATGGAAGTGATAAAGACAAACTATTAACCCCTAGTGAAGGGGAATAACAGAGGTATCATGATTTTTATCATGAGCCTCTTTAGCAGCACAAATAGAGATTTCAAGAGATGAAAAAAGATAAAAAGGGAAGTTGATCAAAGCCTTGTGCCTAAAATGATTCAATAAGGCAAAATGGTACTGAAAGTAAACCCTAAAACAACCTTCTAAAGTTATATATTTCATGATGACAAGACAAACCTAGTCCCAAGGTTTGGGGAGTTTGTCCCTTTCGAATCCCCCCTTAAGCTTCACCACAGATTCTCCTTATTTGAAAAAGGTCATCATACTATTAGGGTTAGGAACCTTGCTTTGATGATGGAGCTTCTTCTCTTTGCACAACAGTCCAGTTGCTTGACCAATCACCTCCTCCGTTACTTCAAAACCAATGCCACCCAAACGAACATGGTGATTTTCCCAGGAGTCAGAAAATCGATGATAGAGGTTCTCATCATGACCATTCAACACTTCTAGAAAGGATGAAATGCCACCTTCCTCATAGATATTCCATAATGTAGGGTCTTGTTTAAATTCCTCTGATGATAAGGGATCCGTCCTTACCTTGTCATCCTCATGGCCGCTTTATTTTTCTCAAGATTAAGTTGTAAATTCAAACTCAATAGCTGAGATGTATAACACAACAACCTTGCAACCAACTCTTCACCCTTTCTGCAAATCCTTAAGAAAATATGCAAGTTCTTTTCATGATTTCAAGTTCTTGATCCTTCCCATCTTTTCATGGATGAGAAATGATTGCTCAACTGGAGTTCATGTAGGTTGACACCATGAAGTTTAATCAAGGGATTTAGCCCATTCTATCTGCTGACAAGTACAGGTAGTACACCCACCACCTTAAGTCATCATTAATACAAATCTATCAAGTAGCCTGGCAATCATTACTCGTCTATCCCGTCTTTCCATCAACATCAATATGACAACTTCTAGTCTAGTCAGCATTAACTTGCTGACTCACACCATCCTAGTCATTAGTCATAAGCTCACTCCTCGTAGTCAAGCAATGAGTTTGAAATTGCATGTGCTCAACGGCCCTCCCGCCAAAACCAAAGTTCAAATAACCCGTCGCCTTAGGTTTATTAAACAAATTCCCAATAACAACAAAGTTAAAGGAGGAAGTCCTAACCAAGGTCACCCTAAACCAATACATTCAGAGCAAAAAATACCAACTGTAAGCCCTTAAAAGGACTTAAGTATTATTTGCACAAACCATTAGAATCTTTTGTTATAAGAATTTGAATATTACCTGGGATCCTCCAACACCTCCAAGATGTGTTGTTAATGCCTAAATTGGCCATGACATCAAAAACCTTGTTGCCCTCTCTGAAAATATGGGAAACTTTTTATTCTTCAAACCCACTCAGAAGACTTTTGGTATCATTGATAAGATCCAACAACTACCATCCAGAATTGGCTTTACCTAACACCGCATCCACCATTAGTTTAGAATCTCCCTCCACATGAAGTTTAGTAATTCCCAAAGAGTGTGCTTGATTAACACCCCAAAGCATAGCCAAGGCCTCTACTTCATTATTAGTCCTGATTCCAACCCCACCAGTGAAGGCATCCATGAAATATCCCTTGTTAGACCTGATAATTCTCCCACCACTAGGTTGACGTAGGTTGAAGTTTGTAGCCCCATCAATATTAAGCTTGCACTACCCCACTTTGGAGGGTCTCCAACAAGTATTATCCCTAGCAAACTTTGTTGAATTATCCATCTTAGAGAAGTCTTTAGAAATATCCCAATTGTTTATAATCCCAACCTCAATGAGACTAGGGGGAACTTCAGTGGAGCTCATTTTACAAGTGGATGTATTGTCAAGAAGGAGCTTAGAGAAGATCTTGAAGACCTCCAAAGGGGTCCTAGCCCATTATTGTTGGATCCACCACCCACATTCCTGCAACAATTCATCACAACTACCAATACTACCACATCATCAACAAAAATCCATATCCATGTCAACATACTACTACGTCATCAATAAAATTACCTGTACCACACCATCATTTTCTCACAATAATAAAGCCTATAAGATTTTTATAACTAGTTTTCTCACAATTTATATTTGTTAATAATTATTTTTTCATGCCATCTACATTATTACATTCTATAATTAATGACGTGCTTCTCCATGTAATCTTTCATTTGCCCTGTGATCATTCCCTTTCCTTTTGTTTAGTACCCTCATAGCCCACGAGGACTTGTGCCATATTAAGTTGGGGGTAGTAGTCTTGACAACCCATTCACCATCTCATCACTCACCCATTAGCTTGTACAAGTGACAAATCACTTGTATGATCTTTTATTCTTACCTCACCACCCTTACAAGCCTTAATGATTGTACACATGCAACACGATGCAACACGATTTGAACTTAAATGTTTAAATAATACTTACATTTGCTACGAATATCAAATTAAAAAAAAAAAAACATGACTCCTAGTTCACCAAGTCTAACCCCAACTAGCTTGCAGAATTGTCTGAGAGTTGTCTGAGTTTGAAAATTGTTTGAAATTGTTTGAATTTGAAAGAGCATAAGGATGGGAGGTGAGTTGGTGAGAAGAGAACCTACAGATCATACTGTCTTGCTAAATGATGGGGAATGCCTTCCCATCTTCTAGCAGGCAGGGTGGATGAATTATTTCCAAAGGTTAACACAGTTTAATGATGAAATTGTAGTTGAGTTTGAAAGAAATTGGAACAATGGGGAAGTGTTGGTAAATGGGTTGAAGATAAATGCCTTGGAAGCAACCATAACAGAAGCTACAGGGCTTCCTACAGAAAGAGAGAATTTTTTAGAAAGGGGAAATGCAGTAGCTACCAGGAATGAATTTACTGAGGCTAGAGAACAATTTGAGGTTTCCTCAAAAGGAACCAACTATCTTCCACTACCACCATGATTGGCATAGGTGGCCACCTACATGATCATATATCTTAATTGTGGAGGTAGGTAATCCTTCATTTACACTATACATTTCAAATTGTTAAGCCATCTATGGCATGGTAGGCTCGTAAACGTTCCCAATTTTTTACTTAATTTATTAAAAAGAATGGTGAAGCAATACCAGAAAGGCACAACTACTGCATTGTCACACCAAAGTCTCATTCAATTATTGGTAAAAAGGAGCTTAAATGAGTAATTTCCTAATGCATCTCGGGAGACATTTTTGGGTCTTCGTCATATTAGGGAAATGCCAGATGTGGGGCCGTTTGGCTAGAGGATCGGAGAAAGGCAAACCCATGTGCCACAAACATAAAACATAAGGGTAGAAAGGGTAGAGGGTGTGGGAGAAGAACATGAAAATGAACCCCAGAAGCATGCAACATCTTCATCTGAACATGCAACCACTTCTCACATGCATGCAACATCCCTTGAGGATCCTACAACATCTCCATATGAGGCTATAATAACATCTGCACATGAAATTTTATCAACTGCACCTGATACTTTGGCCTTTGTGTCTGAACCCTACCATCCATGCCTGAACCTATCTTATTTGAGCAAAAAAAACCATTGCCTATGTCTAAAACTTGTCCATCAATACATAAAGAATCCTCACCTATAGATATAATTACCCCTTCTTCCTCCATATCCAAAGGAAAACAAAAAGTATCTCCCTCTCCATCAAAAGCAAGCAAGAAGAAACAAAAAATATTCTCCAATCCAAAACCGCAGAAGCCAAGGTGCTCTCATCACCTCAAGACTAAAGGAGTGGTGACTAAGGCTACTACATCATCACCTAAAGTAGTTTTCCTAGAGAATGACATAGACTTTGAGAGGGAGGAAATGGTTCTCTATAGGGATTAAACCAATACGTCAAGTAGCCTAGGGGTTGACCTTGAAGGGGACTCTACCCCATCTTCCACATAATTTGTTGATCTGAAAACAAGCAAGGAAATGAACCCCATAAAGATAGAAATAGAGGATGAGGATGAGTTGCAAGTTGCTCTAAGGAAAATAGATATGTTGAGTAAGCAGCTAGAAGAGCAAATAAGAGCCAATAATTAGTTGGAAGAACAACTAAAAGCCAATGAGTAGAAAAGTGGTGAACTAGACAAATTAACTCAATTGGCAGTGGAAGAGATGGATGAGAAAATAGATGAAACTAAGGAACAAGTATTATTTATTACCCAACCTAAGAAATAGGACAATCCTTCCACTTCAGCATGACTAGCAAACTATTTATACACTGTATTAGGAAACCTCGAGGAAGATAGGGAAGGCATCATTTGACTTCATTAAAATAAGGTGGCAGAAGCTTACAACAGAGTTAAGAAGGAAAGAGCCACATTCTATGTATAAATTTCATGTAGCTGTTAACAGGGGGCATAGGTACATCAATATGGCCAGGTCAAATGGATTAATATGGTTGCCACTTGCCTTCCAACCACCTATCCTTTGGTTCCAATTCCTCATTGGAGTGGTAGCAGAATCTATAGGGCAGAAGATGAGAGAACCAGATGGGAGTGGATTGAAGGTGTTGGTTCCCAAAATGACAGCAACACAAAACTCTAAAACATTTCTAAATCACATAGGCCATGGATTGTCATCAGGGTGATAGAAAGAGGTTTATCAACAAGTTAGGGGCGATTTTAGCCAACTAACAGGAATGGATAGACTCCTCTGCTCTTTGAGCTTAGCTTAAACTCTGAAGGGATATTTCAAGTGGTATACCTAAGCAGGTATTGACATCAAAACCATATGAACAACTAAAAATATTTGAACAACCAAACCCAAATCACTCTCTAAGCCCCATATTTGTCACTAAGCTAAGAATTGTTGGTTGTTATAACACCCCTATATAGTTGATGAGGGCAATCCTACAAAACGAGGATGTATAAGAACTACTACTGTGTATAAAGATATATAGATCTATGAAGTTTTGTTTTAAAAGTTTGGGTGATCATAAGCTACTCAGACTGGTGCCTATCTGTTGGGCTACAGAGTCTCACATTCAACAGAGGAACACAACTGCAAAGAAATCTATAGTTGCCTTTTGAGAAATCAAATGCATGAAAAATCAATACCAAATCACTGGGAATACTTATTAATCCAACACCATACCATGTTCTTCCTTATGTAATATTGAAAAGATCATTTACAAAGCCTTGGAAATGATTTAAGAATTGTCACATTCATTCAAATCAATGCTTACATTCATACCACAAAATGTGGCAAGATAAAACCCTGACTGCGATCAAAGTTTGCTAGAAAGAACATCTACAATAGTGGAGAAAAATTTGATTCAAACAAAGATTTACAAAATATATTACATACATTTCATAATTGTTTCATGTTGAACAAAGACTGCAAAATAACCTTTTCTTTTTTGCCTCTGGATCTCTGAACCTGTTGAGAGAACAATGCCCAATTGACCAACCCCTAACACTACCAAAACAAAAGCATATATGGCATTTCAACTCAATGTGCAGTTCCAAGCATTGCACCTAGTCAACAAGTACACCCATGCCTCATCGAATTCGGCCCACTGTAATGTCAGAAAATCTGCACGTTTGGAAAGCCTGTCCATTCCTTAACAATTCTGAAAATGACAGAAGAAGATTGCCCACACTCTTTGTGTACCTGGAGCAATAATGAGGGAAGGTTGGAATCCTTTTTCTAACACCTGTAACACCTGATTTATCCATTTTGTTCTCCAAGAGTACCTGTGCATTGAAGAATTTTACTATGCCAACCACCTGCATAATATTGGCCTACAAAACATTAATGTTGAGTACCAATCTACAAGCTTCATCTTGCAGTCATGGGACAAATTCAAGAAATTGTGCCCTCTATAGATTTTACAACACTTTTAATAGTGTTATATAGTTTTCACTTATAGGCCCTTTTTGAATTTGATATACCTGAAGAATTTAAAATTCTGCTATTTAGATCTTTATCTTCATCATTATCGGGCCATTTGAAATCTAGTTTTTTTACGTTTCTTTGTGCATCTTCTTTTCTCCTTTATCTCCTTTATTGGTGATTTTATCTTTTCACAAACCATGGAAAAGTCCTCCTTTTCCTGTTACTTCACCTTGTCTTCATTATTGGCAAATCTTGTTTATTGTGAACTTCTTACCTTGCTACTTCTTACTTGCTTTATCCTTTCCTTCTCTATCGGTAAATTTCTCTGCCGACGAACTTTCTTTCTATACCCCTTTCCTTTCATCGCCTGGTCGCCTTATCGGCGAAACCGGTAACTCTTGAACTTGGTCAGTGAATTTAGAACTTTGTGAACTAGCTGATTCGTCGATAAACACTTAGTTTTTTCTTTTGCCTTAGAATTTTTTTCTTTTCGGCGGTCCCTCTTGCTATCGGCGAAGTCGTTGTCGGCAAAACCTTCCATTGACGAACTTACAAGTTTGCAAACTGAAAATTTTGCCGACAAAGGCCGACCTTCCTCCTTTTTTGCCATCTTTTGCCCTATCCTTCACCTCCTTGTTGGTAAATCACCGAAATGACGAACCCGCGAACCAAGTTCGTAAGTTTGCGATTTCGCCGATTTGCTAACAAAGGCCATAAAGGAACCAATTATTTCTAAGGGAAGGAAATACAAGGAACATGGGGAACTATACTTAGAGTTTTTAGAATGAAACCCACAGAAAATACTTCTAAGATCAGATATAAATGGTGGGTTTAAACCACAAAGGCAAAAGGTGGGATTTTTTGGATTTTGGGAGTAAAATAATGCATGTCTAGGAGTTGGTTTTTTCAGGTGTCAATAGAAGGACAAAAATCATTCTTCTTAAAAGAAGTTGAAGGACATGTGGACCCCTATGACTATAGAAACATTGCCCTCGTGTATAACTCCATGCCATAGTTGCTTGGGAACAAGCAACACTTTAAGTTGGGGGTGATGATGAGCCCTATAATTGTCTTTTTTATCTCTGTCTTTCATGTTTTTAAGATACATTCCTATAGACACTTTCATCCTATTTGAACCAAGTCTTTATATAATACTTGGATAAAGTACTATATTAATTATATGATATTTTAATAGATGTTGCATGGTTAAATAGTTGTTTTCATATATAATGTAGTGTGAATAAGTGTGTTTACAATGATCTTTATGATTGGAGATTTCTCTAGGACTAACTCCATGCAGCAAAGAACACATATCAAAAGTCACAAAGTTCCTATAGCCAAGCCATAAGAGTTCCCACAACCAAAGGATTGACTCCTGCAGCAAAGCACGCAATCACTGGCAAGTGTCCAATAGTAACTTGTTCCTTCCATACAACTAAAGATAGGATCCAGAGGATGTCAAGAAGGGATAAGTAATAAGTGGCGAAGTAATTACTCTCAATTGAAACGTGTTGAGGCTTGGTTAAGCAAGAATACCCGCTTCCATTTTTCTTAGATGAGTTTGCTCGTTCCAATATCCTAATCAGAATTCTTCTCTCTAATTATTCAATTTTATTTCCTAGTTGTATTTTGAATCTTCAAGAATAAGGTACCCTTCCCTTGTGTAAAGGGAAGTGGATTAGTTAGTTGTTATTTCTCATTAATGCATAGATTGTAAAAGGCTGTATATATTTGTCTCACCTAGTGTATCTAGACAAATAGATTTTTCCAATGATTGTAGTAGATTCTCATTTTAGTCAATAAATAGGGTATTATTTTAGATTGTCTATTATTCTTGTTCTTGATGTATGGTGAAGAAGTGAATGCATTGATTCAATTGAGTACTTGATAAAAAGAAGGAAGTAGTCAACCCAAGTCAGGGCCCACTTGCGGTAGGCTACCACCTATTTGTATTAGATTCTTATTATCAAGTTCAGATCTTAGAACTAAATTTGTTGATTATGTTTCAGTTATTATTCTGGTGTAGTTAAAATATAGTTATGAAGATTACTTTAAAAACTTATAAAACAGATTTCTTATTTGAAGAATTGAATTCCTTTTTTCTAGCATTCCAGTAATTTCCTTTTGCTAGCTATACACAACTGAGCATCCATAATTCTCTAGTTGTACATATAGTACTGGCATCATACCAAGAAACACGTCTCTGGTTTGATAAGTTAAATGTAGCATGTCTTTACTCATTGAGATACTTAATTTAGGATGAGTCCATCCATTGGGTTACATGCATGCCTCAGCTGCATTAGGTTCAACGGGAATTGACAAGGCTCCACAGCAAACAGGTAGAGATAGCAAGAAAGATAAAATATTTCAAAATAAAAAAATTCATAGCAATCCTTTTGAAAGCATCAAACAACATTCAAACAACACAAGATGTGAGCATAGCTCAAGAATTTTTCAAAATGGGGGTAATTGGTCACCAAGATCATCCAAGGACAATTTATTGCTAGAGAGGAGAACCAAAGCAGCAAGAGGGCAAAAAAGACTAGGAATTTAACATAGAGAGGGAGGTTGAGAATCGTGAAAAATAGGGTGATTATAGCCCCATTTCAGCACCCCTAACATGGTCACTAGAGTTGTATGATAAGGAATTATTGGGCTTGAAGCAGAGGTTAGATAACATAGAGGTGAAAGAACAAATGAAAGATACCAAGATTCCAGAGGTCATAGAAGCCAACCAAAAACTAGCATAAGAAAATAACATGCTTAAAGACCAAATAAACAATTGCAAAGCGTCATGGAAATAAGATAGCAAGAAATTATAGCACTAAAGTATGAACTAAACCAAACCAAAAATTGAAACATAACTCAAGCAGGTGAAGAAAGAGATATTCCATAGATCAAAGAGATTCAATCAATGATAGCAAACATGGAAGTCAAGGAAACTAAGCTATTGGAGAAGTTAGAAGAGGTCAAGTCATGTGCACAAGTAGTAAAAGAACTAACATAGACACAAAAGGAGATTACAAATAAGCAAATCAGGTCACAGATGTGGGAGGAAAGAGACCATCATGATAGAGCAACAAATATAATAATCAAAGGGATGAAAGAGCATGGAGAAGGAGAAAGTACCATAAGACTAGCAAGAGACTTCTTACTAGATAAACTCCAATGGGTAGGGCACATCCTTCATGCAAATAGAATCAGGAAAATGGTAAGGGGGGAAAGAAACATAAATATAAGGGTAAACCTAAAAAATGTAGAAGATAAGAATAAAATATTAAGAAACAAAAGGTTCCTCAAAGGAACACAATTTTATATAGACGAGGATCTAACCCTAGTATAGTTAGAAGAGAGAAGGAAGGAATGGGATAAAGTTGTAGTGTAGTAAGAAATGAAGGAAGTGAGGCATGGTTATATAGGCAGAAAGCCCAATTTAGTGATGGAAAGGCACATAATAAATAAGAATATGGCCCCCCCAATACCATCTTACAATGGCTAGTTGGAACTATAGAGGTTACCCTTGGAGGAGGGGTCATGGGCTAGGGCCCTGTAATGTCCCCTTCTAGCAAGCCAAAATTTTTGCAACCTTGCACACAATTTTAACTTGTAAAAGAGAACATTAACATTCAATCTTTCTAATCTAATCATATTAACCATAAAGATATATTAAATCAAGCCTTACAATCATAATCTAAATGTATTCTATCTTTCACAATATTCATTATACATATTTCATGATTCCACTTGGGAGAGGTATACTTAGGTCTACATGTTCATCAAACCACTTGCCCAATGAGAGAGGGTTTATAAGGGAGCAATCATGGGTTCCATATTCCATTCCTTGACCCGGAGAGGTACTCTAGACCAACTTGAGTCGAAGGCCCATCCCTTGTCCCGGTGAGGTACTCTAGACCAACACGAGACAAGGGCCTATCCATTATCTTGATGGTTCTCTTGACCAACACAAGACAATGGGAATTTATCTCAAGGGTACTCTAGACCACTTGAAATAAGGATTTATCGGTCTTTAGCTGGATGGTACTCTTGACCAACTTCGGCATCAGCCATGATTATACCCCATTGCTTACCCTTATCCCTTCATCTCGATCTATGAGTTTGGTTGATATACCATGATCCTCTACTTCTCATCCTTATTCATTATGATTAACTTAAGTATTCATTCTAGTCATTTAATCCATGCCTTAGTATCTTAGGCTATGATAATTTGTATTATTATCCATCCATGTATTCTATTTACTTAATCAACAAGCTTTCTAATCATTTCCAAAGTTCATATGATTCTATTTCCAGTTTATATATTTTCATCATGCCATATCTAAGAACTTCATATTGTTATTCATATCTTTATTCATTCTAATTCTTATCTAATATCAGTATTCATATTTAACTTAACTTAATTCATTCCATGTTATGATAGCTAAAGTTATCCTATTATGACAGTTTGTCTATCATTCATTTATTATTGTATTGCATATGGTGATTACTTACTATCTTTATTGAATGCATTTGTTTACATCATTAAGGAAGTCGATAGATTGTGTATATCACACATACCTTTTAATTGATGTGATTATAATGTGGAGATATGCTTGTTAACAGATTTAATGATTGGTGCTTCAATGATTTGATTTGATGATTCGATGAAGTTTATAATTCTTCAATGCTTTGATGATGCCTTTTATTCGTTGCCTTACTTTATTTCTGCAATGCCTTCTATGATGAATTCGATATCAAATTGCCTTTATGACTCGATTTCTTTCCTTTGTTTCTGCCTGATGTATATATAATATTGATCTGCTCCTCTGATTGTTGTTATTATCTTCTATTTTTTTATCCTTTCTGCCTTTTTTTGGGAGTGATGAAGGCTCCTTAAATATTACATATTTCCTTTTGTGAAGGGTGACGTACCCTTCCATACGTCACACCCTTCCAATAATCACTGCCTATTTATTAGTACATGCACTGGTACTATTGCAATGAGTTCACACTTATCTGGTTATTAATCTATTGATTGCAAACCAATCAAAAAAGAGGATTATTTTTCTTGTCGGACAAATTTGATTTAAATTTGTACTTTTCCTATGTCAACATGATAAATTTTTAACAAAAAATTATTTAGAAATGATTTATCTATATTGTCATTGGCTGAAAAAAAATGACCTCTTAACTGCGGATTGTCAGATTGTCGGGAGAGTGCAACCAAAAACTATAAATGGGAAAAGAATTTTGGTTTGAGGGGAGCACGTGGCAAATAAAAAAATTATGAACATAAATTTTGTCTCCCACTAGTTAAGTCATGCCTAAATGGATGACGATTAATTTTTTGCTTCATTAGCTAAAATTAATTTAATTTTAATTTAGTTTTTAGGGTTACACATTTTATTTTATGTAATTAGATTATTTTAGGGATTTCAATTTTATTTACTCAAAAGTTAAAAATCTTGGATTTCAATTTTATTTACTCAAAACTTTAAAATTTAAGTATCATGAATTTAATTAAATTTTTTATTTTATTCTTCAAATTTACAATATTTTAATGCATTTTAAATTATAAAAGTATTTGCATTATTACATTAATTAATTCGAAAATATGAAATTGAATATTTAATACATAGGAAACAACTTTCTTTTATATTAAATATACACCCTAATAATTTTTTTATAAAGAGTTTAAAGACTATTTTGTTAGTATTTAATTAAATCTTTCCAGTGTAAATATTAAATTGAAATTAACGAATTTAATTCAAACCTAAAAACCTAAATCAAAACATATTTGTAACAAATTGAAAATATTAAAAACCGGTGGAAATATTTGTAACATATTTGGTACATGTGTTACAAAAAAAATTGAATTTTTTTAAAGTTGTTTTTTAGTTCACAGGCCTTTTAGCCCCTTTATCCAGTAGTATCATTGTGTTTACTATAACTCTTTTACAGTTCATAGCATATTAGCCCCTTTATCCAGTAGTATCATTGTCTTTACTATAACTCTTTTACAGTTCATAGTATATTAAATTAGATTGTGCTATTTTTCAATTGATTTGGGTTGGTGCAGTGGTTGTTATTTACAACAGTTTCTTGGTCATTAAATCTTCAATCCATGGTTGTTACTTTGTGTTGTTTATTTTAAAATATCAAATTTTAATATTTGATGGCCTTAGTTTTTGTTTTTAATCTTGACATTTAAATCTTTAGGGTTTTTAAATGCTTCCAATAACAAATTCTAAGCCGATAGTCTTTTGTATGTGAACATTATAGTGCTTTGAAATTTTTTTCACATCGTAAAACAAATTCACTCCAAGTAATGAGCTTGTTTGTGCCAAGGAAACTATAAGCAGGCCTATTCTTAACTAATTATTAATAATTCTTTTTGCAACTGAGAATTGAAATAGTTTTTCTATTTAAAAAATATTTAGCTATTGCTATTGTATAGATATATATATATATATATATATATATATATATATATATATATATATATATATATATATTATAATGAAAAATTATTTTTCTTTAATCTAATTGGTAGAAAACTTTTATATTATAAGGGTGATTAATGCGCATTATAAAAGGGAGTGGTAGTTAATATATTATTTTATTTATGTTTAATAATATTTTACTAACTATATTTACGAACATGGCATCACTTCATTTAAATATTTTCTATCACACTATATTTTTAACTATTGAGTAAATAAAATTGAAATTCTCAAAATAATGTATTTTTCATGACACTCTAAATTTTTAACTCTTGAGAAAAATAAATTAAAATCCCAAAAATAACCTAATTTCATAAAATAAAATAACATAATTTTTTTTTAAAATTTATTTTATAACTATACTTTAGGGTTCTACACATAAATAACTTAATTTCACTAAAATATTTCTTAACTATTCATTTGATCTTAACCATTGATGTCTACATACTTTTATTAAATGAATACACCCAAAATTATTACTATAATTAAAATAATTAAAATCATGTTCTTTCAAAGTACTTACTATTATTATGACTAAGATAAAATATTGTAGTGATGTAAATACGAATATGTTATTTTTATTATTTTATGTAATTATTCTTCAAACATACAATATTTTAATGCATTTTAAATTGTAATAGTATTTAATATTATTACATTTTAATATCTTAGGTAGATATTTCAAATCTATCCACACTGTTATTATATTATGTAATTATTCTTCAAACTTACAATATTTTAATGCATTTTAAATTGTAATAGTATTTAATATTATTACATTTTAATATTTTAGACAGACATTTCAAATCTATCCACACCCAGCTAGGGTTAGGGTTCTACACATTTTATTTTATGAAATTAGATTATTTTTGGGATTTCAATTTTATTTAGTCAAGAGTTAAAAATCTATGATTTCAATTTTATTTAGTCAAAAGTTAAAAATCTATAGTATCACAAAAAATATTTCGCCATGTTATTACATTTTTTATTTTATTATTCAAATTTACAATATTTTAATGCATTTTAAATTATTTAAAAGTATTAGTATTATTACATTTTAACGAAATATTTGTGTTATTTAAAAGACTTTGTAAAAGTTTAGTTTTATAGTTAGGAAATACTTTAGTCCTATTTTATTTTTGCCAAATTAGATTATTTTTGAGATTTCAATTTTATTTACCCAAGACATTTCAACACTCTTCAAAAATTAATTTTTCATTTCTTGGAATGCAATTTGTCTATACAACCAATACCTAATCAGCAAAAAAATTACAACTAAACAAATACTATATACAACTAATAGCTAATCAACAAAAAAAATAACAACTAAACAAATACTATAATAACAACACTACAAAACAGATACTACCACTAAATAGCACTTGTTAATAATTGATGCCATTTTGTAAATCGCAGCGTTTGTAGTCATATTCGCTTGTTCCCTTTTTGTGGGACTTTGCTAAGGGATCGCTGACTTTATTTTATTTATATCTTATGCCTTAATATCTAGTCATAAAACATGTCTTATTTCCTTCATTATAAGACTTTTGTCTTATATAAAATGACTTTATTATGAGCTTCCTTTTTACCGTAAGACTTTTGTCTTACTTTTATATATATATATACTATAATATTATTAACATATATAATATATATTTATTATTAGTATTTATTTATATATAATATATATTTATTAATATATTATATAATATTATTTTAGTTATAATATTTATAATTGTATTTATATATAATTATAATATTATTTAAATTGATAATATTTATAATTGTATTTATATTCATTATTTATAAATAGTATAAATATAACATTATTTAATATTATTATACTTTAACGATTTCGCTAACTTATCATGATGTTTAAATTTTTAATTTAAACAATGCCTCAATATTAGGACATGATAGCCCTCCCCATTCAAGATTGCTTGTCCTTAAGCAATCATGAGTTCTTTCATTATCTTGCACTTTTAATGTTTGATGTGTTGAGATGAAATCGTGGTTTTAGATTGAACATGCTTTAGTGAAGAGAGATTGATTGTGATTCCATGAGAGATAATTTGTGATCAAAAGAGCATTTGTTTGATGTTTTGATTAACAACGATGTGATGCAAGTATCATAGATGAAGGCGTGGGTTTAGACACTGAAATATTTTTTATGCTTAAAGAAGATTTGAGAGTGTTGAGATTTTGAGATTTCTATCTTGAAAATTTGGAAAGATGAATCTTATGATGTTGTAGAGAATGTAGATTGTAGAAGTGTTTAATGATGATGATAAGATAGCGTGGAGACAATATTATGATAGATAAGATTATAGAAGAGAGAAGATCCTAGTTGAAGTATATACACACAATTATAAATCATAAATACACGAAGCATACACAAAGCTTATACACTTAATACTTAAAGTATATGAACATAGTATGTAATAAACGAGTATATGCACGTAATACACTTGATACACAAAGCATGAAGCATACATGTAATACACAAGTATACACACAAATATGAAGTATACATGAGTGCAAGTAAGTCATGAGGTGTGCATTTGAACATACATAAGTCATGAAGTACACACATAAATCATGTAGTATACACAATGTCATGGAGTATACACTCGAATACACGCAGTCATAAGTATACAATTGAATGCACAAAGTCGTAGAGAATACACTCAAATACAATTACAACCATAGAGTATACACTCAAATACAAATACAAAGCATAGATTATACACTCAAAAATACAAATACAATCATAAAGTGTGCACTTTAATACAAATACAAAGTCATAGAGCATACAAGGTTAGAGTATACAAATATAAAGTCATAGAGTATACATTTGCATACAAATACACTCAATGAAGTATACACATAAAACATACACATGAATGTCTAAGTAGCATGCGCATGAACACATATGGAGCTTGAAGTATACACGCCGAGAAAATATATCAGATATGAGAAACACACATTCATCAACATGAGCAAGCATACCAATAGGAAGCATACAAGTATTAAGCAATACATGAAAACACACAAGATTACACAGATAAGAAGCATAAATACACACAAGAATATGCATAAACACACACAGATAGGAAGCATGAAGTAAAATACGTGAACACACACAAGAATATACGTAAATACACACATAGGAAGCATACAAGTAAGGTTAAAGCATGAAGTAATACTTATAGAAGCATGATACATATAATCAGATGTAAGGCATGGAGTATACACATGAAGCATACATACATGGAGCATACCCGTGCATGCAAATACAAGTTATAGAGTATCTACTTGAATACATAAGTCACATGGTAATGAATACACATAATTTGCATTAATACATATAAGTATACTATCAGACAACTGGAAAGGGGATTCGGTGAATCCCATACTACACTGTGGACCCGTCCACCGTTCCAAGGTCACCAAGTATATGTATGAACACATGTAATACTAAAGTATACACAATATGTAAACTACATCATATCCGTAATGCATAGTGGAAGTTTTAATCATACTAGGACTTGGATGAGAAACATGATAGGTCCACCCGAAGCTATCTGTGCTAAGTCCAAGAGCAGATATACCATCCCTCTTGGCCCCAGGTGGTAGAAAAATAGCTATCCAACATGGGGTGGTGTACTTAGTGGATAAACTTGTACCTGCTTTCCCTATCCATGCTGCTTAATCCATACCTCTTATAATTGAAACTCCTTCAACAACCAATCCATGTGGGGATTGGGGAAATGCTACAATAGGAGGCATGTGGATTTTCTTTTCTAAGCCCAAGGGTAGTAACTTGCCCCCTTGGCTCCAAGTGGCCAGCTCAGAGTGGCGTACTTAGAAATAAATCTAGTATCTGCTCACCCTACTAGTATTTCTCTCGCTCTTCCTCATGATTGCTTGATGAGAATTACAAAAACTAAATATATCCAGATTTATTAATAGCATGATTAATAATGAGTTCAATACACATATTAACAGTCATAAAGAATACACGTCATACACATAGTTGCATAAGTTACAAATATACGCACAGGATGGCAGGATGACTACTTTGATACCACTTGTAATGTCCCCTTCTAGCAAGTCAAAATTTTCACAACCTTGCACATAATTTTAACTTGTAAAAGAGAACATTAGTATTCAATCTTTCTAATCTAATCATATTAACCATAAAGATATATTAAATCAAGCCTTATAATCATAATCTAAATGTATTCTATCTTTCACAATATTCATTATACATATTTCATGATTCCACTTGGGAGAGGTATACTTGGGTCTATACATGTTCATCAAATCACTTGCCCAATGAGAGAGGGTTTATAAGGGAGCAATCATGGGTTCCATATTCCATTCCTTGACCCAGAGAGGTACTCTAGACCAACTTGAGTCGAAGGCCCATCCCTTGTCTCGGTGAGGTACTCTAGAACAACACAAGACAAGGGCCTATCCATTATCTTGATGGTTCTCTTGACCAACACAAGACAATGGGAATTTATCTCAAGGGTACTCTAGACCACTTGAAATAAGGATTTATCAGTCTTTAGCCAGATGGTACTCTTGACCAACTTCGGCATCAACCATGATTATACCCCATTGCTTACCCTTATCCCTTCATCTCGATCTATGGGTTTGGTTGATATACCATGAACCTCTACATCTCATCCTTATTCATCATGATTAACTTAAGTATTCATTCTAGTCATTTAATCCATGCCTTAGTATCTCAGGCTACGATAATTTGTATTATTATCCATCCATGTATTCTATTTACTTAATCAACAAGCTTTCTAATCATTTCCAAAGTTCATATGATTCTATTTCCAATTTATATATTTTCATCATGCCATATTTAATAACTTCATATAGTTATTCATATCCTTATTCATTCTAATTCTTATCTAATATTAGTATTCATATTTAACTTAACTTAATTCATTCCATGTTATGATAGCTGAAGTTATCCTATTATGATAGTTCATCGATCATTCATTTATTCTTGTATTACATATGGTGATTACTTACTATCTTTATTGAATGCATTTGTTTACATCAGTAAGGAAGTCGATAGATTGTGTATATCACACATACCTTTTAATTGATGTGATTATAATGTGGAGATATGCTTGTTAGCAGATTTAATGATTGGTGCTTCAATGATCTTATGTGATGATTCGATGAAGTTTATAATTCTTCAATGCTTCGATGATGCCTTCTATTCGCTGCCTTACTTTATGTCTGCAATGCCTTCTATGATGAATTCGATATCAAATTACCTTTATGACTCAATTTCTTTCCTTTGTTTCTGCCTGATGTACATATAAAAATATATCTATTGACCTGCTCCTTTGATTTCCATTATTATCTTCTATTTTTTTTTGTTTCTCCTTTCTGCCTTTTTTGGGGATCAATGAAGGCTCCTCAAATATTATATATTTCCTTTTGTGAAGGGTGACATACCCTTCCATACGTCACACCCTTGTAATAATCGCTACCTATTTATTAATAATCGATGCCATTTTGTAAATCACAGCCTTTGTAGTCATATTCGTTGTAATCAGCAATTAAACTTTGATTCGTATCTTTTCATATCATTTGTTCCCTTTTTGTGGGACTTTGCTAAGGGATCGCTGACTTTATTTTATTTAAATCTTATGCCTTAATATCCGGTCATAAAACATGTCTTATTTCTTTCATTATAAGACTTTTGTCTTATATAATTAGCCAATAGGCTTTATATGTGAGCATTATAGGGCTCGGAATTGTCTCACGTCGTAAAAAATAAACGTCAGAAAATTTTCTGTCATCAGTTGTTTCTATCGGCGTATTCCTTGAACCTCTCCTATGGGTGCAAGTGCTAGTATTACTTTATTATGAGCTTCCTTTTTATCGTAAGACTTTTGTCTTATATATATTATTACTATAATATTATTAATATATAATAATCATTTATTATTAGTATTTATTTATATATAATATATATTTATTAATATATTATATAATATTATTTTAGTTATAATATTTATAATTACATTTATATATAATTATAATATTATTTAAATTGATAATATTTATATTCATTATTAAAAATACTATAAATATAACATTATTTAATATTATTATACTTTGATGATTTCGCTAACTTATCATGATGTTTAAATCTTTAATTTAAACAATGCTTTAATACCGAGACATGATAGGCCCATAGCAGAGGGTAAAGACATCATTGTCCTTGTTGAAACACATGAACATGAGGGCTACAAAGTGCCAAAATTTGAAGGGTACAAAAAAAGTCTTGATTTGGAATGAGTTGGTGGAAAGTAGCAAAGGACATGGAGGTGTGATGGTCTTAATAAGGGAAGCATGGCGGGGAATCATAAAAGGGGAAAATAAGGATCTAAATAGCCAATATATATGGATGAAGATGACATACAAGGATACTGCAATTTATCTCGTAGCATGCTACTTTGCCCCATACGGGTCTAAAACGTACAAGAGAAAAAACCTACATAGAGAAGATCCTTTGAAGCGTTAAAAAGAGACATAGTAAAATCTTGTGTCATAGGTGAGGTCATCCTATTAGGAGACTTTAATGCAAGAACAAAAAATAACCAAGCTCTTTACCTCAGTAAGGAAGAAGGATGGAATAACAATCTGCTATGGTTAGAGGAAGACAATAAATAGAAGTGGGGAAGCATCTCCCAAGACAAAAAGGAGATATTTCACATTTTGGAGTTGAATTATTGGGGATATGTAACTTGCATGATTTGATCATATGTTATGGGGTAAAGACATGGCCAAACTCTGTGAACATCACATGTCAAACATATAACGGGAAAAGCATTGTAGAAGATGCCATTTGTTCATAAAATTTTATGCCAAGGATATTGAAGGTTGAGATAGGAAGCTGTCTTATTGAAATGAAATCTGATCACAACCCTATCTATGTAAAGATTAGTATGCAAAACAATAACGAGCAGAGGACAAGTCTTCAACCAAGTAAAAAGTAGATTCCCAAAGCAAAATCCTTATGACCCGTGAGAATCAAGACACTTTCAGAGCAATGATTGCAAAACAAATATGAGAAATAGAAGATATTGATAGCACTAGCAAATATAAGGGAATAATCAAGAGCGAGAATTTGTTGACTATAATCCACAAGGTGCTTAGGGAATGCAAACGATCTAGGGCCAAACGGGGTATCAAAAATAGTTTCCCAACAAATCCGTGGTTTGATGAAGAATGCAAGGCTATAAAAAGAATGATGAATGTATCGAGAGAGGAAAAAACATGTAAAAAAATGTACCAAAAGTTAGTGAGATCCAAAAAAGAAGAATTTATGAAAGTTCGGAAGAGAGAGTTGATTTCTCTAGGGAAGCATAATCCAAGAGGATTTTGGAGGGAACTATAGTAGACTAGAACAAATGTGGAGAATAATATCACTAACACCCAATGGTTAGAATATGCAAAAATGTTGTATGAGCGAGACTAAAGTAAAGACCACCCCCGATAATTAAGACTAGAGCCAAACTCTTCTCCACAAAGGATATTAAAGAAGGAATACAAAAGTTAGTAGTGGGCAAAGCTCGGGATGTAGATAGTCTAAAGGCAGAATTCTTAAAATGGGGTTTAGAAGTTCTTGCGCCACACATCAAAAAATATTGAATGGAGTCCTTCAGTATGGTGTTTTGGTAACTTGGACGACTAGTGTCATCATCCCTTTCCACAAAATTGGGGATGCCAACAACCCTTCAAACTATCATATTACTATTATTAACCCTCTTTTCGGAAAGCTCTTCGAAAGTATGGTGGAGCATATAATTAGCCTTTGGGATGAAAAGGAGGGTAAGAGGGCAAAAGGTTAGGCAGGTTTCAGGCCAAAACACTCTACTATTGATCACTGCATCACTCTTAGAAATTTGATCGAAAAAGTTTGGGACAAACAGGGGGATGAGGTTTATTGTTGTTTTATCGATTTAAAAAAAAAACTTTTGACACGGTGCCAAGAAGCAAACTCTAGCGCAAAATGGAAGAGTTGGGAATACTAGAAAGATATAGGGCAACTGTTCGCAGGCTTTATGATTAGGTTCAGGGGAAAATTAGAACAAAGGGTGGTTTATTTGAATGTTTGGGAGTGACATTGGGGTCAAGCAGGGATGCCCTTATCCCCTACTTTGTTTGGGCTATACATAGACAAGTTAGAGGAGTGGATTGATGGAAGGGGTGGGGTGGGCATCTACCTGGCTACCTATGTGTTAAAATTGCTGCTATATGCAGATGACCTTATTCTAATGGCTAAAACGACACATAGTTTGCAAGAACACCTGATAGCTCTAGACCTATTCTGTCAGGAGGTGGGAATGCAGGTGAACATTGGAAAAACCAAAGTCATGATCTTTACCTTGAGAAGAAAAAAGAGACAAACAAATTTTGAGTTCGAAGATAGCCCCTTGTAAATGGTAAAAGAATACAAGTATCTAGGTCTTGACTTTCACATCAATCTTAGTTGGGAGATTTGTAGAACTAAAAGGATACAAGGGGGATGTAAAGCCTTATACATGCTCCAAAACAGATGCAGATGAACAAAACTATGGGATTGGAAAACCACGATGACTCTTTTTGGGCCGCTTGTCACGCTAGTGGTGTTGTATGGTTGCAAAATTTAGGGCTACAACACATCAGGGGCAAAATGGAGACAAATAGAAAGGTTACAAAAGCATTTAATTACAAGTAGTTTCAAAATAAAAACCACGGTCCCTACGAGATCATTTTAGTTGAAGTTGGTGCCTTCCCAGTTGAGGTAGCGACATTGATTCAACTTTTAGGATACTCGAAAAAAAATAGAGAATATGGAGGGATATTGATGGCCCAAAATAATAGTGGAGGAAAAACTAAATAGAAGGAAGAATACTTGGATGAAGCAAAATGCCAAGTGGATGGGTAGATGGGGCATTAACATGCAAGAGTGCCCAAACACCAATGCAAAAATCAAAAGGTATGTTCAAAGTCAAAGCTGCCATGTGGACAAGACAACACGAATGAAAAAGAGATTATTATGTCAAGAATTTCAACCCCACGTGTGGCCACGAGCAAAAACACTATATAAGAGCATAAAGAAAATGGAAAGCTAAAATGCTAATTGCACAATTAAAAACTAGTTCACACCATCTTAGGTGAGAAACTAGGAGATGGAAAACACCCAAAGAGGAATGGTCGGAAAGGGTTTGTTGCCTTTGCATGTCCATATTAGTGGTAACAGAATGACATTTCATCATGGAATGTATGACATATGAGGACATAAGGAGCACATACGTGGATATTCTAAAAGTTGAAGCTCTAACATCCCTGTTTGAAGAGGAAAATATAATAAATATTGCAGACTACTTGATTAAAATCCATAATAGAAGATAGAAGATCAGCAAAGAAATAGAGGATAGATAGAAGTAACATTGTGGTTGGTTTTTGATATCTAACCGGTTCATTTCACTCTCAGGGTCCATAGGCTCTTTTGGTCTCGTGGACATCATTAAAAACTCTCAATTTGAATTTGAAGGAAGCTCGACGCTTTTAAGTATTATGCCGCATCGTATAAAATTTCGGTCAAAACCCTACTGTTCTCCCAAGTTGAGCTTCTGATTTACGCAAGGTTTGCTAAAGTTATATAAGACGTCAGGTAAGTAATTAGTATGACGATTGATTGCACAAGTTCATCATCAAGATCTCTCTTATACAGAATTGTGTAACCACAAATATATTTCTCCCATTTCTACATTTTAAAGAGACTGTGTATTTGATTTCATTCCTAATACAACTTTATCTTGCTATCTTTTGCTTCAAAAAATTATACTTGCTATGTTGGGTGGACTGTAATAGCTGAACTCAAAAAGCAATATTGATGTACAGGGAGAAACACGAAAACAGGTGCAGACAAGATGGATTTGAAAGGGGATATGGAAGACGAAATGTTTTTTCGTAGGGAGCTGTATCCGCCAATTGAACCATACAATTCAGGATTCTTGAAAGTTTCAGAAATTCATTCCTTGTACTGGGAGCAAAGTGGTAATCCAGATGGACATGTAAGCTTTCAGCTGACTTTGAATCTTATTAGAATTTGGAAAATCTACTGTAAACACTTTGAAAAAGACCTTATATTCGTGGACATTAGAATTGTATGGATTTCTCTTGTCAAAATTTCTGTAGGTTGCCAGATATTCTATATAAATGCACTCGACTGTTACTTGTGTATGCTGTTTTTCACCGTGTCTAATATGTAGTTCATATAGCACGGTTAGCAAGACTGGCATGCTTTGTGACCAAGAAAAAGAAATGATATTCTTTTTGAGTCTTTTTTTCCCTCTATAGAGTAGTTAGGGATCCATTCAGGCCGTTGATCCATTAATGGGGGGGATGGGGAACACGCCACCAAGGCTAAACCCACAGTATTCTTTTGAATTATTACTTATGGTTATTTGTAGAATGATTATTCTCAAGCCATCAGTTATGATGTAAATAATCACACTTGTAGCCAGTTGTATTTCTTCATGGTGGACCTGGAGGTGGTACAAGCAGTGGCAATAGAAGATTCTTTGATCCTGAATTTTACTGTATCATCCTTTTTGACCAGGTTTGCTCTTTGATAATTTGTATGCTTGTTTAGGTAGCTTTTATTCTCCACTTGTTTTGTCCTAAGAGGGCAACTCTGCAGCGCGGTGCAGGAAAAAGCACACCACGTGCATGCCTAGAGGAGAATACAACATGGGATCTTGTTGAGGACATTGAGAAACTCAGAAAACATTTGGAAATTCAAGAATGGCAGGTGTGATCTTTTTCTCTTGAATGATATAGGAAGTTTCTTACAAAAATTCATCCTTCATGTACTTATTTCTTGAATCTGTAGTTTGTAGAGATCAAAATTAACAACTTGCTAGTTATTGTTGATTCTTATTTTATATTCCTATGTAAATGTCACATAGGTGTTTGGTGGATCATGGGGTAGCACTTTGGCCCTAACGTATATCCAGTCATATCCTGAGCATGTGAGCGGGATTCTGCCCTGTATTCTTTTTAATGAATGGAAATTGCTCCAATGTTTTTTGTGGATGACTCCTGCTTCATACTTTATCACAATGAAAGTTGTTCCTTTTAGTTTCTTAAATATTTTGCTGATTTGACTTGCTTATTACATGATGAGGATTTCTTTCTAGATCACTGGGGTTGTCCTCAGAGGAATATTCCTCTTAAGAAAGAAAGAATTAGACTGGTTCTACGAGGGAGGTGTAGCTGCAATCTATCCTGATGGTAAGCCTCAGATTTCTTTCTTTAAATTTATAATTTTGAAGTTTCATGATGCTACTCATAGAAATGTTCTCATAAAGGATTTTATTAATAATTCTGAAAAAGGAGAAATTAGGAGCGATATTAAAAGAAAGTGGAAGGCTGGTAGAGCTGTTACATTTATATTTTAGGGAATGGAATATGGTGCAGACTCTGACTAGGGCTTTCAGAATTTCAATACCTTTGAGGAGTTCTACCAAATCATTTATCACGTACTTTTGCTATTTGAAAGAAGTTCTTGTTCCATGGTGATCCGTGTGGGGCCCGAGTTGCATAAACGAAAATCCACAAACTATTACTAGATAGATCTACTTAACTAATCTGTGAATTATGTTCTGAGTATGCAATGTCAATGAACAGATAGAAAAGTGGAAGCACCTTTACAAATTTGACAGGGACAAGAGGTAGCAAATGAAGGTCTTCTATTGATCTTGAACAAAGTATGCTACATAAGAATACAATGCTGGACTTAGAATCCAAAGCTGTGTTATTCCTTTTGGCAATCCTAAGAAAGATTGTGCAGTGTTGAGAATATATACAGATGGAGTTCTGTCTCTCAAACAAGTATCACCCTTGAATTGATGATTGATTCTAAGAAATGGGATTTATATTATAATGTATAACTAAAAAAGAATGGTTAAAAGACCCATTCATATGCCAATTACTTTAGCTTCCTTCATCCTCGCTTGACCTGGAGGGTAAAGTGTTGTTTGGTTGTCTAGACGTGGACTTTATTGCCTTGTAGTGCACAAGAAGCACAACATAGTGATGCACGTTATACAGTCTCACTCACAGGCAATGCATGTTACGCAAGCTACAAAACCAACAGTGTATTATTTCGCATAATTCACAATGCGAAGGTTGAATTTCACATAGCAAACCCAGCTGTGAAAGGTGTGAATATGCCTTGCAGAGGTGTGGATCCAATCTTGACAGTGTTTATGTTGCCTATGCAATGTGCAGGAAGTGTGAATTGAAGGTTGCTTGTGCTGTGAGGTACAATTCATTTGAACTACAAGGCTGCTTGTGCTGCAAGGTGTAAATCTGCAATGTTCTTGACAGAAGGTGCAGAGTTCATAGACTGGAGAGCTGTGAGGCTCAAATCTGCAGTGTTCTTCACAGAGAATGTGAACTTTGTAGGATGCAAAACCACTTGAGCTGTGAATCTGCTGCAAATAGTGCACACTTTCCTTAAAGGGGGTCGGGTTGCTTGTGTTCAAATCACAGGGTCTATATGATCTCTTTGGTACAAATAGCCCATGGTAAGTGGTAAGTCTCTTGTATGCCTTTGAGTAGTTGTCTAAGAATTGATCAGGATGATTAAAGTTTACTTGGAAACTAAGAGGCTGAGTGAACCATGTGAGGTCATCAAGACCTTCATCACTATTTGATGTCTACTGGCAAAGTAAATGTCTTTGGTGTTTGATGTTCGAAAAGGTACACTTTATTGTGAACATATTGGGCACCACACTTTTGAAAGTCACATGTGCAACAACTAATCCAAATGCGATCAAAAGAATCCATATAACCTCTTCAACTTGTTAGAGCCCTAAAAGGTGCAATAAAATATCAAGCTGGCATATGCGACTCATTAAATGTTTGTAATCATAGTTTGCAGACTTGGACTCGGCAAAAACTAGGCAGACCCAAAATTTGCAACTCGACAAAAAACTCGGTAACTTAAAAAATTACTTAATTTTTTTTTAAAACACAATTTTTTTGCAAAATTCAATGACAAAATGTATCCAATGAGTCCATAAATGAGTACAAAAGTGTTTTCTATTAGATTTGACTCATTTGAATACAAATTGAGTACAAAATTGCGTCATCATGTAGAATCTTGATACGATAGTTAGCTGACAACTATTATGAATTTATGATGATTGACTTTGAAAATCATCATCATATTTCATCAGGGATACCCGGGGATGCATCCCCAACTTTTTTTTGGGTGTCCCCATTTCCGGAACATTCCGAGGATGTGGGGACGCCTAGGGGATGTCCGTGGGCCGTCCCCAATTTTTGAAAATCCATAGGGGACGCCAAAAAAATAGAGGGGACGGCTGGCTGTCCCCAATGAAAAGTAAGCATTAAAAAAAAAGCCTAGTGATAAAAAAATTATTATTTTATTGTCTTTTAGGTGGCTCCCCACACCCCGGCTCTTCCTAAATGGGGGAAGAAAGTTTTGTATAAGACAATATGATGAAGTTATGTATGCTGATGCCTTGTTTTTGCTCAACCAATAACCTGCTGAAAGTGTGACAGACCCCTAATTAGCTCAAAAGAATATGAATGGCAGTATATTTGATGAAGATCTTAAACCATCTCCGTCTTATTACAAAACTCAATGCTGAAACCTCAAATGTTTGGTAGACTATTCACGTATCAGTTAGCACTCTTTGATGACTGGAATCCTGTCATAAATTTCTCAGCAATCGGCTGAACCTGCAACAAGACTGCTAAAGGTGATTGCAAATACTGATAACTGAGTGTGAGCAGCCAAAACATTTTGAAATCTGCTAAATCCACTTGCAAATATGCTGAAGGTATGACTGATCTTTATGTAACTTCGAATAGGTAACAGCCAAGTGTTTGGATGATGAAAGGATTGAAAATCACCTTTAAAACTCTTCACACTCAGCAACATGTGAAAAATTGAAGTTTTGGCAAAGTGAAACTTTGTTGGAAGAGAAAAGTCTGCCAAAAATAAACAAACTCTTGATGGTATCAGACTTTGGCAGATGCAGATTAGGGGCAGCAGCATACGTTCTTTGTTTTTGTATTTTCATATTGTAGTTGAAAGTGACACTTGCAGCCTTTGGGCATTTTGTTGTATTTTTAATATCACATGCATATTGACAATGAATTATGAAAGCAATTAAGTTTTAACATTTGCTAATTTGTTCGACTCTCATGTGAACTCTCAATTCAACTCAAATGTTATGTATTAAGGATCTATAATGTATATGATGAATGCTTTATAATGTTATCATATGAATATTTGAAATTTCCCTATATATTTTAAATTTTCCCTATTTCTTATATAGCCGTCCCTTGCAATCCCAAAAGATGGCCCTAAACAAGCCGTACCTGAACTCGTCCCTCCATCCCTTACCATCCCCGTCCTGGAAACTTGGGGTAACATAGTAATCCATAAATTGCATATTAAAACATTTTACATCTTCCTTTTTTGGCTCCCTAATCTATTGAAAAATTGGGGAGAGGTTCTAATCCTTGCACTTGGCTGCGGCTCCTCACTTGGCATAGAAAGCTGCACTTGTGGCTTTGGTTCCACCTCCATCTTGCTGCTAGATGGCAATGATTCCTCCTCCGCCTCATCAATGTCATCCAATGACAATCTAGTAGCTCTTGCTATTGTTGCAACCACATCCTCCATTGCCTACCTCTCAAAATCAAAAATTTCGTCTATAGTAAACAATGGGTTCTCCTCATCCCGCCCTCTCTAATTGCTATATGGATCAATGTCATCCAAATCAATGACCTCCTCTGATTTGTCCTCCACCTTTCTTGTGCGAAGCCGAAGGTTGTATTGTACAAAGACCAAGTCATTGAGACATTTTTGAGTTAACTTATTTTGTTTTTTTGTGTGAATGGCCTCAAACAAACTCCAGTTGTGTTCATAACTAGATTTTTGAAGATTTAGGGTATTTCCACCCCAATCTCCCCACCAAGAACCTACAAAATAAGATATTCAAGAATTAGTAAGCAAACCATATTTTATCAATAGTTGTAAGATGCATGTAAAGACTCCAATTCTTGTTACCTGGTGACTGAGTGTTTCTTCCTTAGATAGCTAGTGATGAAGAAAAAAGATTCCCCCTATCAGTCTTGGAATTCTGCAATTCCTTAAAAATGAATGTCGAGAGGTCCTCCATCCCCTTAATGCATGTCGAGAGGCCTTCCATAACCTCCCCATTAGGATCTGTGAAGCTATCCAGATAGAAAAAACTGGGGTTGAGGAAGTACCCTACTACATGAATGGGTTGGTGGAGTTGATTGTTCCACCTCCCATCAATGATCTTCCAAATGGGATCAAATTTGAGTCTATCTGTAATGTCCCCAATTGGTGTTTAGCCAAGTTTGTGACCAATAACCTATTTCCTTGAGCTTCAGTAGGCTATCTAGCTTGGTTAGGGAGCTCCGTAAGTTGTGGAGAGCACAGGTTCAATTAATTGTGATGTTTTGCTTTGGCTTTGAGCTCGGTGCTGTCTTAGGATGGCTATGCAACTTTTGGAAGTTTGTTCAGCTTCCTGGATAGCTCTCCAAGATTCTTGGAGGAGCCGTCTATTTTTAGAAAGTCACCCGGAAGGTGTCGTTCTTCATCCCAAACATCATGGAAGGCGATGGTATGATTTAATTTTCAGTTCGCTTAAGTTTGGGACTTTCTGTAAATTGGGTGAGTTATTAAGCCATTTAATTAATATATTTGCTTAAGTTATCTTAAGTTGCGATTATTAAAAAGATAACTTAAGTATAATAGCTCTTTGGAAAGGTAATAAAGTGTTTTAAAAGATACACTTAAAAAAAGGGCCTTACACATGACATATTAATATTATTTCAAAAAAGGCCTTTTTGAGGGGAGAAATATTATTATTTTGAGGAGAAATATGAAGAGGTAAAAAGAAAATAATATTTTATTCCTCTCAAAAGGTTATAAAAAGGGGATGAGAGCTCATTTGGAGGGTTATGCTAAAGAATGTATTGTTATGCTGTTGGATTGAACCTGCGTGTTCTCCATTCCTTCTTGAGGACAAAAACCCTCTTGGAGAGGATCAGGTTCGGTGGTGAGAGATCCACCCTAGTTGGTAATGGTGGTTTCACACAGAAATCACATCTGTGCTAACATGGAGTTGTGGTATTTTGATTTGATGTTGTTCATTTTGGAATGTGTTTATTTTAGATTGGAACAAGATTAGTATTGATATTTGTTTTGGTGATTGTGTGATGTGCTCTTTGCTGGCCGTACATTCTTGATCGTACCATTGCTTGGGCCGATTTGTATCTGTGGTTTGTTTTTGAAGGGATTAAATTAGTTGATGATTGGCATATCTTTTACCATATTGGGTGCCATTATTCAAACACTTCAAAGTGTGTTTGCTGCAGACCCAACTTTGTTGTGGCTGCCATACTTCCTTAGCTGGCCGTACGGCCCTGTGGAGGGCGTGGAGACTATGAGGGTTGATTTGCCTTAGTTCTTGTTAAATACTGCTATGAGACAGGTCACCTTGGATGATAGATTGCAGTGCTGGGTGTTTAGAGGGAGTTCTTGCCGACCCTTATGCAGTTTGTATGAGTTTTAACTTACTTGAGGCCGCCCGTACAGCAGCAGTTCATGCTGGTTCTGATCGCAGCCTTCAAAATAAGTTATGTTACTTGGATTGGTTCAGATTTGAGGTGATTCATTTGTGCTAAGTTGATGCTATTGATATATACATGGGTTTTGAGCATGAAATTTGGGGTTTGGATCAGCTACAGTGCTGTCATGAGAATTTCAGGCCTGTGATCAGCCACAACAGTTCCATAAAGCCATCATTTTGAGCTCTCTCTTTTGTTCTTCCTATGGGGTATATCCATGTTGGCTCTATGTTCTTATAGATATATTTCCTTCATGTCTTCTTGGGGTTTTCAATGCTCTAATGGGTTGCAACTGTGACACTTTGTGCAATTCAGGGATATTGGTTTAGTTTGCAAATTACTCATTGTATTGTGATCTTTACTTTCTATTGCAAACACATTGTAACCCCTTGGATGGTTCAACCGCTAGTGTGGATAAACATATATGCTTCTTACATGGCTTCCCACTGAATAAGTGGATGTGCCTTTTCTTTCTGTACTTCAAAGCTCAGGTTCCCATTGAATAAGTGGATGCACTTGGTTTACTTTCCTTGTACCTCCCACGATTGAGTGGATGCCCACTTAATAAGTGGAAGATTGTTACTTCAGTTTGTTTATGATTTTGAATGCTAACTTTGAAGCACTTGTATGCTCTCCCCTTGCCCACATCGGGATTTAGGGCATCAGAAGAGTTTGGAAGAATCATTGTTGCAATTAACTCTTAGTGTTGTTATCTGTGTTTTCCACGGACTTGCCGAGTTTTTAGCGAGTGCTCGCCAAAAACCCAAAACTCATGAGTTACTCGCTAGAGCAAAAAAATGGCAAGTGCTTGCTGATTTTGCAATCTATGTTTGTAATGGACATTATAGACATTGGGCTGACTAGAACTATCCTGAAGTAAGAAGCCCCACAAAAAAGGCAAAGAAACTAATAGGACCCCATGCTGTCATGTCCCCTCTTTAGCTCTGTCTAGCAGAGACTTGAGAGTTGGCCTATCATCTGGGTTCCCGTAGGCCAGCAGAGTGGTTAGGGGACTTATCCAGAGGCAGTGGAGCTTGGCAGGGAGCTTTACAGGCCTTTCCAGACAGTTTGCGGCAGTTTCCTATTTTTTAGGAAGGGTTCCTATTTTTTAGGGTTTGACCGAGAGTTGACCAGGAGGCATCAGGGGACCTCCAGGAGCATTTTGGGAGTTTTGGTCTCAGTTCCTATTTTTTAGGAGGTATCCCTAAATTATAGGGAGGCACTGTCAGTTAGCTTGCCATGTGGCGACATCACCTGTGGTGCGGGCTACATCAGTTTTCAGTTCAGTTTGGCCAGGTGATGGATTCGGGATAATTATTGAATATTAAAGTGTAGCTTTAATATTTAATAAAAATAAATTCAAGTGATTAATATCACTTTGTAATAAGATTTTAATAAAGTGACCTCCTCCTTGTTAACACATGTTGTGTTAAAAAAGTGGTCACTTCCTTCATGAGAAGTTGGGCCCTCAACTTGGGCGCCCAACTTAGGAGTCTTTTAATAAAAGAAAAGAATCATTTAATGATTCCTTTTTGACGCCTTCTCAACCCTAAAAGTGGACGCCAACTTTGGGAAAGGAATAAAGTACTTTGGAAGTGCTTTTTGGAGTTATCTTTTGCATCTTATTTTGAAGCTTTATGGCAGCTCTGAACTCTGAGGAAGGGGGCAGCAGCATTCAGTCTCTTGGGAATGGAAACTCTCAAGGATTTTGGTGAATTGGACGACATCCCAGTTCATGCTTGTGGGAGGCCTACTCTGGGTCTTCATTTGTGCATCATTGGACAGATTCCAGGGCATTCTATTGCAGATCTAAGCTTGCAGCAGTACCAAATCAGCCTTATTCTTCAGATCCTTCATTTTCAGTTGCATGCATAGCCTCTTCTAGGCCAATACTATCTTTGTATGCAAGTAGGGTTGCAAACCAGGCTTTACATTGAATAAAAAATATAGATCTGATGGGTATGTGCCTCAAATTCTTAGCTAGTATCTTTCTATCATTTAATATTTATTTTTAGTCCATTTTTATTTGAGATTGCAGCTGCATGTATATCTATTTGCTATCTTGGCAAATACACATCTCAAGAAAACTAAAACCCCTTCTGCATCTCCTCTTTAGTCTGAAAGAAAACAAAAAAATTAATAAAAATCATAAAACAAATAAAATCACAAAAACAATACTTTATTTCAGCAAAGGGATCCATCAGGGATCTTTCACATGCCCTAATAGAGAACATGCACTTACCAATAAAACCATATGCATTATCAAATAACCATATAAGCCTAGATGAGCATGAGGACTCACTTGGAATCCATCCCTTCAAGCCAATTTTTGGCACCTATGTATGTTACATAATAATATAAACTCTCTATTAAATGTGTCCTCCATTTTCCCCATCATCTATTAGATCTCATTACTCTCTTGTTCTAGGTGTCTTACAATTGTTACATATTGTTTTCTTGCTTTTCAAGTAGAGTGCATTGGTCTAGAGGGTGACAGCCCATTTTTAGAAGCATCTTCTAATTCTTATGTAGATGTAAGGTTCGATCCTTGCTTTGAAGTTAAAACTCCATTATTATAGGCATGTGTCATACATATTTATAACTAACAAATTTTACAAGACACAGGTCTCCTTTTTGTACATTTATGAGGATTGTTAGGTTTGTTACTACGAGGGCCATTTAGTGTATATGCTGAAAAATACATCTTGTTTTCTTAAGTATGATAACCCTCAATCTAATGTACAATGTTACCAAATTGTGATTAGCAAAAAATGGCAAAGGATCCAAAAAAATTGAGAAAATTATGCCATTGGGAAGAAGCTGCTAAAAACCAGGGAAAAACTATAGAAAATTGGGAATTGATATAAATACTGAAATTTCTAAAATTCACAACATTTTTTTTTTTGGAATTTTATGATTTTTTTTGGGTAAAATCATGATGTTTTTAAAAAGCTTGCAATTTTTGCCCTTATTTTTGACATTTGTAATTTTTGAAATATTGTGCAATGGATTCTTATATGCACAATTTCCGTAGTTTGTAAATTATCTTGACAACGCCATGCATTCCCCTATGTTCACAATGCCATGCATTCCCCCTCGTTTTTCTCTTCTTACTTTGTGCTCATAGCAGGTGAGAACACATTCTCTCAACATCTCTTTGTTGCTTCTCACAGTTGCTCACTAATTCCAAGTAGTGGAGGGCAATGAAGGTTGGGAGGTATCCCCTTTAAATTTTTTCTTATTTTGCACAAATTCACCAAACCCTAGCTCAAATTTATCACAATTTTCACATAGGAATACAAATATAAATCTGCAATATCAATTCTTATTTTATATGCAGCTGATACACTTGATTTCTTTCACCAATGATGAACAAATATTCTGAAATTAGAGGGTTAGAACAAGAAACTTCCCAAAACCCAAAACCCAAAACCCATGGAAATGTATGATGGGCATTTGGGTTTTATCTTGGTTTAATTTTGAAGATGGGACATTACAGTCCGCCCTTCCCAACATTGCTTGTCCTCAAGCAATCGCAAACTAGGATGCTGAAGAATTTCTGCACCTTCCCCATTCTTTGTTTGATTCTGCAAGGACCACAAAACCTTATCTTTAGCTTCCTTGCTTCACTTTTCTTCTCCATTGACTGAGCCTTTTGAAGGTACTAGGATCCCAAATCAACCTTGGAGGTTTGTGTGTCCATCCACTCAATGTGCTTGACTGAAAAACATCTTCAGATATAACCTCCTCAAGTTGCCTCTCTAGTTTAGAAATCTTATGCAAGGTTTCTGTAAGCTCCTGAAAGCCCTGCTTGAGATGTCCCCAATTTGAGACCTTTGTAGAATTTACTGATTATGCTAACTGACATCAATAGTGGAATACAAGATATGATAGCCAAAATTCCGATAAGTGAATAATATTATCATTGAGATATATAAATGAGGCACTGTAACTCACTGTCAACCACTTATCTAAGTGCACTCACAACAATCAACATACTAAAGTAATTACAAAAATGTACAACAACAACAACATACTCACAGTACCGTTGTGACAGTCATATCATTGTGAAATAAAGAATATTTCAACCAAGTGTGTATGAAAGTCCAGATAGCTCTTTATTAATTCTTCAACCAATTGAATGGATGCCGTGATCCCAATGATCAGAGATTCAACAGACACTCCAAGACATGGATAGTATGGACCTAGTGCTATGCAGTTGGCAATCCTTAACCATGAGTGTGTCTCCCTTCAATTGACGTCATATTGCACCCAACGACTAGTGTGGGGCAAGCATACCATGAACCAACAATGAAGGAAAAGTGATGGAGAATGATTCAACCTTCCCAACACTGCTACGTAAAGGTCAATTGAGTTGCATCAAATGTAACCGTCTTTGCCAATAGACAAATCACTTGGGCCCGGTTGGCAATGTAAAATGGGATGACTAGTAGTAATAACAATATCATTCGATATAAGACGTTATATAAATCATTCCTCATATATCCTGTTGACTATATGTAATGTCCCTTTTTGCAGCCATTCCAACTTCCTTGGAAGACTCCAACTTTCTTGGAGAACGCTTGGTTGATCATGATGGGATTCCGACAGTGACAGTAAGTTTGGGAGACCAAGATGAGCTCAATGAAACTTTGCGGATGCAATTCCGACTTTTTGAGTGCATTCCAAACTTCTTGGAGGAGACTGCTATTTTTAGAAAGCATCAATTTGCACATAGTTCATCATCTTGAGAGCTAAGGGTCATTATGGTATGGTCAGAATCCATATTTAAAGTTATTTTAATAGTTTCCGCAACTTCAGTAGTTGTGCGAAAATAATTAAAGTTATTAAATAGTTAATTCTTAAGTTGTAAAAAGTGAATAAAGCAATAGACAACTTATGATTAAATATTTAATAAATTGATCTTTAAGTTGTGTAGAAAAGTGATGTTAGGCTCAAGGGGGCAAAAAGGGGACTTATGCACAAAATAAAAGGTTTATTTTTATTATTTTGAGGAGAATATGGGGAAAAGTGAAAATTGATATTTTATTTTCACTTGAGTTGCCCTAAAAGTGCCTTTATAAGGAGGAGGTGAGCTCATTTGAAGGGTTAGACTCATTAATATTTTATTCTCACTTGAGTTGCCCTAAAAGTGCCATTATAAGGAGGAGTTGAGCTCATTTTTGCTTATGCTTTGATCTGAGTGAGAATTTGCTCTCTTCTCTGTTTCTTGAGGACGAAAACCCTCTTTTCAAGGACGAAAACCCTCTTGAAATACCAGTTTCGAGGATGAAAACCCTCCTAGCTGGATTTGGTGGCTTTATTTCAGAGGTCACATTTGTGGTGCAAGTGGAGTTTTTCTAGTGTGAAGATAGATATTTTTGATGTATTCTAAGAAATTTATTGGAGTTTTCGATTGACATCTTGTGTTAAGTTTGTGTAGTTGTTATTGCTGGTTTGAATTTCTTCTTGAGGCCGTACCATCTCTTGCTATAGTCGTACCATGTTTTATGAGAGTCATACCTTTGAAATGAGCAAAGTTTGATTTACATATGGTTTGAAAAGCATTGAGATTATTTTATTGTCCTTTTGTGAGTCACTAAAGAAAATAGAGTGCTGAGTGTGCAGCTTGCAGGAAGTTTGCCTCTTATATGCTTCCGTACCCTTTTCGAGGAGGAGCCTTACATTTCAAAAAGGGACATAGGAGTTTGAAATTGAAGCGCCTCTTATTCTTGGTGTCTATCATCTCCAAAAGTGGCATCTAAGCTAGGAATGAACTTTGCATTTGGTTTGGGAGTGGAGTTTTCAGTTTGGCATGAGATATGAACAATTTTGTGGGTTTCTGGACTGCTGTACTTGTTGTACCAGCAGCTTGCAATTTCTGATTTTATGCTGTGATCAGTATTTTCATCATTTTCAGTATATGCTGATCAGTTTGGTGTGTGTTTGGTGAGGTATTTTAGTGATATGATCAGTTGTGACAATTTGGGGTGTTGTAGCAGTAGTTTAGTGTTTTTTGGGGGGTGTTGACAGTGCTTTTCAGAGTTGTTTCAGACTGATATAGAGTTTCAGCAGTGCCAGAAGAGAGTCCTAGTGTGTTTGCAGAGTGTTTGTGGTATCCATTATCCTTTGCAATCATCTTTCAGTGGTATATTTCAGTAATTTTCAGTAGTTGGCCATATTTTGCACAAATTCACCAAACCTTAGCTTAGTTGATCACAATTTTCACATAGTAATACAAATATAGATCTGCAATATCAATCCTTATTTTATGTGCAGCTGATACGCTTGATTTCTTTCACCACTGATGAACAATTATTCTGAAATTAGAGGGTTAGAAAAGCAAACCCTAACACAAACTGAAATGATCCTTGCATATGAATTTGAATATGAAACCCCTTGGTCTTTATATCTCAAATCAACATCAATACATAAATCTTCTTGGCATGAATGTATTGTTTTAAACAAATCAGAAATTACACAAAGGAAATCTGCAAACCCTAGCCTGGATATGTAGCACATTTATCCTCCTTAACTACCACAGTTCATTGTAAGATGCTACCCCAAATTTTTTCAAAATAATGAACAAGGATATGACAGTGTTAGCATCAATTGCATATACCAACTAAATGCCTCACACTTTCTGATCACCCAGATCCCAGGATGGGCAAGGTGAGAGCATACAGTGCTTAGCTCCTACAAAGCAATTATGCAACAATGAAATTACAATTCATCCGCTACGGTGGGCATCCACAAGCTGTGGGGATTCACCACTTTCAGTGGGTAAAGAACAAGAAAGAAAGATTACAAAGCCATCCACTTGTTCAGTGGGACTACTCCACTTATTCAGTGGGTGAGAACAAAGTAAGGAAGGTTCTTTCTTCACATTAGTAGTAAACCATCCAGGGGATTATTATGTTTATGCAACATATAATGAATAGTAACAAAAGCTTCAGCTGAGTTCTTTGTAATAATGTATTACAATATTAATCAAATCACCAAGGTATGTCATTAACATCACTCTATACCCTGCACAAGAGAGTTAAACAAGTTGCATAAGACATAGATAATCAAATCTGGAATTCATTGCATAAGATCACTGATGAGCAAGCTGACGCATATCTCTGTTTTCTTTTCTCTGTAGTATGACAGCCCTGCATAAACTGTATGTGCCAAATGTGAAGATCAAGATCAATCTGCCCACCAACCAGTACCACATCAAACTTAGTTAATCATAACTCTTCAAGCAATCTATGACTGTCCACATCAGAAATCCAATCTGGGATTTGCAAACTAACTGCCCTGATCAAGGAAGAATGGCAAATCAACTCAAGATAGATCAGACCCACCCTATACCAGTTATTATTGCTCAACACACTGAATTTATTCCCAAAGACTGCTAAAGAGATAATAGATCAGTCTAACTGCATTTCACATAGGCCTCTAACCCTGCTGTAAGGCCATGAGATCCCACCACATAGTAATGAAGAGCACAAACTGAAGACCCTGAGTAAACTCTTTCACCACTATCATTCACATGTCAATACATTCCAAATGCAAATCAGAGAAGACCCAAAGTCAAAGGATTTCACTGTATTATCAACAAAGTCATCTACAGGTCCGTACGGCACAGGAGTACGGACTTCCTCACAGCAGGTGTAAGACACATTCAAACCTCTATAAAATAGACCCAAAATGATCGCCTACACTCCACAATATGACTGCAAACAACTAACAATGCAAAGAAGTTGTCAACATTTTATAATATGCATCGGCCCCATTCAAGCTGGTATGACAGTTTATGTACGGACATACTCTTATTGTCTCCAACATGCATTAAAACATCTGCAATATATGCTTAAAGGAAGCGGTCTAGTCTAACAAAGACATCCCAACTGATCTTGCTCAAACAAAACTCCATTATTAATTACTATGACAAATCGTACCATTTCAGCTGGTACGACTCTACAAGGTACGGATGCTTTGAAACATTTTCAAATCAAATCTAATGAATAGCAAACTGTCCCAAGATGATTGTCTAAGCATACAAATCAATGTTCAAACAAGAAAGAAGGCAAAGAGATTCAAGATTTAATTCAAATCTGAATCGTACCCCTCCAGGCAGTACCGCCATCTGCTGTACGGACACCCATCAAACTCTTCATATCATGCCTTAAACTTAAAACAAATAGTCTTGAAAGAAGCAGTTCAGACATACAATGATATCATCTCAAGCATTGAATTCAAGAAAGACTTCATTACTTTCTTCCATCAAATCGTACATTTTCAGTAGTACGGCCTTGCATTGTACGGACATGCAAGAAAACACTGGATACTCAATAAACTCCGAAAAAGACACACCAAATTGCATCAAACTGATTAAAACTATACAAAATGATTACAAAGCAAATCATGTAATGTTACATTTTTGGCACATTGATTATTATGTGCATTTTACTTGTTCGTAGTCTTGTGAAGGCTATCCGGCATGTTGGAAGAACTCCAAAGTCCTTGGAGTGGTCGTGGTTCTATTTGCAGAGCAGTTGTGTGTGTCTCAAGTCTTCATTTCATCAGGGATTGGTCGAAGTTATTTATCAGTGCATTTCTAGTGCTTATTTTGGCTTGGATTATTATTCTGATAATTAATTAATATTTCACTAAGGTTGCCTAAGGTTATATTTAATTATTGCAACTTAGTGTAATATTAATTAAATAATGGGTTTCCTTCTAGAAAATAGATTAATTTTCTATGGCAATGAGCTCAGTGGATGTTCAGGTTCACAGTGATGCTTTCTGATGTTTGATCGGGTTCCCGGTTTTCTCTCCAAGATTCTTGGAGAAGCCGTCTATTTTTGGAAAGTCACCCGGAAGGCATCATTCATCTTCCCAAACATCATGGAGTATGTTGGTATGCTTAATTTTGCAGTTTGTTGATATTTGGGATTTTCCGTAAAATCAGTTGATTTAATGAGCTAAACAATTAATTATTGCACTTAAGTTAAAAAGGTTGGGAAATGTTCATTTAACACTTAAGTGTTATAGCTTGTTGGAAAGGGGATGAAAAGCTTTAAATCATGGATGCATCATATTGGGGCCTTGCGAATCAAATATTTCCTTTATTTTGATAAAAAGGGTCTTTGGAGCTAAAAGGAGCTTTTATTTAAAAAGATGACTTTAAGTTGTGCACACATAATGAGTTATTTTTATATTTTTTTGAGAAATATGAAGGGATAAAGGAAATAATATTTTATTTCCCTCAAAAAGTTATAAAAGAAGGAGATGGGCTCATTGTTTGGACATGCTTGGATTTTGTAATGAAATGCTGTTGGGATTGAACCAGAGAGTTCTTCCATATTCTCTTGAGGACGAAAACCCTCTTGTAGAATGCTCTTGAGGATGAAAACCCTCTTGAGGTTTGGTGTGATTTCATATAGGAATCACCATTGTGTTGAAGGTGGATTGGGAGCAAGCTCATACAAAGTTTGCCATGGAGCTTAATGGATTCGAGAGATTTTGTGAAGTTTTATTGTGAAATCAGTTTATTAGTAATGCATTGTGTTTTAGATGATTTTTGGTGTTGATTTTGAGTTAGTTTTTGTGGTGTTTGGGTTTATATCTACCTGGTCGTACTTCCTGGGGCCGTATTATGCTCAAGGAGTCGATGCTCATTGAAAATTATTGCGGATATTAATTGATTTCAAATTGTGTGTGATGTTTTTGCCTCATCAAGACGCCTCTTTTAAGAGTATTTCGAGAATTTTTGGGGCAGTTTTGAGTATCTGCTGATCAGTTCGTACTTGACTGGCTGTACAGCCCTGGTTGGTGGTATGTAAGCCTTCAGTTGCAGAGTATTTATTGTGTGTTAAAAGTTTGTGCTCAGATATGTCTTTTGGGAGTGGAAATCAGTTTTAGATCAGTTTTTGATGTGGAAATGAATGAGTATGGTGTTGTGGTATTAATGCTTCCTTTATGATTGCCGTACAACCATTGATAGTGTAATATCCTGCTAAGGATATTCTCTAAAATTCTGAATGCTCTGATACCACTGTAGTGAACCCTAGTTCATCCTGAATCTAGTTTTTGCAAATGTTGGTTTGATGTTTGAGTTTTTGAAGATTTTTGCCAGAAAAATGCATAAAATTTGCAAAACAAGTAATATAGAAGCAAAATATAATATTATTCCAGAGTTATTAATATCATGAAATTACATTGAAGCATTCATACCCGGAAACAATCTTCTGATCTCGAAAAAACTGATGAAACCCTTATTCCTGAATCCCTCTATAGATCCAATGAAGCACAAATAGAACTCCTAAACGAAGCTCTCACAGGCAATGATTCGGTTGATCTTTCACAGCCTCAAGATTGCTAATACATTGAAGAGTTTTTCGTTCTCCAATGGCTGAAGATGACTGAAACCCTTGGTCTTCATGTCAAATCCCAAGAACACCAAAATGATGAAGTCAAGTAATCATCAAGAATGAGGTTGATTTGCTTTTAATGCTCTATTTATACTTCTCCCAAACAATTCCATCCAAATTGTGCTTTTTGATCATTTAAATATTTGCTTTTTGTTGACTTTATAATATATCCTCAAGATATGGCGTACTTTTTCATAAAGGCATTAATTGCTCATTAACAATAAAATGGCCCCCACTTTTATAAAGTTAAGTTATAACTTTATAATATCACTTTATAACATTTAATATAATTTAAGCCATATAAACATTAATATCTCCTCAAATACTCATTATTTCGCCACGCCATCTGAAATTGACTTCAACACCGCTAATCACCACGTGTGTAGGTGCCCTGCTAAATATAGTGACTCCAAGCTCAACTGCCAAAGTGACTTACTATAAATAGTAAGTACGTCAATCTGAGTCCACAAATCCCTGTCAAGGCCAAAACCTGAACCCAGCAAAGCATTGGAGAGAAGTAATGTCACCAATCGACCAAGTAACTATCTCAGAGGACCCTCTATTCATAACTATTAGCCTACGAGGGTCAAGAAATAGGCTAATCCCTTTGAAAATTGATGCTCGCGAAAATGGGGACATTATAGATAGCCAGCCAAAGATAAAAATACAGTCATCAGCCATTGCATTATTGCAGCCTTGATCAGTCATTAAAATGCTCATTTGCCAAAGTAAAAGGTGCAGGGTATGATCTATTATCATTGATCTTCAAGGGGTAATTTATCAAGAACTAAGTCATGTGTTATTGAATATGATTATATTGAGTATCATTGTAATTTCATTGTAATACAATTCACATTAAGTACCCCTGGATGGTTTACCGCTAGTGAGGAGAAATGAATCTTTTTTTGTTTCCTACCCGCTGAATAAGTGGAGAATACCCATTGGACAAGTGGACGGCTTTGTAATTCTTTCATTTGCTCTTCTACGCATTGAAAAGTGGTGAATCCCCACAATAAGTGGATGCCTGCCGCAGCGGATGAATTGTAGTTCCTTGATTGCATAATTATTCATTTGTAAGCCAATCACTGTATGCTCTCATCTTGCCCATCTTGGGATCTGGGTGATCAGAAAGTGTGAGACATTTAATTGGTTTTATGCAATTGATGCTAACACTGTCATATCATTGTCTGTAATTTTAAAAAAAATTGGGGTAGCATCTTACAAATCACAACAAAATCTAACAATCTCTAATCAGCTCCATTGGTTTCCTGAAGTAGAAACCACCATTACTAGCTAGGGTAGATATCATACTACCGAAATTGATCTTCTTCGAGTGGGTTTCCGTCCACAAGAAGGTAGAAATGGAATACAAATTCCAAGCATGCCCCCAAATGAGCTCTCATTCTCCTTTTATAACTTTTTGAGAGGAATATAAGATTATTTTCCTTTTGACTCTTCATATTACTTCTCTCAAAAAGACCTTTTTGGTTTTTCCCGCCTTAAACACTTTAACTTAATATTATAAAGTGACTTTATTAAAATAAGTCACTATGTCACTTTATGTGATGTCCCGATATTTAGGCATTGTTTAAATTAAGGGTTTAAACATCATGAGCAACAGTGAAACCGCTTTCTTCAAATATGTCATCATTTATAATCAATCGATTATATTCATTCAAATTTAAGATATGAATGAAACCAAGATATTATTAATAAAAATATTATTATTCATATATCCCTAAGATATTATAAAAATATTATTATTAAATATAAGTTATTAAAATAAATGTTATTATAATTATGGTTATTAATATGAAAATAATATAAATATTAATATTAAATTATAAGTATATAGGCCTATTAGCAAAGTCAGCGATTTATGTAATCCATATGATAATACCTAGTAAAAAGTACAATTCGAAGACAATAAGGAATGGGAATTAGTTTATGTGTGGTTCCTTAGTAACCGAAGCATACATCATTTATTAAATGCAGTGGTTAGTGAAAAAGTTGAGATTGTTATATGTCTTGAAAACAATGCTTAGTTATAAGGAAGTTAAAATGTAATTATTAATAGATGCGACTCACATTTGACAACAACATTGATAAAGAACCAAAATATAAGACATCGATCCATATCGGATTAATTACGGGGATTGTCTGTAGAGTCACAATCTTTCACGAGGGATGCCTCTCCTCATAAGAGGTATAAAGTATAAAATCAGATAGGTATGAGGAAGTAAGAAAAAAGGTAGACAATATTCTGAGTTCTGAGTTTTAAGCATACTCATATATATTGGAAGGAAAAAATCAGATCTTAGTTTTGAGTCTCCACAAGTCATCAAAATACAAGGAATATTCATAGACTGCAGTCATAATCTGCACCAAGGAAGATAGGGGATTTATTGAAAAATATAAGAGACATATAATAACGTAATTCAGAGGAAAGATATGGTATATATTCTGTGACAAATCAGTCATACACTGAAGAGTAACAACAGAAAGATAGATGGAATCCAAGATAATAAATAACAGTTCTGAGTTCTAATCTGATTTAATACATGGACTGGTAGAAATAAAGAGGAGGAGATATAAAATATATATTCGCAGATTTAAAGAAGATTAATGGACAGCCATAAGAAGAGTGAAGACAGGTTTACAGAGTTAAGACTTGAGCAGATTTAGAAGAAGAATAATAAATCTGAAATATATATATATATATATATAACTAACTCAATATGGAGATCTGCATAAGATAGAAAGATACATGAGACTCACACCAGCAGTTCTCCATGAGGATATAAATTGCAATAAGGAATGTGTGGAGAGGGGTGGATGGATTGAAAAGAAGGTGTGAGTGTGAGTGGGAAAGAAGGAAATGAATCAATCTATCTCATCTGACATACACAGCAGTAGATATAATAAGAAAGTTACATCTAATAATCTATAAGGGGAATCAACTCAACAATCTCATTATGGAAGAGTATCTCAACATATCATCAATCCTTAAATAATCAAACCATTCAAATATAAATCCCATCATTCTATTATTCAATTATTATATTATTCTCTCGTTCTATTCCTCTATCATTATTTTATTCTATTATATCAATCTATCATTCTACTATTTGTCCTTCATTCTATTCTTCTATCATTATGTCATCCTACTCTATCATTCTATTATTCCATCATTCTGTTATATCATTCTTTAATTCTACTCTTCTATCACTCTATAACTCTATCATCCTATCTTTCAATCATTCTCTTCTATTATTCTATCATTCGATTATTCTTCTATTCTTCTATATTTCTATTATTCTATTGCTCTATTATTATACCAATCAAATCAACTTAATTACACTTAGTAGACAATAATTATTAGTGATGAGTTCTCATTAACAAGAATATATCTTAGGAATTTCACACGTGAATTATTGTTTACCATTAAATGTGAATGTGAAGTAATATACGATCTTTCATGTTTTTGTATGATAATATGATGAGGGAATTGAGGGCCCTACGAGGAGGGGAAACGGCGTTGGGATCATCTTCTAAGTACCCCACCCCATGGTGGATGGCTGAGGCCTGCCACATGTGAGCCAAGGGGGGCATAAGAGGCCGCTCTTGGGCTTAGAAGGAGTGATTTCCGGGACACCCTGCTGTAGTTGCACCCCCAACCTTCCATCATAGTGGTTAATTGAATCATAAGAATAAACAAAATGGTTTTGATGAGGGGAACAGTGATAGGACGCCACACTAGGCACCCCACCCCATATGGATGGCTGAGGCCTGCCACATGTGAGCCAAGGGGGCATAGGAGGCCGCTCTTGGGCTTAGAAGGAGTGATTTCCGGGACACCTTGCTGTAGTTGCACCCCCAACCTTCCATCATAGCGGTTAATTGAATCATAAGAAGAAACAAAATGGTATTGATGAGGGGAACAGTGATAGGACGCCTCACTAGGCACCCCACCTCATATGGATGGCAAGAGGCCACATGGGGCCAAGAGGGGTGAATCACCCGCTCTTGGGCCTAGGGTAGAGGGTTTCTTGGGCACCCTATCAAACCATTTTGTTCCAGGAAGAGTGAATCAAAAACCTAAAAGATTTTAATATATATTTATAACATGATAATTCCGAAACCCTAACCCTAAACTTGTGGGATTTGAATTTTTAAGGTAAAATTTGTATTGTTCAAATTTGGGGACATTACACTTTATAACCTTATAATATAATTATTTAACATTACCTTTTAAACCTTGTACTTTTTTGCCAGGTAATATTAAATAATTAAAATAGTTATTATTCCTTAGGCGGTAGAAAAATTGGGGACATTACATTCACTCTTAACATGTAGCGGCCGAGTCTTGAGATGATGACGCCTTATATTCAAACCCTAACTAGCAACAGATGGTAATTCAAAATATCTTCAAGGGCTGTGATTTCTTACCACTGAAAACAACGATTTCTTCCTGAAATATGGTGCTGTTTTAGTAATAATTGTCCTTAATTCTGCCTTCAAAAACTATCAAATTCTCTTAAGTTATTGAGCGACGAACTGGTCTTGAATGGATGGCACATTTTCCCAATCTTGGCTGCCTCAAACTCTAATATAATTTGCAGCGATTTAACCCTAAGTGTCGGTGCTGTTTTCCAACCTGACTTTGCCCTCCAGTCTGTCCTAAACAGATCCAAAACTGCTACAAACTTTCCCAATAATGGAGTGGCTGAAACCCTAAACTGGCTGTGCTGATTTTAAGTATAAATCTGCCTTCAAATCTGTTATAAACCAATTACAAATTGCCACGATCCTTCTCCAAGTTGCCCACTTGAAACCCTAGATGGTGGCGGTGAATTCTAGAAATATATACCTTGATTACCGACTAAAAATTTGAACAAATCTGCACAATGGTGATTTCTGTGTGAAATCACTCCAAGGAATTGTGGGTTTTCGTCCTCAGGTTAATTGAACCGAAGTCCATTGCCCCAACAAGGAGTAGAAATTAAAAAATACATTTGTTCATCAATATGTTTCCTCCTCCTTGCTTGACCTTTCTTAAATAGGGTTTCCCTCCAAAAGACATAACTCTTCAAATTTCCTTCATGACCCTTGATTAATATTTGAGAGGAATTATTTAAAATAAACTTTAATTTTAAGAGACCTTATTTTATATTTTAACATTACTTGAGGCCCTTTTTGTTATAATATCATTTTATAATATCACTTAAGTGGCCCCTTTTGTGACATTATGACCCTCTTAATTTATTATTATAATCCCCTTTTCCTTAGTGCAAAATTCCCAAAACCCACAGAAAATGTATGATGGGCGTTTGGGTTTTATCTTGGCTTAATTTCGAAGAGGGGACATTACAGGCTGATAATCATATGTTCGACATACTCATTCCATATGAGCTTAAAAATCACATCAACAAGTGGATTTTGTGGATGTATTGAACTTAGTTGTGGTTGTGTTCCCTAACACATGCATGTATTTTGCTAACTTTGTGTCACATACCTACTAGGTACATACATGATAAATATGTATTATGTACATATTGAATATTGAATAAGAATATAATAATAGATGCGTGAGAATGAATGAATAGGTGATAAGTCATTTATATGTAGATTAAGGGGTACTTTTAATAGGATGTGTCTATTCAAGGTGATGGGTCACGGCTTATGGTAGTGACTATTAATAACTATTCATGCTCAATTAGGTCTATAACATGCCCTATGTGTTGGAAAATCTTTGACTTCTAAGTACTGTTATGATAACCAATATGAATTTGATAAATGTTTAGAGTGGCAATGCATAGAATTAGGCTTAAACCATCCAATATCAACCTTGAGAGTCATCTAGTATCTTTGCAAACTAACACTAAAATAACATTTTCTTGAGTATTGTGGAAATGCACTCTAAGAATTTCTTTTAGAACTTGGATTAGAAATCCAAGTATAAATTTGAGAATTAGGATTAGAATTTAAAGAACTTTTTGGTTAGAGAAAAAATCTTTTGCAATAGAAAGGGTGCCAATACGGGTGAACCTGTAGTTTCTTTAGATCTTGTTAATTGATATTCTTAACCTTTGCAAAAGCTATAAAGTTTGCTTGAGTGTCAATATTTAGTAACCTTGTTAGCATTTTAGTTTGTCCTTTTTAGGACAACTCAAACCAGAATAATATATGGTTGAATTGTTCTTCAAATTATAAGGGGAAGCTCACTGATATCTAACTAAACTTAAAACCTAAATCTATAAACAAAATTTACAAGTGTGCACACTATACAAGATTTCAATGGAGTTTTTGCATTAAATTTAAATAACTAATTGACTATGTTTTTGCTCAGGATGCAAGTGTCAGACAGTCAACAATCATTACATGCAATGATATTTTTAGATTTAAAGGAGGATAAACTATTTTAAGCATAAATGAAGACAACTTCCTACTGGCTAAATGAAAGAACAATAAATCAGAGCATCAATAGGAAATGGTTAAATATATGAACATCACATGATTACAAAAAATGAATTGCTTAGTAGCATACAAAGCCACTACTTAATGAATAACAAACATCAATTCAAAGTTTGACTAAGTTACTCAATTCAATTTACTTTATGAAATCACAAAGTACGAGAAAACAATAACTTCTATCGAACAATAGTTTGTGCAGCATAAATTTGACTTCAACTACCATTCATTCACTTTCACAAAAACACAATAACTTGACTTCAAAGTTCAAATGATAATTTTTGTCACATAAGTCTGACATTAACTCTCATTTCAAATTATATGTTCAAAACACTTAATAATAAAATATTCCCCAAAAGTACTGCTTTAAAGCAATCCTATCCCTATCTATAGAAAAGAGGGAATAAATCATCTTTAAAGCAAACTGATTCTAAAACAAATAATAAAATAAAGGCCTAATAATAGGGTCAAATCCATCTCCTTTGCAAATAGCAACTTTTGCCACTTAAGTTATTTTTGAAAATCTAAAATAACTTTGACTTGCAAATTTGGCTACATCTTTTAAACTTGGTGAAAATTATTGAACCCTACAAATGGATCTGATGAATGCCCTATCGATACCAACTAGATGACTTGAATCTAGAATCTTGACCATGATGAATTCATTGACTTTGAAACCCTACCTTGTCGATACTCTATAAAAGCTTTCTTTATCCTTGAATCTAAAACTCAAGATAATCAATTTACCGCTACCTTTGAACAAGCTTTAGTTGTCTCCATAGACAAGCACTAAGCTTTTCCCTTGCGCTGATTTCATCTGTGTTTCGAGACAACCGAAAGTAGAGAGGCGTCTCTTTCTTTTTGATTCTTTAATCACAAATTTAAGCAAAAATGTATGTTTGTCATGTCAAAAACAAGGGTACAGATTTGAGGTGTTTTAACCATTAACAATGTGCACTTGGAGGGGTTTAGGCTTGGCAAAGCCAACCTGAAAGTGCACCAAAATATGCTTCAATGTTGGGTGGAGTTTCCTACCAATTTCACTATTAAGATAATATTTAGATAATGATCAATCTTTTGCTTTTCAGTCTTTTGCTTTTTAGTATTTAGATTAGTTCTTATCAGCTTTGCTTTGTTAGCTTCAGCTTTCTGCTTTATGCAAGCTGTTCGTTTATTGTTAGTGTTTGCATTCTCTCTATAAGAGCATTCACTCTTCTTTGTAAACCATTCGATTATATTCAATAGTAAATCTCCCATGTATTTCTATAACATGGTATCAGAGCGGGTCCCTTCTCGGGGCCTGCCCGAAGGTCGAGTATAAAGCCGCGATTTTTTTCTTGATGCTTGTGGTCGCGCTTCTATTTGCGATATGCTGGACGCCTTTCTTTGAAGATCGCGCTTCTTTTTGTGCTCGCGTTATTTTTTTCTGTATCTGGATACGTGATCCTCTGTGGTGATGTTCAAAGCATTTTCTTCACGTTTCATTTGTGGTGCCTCTCTTTCTGCAGTCCGGCATCTTCTGGCGTGATTCTGTTTACTCGCTAATGACGGACTCTTATCACAGAATCGATAAGGTCTATGATTTGAAGGTGTGGTCTGTTGTTTCTGGGTCGTGTGGTTTTCAAGTGTTCGTGAGGTTGCTGAGAAGTCAAATCACGGGTCCATCTTTCTACCGTTTTTGACTTCGTATGAAGCTCGCAAATCTTTTCTGGTCATGTTTTCTATAGCCGACGGCATGCAGATTTTGGCGGTTTCTGTGTGGTGCCCTCGTCTCGTGATTTTGAAGCACTTGCTCGCGTCCTGTGATCTCTCTGTTAGCCCGTAAGGAGGATTCTTTTTGGGAGCCGTTTTTTGTGTATGCTCAAACATGGTCCTTATTCGCAATTTTTTACTCGTGTTTCCTTGTTTTGTGGGCGGTTTGTTGAGCATGCAATTTTTTTTTCAACTGTCTATTGTCCCGTGTAGTGATTCACACGTTCTGCATCTCCTGGCATTTGCTTTTGTTTGGACGGGTTCGTTATCTGCTAAACGTCGCTTATCCTATCTTGTGCGAATTCTCTATTATTTCAAGCCTGCAAACGACGACTATCTTACTATTCCTGTGGTCGCGGTGATTCGACCGCCAAAATTCCATATTTGGTGTGTATTTTCTACAATATGTGCCAGTTGTGGGTCCTGCCAACCTTACCCAGCGGCATGTGAAGTGGTATTGAAATCTGGTAGGGGTCGTGGTTCTGGGTTCTACCGGAGGTCCCAGTTTTCAAGAGTTTTTGTAGTTAGCGCTCACTACTAGCGCTTAACTCTTAAACCTCTGGTCAACCTTTGACTCAGCCAGTCACACCTCTAAATCAACGTCTTGTTTTCAATCTCGAGATCCGTGTTGATTTGTCTCGAGATCTGTACCTCGAAGTTCGTGTTCAGGGCTTTTGAGTCAGTATATTCCGTGTGTTTAGAATCTGTACCCATGTTGGGTTCTATTTTCCCTGTTCGTGTTGTCTATCTGCTTTGGTATCTATGCCCACTGCTTATAATTCATTTTTTTTTGTGTTTCGAAAAACATGAAGCATGGCATCTTTGACCAATATTTTGTTGGAGAGTAGTTAGAAGTTCAACGGCAAGAATTACAACACCTGGAAGCAGCGCATGATGACTATCTTTGAATATCGGCGTCTTGACTAACTAGTTTTGGGGAAAACTACACGTCCTCAAGTGGCGGGTAAAGATAAGGAAAAATTCGATGAGCAAAATTGTGAAGTGGTGATGCTTATCAAGTTATCAGTGACCGATGATTAGCTGCCTCAGGTTCCGTCTGGGAAATCTGCGAAAGAAATCTGGGATTTGTTGAAAGATCTTTTTAACAAGTCGTTTCATGAAGATCTCACCAAAGAACATGATGTGCGTTCTTTTTAAAGAACATGCTCTTCTCGATCATGATGGATGAACAAATGTCTCTGCAGGAGCATCTCACCAAAATCAAGGACATCCGTGATTAGTTGACGACGATTGGTCGAGACATGGACGAGGAAGATATGGTAGCCATCACTCTGAAAAGCCTACCATTTGCTTACGAGCACTTTATCAAAACTCTTAACATTACTTCAACTAATCTTAATCTATGCAACAAACTCTTGCAGCAGGATTGATGGAAACAACAGTTCGGTAGCAGTGCTACTTCCTCCTTAGAATAGGCATTTACTGCCAAGTCCTTTCAGCAGAATCAGGGCTCCAATCAGCTCTCTTAGCCATTCAGCCAGGGTCAGTCACAAGACCCTTCCAAAAAGTACAACATCCAGTGCAATTACTGCCACAAGTTTGGCCATATGAAAAAGGATTGCCGGAAACGCTTGGCTGTTGAACAGTCCAAGTCTGAAGCATCAACACCATCAGCACATGTCGCAGAGCATACTGAGCAAAAGGAGTCTGCTTTCTATGCCTTCTAGGCCATCTCTTCTACCTGTTTTTTTTTCAATTGCTTGTGGACCTATCTTCCTCATTTTCGGTTGTCACCATTCAGGGGGGGCAACTCTGTTTTAGTTAGTGGATTGATCATTAAGGGGGGGTATTAAGATAATATTTAGATAATGATCAATCTTTTGCTGTTCAGTCTTTTGCTTTTTAGTATTTAGATTAGTTCTTATCAGCTTTGCTTTGTTAGCTTCAGCTTTCTGCTTTATGCAAGCTGTTCGTGTATTGTTAGTGTTTGCATTATCTTTATAAGAGCATTCACTCTTCTTTGTAAACCATTCGATTATAATCAATAGTAAATCTTCCATGTATTTCTATAACATTCACCACCTTTGCCATGTGTTTGGGTGCTGATTTAAGGTGGCAAAGACACTAGATTTATGTGCTTTGCTAATGACCTTTTTCCTCCATTAGGCTAGGCACTTTTCACTTGTTCTCTTGCCACTTTTGAATCTGCCTGGTGGAATGTTGACATAAAATATAGATCCAAGCTCTGGATTATCTATGTCATGCAAGTCAACCCCAGTATGATACTATAAGAAGGAAAACTAGAATTAGGGTGGTAGATTACAGATACAAGCAAAATAAAATACTCATAAGTCTCATACATTCACATAACACCATGTGAGATATATTCATATCATATAAATCTTACATTCATTGTCTCTCCATACCGCAAATATAGATCATCACATATGCTTGGGCATTTACAAATATATTCTCATTCTATATTCCCCTTCATATATCTCTCACATATCTTTCACTCTCACTCATCCATATAATTCTTATGATTCATTCTTTTATATTCCACTTCTCCCTTCCTTACATAGCCTCTTTATGCTTCTTCATCATGCCTTTCCATCATATCCTTCTATAATAACTCTTAATTATCTTCTTCCCGTGATTTTACCTCTTCCTTTATGATATTTATCCCTTTTATAGCTTATTTAGGCATATTATGGTGTATTTAAGGCTATTTAAGTGGTATATAACCCATATATGGGTTCAAAAATGGCCCAAATGATATGTGCAGTATCACAAAACCTCCCGTATCTCTCTACTAAGTGTCTAGTGCTTTTGTGTGGTACCACAATGCCTCTAGTGTAGTGTGTGGTATCACACAACCTTCTGTGCAGTGCCTAACTCTTTTTGTGTGATATCACAAAAGTTCCTTGTATGTCTCTGTTGAATGTTGCACTCTCTGGTGCAGTACTACAAAACCCTCTGCGGCATAGGAGAATAACATATATGGTACAACAACGCTATTTGTGGTACTGCTAGTATCTGCCAACATGGAACTTTTTGCTGGCAAAGCCATGATAAAATAGTGCCCTTTTTCATTTATAACATCACGATTTACTTGGGCGCTATTTCATAATCCCATTGCCATTTTAACTTATGTCTTGGCGCACTTTTAAGAGGGTTATGCCACCCTAAATCTGTGCCTGATTTCTGACTTCTATCTCTTTTGTATGCTGGTGGAAATCACTTATAAGTCTGCTCTGTTTGCTGATTGCTTTAGGCACACTGTAATTAAGTTGTTGTGATCTATTTCATGACCTGTTTTGGGGTGGAGAATGATGGAGTTTTTGCCACTTTTTATCAACTTCGAATCCTATCATACTGGGTTTGGATCACTAATAGACTTGACACATCTTTAGGCAGGATTTTTCATGGCAATTGCCATCCAAATGTGCCCCTAAATTACTCTGACCTTTCTATCTCTTCCTTGGCTGCCAATCACTAACCAATTCACCACTTTGAGTGCCATTTTTGACTATCTTAGCCACCTTGGAATAACACTCGTCTTATCACTCAAGCAATATTTCCTTCGTGGTGAAGTTTTCTAATGCATTTGCCACTTCTCATGACATTGGCATTTTTTTCTTAGGGTCTTGCCACCTTTGGAATTGTCCAGTCAGGATTCTGTGATGGCTTAGCCACTGGAAAAGTTCGCTTCTCTTTCACCTGTCTTAATTTGCCTTGTGCTGATATTGCCACTCAAATGACATGTTGGAGGAGTTCTCTTTGACATTTCATTCTTTTTCTTTTTATGATGGAGCTATCAAACAATCAGGAACTTTATCATCTTCATTCAACATATCTCATTCTTAAGCAGTCTACAAACATTGTTAATTGAAAACCTAGACCATGATCCGATATTCTTGCGATTTGACAAGAAGAAAAACTTGGTTGTCATTGATAACATGACAAGTATGACATGTTTACTGACTACTAACTTGTCTGAAGACAAAGTTTCATAGGGGTACCAACAAACCTCATTACCATTTTGTTTGTTTGAGCTAGTTTATTAGCATTGAATTCTGTTACAAACTTACAATAATGGAATTTTGTTTATCACAATATCTTTTTCTCTTTTTTTAAACTCTTTAGTTTTGTAAGAAGAGTTTGATTATGGTTACAAAGGTACAAAATCCGATCAGTATCAGATATAATTGTCAAACAATGTTTATTTTGTGTTCTGTAATTTCAATATTTGTCACCTTGAGGTTTCAATTTGCTTTTTGAACATTGTTCTAAAACTATATTCTCAAGTTCATCCCAAGTTAATTAAACTTAAATTTTCTTTAGGATTCTGATTACCTCATGATTGAAATCTATGTAATGACAGATAAAATATTAGAGCCCAAAAACACAAATGAGATTCCTTTGAATGGCCACAACATGGCAATGTACAATGGACAAGGGCAGAGTGACAACAAAGAATGCAAGTCTATGTGGAAAAAATAATTAGATGAATGCCACTTGGACGCGCATTATGACCAGATCAGAGCAAGGAAGGCTACAAGAAGTAGTGGAAGGGGTGACGACGATAAGGCAACTGACTCACATCATAACAAAGGAGAGGTGGAGAAAAAATGGGGTTGCCAAATGTGCCTCTTTGTTGTTTGTGATGTCCCCATTTTTTTAAGTAACTTAAAAGGTTCTTATTGTAAATTAATTTTATAAAGTATTTTAATTACTTTATAAAATTATATTTTTATTAAGTTACGTAAGTTAATTTTAAACCACTTTAAAATAAAGTGTTATTGTGTACACAAAAACAATCATTTAATAAAGTTCAAGTGTGACCGTGTACATAGAAACTTTCATTTAATAAAATTAGGCCAGGCCTAATTGGTGTGAGGACTTTATAAGGAGCAGCTGGGAGTCATTTGAGATCATGTTTTTGACTTGGTTTTTGCATATTGAGTTTATCCTATGTTGCCGAATCATGACCTTACCCCCAGCGATTCCAGGTACGGTACGTCCCGGAATCGGGTACCCCCTCGAAACCCTCCAGAATCGTCTAGGGTTCGGGTATTTGATACCCGAAACGTGTTTCCGCTATTTCTGCAGGTTCCGAACGATGACATGGCGTTTCTGGGATGTATCTGGCGCTGATGTGGCGTTTTTTTTTTTTTTGAAAATTTTTAGGTGGAAACCTGAAAAAGAAGAAAACCAAGCGCTTGCATTTTTTCTGCTGTGAGGAGGAAGACCGGGCGTGACGACGGAGGACAGGTATATGTTGATAGGAACAACCGAGGAGTTTAGAAAATTGAACGGCGATTATAGTTTAGAAAATTTTCTGGCGTTTATTTAGAAAATTTTCTGGAATTTAAATTTTCAAGGAATACGCGGATAGGACCAACCGACGAATTTTAGTTTAGAAAAATTTCCGGCGTGGGTTTTTTTATGGCGTGAGACTATCCCAAGCACTATAATGCTCACATATAAAAGCCTATCGGCTAATTATATAATATATTATATTTATTAATATATAATTTATAATTATTATTATTATAGTTTAAATAATTTATATTATATATTTATTATTATTATATTATACAGTTTATATAATATACTAGTATATATTGTATAATAATAAATATATAATTATAAATTATAGACTGTTTTTATTATTATAAATTATATAATTATAATTTAAAATTTATAATTTTTTAATTTATATTATAGACTGTATTTAAATTTAATTTAAATTATTTATATTATAAACTGTCTTTATTATTTATATAATATATTATGTAATTTATTAAAATTATGTTATAAATTTTATTTAATTTTTTTAATTTCAAAATTTAAGATAATAATAACTTAATTACTAATAATATGTTTTTATGTTGCAAATAAGTATATATTTATGATTTTTTCTTTGTTTTTTGTATGGATGTACCCAAACGTATCCAACCCCCCAAAAAATTTCTGCCGTACCGACGTATCGTACCCACGTTCCGGTACCGGTACCCGTACCCGATTCGGCAACTTAGAGTTTGTCTCTTGGCTGAAGACAAATTTCAGTCCAATCAAGGTGATGATCCCTTGATAACTAGGGTTTGGTGATGACCCCATTCCCGTTTTGAGAGGTGGATGCAATTAGTATTCATCATAGAGCTTATTGGAGACCATTGTTTTTGTTGAAGATTTCATATTGAAGTCCTTGCAGATTTACCCTAGAGTGCCGACTTGTTGAGGAGATCATATGCTGCCCTTTTGAAGACCTTGCATACCAATCAGATTGGAGTTAGATGCCAACTGTGGCACTTGGAGCTAATTGCCATTGTATTGAGGTCGCTCTGCTTCTATCATAACATGCAGCACACACAGGTCAGCGAACAGCTATCAGGCATAATATAGAATCAGCGATTTCATTGGAGAAGAGTCCGCTGACCAACATTAAAGACTGCTGGACTGTATGCACTCATAGCAGCGATCATTATTGAGATTTCATTGCAAATTGGAACACCATTGTTGTAGAAACATTTTTATATTTCAAGTCTGATTTATGTTCTGATTTGAGCGCCACTTTGAAGACTAGTTTGAGTGCCGATTTTGAACATCGTTTCATGACATTTCTGATCTGTAGCAGTGAACTTGTTTGCAGCCCTAGCCGCTGCCTTGGCCATACATGATACTTCATCCTAGGGTTTGCATTCCATTACTTTGGAGTGGCTGATCAATATAAGGGAGACTTGATATCTTTTGTAGGTGGAGATCTGCATTTAATCATTATAAGTTGTATGTGTTATCAGCCTATCAGTCAAGGCAACAGTGGGCATTGTGTCATAGATCTTCACTTGAAGGATCCATCATCATACAGTTTACATCAGCATTTGTCATCAGATCTGTCCGGCAGAGGTTTAGCATTGATTTTTGGTCATTTGACAACATTTCTTGGTATGTTCATTATACGTATGTCTTGTTTGTGCATCAGCAGTAGATGAGAGTTTGGAAAGCCATTTTGACTTATGTATTTGATGTAATTGAAGTCTAGAAATAAACTGGAATTCATGACAGCAGTATGGTTATCATTATGAGTTGCAAATACCTTTTATAAGGATGCCAAATCTATCTAGTTGTTCTATCATCGATTTTGCAATTGTCAGTTCATAGATTTGATTGTCAAAGGCAATTTATAAAGGTGCAGTAGTGAATTTCGTTTTCAGACTCAGGGTTTCATTGTAAAAATTGCAAATCATATCAGATAATCAGAATTTGAGCAAATATCTTTAAGAGGGATATTAAATTGTTTCAGTAGAGTACGTTTTTCCTGAAACACAATACAAAGGACTACCGGACAAATGGGCTCAAATCTTAGGGCTTTAGGAAGAGGAGGTTGTTGAGTCTGGTTCAAAGCTGATTGGCTCTACTGAAAATCAGGGGATTCCCCCTCTTTTAGATAACCAATTTCCTTAGAATTTGAAACACAAGATAGGAGAACTTATATCAATATAGCAAATGAAACACTTGATAACAATATCCTAGATAAAACCTGAGAAAGGGCAACCAGGGAGCTATGGGATTGAGCTATCATTTGTAAATTTATTGAATTTTGGCCATCTCTAGAGGAGCTGAAATGTTGGATTGGTAAGAATTGAACCTGATGCCCTGACCCAAAAATTGGACTCCTATTTAAAGGTTTCTTTTAGGTGTTGTTTCATTCATCAGAGGACAAGACACCATTTTCCACAATGGCCCATGGTTCTTTGGAAACTTAGGTTTATGTGTGTTGCCTGGTATCCCACTCTTTAACCCAGAGGAAGAAGTGATTTCAGATGTGCCTATACAAGTTACCTCTTAAACTATGGGAAGCAGAAATTCTTTAACAGATTGCAGAGAATTTTGGGGGATTATTTTGGCTTGGATGCTAGGAACAAAGAATTCTCCTCTTATACTCAAATTTGTATCGAAGTTAGCTTCGCAAAACCCCAAATCCACATAGTTTGATTAAACTCAGCCTCCAGGGTTTGGAGTGACTACGAAGTTTGCCATTGAGATGCTACAGTTGTAGGAAAATGGGCCACAAAGTCAGCAACTGCATCTCTAATAAGGCAGAATGAAGACTTCGAAAAACAAGCCCCCACAAGTATAGAGACCTAAATAAGTCTCAAAAAGCAAAGGAGAGCCTTTATTTTCGAGGATTCATGGGAAGTCCATGTTGGGGAATGATTCAGAAAAAAGTCAAGGGCAAGAAGAAGAGGAAAAATTAGATCTGCAACCAATAATCCAAAAAGGAGAGGATAATCTAGGTAACATAAGAGAGCAAGATAAAACTCAAGATAGGGGTACCTAAGACAATATTGAGAAATTAGTAGAAGCCATCTTTATGCGGTTTCAATGACAAGATTTGGAGAGATTAGATAGGATTTGTCTCATGAAGAATTGCCATGGGTTCATAATCAAAAGGAGGAGAGTGGCCCCAAAGAGCAACACCCCTTGAGGTAGAGTATGGAGCTCAACGACTCACTAATGTATAGAAAGGATCCAATAGCAAGAAGGAAATTTTAGAGGAGTCAAGCCAAAATGGCAACATTGTCATAACTTCAGCGTGTAAGGAATAAGCAGCGAATACTAGAACCTCTAATATTGTTGGTACCCATACGAAACTTGATGTTTGTACTACTTGGTGTGCATTTTGTCATCAATTTATCATTTGTGTGTCAAGTCAAGGTCAGTGGCGGTCTTCCCAATCAGTTTGTAAAAGCTTGCCCATTCCTAGTTTGGTAGTTTGGCTATACACTGAGAGAGGGGGGAGGGGGTGAATTAGTATAACACAATCTTTTACTTTTCAAACTTTAATCAACCACACTAATATCGCACATGCAAGATCTAGTAGCAATTACGAACATAGAAAGAACACAAGATTTATGTGCAAATCCTTGCGGGAGAAAACCACGGCAAAATGTTGCTTATATATTGATCTTCTTTGTAGGCACCAACCTACTTCTTTTTACAAGTCTTTTTTGTAGGCACCTACCCATGGGAGACACCAATCTCCACTACGGAATTTGTAGGCACCAACCCACTGGAGACACCAATCCCCACAACTGAGTACCAACTCAGCAAGAGACACGAATCTCTTATTTGATAGGCACCAACCTTCAAATTCTTCAATGAGTATTAATGTTTTCCTTCCCACACAAATCTGATCCAATTTATACACAGTCCTTTTACAATTCTGATCCAAATCACACACTATCTTCTCTCACAAATCTGATCATAAATATATGAAAATCTTCCTTTAATCTTCACACATATTCCTCAAATATATCTGCTCTTAATCTTCACACATGGGCTACATATATCTTTCAGAATAGGTCTGAAATACTCTTCATAAATACCTGCCCTAGGTCTGCTCAAAATCAGAAATATATCTTATTCATTTCACTCTTGCTAAAACTCAATCTTTCATCTATATTTTATCTTTCTTCAAGGGAGGCGACTCATCAAAAACGATATATCTTTTTGCAAAGAGATGCAACTCCTTTTATACACCTCTTGATAACCATTTCATTCTCTAGTGGAGCGCATTATTTAGGGAGGTCGGCCACATTTTGTAATTAATATAAATTCAAATTCTTTCATACAATTGGTGCTGCTTTTTGAGGAGTGTTGGCTACTTTTGGAAATTAGATTTAAAACACCAAACAAGTCATCTTTCATTGCTGCCTTATGGAGGGAGTCGGCCACTTTGTAAATATCTTTTAATTAGATTTGAATTTCAGTTTTGGCACCAAGGCATGAGGGTCAGTCACACTTAGTTTTTATTTAATTCTCCAAGATAGCACTAGAGTGGGAATCAACCAGGCTTGTATAGAAGTTTAAATTTTTAATTTAAACTATACTCTTTGACTTCAACCTTTATCTCAAATTCTTCATATCCATGCTTTCATGTGGAGTCGACCAGCATAATTTATCTTTTTATCCTTCACCATATTTCTTCAATAGATATATTATAAGGAGTTGTTCTTATTCTCTTCAACTTTAACATCAATGACAATATATTCCAACAGATCACAGTTTCACTGTTCCAAGAAGAAGATTGATGAGGTTCTTGATTGATGATGTCTACAAGAGTGAAAGGCAAGTATGAAATGGTGAAGGCTATGAAGTCTTCAAATCCCCTCTTTTTGGCAAAGACTTAAGTATATTCCGCCTCTACATCAAAAAAATGGGCAAAGAAGGCCGAGGGACACACTTAAGGTGGCTTTGCTTCTCTGTCAGTGCACAATTTCGATGGCAAAGCCAATGGCATCCTCCACCTAATTCTCTGGTTTTGGGTGGTAAGTGGTAAAATCTTTGCCAAAAAATCAGCAAGCAAACAAGGCACACTTTGGGTTGGCATTGCCATGAGGAAGTTTCGCCTAAGGCAGGTGAAAAGTGGTGAACTTGTTAGTGATTAGTGCCCAAGGAAGAGATGGAGAAGTCAAAGCAAAGAGGTGCACTTTTTAGTGGCTTCAACCAAGCAAAAGTTTCGCCTAGGTTCCAAATGTGGTAAATGCCTTACATCTCATAAGAGATTTTAAGTCTTAAAAAGTGCACCTTTTAGGTGACAAAACCACTAATAATCTCTGCCCAGCTTATAAGGTGTAAATTAAGACATTTAGGCTTTTATGGTGGCATTGTCATATGAAAATTCCACCCAGCAGGTTTTAAAAGGTGGCAAAGTAGTTTGTAATCTGCACCAAGTATATGATGGAAATTAAAACCAAAAGGTGGTGCACTTTGTCATGGGTTCTACAACTCACTTTCAGTGCCCAACATTTCAAAAAGTAGCAAATACATCAAGAATCTCTGTCTCACCCTATCTCAGTTGGCTACAAGTGAAATCAGTAGTTTAAAGAATGCAACCCTATGCCTAAAAGGAGTTCTGTTCATCTCTCAATCCCAAGATCCATTTTAATCCTGATTTCAGGCAGAAACTCAAAGTTTTATACCCCTTTTTGCAAAGTAAAGGTTTCCTGATATGCAGGGTTGTCCAGCCTATTGTAGCAACCAAAACATGGTTCAGTCATCTGTTAAAGATCTTTTTATGACAGTCACTTATTCAATTCAGCTAACACTTCTGTTTTCATGAAAGCTAATCAGAATTTGAGCATACTTTTGGCAGCCATAGGGGTCCTGTTTCGAGGTAAAGACTCAAAGGCAAAGTCTAGCGTCTCAGGGCAGATTGGTTAATGATCAGTGCCATTCATTAAAGGAGATCACTTAGCTTATTGCCACTTTTTAGTCTTTTGGGTGGAACGTTGGGTGGCTTTTGCCACTAAAAAATGCACCTCACCTTCTAACACTTCTGTTTTCATGAAAGCTAATCAGAATTTGAGCATACTTTTGGCAGCCATAGGGGTCCTGTTTCGAGGTAAAGACTCAAAGGCAAAGTCTAGCGTCTCAGGGCAGATTGGTTAATGATCAGTGCCATTCATTAAAGGAGAAATAAGGCAAAGGTGAGGTGCATTTTTTAGTGGCAAAAGCCACCCAACGTTCCACCCAAAAGACTAAAAAGTGGCAATAAGCTAAGTGATCTCTGTCAAGGGTTAAAAGTGGCAAACATGTGAGATCGCAAATTTTAATCACCCATTGAAGCCTTGACATTTTGACATTTGCCCTTGCAAGCTAATGTACCTCCATTAGTGATCATCACCTCAAAGTTGTTTCGTGGATACACATAAAAAGTTGCTTTCTTGGCCACTCAAGGTTCAATGAAGCTATGAGTTCTACCAAAGTTGATAAGGATGGCTAAGCAACACCCCTTGAAGTATCCTAACACCTTCATAGGTTGGAACATTTTGATCCTTGCTAATGTATGCGTAGGAATCTTGGGGGTAGAGTCATCACTTAGACCATTGTTCCCAAATTGGACTTTCTTCTAAGGTGTCCAACATTCAATGTAGAAGGTGCATTAGTGTCTAGTAGATATAGTTTTGTTATGTACTTTTATGACTTGATGCATATTTCTTATCAAAATTGTAGCATAGCCCTTTCACTCTATGAGCTGCCATCTCATGAGTTAAACATTTGATTGGTGGCAGTCGGGTGTCTCGATTTGGTGTTGGTTGGAATGGTTGTGGAGTTCTAACGTACAATGGTTTATATGGATGATATTGGGCGACATATTTATCCTCTACTAATTTAGCCAACCCAATAGATTTCATTAAGGTGGTGGGTTTAAACATTTTGACTCAACATGAATGTCTTCCTTAAGGCTATTGATAAATCAACTTTTGAAAAAAGCATCATTTAGCTTGCTTGTCTAGTTTGTCAATTTTTTCAAATTGTGTTTGGTAGTCATGGATAGATTGGGTTTGTCTTAATTTAGTCAATGCCTTTGCGAAATTCTTGTATTCACTTTGGCGAAATTGGGTGAGTAGGTATTCACAAAATTGATTGCATTTGAGTGCATCATATGTTTTCTCTAACCACTAATACCATTGGATAACTTTATGTTCAAGGTTTATCATGGGAAATCTAGTTTAGATGTACTTTGTGTCCTTCCATTATGTAGTCCACTCAAAGAGTGCTATCCCATGTTAGAGCTCTCTCATAGATGACTGCCCACTGTTGGAATTGTTGGCTAATGGTTGTATTTGACATTAAGTCCAGTCAATTAGCTATCAAGGTCATCAATTTAATCTAAATTGTCTATCTTGGACAATTGTTGGAGTATAGTGGATTGCGTTGACAACATCGTGTCAATTTCCTACTCTAATTGTTGGAGTATAGTGGATTGCGTTGTCTAGGAGTTGAACTTTCGAGAATCAACTGTCATAGTACTTCAGTTCTAAATGTTGCAATTCACTAATCCACTCTCTTTGCACTAATTTGCTTGTCATTGCCCTATTTTGCCTTAATTTGCTTGAAACTATATGGAGTTGCTCGAATCGACCAATTGCTAACCAAATATGCTCAAATTTGTTCACAACTAGGATTTATGTGGGGAATTTCAAGGCCGGGGTGTGTCTAGTCTGTAGGCTTTCTGATATGTTTATCTCATTCATAAATAGTGAACTGATCCAATATTTTAGAGCTCTATGGAGGGTTCCACTGTTCCTGTAGCGGTGCTAATCCGTCTTTGAGATACAAAGAGAGTAACTTGCTAGGGCCAACTGCTTACCAACACATCACGAATGGATAAGGATGGATGATCATGGACCTGAAGTTCAATGGATGATCATTGACCTGAAGTTGTTCTGGGTGTGGCGGTCTGATCCCCAGTGCAACAGAGAGGATGTAAATGGGATGCATCTAAGGTGCCTTGTGTTCCTAGTGGGTGTCTTGGTGAGGTAGGAATGGGTAAGGATGCTGCTGTTGAGGATCTTGTGCTTATGTTGTGCATTGATGAACAACATAGAAGAGTTTAAAACGGAGGTGTTTGAGGTGCCTTGTGGGCCTGACAGGGGTCTAGAATAGATTTTCCAAACCATTTCTGTGGGATGTGGTGAAGTTGGTCGTGGTGTTTTTGCTTTGACAACTTGTTCAGAGGAGCCTAAGTTATTTGTCTGAGGGAGGAGCAACCTTCCATTTAGGTTTTGGACTTTGTGATGGACAAAGATGCCTCTAGGTTGGAAAATTCTTTGTCTGATAAATTATTCGGAACGAGGCCTAACATTGACGTCTTCAGATCCTAGGCCATAATAAAATGGGCATCTTGCAATTAGTTTGGAATCGTTGCAATATCTAAGGGTTTCTTTTTGATCTTCTCAAACTCTGGAGATCGTGACAAAACCCTTTTGGGTGGGCCATGTTTATGGGCAAAAGGGGGCTCTTTCTTAGGAAGTGGATTTCGGATTTTGATCCAAAGTGTATTTGCAATATTTTGGTGTGGGTGAAGCTTCCAAACTTGCCCTTGGAATATTGGGAGGAGGAGGTTCTGAAATGTATTGCTTCTGGCATCGGTTATGTTGCTTCTCAATCCGACTAGATGCTTATTCCCAGTTATCCCTACAAGGTAGCCATCAATGATCAACAGGATTCCCGGGCCAGCGGCCAACAGTACAGGAGATAGACTCTATAATATCTCCTCTTCTTTAGGTTCTGCAAAACCAAGGGGGGTATTCCCTATTCAACATCCATGAGATATGCTTATGGATTGACTGGGATGTTGATGCAAAGTAGATAAATCCTCCTTTTTATAGACCAAAACTGTGAGATAAGTGCAAAGGGGCTAGCTTTGGGCCTATGTTCAGTTGTGAGACAGGATTTTGATCCTAAAACTACTTCTAAGGTCCTAATGGTTTGGTTTTGAAGTTTTAAGTTTGATTTTGTATTTGGATGCAAAACTAGAACCTGAGGTGTAACCTCAATACAAGACCAGATTGGTGCCTATCCAGGGCCCGGAGTCAGTAGACATACACATGTGAATGGTCAGCATAAACATATACCAAAGACTGGATTTCAAGGGGGGTTGTTTAGTATCTGCCTTACAGATACTTTCCAAAACAAAGTATTCAGTTACCTCTGCTTACAACATCCTTACTGCAATATATTTTTCCCAACACTTAACCTGAAACATTTTAATCTACCCCTTGAGCAGAAGTAAAAGATCAAGTATTCAATATGACAAACCCATATCCTAGAATCTTAGACAACCCTTAGCTGTTTAGATTTAGAAGAACACATTCAACTGGGAGACAAATAACATAACACATGCAATACAACATTACTCATCTCAATCAACATGAAACCAGTAAATTTATGCATGAAACATACAACATGAGACTCATAAACTCACAAGATATCCAGAACAGAGCCACCAATGAAGTTATATTTTATTACAGCACCCAGATTTTTTCCAGTTTTTCAACCACCACAAATGAGCAACACAGTCTGCTCTATACAGTAGGAGAGTGCACTCAACATTAATTACATGGCAAAATTCAAAAATTCGCCAGATAGCATGCATCATGAGAAAATGGCGCTCAAATAATGAATGCAGCAGGTAGAGGAGGAGACAGGAAGGTCTCGAGCCCTGCGCCGCCACCTGGGGATTCACATCATCAAACGGGTGGTTGATCCGTCCATGGCCTCAGCCATACCCTGTAACATCCACCATTAATGGCGTACCAACCCGCGGCCATTGGGAAGTGCAGTATACTGTGCGCTTTGCAATTCTTCCCACCAAGAAACATGACCCTGATATTTCAAATTATGTGGGAACCAATTATCCCACATACACCCTGCAGCGACCTCTCCAACACTTTATAAGCAAGATCACGTCGAAAGGTAGATGTCGGTGATTTTGCTCTCGACGGCGCCAGCCTAGAACCCATCGGGGTAGCTCCTACTGCCGGAGCAACATTCTTCATCTTCACCGATACCGCTTGTCACACCGATGATCCCCCCGCATGATATCCCGTCGGCCAGACCCCTTATATCGGCGAACCACCAGCTTGCTCACCCGATACGAAAACATCACCCCGATACTTGAAAACCAACCTGATGACCAACCACCAATCATGATGACATTATCATCATATTCATACCATACATCTCACCGTTGATCCCTGATGACGTCATCGTCATGTTCATACCGGGGTGATCCTCGGCGGCAAGGGTGATATTCAGAATATCACCTGATGTTAGAAATATCACCCCTCGCACAAATATTAGGGTGAACTGTAGCTTCATTGTAACATCGGGGGTGATCTTTGAATATGACTGATGTTCAGAATATCACCCCCTCCTTCGGAATGTGATGAAGTCGGTAGACATGCACATATCACCCCCCACAAATATCTGACATCCACAACATCGGGGTGATAAAACAACACGGGGGTGATCTTGACTAAGATCACCCGATGTTTAAAACATGACCCCCCGGGATATCGGGTCATATTGAAACTTGCAGCAACATCGGGGTGATCATAACAAAAATGACTGATATTAGAAACATGATGACCCTGCGGAAATATCAGGCTGACAGAAATATGATGAGGAGGCTCAGAGACTTAGAACTTTTTTGGACTTTTTAGGGAGGGTGCCTGCAGAATTAAATGCTTGAAACCTGACTATTCATGCAGGCGGTAACACAGGCTTCGACTGGGGACGTGCAGGCGCAAGGCTGCAGTGAGAACCAGATCAGCTCGGGGCAGACCAGGCAAAACACACAAAAAAAAAATGCACAACACCGACTATACAGAGCAATTTACAAATAATTTACAAATGTGCACAGAAAAGGTTACTTATGAAAAATAAACTTTGAGGAATTGACCATGCACAGGCAATTCTAGCATTTCACCATTCAGGGCCTGGAGGAAGTAGGAATTTTCTCAATGAATATTGCCAATTTGATATGGACCCATCCATAATGGCTCAAATTTATTATGCTTACCTTTATCCTGGCTCTTTGTATTCCAAACAAGGACCAAGTCATTTATTTGAAACCTCCTTTCAGTAGCTCTTCTATCAAAGAAATATTTCATCTTCTGCTGTTTCTTGATATTTGTCATGTGTGCCTGTCTTCTGATTTCATCTAATGCAACCAGCTGATTTATCCTTTCAATCATTGAGTCCTCAACCTCTGTATCATTTTCTTGTATAAATCTATAGACTGGCAAAAGGTTGTTCACGGGTAGCTTAGCTGGTGCACCATACACTAACTCAAAAGGTGATCTTCCAATTGATTCCTTCACTATCATCCGGTTGGCCCATAGTGCCATCTTTAACTTTGAATACCATACCCTTTTGCTCTTATCAACCATCCTTTTAATGATTTTTATGAGGCTCTTGTTGCTTGATTCTGCTTGACCATTCCCCTGTGGATGATATGGTGATGCATATGACAGATTGATTCCATATTTTTTGCAAAAATCAACAAATTCACCAGATCTGAAGCACATGGCATTGTCCGTGACAATTGTAGCTGGCACTCCAAATCTAATAATATTATTTTCTAGAATGAAATCCATCACCACTTTGCTTGTAGCTCTTTTAGTTGGAATGGCTTCAACCCATTTGGTAAAATAATTAGTAGCAACCAGAATCCAACTGTCCGCTGCTTGATTTTTCTGAGATTTCCCCTATAAAATCATTCCCCCACTGCTGAAATGGAGCTTCTACAGTTACAGTCCTAAGGGGTAATGCACCTTCATACTTGAGCTTCCCTGAAAACCTTTGGTAGGAGTCACATTTTCTTACCAACTTTTGTGCATCTGAGAAGAGCGCTGGCCACCAATATCCTGCTCTAAGAATTTTGTGGGCTGTTGTCCTGGTAGCGTAATGTCCACCACATCCTCCTTTGTGCAGATCATTTAAAATATCAGCAGCCTGATTTTCATCCACACATCTCAGTAGGACACCCTTAGGGTTCTTCCAATACAGCTCTCCTTGAAGAATTATGTCCTTGATTGCATGTAACTTCAAGGTCCTTTTCTGACTATCACTAAAGTGGGAAGGACAATTCAAATTTTGCAAGTAATATACAATGTCCTTATACCAATCAGATTCTGACATATTAACAATTTCATTTTGCACCATGTTCACTTGGCACGCTTCCAGATTTGATTCTGTCATTATCTTTGCCAAACCTTGTCCCTTTACCAGCTTTGTGATCTGTATCTCTATGTTGAATTCTTGTAGTTTATTTATCCATCTGCATCTTCTTCCAGTTACCTCCTGCTGAGTAAAAATATCTTTAACTGCTGCATGGGGCACATATGCAACTATCTGAGAACCTACTAAATATGGCCTGAAGCTCTTGATTGCTCTAACTAATGCATATGCTTGTTTCTCCATGATATCATATTTCAATTCAACTGCCTGCAATAACATGCTGAAGAAGGCAATAGGTTGCTCAAAACCCTCCTCATTCTTTTGCAATAAGCATGCAGCAATGGTGTGAAAAGAGGCAAATGCAAACAACTGAAATGGCTTAGAAAAATCAGGAGATTTTAGCACAGGAGCCATCTTTATAGCTTCTTTGATACTCTGGAATGATTTAGTTGCTTCATCTTCCCATTTGACAGTTGCGCCTTTCTTCAACATCTTAAAAATGTTCCTTGTAGTCTCTGCAAAATTAAGAACAAATCTTCTAACAAAATTAATTTGTCCAAAGAAAGACTGAACACCTTTCACTATTCTAGGGATCTGAATTTTGTCAATTGCAGCCACCCTTTCAGGATCAATCTTGACTCCATCCTTGGAAACAATATGCCCCAACAGTTTTCCTTCTATCACCCCAAAAGCACACTTCTTTGGGTTAAGTGAGATGCCATACTCCAGTGCTCTAATAAAAATCTGTTCTAAGTGCATGCAGTGTTGCTCTTCCCTTTTTGAAAAGGCAGTTAAGTCATCTTGATATACAGCCAGGATTGAGTCAATCAATCCTGCAAAAGCAACATCCATGGCCCTCTGAAATGTAGCACTTGCATTTGTCAGTCCAAATGGCATTCTCACATAAACATAGGTTCCCCATGGAGTTGTGAAGGCAGTCTTGTATTGCTCAGATTCTTTTACCTTCACTTGATTGTACCCTGAGAATCCATCCATCATGGATAGAAGTTCACAGCCGGTCACTCTTTGTAGCATAGCCTCCATGTTGGGCAGTGGATAATTATCCTTCAAAGAGGATACATTCAGGTTTCTAAAATCAACACAAAGCCTGATGTCGCCATTTTTCTTTCTGACTGGGACAAGGTTAGACACCCAAGTAGAATGTCTGATTGGCACAATTGTTCCAGCCTCCCTAAGCTTCTTGAGTTCTTCTTGCATTTTTGGAGCTAAGGTTGGGTTAATAGGTCTTTGCTTCTGCCTGAATGGTTTAGCTCCAGGCTTCAAAGGGATCTCATGCTGGAATAGATCTTCTCTATAAGCCTTCAGGTCCTCATATGACCAGGCAAAAACATGCTTATATTTTTTTAGTAATGCAATCAACATACTTCTGATATGTGGCTTGAGTTGTTTGCCAATGTATACCCTTTTGGGGGCCTGATGTGTCCCCAGGTTTATCTCCTCCAAGTCATCCTTGTTTGTGGGAGATGTCTTTGTAATAAATTGGTCCCTATTGTCAAAAGCTCTCTCTAGAGCAACTAACCCTCTGGGGAGTTTATTTGTCTTGAGTTGAATTACCTCCTTCCCTAAGAGAGTTTCTTTTGCATCTACAACTTCTACAAAGTTCTGAAAATCCATTTCCTAGTTCTCATACTCATCAATACAATGTAGAAATCTCAACAAATTTTTATCATCATCAAACACTTGCTAGCTGCATACATTATCTGGCACTACAGGTCTAAGTTTGACCTCAACATTTGTGACATCTGACAGAGTTATATCGCCTGGCCTTATGGCTACATTAGCTAGAAAATCTGCCCTGACATTTTTTGATCTCTCTATCCAGTTTATTGAGAAGGCATCAAACAATTCAATAGTATCCCAAGTAGCATATTTATATTGTTTTAACCTCTTATTCTTTGATGCATACTTATCTCTAACCTGGGAAACAACTAACTCTGAATCCCCAAATACTTTGAGCATCTTGATTCCATGCTTCAAAGCTACATTCAATCCTAATAACAGAGCCTCATACTCTGCAAAACTCTGAATCCCCAAATACTTTGAGCATCTTGATTCCATGCTTCAAAGCTACATTCAATCCTAATAACAGAGCCTCATACTCTGCAAAACTTTGAATCCTCAAATACTTTGAGCATTTTGATTCCATGCTTCAAAGCTACATTCAATCCTAATAACAGAGCCTCATACTCTGCAATATTATTTGTACAGGCAAACTTCAGCAAGAATGAAAATTTTAGAAGCTTACCAGTTGGAGACAGAAATACAATTCCAGCACCAGAGCCTTCCTTTGAACAAGCTCCATCAAAGTACATGGTCCAAAGACCCTATTGTTCAAGCTCTTGAATGCACACATCTCTCCCCTCACTTTCTTTAACATCTGAGACAACTCTGAAATTATCACAGTTAGTGTCCACAAAACATATATGCTCCTCTGATTCTTGATCCTCAACTGTTTCTGATGATCTTTCTTCTCTGATCAGTTTGACATCCTTACCATTCATTGGGATCATAGCATATGACAGATCTAATTGCATACTCCCACCAATCAATGCTGCCCATCTTTTTGACAACAACATGCCATACTGTGGCTTGATATCAACAACTGTTATGTTCATTTTGTAGGCCTTTTCAAGACATGCTACCAGTTTAAAATCTACATCTTTCATAATCCCGATGACAAGTACTTCCTTAGCATTCATTTCATAGCATTTCTCACATGCCTTATCTATCTTTAACTCAGCTTGCTGCATGATGGCCAAAGGCATAATATTCGTTGATGCTCCTGAGTCAAGCATACAATTCTTAATCACTTTTCCATTTATGACTAGGGAGACATAAAATGGTTCAACCTGTGAAGGGCATTTTGTCATGGTCATCCCCAAATACACCTCAGGAACCTCATCTTCATCGATACACAGGGCTTGTTTCTTACCCTGAGATTCATCATTCTGCTTGGCTTGACAGGGTATTCCTGAAATCAAGGATACTGCTTTATTTCTGCATTCTTCAATTTTCATCAGCTCCACAATGAAGCAGAGACCTTTACCTGGGACAAGACCTGAGTTATGTCGAATGGAGCATAATTTTGAATAACAGTTGTAGCTTGATCTGCAGTTTTACTTTTATCTTGATATGACCCAGCCTTAATTTTTGCGGCTCCCTGATTGTCATTCTTGATCTGAAACTTTTTGTTTTGATCTTCAGCTTGGGGAACTCTACTTTCTAGTCCTTGAGGATCATAACCTGTTTTTTGCTTAAAGTTTTGCCTATTATTGCTCCATTGCTTCTTTTGTGTTTCAGTCCCTTTATGACTGTGCACTGGCTGATTCACAGAGGTGCTTTCTGGTTGATGTAGATCATTCACCTGAGATTTACCTTTGAGGTTGTAATTGCTTTTAACTTGAGCCACTGCCGCAGCTGTGAGGGCTCTAATCTCTTCATCAGAAGGTCTCCTCAAGTTATTCAAGAAAATGTGTGAGTTCTGAGCATAAGCATAATTATCCTCATCATCTTCATCACAGGGAAACTGTTGCAGACTTGAACCTCATTATTTGTGCTTGCATTAACATCAGGAAAAGGATACTCCCTGTTTGTAGACAGCATATTGACATTGTCATCTTCCATGCAATGTGGCTCATTGCATTCATCACAGGCAACATCATTGTTGTATAAAGACTGAGCAATCAGGCATTGTGACTGTGAGTGAGGCATTTGACATATGATGCACCATGGGGTATCATCAACAATATTAACAGCCTTCTTCAAAGGGTCAGGAGTCTCCTTAACATTCTGAGTCCTCTGATTTGTATTGCTGTGGGAGGATGGGTTTACCATGATGCCAATTAGTGTTATATGGCATATCATGCAATGATGGCCTTTTCTCTTGCCTTTGGTAAACCTGCCTGTCAGGACCTATTCCCTTTTCATTCTTAGCAAGTCTGTAACTCAGGTCCTTGACAATATTTGTCAACTTATCTAATTTATCCTTAGAAGTGGATGCATTGCCTTGAACACTTTGAGACTTAGTATTTGGATTTTGCAGAATTTTTACATCATATCTTCTGTTTGTCTTGCTAGATGCCTTTCTATTGTTCTCATTATTTGTTGCAATCCTGAAAGCATCCCTGAGGCTATTTGGACCCTTATCTCTTAATCCATATGCTGTTTTGGCATCAAAAGCATTTATGTACAACACTATGCACATTGGTTCATTAGGCCTCATATGATGTGGCAATTTGTTCAACACCTTAGTGAATCTAGCATTGAAATCAGCAACCTGCTCATTTGATCCTTTGGTGATACTAGTGAATTCATTTATGAAAAAACTAGGATCAGTTTTGTCACCATATTGTTCTTTGAATATCCTTCTGAAATCATCCCATGATGAGATACTTCGGTCAGGCAGACCTTTATACCATTCTCTAGCTTCATCAATCAAAGACTGCATAAACAACTTCATAAAAACATCCTCATGCTCAACCTCAAAATTGTCCATGATATTCTGAAAAGCCTTCAAGTGATCCTCACCTGATACAACATTATTTCCTGAAAATTTTGGCACCTATGGCTTCACATGCTTGTCAATAGGATTAGGGTAACTAGGAATGCCATAAAAAACAAGCTGCCTGAATCTGTCCAGCTGCATAGGCTATCTACCAAACTTGTTAGCATTAGCATTCCTATTTAATGGTACCCTAACATTGTTTACATTCTGTCCCTGATCATTCTATTGATACTGGACTTCATTTCTATGCTGGTTTCTCAAAACATTTGCATTATCAAGGGTGGGGACTGCATCATGTTGAGCAGTTCTCAGAGCTTGCACTTTTTGTCTTATATCATCCCTAATCTTCATTGCTTGTAAATATTTTAATTCAGCTCTTAAGCTTTTGATTTCTTCAGCTAACTGTTCATCTTTGGGCATAGAAGAGGATGGTCCCATTCCATTCTGATCATCATCATCGTCCCTTGGGGACTCAGTCTCTTCAAACCTGTCAGAGGGGTCCAAGAAAGGGCGTTCCTGAAACACCTCTGATCTCACTCTCAAATTAATACCTTGTTGTCTTTCATATACATTCTGGATTTCAGCCTCAGTGTTTGAAAAATAGGGTATTGTCCGCTCTGAAGATCCTGGGTTATCTTGAATATTATCATTACTTCTGGGAGAACCCTCCTGACTGGCTTGAACAATCCCCTTTTTCCTGTGCATCATTTTTCTGGGTAATTCTTCAGACAAAGGGTTACGCAGGGATCTTCTCCCTTGCATACAAATTTTTACTTTACCGGTTGGGAGATTGTTTCGGAGTCGCCACCTATAACTAGGAATTGTCTTCTTTTAGATCAGGGATGAAAAGATAGTACTCTCACTTCACCGTCCCCAGTAGAGTCGCCAAAATATGTTGCTTCTCAATCTGACTGGATGCTTATTCCCAGTTATCTCTACAAGGTAGCCATCAATGATCAACAGGATACCCGGGCCAGCGGTCAACAGTGCAGGAGATAGACTATAATATCTCCTCTTCTTCTTTAGGCTCTGCAAAACCAAGGGGGGTATTCTCTATTCAACATCCATGAGATATGCTTATGGATTGACTGGGATGTTGATGCAAAGCAGATAAATCCTCCTTTTTATAGACCAAAACTGTGAGATAAGTGCAAAGGGGCTAGCTCTGGGCCTATGTTCAGTTGTGAGACAGAGGATTTTGATCCCAAAACTACTTCTAGGGCCCGGAGTCAGTAGACATACACATGTGAATGGTCAGCATAAACATATACCAAAGACTGGATTTCAAGGGGGGTTGTTTAGTATCTGCCTTACAGATACTTCCCAAAACAAAGTATTCAGTTACCTCTGCTTGCAACATCCTTACTGCAATATATTCTTCCCAACACTTAACCTGAAACATTTTAATCTACCCCTTGAGCAGAAGTAAAAGATCAAGTATTCAATATGACAAACCCATATCCTAGAATCTTAGACACCCCTTAGCTGTTTAGATTCAGAAGAAGAACACATTCAACTGGGAGACAAATAACAGAACACATGCAATACAGCATTACTCATCTAAATCAACATGAAACCAGTAAATTTATGCATGAAACATACAACATGAGACTCATAAACTCACAAGATATCCAGAACAGAGCCACCAATGAAGTTATATTTTATTACAGCACCCAAATTTTTTCCAGTTTGTCAACCACCACAAATGAGCAACACAGTCTGCTCTATATAGCAGGAGAGTGCACTCAACATTAATTACATGGCAAAATTCAAAAATTCGCCAGATAGCATGCATCATGAGAAAATGGCGCTCAAATAATGAATGCAGCAGGTAGAGGAGGAGACAGGAAGGTCTCGAGCCCTGCGCCACCACCTGGGGATTCACATCATCAAACGGGTGGTTGATCCGTCCATGGCCTCAGCCATACCCTGTAACATCCGCCATTAATGGCATACCAACCCGCAACCATCGGGAAGTGCAGTTTATTGTGCGCTTCGCAATTCTTCCCGCCAAGAAATATGACCCCGATATTTCCAATTATGTGGGAACCAGTTATCCCACATACACTCTGCAGCGACCTCTCCAACACTTTATAAGTAGGATCATGCCGAAAGGTAGATGTCGGTGATTTTGCTCCCGACGACGCTAGCCTAGATCCCATCGGGGTAGCTCTTGCTGTCGGAGCAACATTCTTCATCTTCATCGATACCGCTTGTCACACCGATGATCCTCCTGCATGATATCCCGTCAGCCAGACCCCTTATATCAGCGAACCACTAGCTTGCTCAACCGATATGAAAACATCACCCCGATACTTGAAAACCAACCTGATGACCAACCACCAATCATGATGACGTCACCGTCATATTCATACCATACATCTCACCGTTGATCCTTGATGACGTCACCGTCATGTTCATACCGGGGTGATCCTCAGCAGCAAGGGTGATATTCAAAATATCACCTGATGTTAGAAATATCACCCCCCGCACAAATATTAGGGTGAACTGTAGCTTCATTGTAACATCGGGGGTGATCTTTGAATATGATTGATGTTCAGAATATCACCCCCTCCTTCGGAATGTGATGAAGCCGGTAGACATGCACATATCACCCCCAACAAATATCTGACGTCCGCAACATCGGGGTGATAAAACAACACGGGGGTGATCCTAACTAAGATCACCCGATATTGATAACATGACCCCCCGGGATATCGGGTCATATTGAAACTTGCAGCAACAACATCGGGGTGATCATAACAAAAATGACTGATATTAGAAACATGACGACCTCGTGGAAATATCAGGCTGACAGAAATATGACGAGGCTCAGAGACTTAGAACTTTTTTGGACTTTTTAGGGAGGGTGCCTGCAGAATTAAATGCTTGAAACCTGACTATTCATGTAGGCGGTAACATGTTAGGTTGTCTATATAGATTAGGTTGCCCTATCTAGGAGACACTTGCTTTATGCCAGATTTTGTGTCCTTGTTGACTCGAGTAAGAAGCTTCTGTCTTCTTTCTCCTTGTCTTTAGAATTTGGTATATGAAATCAACACATTGATTATGAGGACTCCCTAGTCTTTTGTCGTTTATGCCTGATGGTTGGTCACTCTTCCTGTGGTTGCATGCACAAAAGTTTGGATAATAAGATAGATGGGTTTGAAAAGAAACAAGGAAATGTTTTGTTCGTTAAGGAATTGGGTTTTGCCGAGTGAGAGGACAGGGCCAGGCTTGTGCCTGGTGAAAATAATGATAGCCAGAATTAGCCTGGAGTTGTGTTTGAAAAGCAACCATTGAAAGAGTTGATCCACAAAAAGGACACTTTGGTGGGGAAGGAGACCTCCCTTTCGACTCAGGGGGGTGGTGTCAGTGGATGACCAACCAAAAAGAAACATATGAGCTTGAATCCATCAGAAGGGGTTGTTCAACGCCCCCTAGAACGATTTGGTTTTGAACCGCCCTGTGGTTTCTATTGTTGTCTTGTAGTTTTGAGTTGTTTGCTCTTAAGCTGTTGGTCCTTGTTTCAGCGTTGCTGCTCTTTCGTCGTGGGTCAGCTCCGGGTTTGTTGACATTTTGCTATCTGTAACAGGGTTCCAGGATCCCTTCAAAACCTACTTTTACCGCTTTTTAATAAAAAACAACTCTTTGTAATATTTTAAAATCTTTGGCTCATGATTTCTAACCTAGACCACTACTAAAGGAAAAAAGGGCCAAAAAACTCTTAGTAAGTCACTATTTTCGCTACTTTTTGATTACCAAGATCCTGTGAAGGCAAGGTGAGAACATACAGTGGGTAGTTGTAGTAGACTACTAAAAGGTTATTGCTGCTGCAAAACGAGGTCTTGGAAAGTGCTCTAATACCACTTGGTATGATCTTACCTACAAAAGATGATAAAAACAAAAACATGCAGAAAGAACAAGATGCTCAATGAACATAGAGAATAGCTGCAAATATGCTTATATTAATAAGTCAAATAGAAAATATTGTAAGTCTTCGAGAAGGCAACCTCCTTAAGAGTAGAGATTTGATACAAAATGTGATTCAAGATGATCCTCTCTTTATTACAACACCAATATATAAGTATCACAAAAGGTGATCTATGAGGTAGAACCCATTGGGATAAACCCACATGCTTAATATGAACTCATTACACTATTACAACTTCATGTGATGCATGTGGGATAAATCCACAAAATGCAATATCAACACATTCTAACAACCTTAATGGTCAAGGGTTGGCCATGTTGGCCATCATACATGTATCTCCACAAATCCTAAAGACCAACACCAAAACCTAAGGTTAGGGATATTGTCCACTAAGGTAATGGGTAGAACTTATGCTTAGACTATGGCATGAATGGGCCAATTCTTGTGAGTGGGTAAACTCACCTTCACTTAGGACTCAGTTAGACCCAGGAGGGTATTTCAGACATCCTTAACAAGACAATGAATGTATGATGATAAAACAACATAGAAACATTCAACAACTATATCCAATATGTGATATGTCCCAAAACTTGTCACTAAGCCTATAGCACATTAGTTGCTTGTAAGACCTCTTTTCAAGCTGATAATGATATTCATATACACGTATTTAAAGATAACAATAGTATGTATGCTCTTATGGATGTTTTCCCTTAAACCAACCATACACATGTAATAAAATGATGACTTGGTCACAAGTTCCTCCAATAGTTTATCAATCTTGGCTTGTATGAAATATGACAACAATAATATCAATGGAATAGGTGAACAAGATGGATCCTAACCCTTAACTAAAACAAATGAGGATAAGGATATTACAAGAAGAATGTGTTTGATCATTTACCACTTAGAACTAGTGCCTACTCCAATGGGCAACAAAGTCATAACTTGCAAGGAGGAAAAGAGCACACCTACAACTCACACCTGGAACTAGATTTGCTTACACAAATCAATGATAAAGCTTCACATAACCAAACATTTTTAATAATCCATCAAGAAGCTACAATAACCCATATGAAATGAAAGGAAGACCATTACAAAGGCTTGCAATGCTTTAAAATGTTGTCACACATTCATCTAACTCTCATTACATTCATACCATCAAATGTGGCAACAGGAAACCCACAACTAGGTTCAAAGATTCCTCTAAATTATTACAATCGACTATGGAGATAGTCAGTTGCATACATTGTTTCAATTAAAACCCTTATTGTGATTTACATGTGACCTTGTCACTTGCAGATTGGACCTAAGAGATTGAAACCCTAGAACAACGTTGAGACATTTTCAGTCAAGATGACAATAAAAATGACCAACCCTTGTTACATCTTGCATTCTTGTATTTCTAACACTCAGTTACATTGCGTTTTGCTTGGCTCATTGTGGGTTGTAGGATTTCTTTGCCAGTTTGAAGTATTAAATTCTTTAAGACATCTTCCTAAATAAGAAATCTCCCTTGGATTTAGTATTAGATGACCTGGAATAATGAAGACATCATTCTTGTGCTCAAAAGAGTAGCTTGGTACCATTTGCAGGTATGCAATAACTAGGGTTTTCATTTATGGAGTTGAGGTGCCCATATCCATTTAATCATCTTCACGTGGCCTTGTATGTGGATTTGTGCCTTTGATGGGCTCAATGTCATTTTGGTGGGATTTGGATGATTTTACACACACACCGCATTCACTTCTGGTCATTAATGGCATCTTGAGGTCGTGCATGGCAATAGGTGGAGTCTCCTGCTTGAGTGGTAGGGGTCCATGAAAATGCGTGCTTGAATAGTACAAAGGGGTAAAAAATGTATCGCAAGCCCAAAGTTGGGCGTTTAGAAAATTGTGTGCTAGGATGCATAAATGCCAAGGAGGACAGGGGGGTCAGGGGTTGGGATGAAGGCATGCCATGTGAGTGGAGGAGAGAAAAGTCCATGGGCCCAAGGAAATAGGATGAAGGGATAGTGGGATTCAGGGTTTCGGGATGCCATCTGACAATTTGCTTCATGTATGCAGGCATTGAGAATCTCAAAGGTCCAAAAAGGGAAGGTTTGATGAGGAACAGGGAGAGGGTAAAAGAGTGCTTGCTACTGTGGGAAGAAGTGTAGAGAGGGAAAGGAAATCCTAGATGCTTGAGGAAAGTGTACAAGTGGAATGGCAGTGTTTAGGTTTTACTTGATGTGCTTTGGGGAGAAGGAGATGGAAAAACTCAAAAGGCCATAAATGGTAGGGAGGAGAATCAGGGATTGGGGAAATGGGACATCTCTTCAAGGTAATGTGATAGACAAAAGTCTGCGAGCTTGATGCACAATGGAGATTGGGACTTGGGGAAAACAAATCCCAGGGATTGGGGCAAAGGAAAGTTTGAAGGCTCGAGAAGGACATAGGACATTGGGGTTTAGACATCGGGATGATAGTGTCCTAGGTACCAATTGCATAGGAAATGAAATCCCGAAAGATTGACACAAGGAAGAAGGAATGAGGGGAGTTAGGGGTTGGACTCATGGAATATCTGATGCCGAAGAAAAAAGGGAATGCATAAGCCTATTGGGGATTGGGGTTCGAGAATACCATTTATGAGGTACAGGGTTAGTTGAATGTTTGAAGGTTTGAACCCAATAATAGAAAGTTGGTGGGAGGTGGGGAAACGAATGCTTGGGGAACTAGGGTTGCGGGGAAAAGGAGGCCAAGGAGATTGATAACGAAAAGTCCAAAAACCCACCAGAGGAGAAAAAGAGAAAGGTGAACTACAGGGCATGAGGAAGTGGGATGCCTTTTGATTGGGTACTAAGGTAAAGAAAAGCCCAGACTTTTGGTAGCTTACAAAAGACACAAAATGACCCCAAAGACTTAGGATTTTTGCATTTTTGAGACTTAGGGGTATAACAAAGGTACGAAGGGAGGCAACATACAAGACAACACAAATTTGACCAAGGGGCCCATTGATGGACTTCTTTGATTGGATATCAATGATGGGCATGATAGGGCCAAGGCAACAAAGGGAACACATGACTTAAAAGATTTTGCAATTTTAAGGCATACAAAATATATTGCCAACAGGCCCCACATACAAAATGGGCACCCAAGTCGAATAACTAAACTATGATATTACAATGCTAATAAAATAATAATAGAAATTAGGACATAAGGATCCTAACAAAAACCCACTATTTTGTGCTGGTTGAAATCCACATTTGTGACTGTAGACACCACATTCATAGCTTTGAACCTAATGTGCGGTCCTAAACCTAAAATTGTAGCCTTGAACCTGGGATCTTGTTTCTTTAGAAACTTGTTCACCTTTATATATGTGGATTGGGTGGTGCTAAAAAACACCAATAGGGCCTACTATTGAGTAAGGGAATCCACATCTTGTCTTGATTACAATTAGGCCTTATTAGATAGATTCAATAGTGTTTGAACAAGTTTGAAGACATGCAGTTGAAATGCAAATGCCTATATATTTGTCCTTATGAATGTAGATGTTGATGCAATGCTCTTTATGATCGAATGATGTATGAATGATGATGCTATGGGATGATCACTTGATGTCCAAATGGCCTAGGGATTTGTCCTTTTATATAATACCTTAGGATTGAAATTTGTTGTGCTTGAGTTGGTGTGTATCAACTAATTGGAGACAAGTTGGCTTGGGCCCATGATTAAATTTGATTTTGCAAAATGGGGGTCAAGGTTGCATTGTGGTTTCGACCTAGGACTGAGAATAGGCAAATTAAGGATGGGATTTGGATCTATTGGGAAATGGGACTTTGGCTTAGATTAGGTTCACAAGCTTAGGGTGAATACCAACTTTTGCATAGAGATACACCATTTGAGCACTCGACTATTGCGTTATGCACAAGGGGTCAAAGCGAGTCCAAAATGAGGGGAAAATTGTGAGTGATGCACTTTTCACCTCTACAAATATAAAAGAAAGAATTTGTAAACATATGAGTCCAATTAAAAAATATCAAAGACTATAGCCTAACAAGTTAATTTTCAAGAAAATAATAAATCAAATTACAAATTAAAAAGATTTTTTAATAAATATATTGATATGTGAATTGGCAGACTTGGAGCCCTATCCCTTTGTATATATACATCAAAATCCAAAAGTTTTTTAACAACCATTTAATGGGGTAATCAATTATTTTGAACAAACCAACCTCTCACTCTATAAGACTACAAACATTCTAGTAGTTTCAAGATTTAACTCCCTATCGCATGGTAGAAACCTTACTCTTATTTTTAGAGGATTACAGTGTCAGTTAAAGTGGAGTCTTCATTCTCACACAATCCATCTACCAAATTTTGACTTCAATCCAGTCATTCTCAGATAGGGACGAAAACTGAAATCCCAACTCAAGATCTAATACTTTAGATTGCTCCGAGCCACCTTGTTCTTCCTTTGAAGCTAGTGATGTTGAATCCTCCACACCTAAGTTGTCAGGAGTAGTTCCTTGCTTTTTGAAATCAAAATCCAAATCCTTGGATTACTTTAGGCCCTCCCTCTTTGTCTAGAGAACTAAAGGGGCCTTTCAACATAAGATAGAATATTATTTATTTAAAGAAAACATATGGAAAAACAATCTAAACCAAATAAAATATATATTAAAAAAGCAACCAAAACAATAGTTAAAAAATAAACCTAGTCTAAAAAATCACATTTGGAATTTAAATTATGTATAAAGTTAAAAAAAAATTAAATTTTAAGAGAATGGAAAGGATTAAATAAAAGAGAAGAAAGAGAAGTAAAAGAAAAGAAAGGTGAGTGAATTTATATGTATCAATAAAGGGGTATAGGTCAAGGGATATAACCCTTTATTAGAAAGTTTATTCTTCTTCACTAATAGATTAGTTGTCTATATTAATTACATATTAACAATAGTAAAGTTAGAAATTAAAAAACTGTTTACTTAAATTTTAAAAAATAAACTAAATATAAAAGTTCCTTGTAATTTACCAAACATTTGTAAAGCATGATGTGTGAAGTCTTATGTATCAAAATTCAATAGAGAATATTTAAATAGAATAAAAATTGTAGCTTCATATTTACATGGAATTGCTCTTTAAGGGTATAATTGGATCTGAAAAAAGAAATGATTTTACTACAACCTAGAATGGTTTTATTAGTTATTTTTATCAAAAATTTGCACCATATGAAACTACCAATTTTAATTAATTATTGTGCCACAAACAACCTATGAATAAATCAATATTGGGGATGAAAAAGTCAAAATTGATTTATTAAAGATAAAATTGAAAAAACAAAGTGATAGGATTTGAATACTAGAGAACCAAAATGAAGAATTATCACAAGTTAACTAAATAAAAAATATTAACAAAACTATATTCAATAAGGTGTTGACATTTTGCTTCTTCGTAACTATAATCATAATCTTCTTACAAAAGTTAAGAGTTTGAAGAAATTAAAAAATAAACTATAGAAAGAAAATCAATATATTGAAAAAAAATTTCATTTTTGTAACAAATGAGAAAGATCCAAAGAAACATGTTAAACCCTACCAACACACCCTTATTATTATGAGTATTTTTACCTTTGGTGAAATTTTTGATGACTATAGTCATGCTTTCCAATAATGTGTGGATTTCTATTTCAAGTTACACTCTTGGAGTTCATGGCAACATTACTTAGGTAAATACAATTCAACTATTGTTCTGTAAAGATACTTGGTACCTAATAAGATTGATCTTGGATGGACCAAGCCCAATTTTATGCGTCATTACTTTAAATCATAGTTACAAGACTCGGACTCGCCCGAGACTCGGTAAGCTGATTTTTGATTTGGACTCTGTGCCCAGACTCGGCAAATTGAAAAATTCATGAAATTTAGAGATTTTTAAGGATTTAAAACTTGTTTCATGCACCCTTTAATATATAAAACCTTAAAGACACAATAAACTCATCAAATAGAAGCTACTTTGATCACATACACAAGTATACATCGATCACATAAGTATAAATGTAAATTTTAGCTAAAGGAAATGACACATTTAGATATATAAATATTGTCAAATGTATACAAAACTCATGGAATATGAAATTCATGGAATCTAAAGTTCAAAACAAATATCATAACAAAAACTAGAAGTCTATGGCTCAGAGGAGCCTGCATCACTTGACCCAATATCACAGCAAGTCTTGTGTGGGTGTCTAAGATAGGTCTTGGATGATGATGCAACCATGATATCTGTCTGTGTCTCAGTGACACTCACACCAACATCCAAGGTGTGTGCTTGTGCTCCATCCTCCTCCTCTGCCATGGCTATTGCCTCTGTCTCTCTATCTACTTGGTCAACCCAATCAAGGTTTTCATCACCAAAGACAGGATTGTCAACCTTAGTGATCCAATCTGATTGTGGATCAAGCTCCTCTAGTGTGATTGGTGATAAGTCACTGCCCAAAATCTGTTTGTGGCGAAGGTGAAGGTTGTAATGAACATAAACTAGATCATTCAACCTCTGCACTGACAGTCTATTGTGCTTCTTGGAGTGTATGTGATCAAACATACGCCAATTGAGCTCAACCTGAAGCACTGCATGGTTGGCTCAAGACTCGAATTGCAATCATTTGAAGATTTTGGTACCCTTAGCACCAAAGTTTTCCCACCATGCATCTGAGATGAGAAAAAGAAAAAATCAATCTTTAATAATAATGTAAAAAAAGGAAAAATTTTAATTTTTAAACTTAAAGTTTGCCTGCAACAGATTTTTACTTGGCTGCAATGTCGATCGAGTTGCCTTGCATATATCTCGTGCAAAGAGATCTCCTTGTGCAAGTCTAAAGAGGTCAATCTTGGGGACTATCTGTGTTCCAAGAAGAGAAGTAGGCACCATCCGCTCTATGACTGTGTAGAGCCCACTCAAAACCTCTTCATCCGCCTTGAAATTAGGGTGGAATTGGAATGCTGAATTGAGGAAATAAGTAGCTACGTGTAGGGGCTTGTGAAGCTGGAGGTGCCATCGTCTATCAATAATCTCCCATATGGGGAGGTACTTATCCTCAACTCCCGCATAAATGGATCTAATGGTCTCCTTGGCCCTATCCATGTCCTCATATATGTAGCCCATTGCGGGCTTCTCCCCATTCCACTAAAAGCTCTGTGAATTGCAATTATTGTGTAACATTAACATAAATCAGTGTGAAGTTGTGAACAAAAATAAACAAATAAAATAGAAATATGAATAAAAATATAAAGTAGATTTACCTCTACTATCTCCTTTGCCGGTATCCAAAAGCTTTGCTCATCAAAAACCCAATCAACCACATCAATCTCTGCATTGGTCTTAGCATATGATGAGGAAGTCCACTCCTCACTAACAAACACGTGCCGCAATCCTGCCTTTGCCTGAAGCAAGGATTGTAATGTGATAAAATTTGTTGCAAAACGGGTTATGCCAGGACGAGCCAACTCCTTCCTCGTGAAATTACTCATTAGGTTGAGGACCCAAGTATGATTATAAATGTATTGACAAATATTTCTAGCTTGGTCTACACATGCTTTGATCCATGGAATCTTGCCAAGATCCTCCAATATGAGGTCAAGGCAATGAGTAGCACAAGGAGTCCAAAATAAGGATGGGTGCCTATCCATTAGTAGTCTACCTGCAACAACATAATTTGCTGCATTATCTGTCATTATTTGCACCACATTCTCCTCACCCACCTCAGTCAAGATTCCCTCCAAAGCTTCATAAAGGAATTCAACATTTTTTGTGTTTCTCGAAGAATCAATAGATTTGATGAACATTGTGGCACCTGAGAAAGGAACAAAATCAATGATTCAATAAAGTTGTGATTAAAAATCTTAATCACTAAATCAATGCATTTCAAAAGTACAATCATCTGAGGAAGAAACAAGAAAATTTAGCAATGTTCTATTTCTTCTATCCATCCAACCATCAGTCATGATGGTGCAACCCTTCTTCCATATCTCTCGCTGCTCATCAATTGTGGCTTTCACATCAGCCATCTTTTGAGACAAAATGGAGCCCTTTATCTCCTCATCATTAGGGGTTTTGAACCCCACTCCACAAACAATAATGAAATCCACCATGTTTTGCCAATGAGGAGACCTAACACAAATAAATTAAATAAGTATTGTAAAATTGAGAGTTATTAACTTTGAATTCTATATACCTTGAAAATTAAAAATTCAAGAGACATAGAATCAAACTATATATTTTAAAACAAAAAAATGAATTAGCTGGTTGCGTGGAATGGGATGGTGCAATAGAACCAAAAGTCTCCAATTGCACTTCTAGCTGCATCATGTTTATCTTTATTCCAATCCATGCTTTCAAGTGACGGTTGGGAACTTGGAGTAGTGCGTGGCAAAATATATGAATCCAACCTAGATGCACAAACTCTAGGCCCATTGCTAACACTGCCACTGCCACTACCTGATTCCGTAGATGCACGAATTGGAGGAATGGAAGAAGAAGACTCTCTAGTTCCACCAATGGTTGCTATCTCCTCACTATGCCTCTGTTTTTAGTCCTTTTTGCTGCTCAAAGGTTTCCAATTGAACTTGCACTTCACGTATAACTTCAAGAGGTGCTTCTATGCATGGTTTAGCATCTTGGCGTGGTATATGTGCAAGGTGATATTTCAATCTATTAATGCCTCCCCCTTGCATTGTTTGTTTGCAATGAAAACAAGTTACCTCTCCTCTCTTTGCCCTAGGGATGGCATGTTTCCAACAAGGGTCTCTTCTTATTGGGGTTGTCATTGTGATTAAGACAATTTATAAATGTAAAGAATGCTGCAATAACATATAAAGAGAAAAAAAATTAACGTTTATGGTCTATAATTAAATTAATATAAAAAAAACTAGGGTTTGGAACTATAAAACTAAATAAAAATCCAAAAACACCTAGGGTTTGTTCAACAAAAAAATTAAACACACCTAGGGTTTGTTCCTTGGTCCACTAAAACAAAATAGAAAAAAGGAGAAAAGAAATGTAAAAGAGGAATGAAATTTAAAAAAACAAAAACAAAAAAAACTTGAAAATACAAACTTACCTCTTAAATCTTGCTTGAAATCAATGGTGAGCTCTTCCCAATCCTTTGTAGACTCCTCTAGATGCACCAAAAGTAGCTACAAACCTACCCAAATGCGATTCAACCACATATTTTAGCTAAATCTCCTTGCTGGTTTCCCTTCAATGCAATCCAATCTTGCCTCAAAACTCTTTTTTTTTCCCCTCCTTTGGTTTGAAAATGAAACGAAGTTGCTTTTAGGGTGTAGGAGAGAAGTATAAGTGACTTTGCTTTTAGTGAATGTGTTTTTTTTTGCTTTTTTTAATGTTTTTTTAATCTCACTCAACCGCGACTTAGTCTTGCCATCGGGACTCGCCTAGACTCGGCGAGTCTGGAGACCCAACGAGTCTGGCGAGTACTCGAAAGGTGAGTCTCCCAAACTTGTTTCGGGTGACCTGGCTCGCGACTCGCTGAGTCTGGGCGAGTCTGAGCAAGTCTTGGATCACTACTCTAAATATTTACCCAAGTTATAGTGATCATATTCCAATGGTGCTTTGAGGTTAAAGCTTTTCCAACAATGGAGGGCATGCTATAGATCTAATTAAGCTTGATCTATGTTACCCCAAGTTTCCGGGATGGGGATGGCAGGGGATGAGGGGACGAGTTTCTAGGACGACTTTTTTTGGGGCTATTTTTGGGGACGACAGGGGACGGCAAAGGGAACGACTATATAAAAAATAGGGAAAATTTAAAATATATAGGGAAATTTCAAATATTTATATGATAACATTAATAAAGTTTCATCATATACATTATAGATCCTTAATACATAACAGTTGAGTTGAGTTGAGAGTTCACATGAGAGTTGAACAAATTAGCAAATTTCAAAACCTAACCGCTTTCATAATTCATTGTCAATATTAATGTGATATTAAAAAATACAACAAAATTCCCAAAGGCTGCAAGTTTCACTTTCAACTACAATATGAAAATACAAAAACAAAAAAAGTATGCTGCTGCCCCCTAATCTGCATTTGGCAAAGTTTGATGCCATCAAGGGTTGTTTATTTTTGGCAGACTTTTCTCTTCCGACAAAGTTTCACTTTGCCAAAACTTCAATTTTTCACATGTTGCTGAGTGTTAAGAGTTTTAAAGGTGATTTTCAATCCTTATCATCATCCAAACACTTGGTTGTTACCTGTTCAAACTTACATAAAGATCAGTCATACTTTCAGTATATTTGCAAGTGGATTTAGCAGATTTCAAAATGTTTTGGCTGCTCACACTCAGTTATCAGTGTTCGCAATCACCTTTAGTAGTCTTATTGCAGGTTCAGCCGGTTGTTTAGAAATTTATGAGTGGATTCCAGTCATCAAAGAGTGATAACTGTTACATGAATAGTCTACCAAACATTTAAGGTTTCAGCATTGAAGAAGACTGCACATTAATTTCTTGCCCTAGAGTTTTGTAATAAGACAAAGATGGTTTGAAGGTCTTCATCAAACATACTGCTGTTCACATTCTTTTGAGCTAATTAGGGTTCTGTCACACTTGCAGCAGGTTATTGGTTGAGCAAAAACAAGGTATCAGCAATGTAAACATCATTTTAAAATGAAAATGCAGTTGTTTTTCCCCATATAGGGTCAGCTGGGGTGTGGGGGACCACCTAAAAGCATTAAAATATTGTTTTTTTAAGCATTGGGCTTTTTTTTTTTAAATCATTGCTTTTTATTGGGGATGGAAACGGTCAGGAGACCTCACAGACGTCCGACTGTCTCGGGGCTGACTAGTCGTCCCCTTTTGTTTTCTGGGATGTCCCCACCTTTTTTGAATGTTCCTTGTGATTTTTGAAAATTTGGGGATGTCCCGGGGATGTTCCCTAGGCATCCCCACGTCCCCGGAACATTTTGGAAACAGGGACGCCCCAAAAAATGGTGGGGACATGTCCTTGGGTTTCCTTGAGCCCAATTAATTATTAATGATTGCTCCCAAGAGATGGAACTTGTCACCTTGATGAGACACTACCTATAACAAGTGATCCTTGATTTGCATATAAATAACCTATCTCTAATTGATTCATTTTTAACTATCAAATGATATATTGTATTTTACATTTCATTATATAAATATATTCAGTATTTATTTATTTTGATAGAATAATGAGGGTTCTATTGGGGTCCTCACCCATAAACCAAAAAAAATACAAGAAAGAAGGCACTAACATCGAGAGACATTGAGGCTAAAGCCTACCAAACCAAATGCTTACTGAAACAAACATCAAGTCCCCTCAACTATAATATCCCCTTTCTAATAATTTCTAAATATTCTGAATTTTCAATAAAATTTGCAATTTTTTTTGTATTTCTATTGCAATATTTAATTAAATAAATTCTGATTATCAAATTGTAATTGCAGCCAATAAAAATAATGGAAGTTATGAATGGAGGGTACAACATGTACCTTTTTATTTAATATCTAATAAATTATATATGAAAGGTACAACAAAAAATATTATTCAATAGATTCCCAGAAGAAAATATTTTATGACATAATTTATTTAGTAACAAGGATTACAAAAGAACTTGAATCTGATTTGATAAATATGGTACGGCTGCCTGCAGACTTGTATGGCTTCTTAAGACTTGTATGGTAGACCACAGTACTCCTCCAAACTGATTGCTGCCTTATGAAGGATGTACAGCTAGCTTTAAATATGTAAATTGCTACCTTTTGAGATGATACAATAGATGCAAACAAAACAATAGTCTTTGATATCATAGAAATGGTACGGATGCATAGGAAAAGTATAGCCAGCTTCAAAGGCCCCAAATGAATTACAAAGTAATCACAATTTGTCATTGGATTATATATTGGAATATCCACAACTGGAGACATTGGTAATAAATGAGACCTTTAGCACAACTGTAAACTTCCAAACTAAAACTAGAAAATTCTTTAATCTTAGCACAATATGATTTTTGGATGAAATTGCCGGGATTAAATCAAAGGGGTTTTGTCCTCCAATCCTCTAGAAACCATGAGGGTTTTCGTCCTTTGGTAAAAGTTGAACATATATGCTCAAGCTCTACAAAAAGTTTTTTTTTTGATAATAAAATAGCAACTTCGAGGAATTTCCTTCCTTTATAGATCTTTTTCTGCTTTTTCTTTTCCCTCCAAAAGTTTCCCACTTACGAGATCTTTTGATATCATATTAATATGACCTTTTAATTAAAATAATAATAATATTTAAGTTATCCCTTTTTAATTTTTTAGACTAAAATATAAGGATAAACTTAAAACATTATTATTAAAATATTTCTCACTCAACACCTTTAGCCTACGTGAAATTATAAATAGGCTACGGTTTCATCCCAATAACTTAAATCGAAAATGGGGACATGATAGTCTACCCTTCCCAGAATTGCTTGTCATCAAGCAATTTTAGATTGGGATGTTCAAGTACCTTTGCATTCTCCCATGTAGCATCTTCATGGGGAAAATGTTGCCAACGTACTAGATATTCTATAATAGTCTTGTTTTTCAACATCTTCTCTTTAGTATCAATAATGGCTTCTAGAACCAAGATCAATTTGCCTTCATCATCTAGAGGAGACAATTCTACTGAAGGAATAATTTGTTGCCCAAGTGTCCTTTTGAGGCATGAAATATGAAAAACATTGTGTATCCTGCTTTGTTCTAGCAGCTCTAATTCATAAGCTACTTCTCCAACTCTTTGGGAGATCCTGTAAGATCCACAGAAGCGAGGTTTTAGCTTTTCTACTCCACTTCTCTTTAGAGGAGATTGCTTGTATGGTTGTAACCTCAAGAAAACTAAGTCTCCAACCTCAAAAGATCTATCAATATGGTGTTGATCAACATACATGTGCTGATTTTATGCTCTTTGGAGGTTCGCCTTGAGTGACTCCAAGATTTCCTGGCTTTGTTTGACCATGTCTTTAGCCCCTGTCACTCTGCTATCAGTTAGGACTAATCAACAAAAGATAAAGTGTCATAACCATATAAAGCCATGAATGGAGTCATTCCAATAGACATATGATATCCCCCAAATGGAGCCATTTGATTTAGGGATACTGCTGCCCCGCTACATAATTCCTCAAATAACCTTCTACCCACTTGTTTACAATTTCTGTTTGGTCATCTGTTTGTGGGTGGTAATTGGTACCGAGAATTAACTCTGTTCCTGCCAAACAGAAAAGCTCTTGCCAAAATATACTAAGGAATCGGCTATCCGTATCACTCACTATATTTTTGGGCAATGTTTGAAGTTTGAAAAATTCTCTGAAAAATAAATCAGCTACATGTGGTGTCTTATATTTTGTAGATATTGCAAAGGAATGTGCAAATTTAGTGAGTCTATCTACCACAACGAATATGCAATCCTTACCATGAACCTTTGAGAGACCTATAATGAAGTCCATAGAAATGCAAGTGTACCCTGGGGGTTTTTAGGGGTTTCTTGAAACGGGGACGCCTTGGGGACACGGGGATAGGGATAGAACGTCCTCATACCATTCCAAAAATGAAGAAAAAATGGGGATGTTCCAGGGATGCCCCCTCTAGTGCCAAGCTGTCCTTGCATGAAATGATTTTTAACTTTTTTGCAGTGAAAGAAAAAAATGCAGCCTTAAACCAAAGGAAAATCATTCAGGCACACGACAGGAGGAAGGGCGTTTTTTTGTTTTGTTCAGTCAGGAGGAATGCAAGGAATGCAGTGCAAGCTTTGTGGATTGAGCACTTGATCTACCTTTCAAAGTATTTCTTAATAGCAGCGCCTAGAATCTCATGTCGAGTCGAGATCAATCCTGACGGCCGGGGTCGAAGACCCAATCCGAAGGTGTGAGCGATAGCGGGCCTTGAACAAATTGATGCACTAAACCAGGAATGCTCACATTCACATTGATGTGAACCATTGAATATGCACCTTACGTGTTTGGAAATTTGCGGATTGAATGAATTTGAAAATAATGTGTGCAGAAAAATTATTAGTATATTTATTATTATTTAATATTTATATTAATATATTATAACACATAAGATTATTAAATTTTAATATATTTATTATTATTGATATTAATATATTATAACAAATAAGATTATTATAATATTATTATAAATATTAATATATTATAATACATAAGAGTTTAATATATATATATACACACACACACACATACACACACGTCGCCTTGCCGCCCTCTCGCCGTCCTTTAAATTTTTGAAAAAAATTGCCGTTCTCGGGAACCCTTCCCCGCGTCCCCCTGTTTTGGAAACTCGGAGAAACAATGAGAAATACTCTTCCATTTCTGATTTGGAATTGGAAGGGGCTGCAGTAGACCAACTTGAAGTACTTGTTCTATTTTATTTTGTTGACAGGTAACACACTCCTTGACATGCGTAAGGACATCTCCCTTGAGTCCTCTCCATGAAAATCTTTCGTTGAGTTGTTTGTAGGTTTTAAAGTACCTAGGGTGACCAGCCAAGGGTGTATCATGTATTGCTCTCAGAATTTTATTCTTTATCTTAGACTCTGGGATTAGATAAATTATAAACTCTATCCATTTAAAGGATAAGATCATTTGCTACTTTGTACTTGTCATCATGTACTTTCCCTTCAATAATTTTAGTAGCAAATGTGTTTTTTGCATACTTTACTATTATGACAACTTTCCAATCAGCAGAGATAGCATACATAGAGTTTAAATTTGGCATTCTAGACAATGCATTAACTACAATATTATTCTTGCCTTTTATATACTCTATATCAAAGTCGTATGCTTCAATTTTACTCACCCATTTTTACTATCTATCATTTAGGTCTTTTTGATTGAGAAAGAACTTCAAGCTTTGTGATTAGATTTTATCACAAACTTACCACATACTAAATATTGTCAGAATTTGGCCAGGGCATGCATGATGGCCAACATTTCTTTGTCATAAATGGAAAAGCCTCTTTCCATTTCCTTGAGTTTTTGACTCTAATAAGCAATGGGATGTCCATTTTGCATTAACACTGCCCCAATTCCCTCTCCTGAAGCATCAAATTCAAGAACAAAGGGAAGTGAAAAGTTTGGAACAACCAACATTGGACATGAACTCATGACCACCTTAAGCTTATTAAAAGCTCTCTGTGTTGATTCTGACTAAGAGAAATCTTCTTTCTTTGTCAAATTAGTCAAAGGTACTACAAGCTACGAGCACTCTTTGACAAATCTCCTATAATATTTTTGCAAAGGCCAAAGAAGCCTCTTAATTGAGTCAAGGTTCTAGGAGGTGGCCAATCTATGATTGCTTGTATTTTTTTGGGTCTACTTGGACACGTTTGACACTAATAGTATGTCCCAAGTATAAAATTTCACTCATTCCAAAATTCCAAATTCACATTTAGATTCTTTTGCATAAAATGATTGCTGTTCTAAAATGCTAAGAACCATATCTAAATGCCTCAAATGGTCCTCCCATGTTTTTTAGTATACCAAGATATTACCAAAGAAGACAAAGATAAATTTTCTCAAGTGGTTTAGGAATACCTTGTTCATGTAAGACTAGAAGGTTGCTAGAACATTTGTCAAACCAAAGGGCATGACCAAAAATTCATAATGTCCATAGTGACACTTGAATGTCGTCTTATGCACATCCGCATCTCTCACCTTAATATGATGGTATCCCGATCTAAGAGCAATCTTAAAAAATACATTGCTCCATGTAGCTCATCTATCAATTCATCGATCTTGGGAATTGGATAATGTTTTTTGATAGTCTTTTGATTGAGGGCTTTGTAGTCAATGCACATCCTCATTGTGCCATCTTTCTTTTTTACCAAGACTGTAGAAGAGGCAAAAAGACTAGAGCTTGGTCTGATATGACCCATATCCAAAAACTCTTTGATTGCTTTCTCTATCTCATCCTTATGCAACCTGGTAATAATAGGTTTGGAACATGTTTCCAGCTCCACTATATGCTAAAATCCTCTATCTGGCAGTAATCCTAGAGGTATATCATTAAACACCATGCTATGTTTATCCAAAATGGACTGTATGTCTACTTGATAGGACTTTTGTGTGGTGGATGAAGCTGAAGTTATCAAACAATGTGCTGCCCAAGCCACTTGATTTCTTCAAAATGATCTTTCCATCTTCTTAGCTAAAACTATTATGGGAGCCCCATTGGAAATGCCATGAAGTACTATATCCTTACCTACTGATTTGAATTTTAATTCCATTGTTTGGTAATTCTGTGAAAATTTCCAAGGGAATGTAGCCATTGCACTCCTAAGACCATATCGGTCTCACCCAGATCAACTACGTAAAAATCATCACATATTTTGTGACTCCCCATTGTAATATTTAGCTATCGGATTTTGTGTGCAAGGAATTGTGAAACCATCTGCCGTTATAACATTAAATCCCTCAAAGGTTTCTGTTTCCAAACCTCTTCTGGTAACTGATCCTTTATCTATAAAATTGTGTGTTGCCCCCCTATCCACTAACACAGTAATTTTCTGCCCATGCAGAACTCCACAAACTCTGAAAGGATGGTACTAGGAGCACCTAAAAGTGTGGCAAGAGTGTCTCTTGTAGTTTCTTCCGTCTCCTTTCTCTTAGTTTCTATTTCCTCTTCGTAGACTTTTACCTCCTATTCCTTTGCATCAATCACTTCATTGGAGATTACCTCTATATAGTGTACTTGACCTCGGCCTAAACATCGGTGTCCTGGTTACCATGGCTCTTTGCAAGAAAAACATAGTTTCTTTCTTCGAAATTCATTTCTTGTTTCATCATCTTGCCTTGCTCTGGGTTTTGTGGAGCTATAGCTCTGTGAAATGCTTTCCTTTGTTGGACCATTGGTAGTGCTTTTGGAACAAATTTGTTTTTATGAACTGAAGCATCTAATGTGAATGATCTTTTTATGGCTTCTTGTAGTGAAGGTGGATTGAAGGCCTTTACCCAACCTCTGAGAGGTTCAGATAATCCTTCCATAAACAAGAAAGTGTTTCTCCTCTCTGATATATCTGGGACCATCACAAATAGTCTTTGGAATTTAGTCATATAACTGTCAACAGTAGTGAATTGCCTTAACTGAGCTAGTTCCCTGAAATGTGTTTCCAGCTCCTTTTTGTCAAACCTGTCAATGAGTCTTTGGCTGAATTCTTCGTAAGTTCCAATAAGACTGACCCTGGGTAATCAACCCATGGTACCACCATTTGTGTGCTATACCTTCTAGATGAAGTGTAGCAAATTTAATGGCATCTTCCTCATATATTGGATTTAGTGAAAAATAAGAGTCCACTTTCTAGATCCAAGCACGAGTTGTGCATTTGTGTGAGCCATCAAATGGCGGGATGGTCAATTTACTCAATCTGTTATGCAATTCTCTATGCACCTGATTTGTATTTTGTCTTTTATCAATTTTTGATTCACCTTTGATCTTAGAATTATAGAAATTAGTAAGTGACATCTTTGCATGAAAATTGAACCAAGAGACTTATACTCTTGAAACTGTGCTGCAAAGTTGTTTCCTTCCTGTATTGGTTCTTCTTCCTCTGGTTGTTCTTCCCTATGTAAGAATTTAGGCTGAAAAGGCCTAGGTGTAGATCCAATTGTGGTTCTGACAGTTCTATTATTTTGCCGTTGCACTTACTTCAGCTGTAGGATTTGGTCCTTGCCGAGGAATAGTTAAGTTCTGTGTTGTCTGTAACAACTGTGCCATAAGATTGGTCATTTGTTGCTGCCCTTGGTTCATGTTGACAATCGCATTATATTGAATCTCATCTTTTTCCTCATTTGTTTGGCTCCTTTCTCCTCTTTCTCTTCTATCACCCATTTTGAATTCTTCGATCATTGGTTCTATGCCTTGATTTTGTATCCTTCTCTGATAAACTATGTAGTTTTTATCACTAGGCTGCATTAATCTGTATTTTCAAACCCTCAGGCTGGCAAGAAGATAGATTTGATACCACTGTAATATCCCCTTTTTAATAAATTCCAAATATTATGATTTTTCAATAAAATATGCATTTAAAAAAAAAAAATTCTATTGCAATATTTAATTAAATAAATTTTGATCATCGAACTGTAATTGTAGCCAATGAAAATACTGGAAATTATGAATGGAGGGTATAGTAGGTACCTTTTTATTTAATATCCAATAAATTATATATGAAAGGTACAATAGAAAATATTATTCAATAGATTCCCATAAGAAAATATTTTATGACAATTTATTCAGTAACATAGAATACAAAAGAATTTGAATCTGATCAGATAAATATGGTATGGTTGCCTACAGACTTAATGACTTCTTAAGACTTCTATGGTAGACCACAATACTCCTCGAAACTAATTGCTTCGTTATTAAGAATGTATGACTAGATTTAAATACATAAATTGCTACCTTTTGAGATGGTACGATGGATGCAAACAAAACAACAATCTTTGATATCATAGAAATGGTACGACAACATAAGGAAAAGTACGTCCAACTTCAAAGGCCCCAAATGAATACAATTTTTCTCTAGATTATATATTGGAATAGCCACTGTTGGAGACACTAGTAATAAATGAAACCTTCAATACAATTGTAAACCTTCAAATTGAAACTAGAAAATTCTTCAATCTGAGCACAATATGATTTCTGGATGAAATCACCGCAGTTGAATTGAAAGGGTTTTGTCTTCAATCCTCTAGAAACCATGAGGGTTTTTGTCCTCTAGTAAAAAGTTGAACATATATGCACAAGCTCTGCAAAAAAGGTTTTTTATGATAATAAAATAGCATGCATAACTTTGAGGAATTTCTTTTATAGATCATTTTCTGCTTTTTCTTTCCCCTTCAAAAGTTTTCCGCTTACAAGATCTTTTAATACCATATTAATACGATCTTTTAATTAAAATAATAATAATACTTAAGTTATCCCTTTTTAATTTTTAGAATAAAATATAAAGATAAACTTAAAACATTATTATTAAAATATTTCCCATTCAATGCCTTTAGCCTATGGGAAATTATAAATAGGCTACAGTTTCATCCCATTAACTTGAATTGGAAATGGGGGCATGGCATCAACCAACCCCTTGAGCCAAGCCCGAAAAGGCCAACACAAATGAACACCAATCACTCCCATAGGAAAAAGATTAGCTTACATTGCAATTACAATCCAACCTTATTTTCTTTTGAGATCTCAAAACCTTTTGAGAGGAAATCTTCTTCCTTAGTTGGGCACAAGAAGGCACCATAATCCAATCTCTTCATTTGAAGGGTCAGCTTTAGTAGGGACTAAAGGGCAAAGAGCTATCTGCCAAAGTAGGATCACCAATTAAAGAAGAAATAAGGGCAACAAAGTATCAACTGAAGAAAAATCTCCAATAGAAGGGAAGGCAACATCAATAGGAGGAAGAGTAGATTCTTGAGCCACTTGCAAGGCCATAGACTTAACCTCACTTGAATCTCGTGGAGGATCATTCATAGGAGAAGGATTACCAAGTGCCTTAAGAGGATCCCAACTCTAGACACCAATAAATGATAAAGCTTAGCATCCTTCTACTAGGATGTTGGTCTAGAAATGTTATGTTTAGATCAGAGAAATCAACTGCCAAATGACCTAGACCAAAACAACGACAACAAAATGCTAGCTTTTCATAATCAAATTGTTCGGTCCAAATGCAATTCTGCATCTGGAGCCTGATCTTTGTTGGTAGACCTTTCGATAAATCCATCACCACCAAAATGTGAGCAAAGGTAGGATGGGAGAGGGCATTGGTCTTAGAAGACATAGAAATGAAAGAACCAAGAGAGCTTCCAATAGCCTGCAAATTAGAATCGATCTAGAATTGGCAAGGAAGATAGGGTAGTCTGACCCAAATAGGAAGCACTGAAAAGGATTTGGAAAGGGGATTGAAAGTCGGATACCACGACTTCATCATCAAAGCAGCCTTGCCTGAGAACTAGGGCCCTCTCTCCATAATTGCCCTTGTCTCAGGGAAACTAGCAAACAACAATAAATAAATCCTGTGCCTAGAGACAAATGTCAACATCACTACCCAAAAAAGGTTTCCAGCTAAAGGTTACTAGTCATGCAGGGTACCCAGACTAGGCCAAAACTGATTGAATTTATAGATTAGACCCTTCTCCTTATAGCAGGCCTCCTCAGCCAAAACTTTTGACCCTAAAACAATCAGGGGAGAATGCTCAAAGCACAGAATTGGAGGAGCACCCTTTATAGGCTTACCACTATTTGTGGCAGATAAAGGAGTGTGAGCATCCCTAGAAGCGGTGCAAACCCTCATAGAAAACTGTGCATCCTTAGGGCATGAGGAAATAATGGGAGCTAAACTAGAAGATGGAAGGCTAAAGACATAGAAGGAGACCATAGGGGAGGGGTACAAAAGGACTCAGATCCGGGTGTCCAGGCATGGCAGGAGTAGTCATTATAGGAGGATCCACCTCAAAGATAGAAATGGGGTCAACCCTTCCATGCAGATTCACCTTTAAGGCGATTTTAGAGAAAGGAGAAAACACTATAGCTGAATAGGGTTTGGGAATAGCAGCCACAGCAGCAGCAGAAGTTGCACAAGCCATCACAGAACCTTTTTGTAATACTTAGATGTTACTACTCCGATCAAATATGTTCCATATTTACTGTCTACCTAGTAAGTATATTAGATTCCTAAACTTTTCTTGTGTCTATCCTTGAGTTCGTATGTAAAATATTGTATTTCTTAACCATAATCCTTTATTGACTCCATCTTTCCTTGTTGAGAATTGCCAGTTCAGTATAAATTTGGGCTTAATATGCCAGCACCTTTGTTTCTTTTATAAGTTGTTTTTTAAGCTTCTCTCATATCTTCATTCGACATACATGCCAAAAGATGCTGCAAGGAAGGTGAATCTGAACCCTCTCAGTGGTGACTTGTCAAAACCATAATAAGTTCTTAAAAGGAGTGTTGAAAATCTTATAGCAGACAGTTTCTCTTACAATGATATTGCCAACAATGATGCTGATATTATCAATCACAGATTTATTAGAAAATTGATGTGTTTCTAACTTTCCACCTGTGAAGATTGAAGAAGCAACAGCCACAAAAACATAGACCCATAAAATTTAATGCTGAAACTCAAACGGTTCTACTTACTTTTGTGAAAAAACATGTCAATGACAGATACTATGACAATTGATCTTTCGTTGCTGAGTTTCTTTTTTTTCAGATGTTATTGATATGATAGTTTTTAGGAAAATGTACAACAAATTTAGTGAGAAGTTGTTTCATATTGTCACAAAAGAAATACCAATAGTTGTAAAGAAAACTCAAAGTCTACATATCAAATTTTTTTCTAAAGGAAGTTCATGAGAGGTTAGCCTTAAAGATGTCTATGACTGATCAGACATACTTAAAGAAAAAAATGAGTCTGTTTGTATTAATTTATATCGTAATGATTGTACATGACAACTGCATAGTTCAGTTGTGACTTTCAGTACAATTAACAATTGGATAATGTTTGCAATATAGCGAAAAAACAAATAATTCACGACAAGAAGTCAATTTTGCAGATTTTGTGCATTATGGGCATTGTTCCGTTTGTTATTATTCTGCTGACACCTTACTAGCAGAAGGAATGCATGAATCAGTGCAATGCAGAAGAATTTATCTGGCATTTTGAAAATCTTCTAATAATGCTTCAAGACCAAAGCTTTTTTTGGAGAGATATGTTAAATCCCCACATGTTAGTATAGTATGTAATATAATATTAAATAGTATGGCATATACAGCAGTATATTGTGCACACCCTTTCATTTACCTTTTGATGTGAAAAATATATATTATGTACCATGCTTGTGATTCATTTATCAAGTAAATATTTCTTGTAAAAATATTCCGCAGATATTATTTAATAGTCCTTTTGGACCGTTACACTTCATAGCGATGTAGTTTCTAACCTTTGTGATCCTCCTTGTTTGACCTTAACATATATCCAGAAGCCACCATTCAATCTGCTTCTGCAACAGACTGCCATGATTTCCCACATAAATTCTCTATGCTTTTCCACTTCTTTTTCTCCACAAATACTCAGTGAGTATACACTCAACTGACCTTTTATCTTTTTAATATCTAGAGAGTATATTACTAAATCAACTTTCATCAGCCAAAACCATGCCGAGCAACAGATGGTAACAAAATAGTATTATCCTCTGTTTCTATGTCCTATTAAAATGACTAAACCTATTATTTATTGACACTTTAAACAACATTTTGTTTTCAGTTGTACATGCATTGGTAATATGAGATATACATGGATTTAATTAATAAATATCAAAGAAATTATTTCTTTCCCTCAAATGCCATCATTAGTGAGGAATATGAGTAGATATAGCAGTAGAGTGGAACAACATGACAATTATGTCTTAAGCTAATTATTTTCTTTTCAATGACTTGGTTAGCTTGGGAATCATTTAGGGATTTCATTCCAGAGGAGGAAAGAGGTGACTTTGTTAATGCATATCACAAGCGATTGAATAGCTGTGACAAAGAAATACAGGTATATAGCAAAGATTATAATTGCAATTTATTAAAATCCATTTATGTCCCTAAGTTTTCTTTTGAGTTCTTAAACTAAGATTTTTCCTATTTGCAAAGCATAAGTGATGCAACTTCACTATCATGGATGTAGTGGGATGAGTTTCTGGACATATAAATTTCCCCCAGGGAAGTTCATGTTGTACTACTTTGTGGCTTGCTGTTATGTCTGATGACAAGGTCTATAGCACCAACAGGTGGACAAAGTAAAATGATAATGATGTCTTAATATTTTTACCATGTTACTGTTTTTGCCAGTACTTTAATCTATTTGAACTCCATAGAAGGTCAATTTCTTTAACATCTTAGAAACACTTCTATTTTATTGCCTGGAGTTGAGCAAGAGAGACTTTTATCTTTAGACGTTTTAGACATGACAGAATTCTAAGTGGTCAATGTCTGTTTTACTTGAAGCATCTATTTAAATTTTACTAATACTTACATTTAGACTTGAAGAGTTTACATCTAGATTTGAAAATTCTATGTTGAAACTAGTCAGCAGTTGTCTTATGTAGTTTCTTTGATTTGAATATGAGTAGAGTTTGGATTTATGTAGTTCATACTCTTCATCACTTGTTGACAGGCATACTTGTTCTATATTTGCAGCCAATTAACACATTTTCTTACCGAAGGATATTTATATATTTTATTTATTCATTCTTATTTTTCTTTCCTTCTATTGCAACTTGCAACCTAACTTGAAGCATTTCCTTGCAGAACAAGGCTGCCAAAATTTGGACTAAATTGGAGATGGTGACTTCCTATCTTCTTTCCAATGAAGATTCTCTAAAGAGAGGAGAAGATGATGGATTTGCTTTGGTAACAACAACTATTCTTTGGGGAACCTTACAAACATGACATGTTACATCTGGTGGTGTTTCTTTGAAATTCAAGATGCAGTGATCATAATTAGGTTCAAGGTTTACAATCTGTGAATTGGAAACATTGAAATGATATCTTATGTTTGATCTCACATGCACAATGAAATTAATCATAATTGCTTGTATGCCAACAAAATATAGCAAAGTCCAGAATTAGGTATACTACTTATATGAGAGGTTGCCCACCAAATGTCCCTTTTTTCTATCAAATGAAAGCTATATTTTCTAGATGTTAAAATAAACCAAAAGGTGTACTTAGGTAAATATATATTTACATATTGATAAGAAAATAAAATATTGTAGATAGTTATGTTACCATTAGTAAATGTCTTTGTAGCCGATTTCATCAAATTTCTGATAAAATGACAGCTTAGGTAGTGTATTTCTAATGATAGTTTTAAACAGCTATAGCAACGATTGTCTTAACCTACAACTTTTGGTCCTACAAATAGCATTACTAGTACTAACATTGTCGTTAGTGTTGTGTCATACCTTGTGGGTCCTCTCTAGCTTATGGTTATCTTTGTGATATGTTTTTTTTTTACAACATATTTAATGGCATGGCATGCCTCTATAATGGGATTTTGTTCCACATTAATAATCTCTCTTTTGTGAGAAAGGTGGTTTATAAAGCATTTTCTGCACAAAATTCTTTGTGAAGCGGAAATGGACTTTGGTGGGGAAGTTCCAAAGTTGATGTGTTATGTAGTTTCTTAGTGAGGAATATTTCTTTCAGTTGTACATGCAGTTGTCTTATGTAGTTTCTTATCTAGACTTGGCCCCATCATCCAAACTCTGAAAGTATGCCTGTCAACAAGTGATGAAGAGTATGAACCCTGAAACCCGACCACTTGTCACCAAGCTTCTGCTGCTCCACACTGTCAAAAACATCATCCATGCTCCATGAGTCGTGAAGCAACTCATCTAGATCCCAAGTGTCAAGCTTGTCACCCCCTGGATCCCAAATCACCCTGTCATCCCATCCGACAAACATGAAGAGTTGGAAGCATCCCAAAGTGCTAACAACACAAAACCAATTCCAACTCCTGTAGATCTCCCATGGATGTGAAGAATAACCAACATAGGTGCAAGAAAGTGTATAACAGCTCCTCCTTTTTTGCTGATGTAGAACGCAACAACAACCTCATGACTGAAAATCAGTCCTATGTGGATGCAAATAACACCGTCAAGGTCATAGGATGATAGAGTATCAACCCTATGCCACTCTCCAAGGGTGAGGAGATGATGCAAATCTCCGCCAATCTCCTAAACAACCACTGTCCTCCAAGAGTTATGCAAGAAATCCATGTTCCATAAAGTAGAACAGCCATCTCCTATCAATGTAGGGAGTAGGTTCTCATGAACTAGGGCTGGAACACCAATGCAAACATGCTCACCTCCACGCCCAACGCCATAGTCTAGCTGCAATGCAAACATTAATGCTTCCCAATAACAAATCATAGCAATGTCTCCTTACCTAGGTCATGAGCTAGCTGCATCTCCAAAGTATGCCAATCAAATGCAATTGTCTCCATAGCATGCATCACAAATCTTTGAAATAGAGCAACTACATACTCTACCAAAGAGTCATCAACAAGATGAGACTCATCACAAGCAAACTCCTCGGGTGCTCCATAAATGATCAAAGACCAAACCAAATCTGCATCACCCATATCTCCATCTACATATGTAGTCATAACACTAGTGGCCGATCTACAAAGTGTATGCTCCATAATGCCATCCAAGTGTATGCTATGACCATTCAAATGGCTTTCCAAAAGAAGTGACACCAAATGCCTATGTGAACAAACAAAGAATTTTGAATCATACCTCAAACCTGATTGCTCCACTTGCTTGGCCACCATACAAGGCTCATTCCACATATGCCACATGCTTTGAATCTTCTTTGGCTCTACCATGACATGCTGTACTAACACAAATAAGACCTCATGTTTGTCTCCCAAATGAGTTCCAACAAAATAAGAAGTCTTCTTACTATCATCCTCCTGAGTAGGAGCTGCCAACTCATGATTATGCAAAACCCAAAGACTGCTGTTCCAAATCAGAAAGTCAGAACAGCTATCATGCCTTTCCATAGTGTCTTCATTCAAATCTGCATACCCTTCTTTCTTGCTCTCCTCAAGGGACTTATCCCATGCTTGCCCCACCATCATGCATTCTTCCTTTGGAAGAAATAGAGATCTAAGGTGTGACTCCATTTGCCTCCTTGCTTGATCCAACTGGTTACAACGTTCCTTGACCTCTTGCAAATGTTGTTTTGCATGGGCAGCCAACATCTTAGGCTCTTAGCCTCCTTTGCTCTTTGTAGCCACCCATCACACAAGACTTGAGTTCTCTTGACATCCTCCAAGGTAAGGTGAACAAATTCAGACTTTTTGTAGTTTGAATCTTCCATATCTTCCTTATGTTCCATACCCAAATCACAAGTGCCAATCTTGGAAGATTCTTCTATCTCATTCTCTTCATTTGAAGTGGCTGTTATGAATGAAAGAATAGGACTGCTATCATGAATCAGAAAATCAGACCTGCTGTCATACCTTATCATGTCATCCTCGAGCTCCTCAATCGCGTCCTCTTCCTTGGCTTCATGTCCTCCTGCAAGTGCAGATCCAAAAGGTGATTCTAACTGAAAATCACTTGCCTCCAATCTGAATCGGACCTCTATCCCTTTGGCTATCATGTCATGATATTGTGTAGGTAGGGGACTGCTGTTACACATCAGAAATTCAGTCCTTACCTCTTCTTCTTCCATGAATGGATGCTCACTCATTAGTGCAGGTCCAAGGGATGTCTCCAATGGAAAATCAAGTGTGTCATGTGCCATAACTTCTATCCCATGGCTGCAAGCTAAATCTTCATGTGTATAGATCTCTTTTATCTTCATGACTTCATCATGGGATCCTCTATGTCCTTCCTCCATGTCTCCACCTTTTGTCATCTTCCAACAAAGCTTATCCTCATGCTCTTCTGATTCTTGAAGAGCCCTTTGAGTGCTCCTTAAAGAATCCACTATATCCTTAAGCTCAAGCGTGAGCTTGTCCACCTCGTCTTCCTTTCTTTTCGAAGCATCCAAATATATCTCACCAAGTGTGAGGAGATGATCTTTATTAGCCAATAAGTGTAGGTAGTTTGACTTCACTACCATCAAAGTCTCCTTGAATTCGTGCAAATCATCCAGAGATATACCTCCTTCAAAACCTTCATGATACCTTAGTGCCTTCCAACACAAATCTGTCATCATCTTATGAATATCATCAAAGTGAGTTAGGGCTGCCACAATCTGACTATTATTCACCTTCAATTGCCTTTCCAAGGGATGTGACTTATGAGACCCAAAATCTTCATGCAACATTTCTGATTTGTCTTCAACATCACCTTCATAAATCTGATCAATCATCACTGATTTGGTACATTCCGTGACAGCATGCCCTTCTTCCTTGTGGTCATTATGAAGACACATGTACTTAATGGTTGATGCAAGAAGCGAATCCTAATCTTGCTGAAAACATGTGAGTACAACTTCATCTTCTTTAGGTGTTGCATTCTTATCACTAGCTCTCAACAACTTTGGTTCATCCTTGGATGTGAGTCCCATAGTTTCAAACCAATTCCAAGGTGTAATATCCATGAAAAACCATACATTATCAAACTGTAGAATCTTCTTACTAGGCCATCCCTTAGTCTTTATGATCAGCTCTTCAATAAAATGTTTCCCATACAACTTCAATAGGTAGTCATCAAATGTGATCATGTGCATGAAACAAGGATCATCGAACTTACTATGGAATGACATACCTTGTATGTAGCCTTGTCCCATGAACATCCTTTCATGCATACCCTCATTGACTGTTCCACAAGTTGTATCATCAATCTCATAACTGAAATCTGTATTTTCATGTGAAAACCACCTCATAGGTGTGGCGGCCATAGATGACTGTTTTTCTGATTTGTCATCTGCTTCATCAAATTTCTGTTTTGAAGCTAGAGCTGCATCATAACAAGCAAGCTCTTTAAAGTCTCCTTGATGGGTTAGGTCTCCCTTCAAATCTGATATAATGTTCTTTTCCACACATCCTTCCACATCATCTTTCTCAGCCCTAAATTGAACCTCTCTATCATGCCATGCAAAAGAACTTTGATCCAACATACCCAAGTCATCTTGCTCATCACATTCCTTGCCACTATGATGTAGAGATAATGTGGTAATGCTATGCTCAAGAGATGGATCATTAGTAGAACCCATGTCTTCATGTGGCTGATTACAAGGAAGCACTTCTTTTATCACTTCGACAATTTCAACATGCTCTTCTTCAATGGTTGTTCTAGAACCTTGTTCACCTATAGGCTGATCAAAGACTGTTGATTTACCATTCTCCCAATCATTACCCTTGTGAAACTCATAGAGATTTTTGGATATTTGATTTGTAGATGTGGATGAGTTGCTATAGTCCCTAGATTGTCTTGATAGGGAGTCTTCATACCGCTGCAAGCTACGAGCTAAACTCCGTTGTGAATGCATAAGATCTCGCCTTATTTGGGAAAAATTATTCAAGATGTCTTCAACACTTGGCTGCTCATGTATCCTTGGGCTCTCATGATGCTTCTTAGGTCTTCGTTCTTGTTTTTGCTTCTTTCTGTTCGACCAACATTCTAAGTAGCAACTGAAGGAGATATCGTTTCTAACCCTCTGTGGAAGTGCAAGGTACTCATCATAGGCAACCAATATATCATCAACAACTTCGGAACCCATGATTCACAACTGCATAAGGATAGGTCAAATCCTTTTCCACGTAGCATGCAAGGATAAAATCGAGCCAGATCACATCCGAGTGTAGGAGGACTTAGCTGCTGATCTTATACTCATGAATGCTAATAGGATAAGATTTTCCCAAACCCTCCAGGCTAGCAGGATCTAAGCTCTGATACCACTGTAATATCCCGAATAGGATATTGACCAAATTTTCTGATTTTTATCTTTCAAATTCTGCCCTAGATTTCTGCACTTTAATTTTCTGCTCAAAAGCCTAATCTGATTTGATTTTCTGATTTCAAATAGATAAGGGCAGCGAACAGATATGCCACAAAATGCTCAAAGGATAAAGCAATTATGAAACCCTAAGATTACTTCTTCAATCATGAACACACCCAACCATACATGGCATAAAAATACAAACATGTGAATGGAATAAATCTGATTTATGATTTATTTAGTCTGCTGGTACAAATCAGAATTTCTGGAAAATGCAATTACATCAAAAACATAGGCCAACATGCCTAACACAAAATCAGATCTCTGCTGTTACAAATCAGACCTTTGAAAAAGGTTGATACACACCAAAAATAACATAGAAGAGGCTCCAAAACCCTCACAATGGCAGCGCTAGTGTTAGGGTATGAAACCCTTATGCAAAAGACAGTAAAAATCCACCAAATCGCTGATCCAAATGGGCGAATAGAGTCTGATCTGCTGCTGGTCTGATCTGAATGTCTGATTGGAAGTCACAAATGCAATGCCAAGCCCAAATCGACCACGAAAAGCAGGTCGCTCCCCTCCAAGAGTGAATTGCCACCCAATTAGGCAAAGATATATCAATTCCACGCCAATGAACAATGATATTTGAATCTGATTTTGCAGATCTGCTCCTCCAATGATGCACAAAAGAACGCCCGTCACAGAATTCGCCAATAGAAGAGTTAGGTTTTTGTCCAACTCCTCCTTAGAACTCAAGGTTTTCGTCTCAAGCTCCAATCCAAGAGATAAACTCCCAAAATATGAATTGAATGAATGAATCACATATGCTAGAAAAATGAATTCTTTGATGCCTCCAACGCCTCTATTTATACATGCTTTTCCTCCTTTCCTTGGCCGACCTAGAGTCATAAAATTTGATTTTGAATTGAAAATTTCCCTGCAAGAGGGCCAACCATCTTTTATTACCTTTATTTTATTAAATTTTTCCCTCAAAAAGGCCCGACCTTCCTCAAGGAAAGATTGGCGCACAAAACCACAAGGTTTATCCAAGGCCGACTCCTTTAAGCTAGTCTTGACGCCAAAAATCAATCTTTTTTCCTTCCAATGAGCCGACTTACCACTTAACCTTACTTTGGCCGACCTAGGAAAAGTTGTTAATGTTTTATTATTTTTCTTCATAAGGCCGACCTTCCATTGATAGCTCTTGGCGCCCAAATTAGAAGAATTTTCCCTAGGCCGACCTAGGCACTCCCTTACTTGGCCGACCACCTTCTAGGTAACATGGCTCTGCAAATTCAAATTAAAGATTTGAATTTGAAACTTCCTCTTTTCTCCTCCAAGTCATCTTCTTCCACACGCCACCAAAGAATAGGCATTATTATTTAATTTTCCTTCCCAAGTCGTCCAAGCCAATAAGAATGAAAAATGCCCTATGCTAGGTTGCTCTTCAAAAGGCCAATTTCCATACTCACAATTTCTCAAAGTGGTTCGCTCCATGTGTTGATAAATTATATTATTCAAGGTAAATGCATCAAAGACATTAGAAAAATATGTCAAGTCAGTTCCAATATTCGAAATGCCCTCCAAAAATCCCGAGGTGCGAGAAATGGCCTCAAAGTCCTTCTGTGAACATTCCGAAAAAGGGGACATTACTCTCTCTCTCTCTCTCTCTCTCTCTCTCTCTGGTTATCATCTTTGATGGATGATATACAAACTATTCCATGCATATATGAAATTTGCATGGTTTTTGCTAATTATGGCTGTACAACTTTGCTGTTTTTCTCTCATTTAAAAACCGGCATGCTTCTTTTGATTGCACACTAAATTGGATCTTTGATTCACATTTTTTCTGTTAATGTTGATATTTTAAAAATGTTTCTTTGGATCCCACATGTTGTTTAAGTTGTGTTTTTCTGTTATTGTTTATATTCAAACATGCTGGACAAGTCAAGTATCTTTTTACAGACATAAAGCATGTACACATGTTGCATTATGATATATAGGAGCATCTTTGGTCACCAAAAGGTTTGAATCTGTGGATCTTGGTTTGCTTTGGTATGGCAGGCATTTGCTCGAATTGAGAACCATTACTTCAAGCATAAGGGCTTTTTCCCCACAGAATCATTTTTGCTCGACAATGTAAACAAGATTAGACATATTCCTGCCACGATTGTGCAGGTAAGAAGTTACACTTTGCTCTGTATAGTCTTGTTGATATCAATTTTATTGATTTGTATGTTGAATTTGAACATCCATACAATGTGTCTTTAGGAGCATTGAATGTTCATTAACGTGCTTTAGAATAGTATATTTGACATATTCCAGACTAGATCTAAATTGTTTAAATGGAACGATGCGCATCAGAATCAAGCAAGTGATTGGGATGGATAAACAGAGGATGGGAAATCCATGTCAGGGTATGAACCAAGGGCAGTTGTAAATGCTGCTTGTTGAGCAATATGGCTAAGGAGAGTCATATCTAATCTTCAGTACCATAGGTGAATGCAACATTGATTTTTTGTGACACTAAAAGTGTAATTAAGCTGGCAAAAAATCCAATACAAAGCATGTGAAAATATAGCAACACTTCATTAGAGAAAAGATAAAAGATGGAAGAATTGATTTCATATATTATGCGATCCAGGACCAAGCAAATGACACATATTCACAAAATATACAATTACAAAGAAATTTGTGGGTTTGAGATCAATGCTTAGAGATCCATCAAGTATGACCCATCATAGAGCGGTGTTAGAAATAATGATCATGTTCTTGAGATTTAATCATGTAGGTTCATTGATCATTTATCATAATGAAAATATGCAAACAATTCCATGTATTTGAAAAAAGAAGTGACTGTGCCTCTTGAAGGAAATGTTAAGTGTTGTAAAGGGAAATGTTAGTGAAAATGCAGCATAAAGGAAAACTCACATGTCAAAGTATATGACATAAAGGTAATCCTGCATGTCAAAATTGTTAGGCTTACCGTCATTCAAAAGAACCATTACTTCGTATTATAAATACTTAACAGTTAACAAACGAATGGAATTTGCATTCTAAGTTTTTGTGTGGAAACTCTGCTGCTCTTGTGCACTTGCATGCTGCTGTTATTTTGTGTTTGTTTTCATGTTTTCAAGAAGCAGGTTACAGGATAAAGCTTTTCATTTCTGAGTTGTTGCCTTGTACAATGCTCTTAACTTTATCCAAATACATCTAGCATCGTGTTCACTCTACAAGCATGAAATGATATCAGCACATATAATAAGCTGATAATCAATGCCTTCAAATTTTATTTAGATCTTTTTCGCTAATTTAAGCTTTGTTATTATGAGAAACAGGAAATAAATAGCTCACAAATAACCTTTGACTTTTCAAACTCACTTATATAATGCCTATGAAATAAAAATCTACATATATAGAGCTTTTAGAGTTCCTCTCAATCCTTAGAAGTTTTAAGAAATATGAAACCACATTTATAAAACAATAAGTTATAAGCTGTTGGACTTTGTTTTCCTAGGCTTGGATAATGTAAGAGTTGAAGGGGGATTATTGGAATATTAGGGCTTAAGATGATATACCCTTGTTACAAAATTCAGCAAATGCAATGCTTCTAGGGGAGTAAGCCTTAGAAAACTGAATAGACTAGAAAATTGGACATTTATGATGAAATTGCCAAAAGAAAAGAGAGTTGTATCCACTAAGCATATTGCTGTAAAATATAAATTAAACCAGTAATAACGATCCTTCAAGACATTTTTAGGCTAATTTTTCAAAGACATTCAAATCTAAACTGATGATTTATAAAGCTCCTTTTACAAGGACTGATAATCTCATTAGTGTTGTCAACAGGGAATTGTAGGAAATACTACTAACCTTAAGAAAATAATACTACTAACCTAAACATTTTAGCAAAAAAATGAAAACACTTAAACACAAGATTTAACCTGGGAAACCCTTTTGGGAAAAACCCAACAAACAATAGCACCACTCTATATGTATTTGTAGTAAGAAGATTATAATACAATGAGAGAATTTGCTCGTGCTATCAAGGAGATCTTAAACTCACTTCCTAGAGTTGCCAAATTTTGGCAGAATGTACTTGTCTTCCAACAGCCATATATACATCCCATCCCAAACACTTCACATATAGGTAAGAGAGCAACAAGAAAATTTATTATGTAAAATTTACTAAATTTTTTAATCAATGTATCCAAGTGATATTTTTCAAGGGGGGCATCCAAATTTGACTCTTCACCCAAGGGTTAGTGCAACCTTCAAGGCAAATACAAATACTATCTCCAATCCAAATGCCCAAATTGACTTATTTTCATGTCATTCCATATTAAATGCATTTTAGATGACCTCCAAAATAAAATGCATTCCAATGTTACACACAAAAAGTACCTAGAAAAATATTGTACTATCTAAGTGTGGCATACTACTTCAAGGTGGACCACAACTTTACAAATTTAATATTTTATGCAAGTTGTACAGCACCTTTCCCAACATTCCCCCACTTGTGTACATTGCATAAGGTGTAATGTCCCCTTTTTATATTTTTTGCAATTTTCTGATTTTTTTGTATTTTTTTGAATTTTGAAAACCAAACCAAACTAGAACAACAAATTAAAAATGAAAACAAATGATTGGAAACACTAGCAAACCCTCAACTGTTGATAAAGCATTTCAAATGATCAACCTTATTAATTATAATTGTTGGTATAAACCCCAAATGACTCAAAATACTCAGATGTGAATCAGATATCAATTTAGACACTGTCAGAAGGCTTATTTTATAAATTTGCAACTTCTGGAATTGATCACAATGCTAGAAACAATGTTTTCAAAATTGCAAATGTTATAAATTACAGATTGGACCCCTTGAAGCTAATAATCAGACTTGTACGGTCGTTGAAACCCTTCAATGAAGCAGTATGAACTGTTATAGGGATGGTGGCTGACTGTAGCAGTGTTGTATGGTTGTGACAAGGGCTGTAGATGACATAAACAACAGTAAAAATGGTTGTCTCTGTCCTCACAATGCAGGCGCTCCACTCTAATATTAAATATTAGTTGTTGCAGTTGTACGACACCTAAATCGGAAAAAATTGTGTTTATATCATAGTTGAAAAACTCGGACTTGGCAAAAACTCGGCAGACCCAAAATTTTTAAAAACTCAGGACTCGCCAAAAACTCGGGGAAAAACTCGGCAATAACTCGGCAAACATAATTTTTTTTTAAATATTCTTAAAAAACACACATTTCTGAAATTGTAGAATGCATTGCTGATTTCCTTCATATATAAATCAAAATTAAGAGTTTAATACATATCATAGACAAAAAAAAGAATTCAACCTTCGAATACATATGAAATTCCAGTTTGATAATACATATCATAGACCAAAAAAAGAGTTCCATCATCACTAGAAAATCTAAATCATAAATTTCTTCTATGACTAAAGCTCAAAAGAGTTTTGTTTCTCTTTGTGGGTGGTGCAGAAGTGGCTGGTATAGCTAGGGTCTGCTCAACAGGATCCTCATCTATAGGATCAAACGGTACATGTGAGGAACCCGCCCCTGATGGCACATCAATATCATCTGACTCTGTGTCTGAATCCTCATATGCTGCGACATTTGCTTGCCATTCAGCTGTATCCCTCTCCATAGCAACTATATCATCATCATCAAGTGATGGATCAACATCAACATCCTCAGCAATCCAATCTGAATATGGATCAATGTCGTCAAGGTCCAATGCTTGATATGATTCTTGGCCTTCTACCTTCTTCTCATGCAACCGAAGGTTGTACCGCACATAGACAAGGTCATTCAAGTGCTTTTGAGTCAACCTGTTGCGCTTCTTTGTGTGAATGGCCTCAAAAACACTCCAGTTGCGCTCACAACTAGATGCACTACAAGGCTGGGATAAAATCCGGATGGCTATCTTTTGAAGATTAGGCGTTGAGGAACCATAATCATCCCACCATAAATCTGCAAGGATAACATTTATAACTTTGTAAGGATTTTAGTAAACTTAAAAATTAAAATAAATAGTAAATGAAAAATAAACATATGTATTTTACCTGGTTGCAGAGTGGATCTCCTACGAATGGCATCTCTTGAAGAAAAAAAAGGCCCATCCGCATTCTTATAGGCCTGTAACTCATCGAGTATGATGTCTCGAAGGTTATCATCAAAGACCAACCTCTCCATGCATGTGTTCAGGCCAAGCTTAACCTCTGCATCTGCTTTGAATGAAGAGGAGAAGAAAAATGCGGGGTTCAAATAGTAACCAGCAGCATGAATATGTTGGTGGAGTTGTCGATTCCACCTCTGATCAATAATGCGTCATATGGGTTCATATTTTGTTTTATTCAACCCATACAAATGCTGAATGGCCTCTTTGGCCTTATCCATGACCTCATATAGATACCCCATGGGCTTTTGATCCCCATCCACCAATCGTAGAACCCTAACCAACGGTTTTGACACCTAAATCAATAGTGGATGAAAATAAAATTAGAAAATTATAGTAATTGAAATTCAACAAATATAAATATAAGTTTTTTACAAAATCAGCAAATTTTAACATTAGCAAATAAAAATAAAAATAAAAATTAGTGTTTGAAAACTTACCTTGATGATCTCCTCCATGGATTTTTCCATGACAGCATCATAAACTGCCTTCATGACCCTCTTTGCTTCTGGCTTCCTATGATAAGGACTCTCCAACCACCTTTCGGCCACAAACATGCGCCTAAGGTGGGGCAATAATGCTGCTATACTCTGCAAGGTAAGGAAATTAGTGGCAAAGCGTGTGACTCCTAATCGTGTGAGCTCCTTGCCACCAGTGTACTCTCTCATAAGATTTAGGACCCATGTGTGGTTGTAGATGTATTTTGTGATATTTCTTGCCTCTTCAACCACATTCTTCACCCAACTTATTTTTCCAATGTCCTCAAGAAGAAGGTCAATACAGTGGGCAGCACAAGGGCTCCATAAAATGGTCGGATGCCTCGCCTCTAGAAGTCTATCAGCTGCCACATATGCAGCTGCATTGTCAGTCACTATTTCGACGACATTTTCCACTTCCACCTCCATCACCACCTCATCCAACATGTTGCACAAGGTTTCTGCATTTTTTATTTGATTGGAGGCATCAACTGACTTTAAAAAGACTAGCTGCCCCGCCGAAGCCACTAAAAAATTGATGAGAGTCCTGTTCCTGGCATTTGTCCATCCATCAGATAAAATAGTGCAGCCTTTTTTTCCCAAACTTTCCTCTGATCCTGTACTAGTAGATGTGTGTGTTCAACCTCCTCTTGCAACAATGGGCCACTCAACTCATGACGACTTGGGGCCTTGAACCCCTTACCTGCCACAGTTAATGCAGTGACCAAGTGCTCCCAATAAGGACTCAAAGTGACATTGAAGGGAATATTGTTGTAGTACCAAAATCGTGCACATGCCAACTTCGCCTCACGATGCACCTCTCTATTCCATGTATTTGCAATACCATCCAATGAAGGTTGCGCACCAGGAGTGTTCCGAGGAACAAAAAAGCTATCAGGCCCTTTGCCTGATCGTCGTATCCATGGCCCAATGGAAGGCATAGAAGAGGCCTCTACAGTTACACTTCTATAATCTAACCCTGTAGAACTCAAATTTCGGCTTGGGGCTGCCATTGCCTCTGCTGCTCTCTTTTTAGCTTCTTTCTTTCGTTCATAATCCATAAGGAGGATGTGTGCCTCCCTCTGAACCTCCACAGGACCTTTGTCACATATCTCAACATCATTGCAAGGGGCTTGTGCAAGGTGGTATTTAAGTTGATTAATGCCTCTGGACATATGTTTAGTGCAATGGTTACAAATGACATTTCCTCGCTTTGGACCTGGTGTCCCATGTTTCTAGCAAGGGTCCTTCGGTTTGCCACCGGTTCTTCTACCTCCAGTTCCACTTGCAAAAGCCATAAGTTATAACCTGTTACGGGTTACCTATCAAAAAAGAGAGAACAAAAAAAGTTAAACTAAAAATTTAAATTTGACAATAATACAGTTGACTGTTGTATAGCTGTATTTTAACATTTTTGCTATAAAATACAATTGAAATTATAAAAAGACTATCATATGAAAGGAGAGATTTTAGACTCACTGTATTATTTATAAAATATGTGCATTGTCTATTATTCAGTGATGAAAAAATCGCAAGAACCTCGCCATTCTATAAAATTTTGACAGCAATTTCTTATATATTATTAAATGACTGGTCACTGTATTTTAAAAAAATCAAAATTTTAAAATAACTGTATCATATGAAAGAAGAGGTTTTGGACGGATTGTCAAAATTTATATGGGATTATGATGATTTTAATTTTTTTTTACAATTCGTACTTCGTTCAAAAACAGTGAAAAACTCTCCAAAATGAAATTTTAAAAAGACTGTATGATATGAAAGGAGAGATTTTGGACGAACTGTCAAAATTTATAATAATATATAAAAAAAAATCGAAATTTTAAAAAGACTATCATATGAATTTGAAAGGAGAGATTTTGGACGAACTGTCAAAATTTATATAAATTTTGACAGTTCGTCCAAAATCTCTCCTTTCATATGTATTACAGACTTACAGTATTACAGTTTACTATTATCAATTATGATACAGTCTTTTTAAAATTTACAGTCTTTTTAAAATTGCGATTTTTAAAATTTAAACAGTTCGTCCAAAATCTAAACTTTCATATTATACAGTCTTTTTAAAATTTCGATTTTTAAAGTTTAAAGTTTTAAACCTTAAACAATTCGTGCAAAATCTTACCTGAGCGGTTGAATCACACGATTTCCTCTGTGAATCGCGCCGTTGGGATGGAGTTTCGCGCCGTCGTCGGGAGGGAGTTTCGCGCCGCTGCGGGGAGGGAGTTTTGTGCAGAAAGGGTTTCGTAGTGAACAAATGACTGAGATTACACTTTGCACTTTAGGTTTTTGTGTTTTTACGTTTTTAACTTTCTAACATTATTTTCTGTGCCGATTTTTTGCAGGTATAACTCGCGATTTAGGGCGAAATTTTGCTCAGAAACTCGCCGCGAGTTTTTCAAAAACTTGGGCCAAGTTTTTCAGAGGAAAACTCGCCGCGAGTTTTTCAAAAACTCGGGCCGAGTTTTTCAGAGGAAAACTCGCCGTCCATTTTGCCTCGCGAGTACTTGCGGGTCCAGCGAGTTTCCTACGATTTTTTCATCTATGGTTTATATGTAATGTCCCTTTTTGTCCAATTTAATATTTTTGGGGAACTTGATGAATGCGCGGAAAATATTTTTAATTAAGGGAATATTAATTAATTAAATATTAAATGGTCCTAAGTTATCTCTAAGGATTATTTATATTTAATTAATTATTAAGGTTGGACTTTGGAATTAATAAAGTGACTCTATAATTCGTCAATTGAAAATAAAAGAGGGTCACTTTATATGAGCGGGAAATTAATAAAAGAAATAAAGTTGTTTCTCTCAAAGAAGGATTTAAAAGGAGTTCGAGAGTAAAAAGGAATTCATTCTTGACATTTTATTTCATTGGAGTCTTTTTGAGAGTTGGAACCTTTGGTTCGACAAACCCTAGGATGGAAACCCTAGAGGGATATTGATTTCGGAAGTGAAAGATCTTCCTTAGTCAATTTGCAGGTGAATTCATTCAGATTTTGTGCTTGTGCTGAATGCATAGCATTTGATTCCGCAGTGTCTGATTATTGTATTCGTGAGTTCGAAATATTGGTGCGGAAGATATATCATTTCACAAAAATTGGGTATTGTTTGCAAGAAGGATTTCTTTGATAAATTTGTGGGATTTGTGAACAAATACAAATTTATTAGTTGTGGAAGATTTATCTGAATGTTTTGAGAAGTTCTTAATAGAGGGTTTATACCCTATATTTCCAGTGCTAACTTGGAATGAAGATATACATATTTAGTGCCACTTTATTATGATTTCTTTGTGTGTGTTGAGGGCGTCACATTGAAGAGCCCATATTTACTAAGTCGCTGCTTTTTGTAAGAGACGCAACCTTATATGAGGCTAGCCGCAACATTTACTAATAGATATACTACTATTTTGTAAAGGGGCCGTATCATATTCAATGGTGCATGGACTATTCTAAGAGACTTTAATATTTTTTTGGCCGAGGTTTGAAAGCTTAGCAAACCTGCTGTATCATTCTATCACTGGCATAGCTCTTAGAAGTCCCTTTTTGCTGATGTGGATAGGTGGTGGGGTCCATTTCCACCTAGCGCCACCTTTTTAAGACTTATATGAAGGCTTTAAGTGATGTGTAAGTCTTAGTAAGGAGATCTGGCTGTTTGAATGTTAAGCACTGCTTTGTTTGGAGTATTCAGACCAAACACTACCCAACTGCACCTATTTTGAAGGATTATTATATATAAAAAGGAGGTTGCTGTCTTGGGGGAGCCATAAGGAGTTGTTGCTGCTGTGACAGGAGTTAGAAAAAATCCTGAAATCTCTCCTTCAATGCTGTTCAGAATTTCAGGGTACAAGGCATCTACATTATTTCCAGAGTATATACACTGGACCAGCCTTATCTACATACATATATACCTTCATATTGAGGTCAGATTGACATAGACTTTTGTTCATATGTTTGCATGCTATATTGTAATGTCCCCTTTTTCCGAGTGATCACCTAATGGAGTCGGTTAGCCTATTCTATTGCCGTAGGCTAATCCGGAAGGGCTAGGGAATAACCTAATTGGTTAAATCCTATCTTTAACCAATTTTATTGGGCCAAATCGAGATGTGAAATGACTTCTTATATTTTTGTGAGCCTATTGGTGAATTAAAAATAAATAAAATAATTTGCCCAAGAGGTGAGCGGCCTAGGAGAGAGAAAAAAAGAAAATAAAAACAAAAGAAAAGAACTCCCAGGGAGGTCGGCCAGGGGAAGGGAGAAAAAGACAAATATAAAATAAAAATAAATGCCAAAAGGAGGTCGGCTAGGAGGAGGTCGGCCAGGTTTGGTTTGGGCAATAATTGGCTATAAAAGAAAGGTCTTTTGAGGTAATTTCATCATTCATTCACATCTGATTTTATCATTGGAATTTTTACTCTTGGCTACACTTTAGGTCAGCATATTCCAAGGATGAAAACCCTTAGGAATATTAGGTGGATTGTGTTGACACCTGAAAAATCAATTCCCAACTTGCTCTATTTTGCCTCAAATCCATTAGAATCCCACTTTGTGCCTTTGTTGAAGAGCCCATCATTGGTACCTGATTAGAGATATTTCCCATGGGTCTCTTTCAGTAGGTTTCTAAGTGTTTGTCTTTTGAAGTACAAGGAAGGAATCCTAAAAAATGGCTAAGTCCCAAAATTCTAAGTCTTTTCCTTGTATTTTCTACCTTTTTCGGAGTGTTGGAGTTTTAGGTTCTTGTCTTCTGTCGTGCTATTCCTATTGGCTCCAAAGTCTAATGCTCCAAAACTCATCTAAGTGTTAAGTCCAAAAATCGCTTAAGTGTTTCGAGCGTCAGAGGTCAGGGTTGCGGCCTTTCGTCTTCTTCGGAGAATGTGTTAGTAGGAGGGCTTGATCGTCGGAGTCCGCTTGAGGTTTTGAAAAATTTTCTAAGTATGGTGGACTTTGGAGGTCGGAGTGGTGGTTTTCTCTTTTCTCTCGAGCAGGTGGAACAGTGAAGGCCCGAAGGCCGAAGTCTGACGGAGCCAAAATTGCGCTAAGTCTTGTGAGTGACGGCAGGCGGTAGGTTTTTCTTCCTCCTTCCTCTTGGAAGGCAGAAAGCGGAAGGCCCGATTGCGAAACTCCGACAACTTGTGAGTATTAGTCATTGCTTTCGGGAGTTGGAGGACGGAGATGTTCCTTGTTGAATTCAAATGAGAAGATGTTGCTTAGAATGCCCAGTGCGCGAACTCTGATATATGCTAATTAACATATCCTTCAATTTCTTTAATTGGTAGCACATCCGTGCAGAGGATAGTTGTCAGAGCCAAGTCAGCTCTGCATTGTTGCGATAGGCTGCCAAGTATACAAGGTCAGTCGAAGGACTTCGAAGAGTGGTATTTGTGCGTTCCACGTGGACGTAGAGCGCATGATCGCGACGTCACTTAAGTGGAACCCGATGAGGGGCACGCTGATGCGAACTGTTGACACGTGGCCGAAGTCCAGTGAACTAAAATTCTTCCAAGTGTTGAGGAAGGCAGAAGGATGAAGGCCCGAGGCCCGAGGCCCGACCCCCATCGATCTTCATTTCTTCTATGTTTTTCAGGGTTGGTGGTCCTTTTCTTCTCTTCCAAAGACATAGTGTAGGGTGGAGGCCCGACCTTTGAAGTTTGATTTGTTGGAGGCCGACTATTTTGCCTTCCATATTCCTCCCACCACCTGGGAACGTGCCAACAACCTCTGGGATCACCATTAATGCGAAATGGGTGGCTGAAATTAATGTTTTAACTGCAGTTGGTGGGGTTGTTGACGGTTTTCCCGCCTATTTCATTCTTAGATTTGCGTGTGAAGGCTATAAATAGAGGATTGTAACTTTTTTCAACGATTGATCATTCTGGGCAAATTTTCTTTCTATAGGTGCTGAGCGTCCAAGGCAGTTAGGGCTTCATCTATTGTTCATTTTCAGTTCTTTAGGAAGCATTCATCAGAAGTGTATGTGATATATATTGTAATAGTGATATCAATTCATTGTTTTTCTCCATTGTTGTAAGTGTTCTTTCAGGGAGTCTCTATCGCAGTTAGGGTTTTCGCTTGCCACAATTTATGATATGATTGTAAAATCTGATTTGAATGAATGCGACAGTTCTTAATCCATTTTCAAGCTTCGTAAATGGTTATTTCAATATTACATATGGAAGAATATCGTATGGTGTTGAATTACTAAGTATTCTCGTGGTTTGATAATGGTTTTTTGTGCATCTGAATAACCAAATAGGCATTCATACACCCCCCTTTAATGTTTTCCTTTGATGAACTTGAGACTCTGTAGCCCATTGGACAGGTATCGGTTTGAGAAGCCTATGATCTCCCACACTTTATTGAAAATCAAAACAATACATCAAGTTTCAGTTGCAGTTATAGTTCCGTAAGCATCCTCTTTCTGTAGGATTGCTCTTATTAGCTTAATCAGAGGCCTGTGTAGCCAACTTGTCTTGACTTAGTGACAACTGTGGGGTCAAGTGTACATTGGGTATGGCTGTGTTTGTGTCTTATTTGATGCCTCTTGGGATATCTCTCCTAGGTCTAGTTGAGCCTGAAGTGTAGAGGAGTCTACCCACTCCTGTAGGTTGTCCAAAATCGCCCATAACCTGTTGATAAACCTCTTTTAATCACTTTGATGACGCCCTTGGCGTAGGTGATTATAAAATGTTTTAGGGTTTTGGGTTGTAGTTATTTTGAGAGTCAACAGATTGGACAAAAACCCAATTCCATCTTGGAGGTGAATTCACGGAGTTCACACTTGCACTTCATTGGAGATTTGGAGGATTTCTTGAGCTTTCATGCCATATTCTTTGGAGCAGACCAGAGCACCCATTTTGGAGGGCAATTTCATCATTTTTGGAGCAGCAAACGCTAAGCGCTTGCCATGGAGGATTCGTCCATCTAGGGTTTGGTGTTTGAAGACTATTTTTGCTATTTTGTAGTATGTACAAACCTAATTTTAGGTCTGATTTGTAGAGAAGAAATTTGGGCATATGTTTGGCATGAGCCCATGAATTCATTGTAAATTCAGTCCAGAATATTCAGTTTTGTCGCAGTAGACTTCTTTAATCGGAAATCAGATTTATTGGACCTATGTTTGGCTCTTGGATGGTTGAATTTCATGGTTAATATCATAGTGGATGTTATCTACATGTTTGGCACATGTTTATTGGCTGCCCATAAGTGTTTATACTTCAGAAATAAAATCAGAATTCAGTCCTAGGGTTTGAGCAGAAAATTAAATCAGAAAAGAGCAAAAAACTAAATCAGAAAATTAGGGCAGAAATCAAAAAATTTAGGGCAGATCCTATTAGGGATATTTCAGTGGTATCAGAGCTTTGATCTTGCCAGCCTGGAGGGTTTACTATTCTCAATGTTGACCTATGAATCCTGAAGATAGAGAATATATCACATATAGGAGAAGGCAGCAGTTGGGTGGTTCAGATTCTAAAGGAGAAGACACCATGGGTGATAGAAGTCACGAAGAACCTAGCACTAGAGACATCCTCAATGACTTTGCTAGAGGACAACGTGATCTAATGCAGCTCATGTCGCAATTTTTGTGGTGTAACATGGGTAACAACAATAATACCGGGGACAATTAGCCTGCAGGAGGAGACATTGGAAACAATGGAGAAACTAGCAATTCAGGAAATGACAACACACACTAGAGCTACTCAAGCTTCGGTGGTGAAGCCTCTTATGCCTAGTTTCTTGGATCAGATAGGACCACAAGATGGTGGACAACCGGTTTCCGATGAGAGCTTCAACGACTATATGAGGGAATGACAATTCCTAGGTAATGAATATCAAGATGCTATGTCTCTACAAGTTTTTTTGTCAATTGAAGTACGGGAACATGCTTAGAGCTGAAAGGAATCACAATCATGATTTGCAAAGAAAGTTGGGAAAGGCAACTATCACTCCCTTTGATGGTTCAGGTAGATGCACGGCCTGTGCATGGATTCAAAAGATGGATAACTATCTCACCTTGAACCCTATGTTGGAGAAGAACGCAATTCAATTTGCTACTCTACACTTGGAGGGAGATGCTCAAGATTGGTGGTACAATGGGATGATCACACAAGGTCATAACCTTGTCACTTCTTATGTTGATCATACATAGAGGTTGATTGACAGGTTCGACAAGACTAATCCCGAGCAATACTTCTGTGAGTTAGCCCAACTCAAACAGAAGGATTTTTTGGATGCATACATATATGAGTTTCAGAAGCTTGCAGTTATGGTACCGAATGTTTCAAAGAGTCGGTTGACCTACCTCTTCATCGAAGGTTTGGAGGAGCCTCTTCGTGGTTGGGTGAAAGCTCTAGATCCACCATTGCAGGATGCTATCAAGAGGGCAAGAGGTATGTAATTTTCAGCATCTTCCAAGCATAAGTTTCAAAGTAAACCTTTCATTGCATCAAGGAAGGATCCTAGGAAGAATTTTCAGAAGCAATTTAGCAATTTATATTTATGCAACACCCTCCTCTGCCCCCCACCGGTCAACCCCCATCCCAAATGAAATCTTGTACAATGTGCATTCTTGTAAATTTTGTTAGTTTTAGGTTTAGATGGATCTCAAGGAGCTTCCCCTTATAACTGAAGAATGGTTCTACTATACACACCTATCCATTTTGTGTTGTTCTAAAAAGGACAAACTAAAATGCTAGCATTTTTATCAACCATCTTGACCATTCAAAGTTATCTTTTGTAAGTTATAACAACAGCGTAGTATTTAATAGTAAGTCAACTTTGAGTGGAGCTAGCTCCACACATTATTCTATATTTTTCTAGTATTTATTCTATTAATCTAGCTATGCTTGTACCCTTATTCTTTAAGAACATGCACATAACTAGAAACAACTTATCAATAGGGTAAGGTGAATTTCTTTTACTTTTAAGTTATAAATAATGAATTGTGAGTGGATTTGCTCAATTTTGCTCCATAATTCATTAGATATGATCCTACTCCAACACTCATAGTTGTAGAGGATCCCAGCGGTTGCAAGGCTTCTAAATAATGTTCTCTTTTTTATATTTTATCCCATTTCCAAATTTCAGCTTCTTTGTGGTGGCTTGCCAAACCATAACAGACCTTCCTACATGCTTAACTTATTTTCTCAATACTTAGGTTCCATTTTAGTTTATGTTAAGCACAATATCTAAATAGTGTTTAATAGCATCTAGTTTTACATGAATAGTTTGAGAGATGAAATGATGCAATCCCTTTGAAATTATATTCCAAAGGGTTGGATGTTTTCCTATGGGGATTTCAGACAATGTTGGCGGCTGTGGAAAACTGTAATATACAACCCCAAATTTTTTTCCAAAATATAGAACAATGATAAACAGTGTTAGCACAACTAAACTCCTCCGCACTTCTGATCACCAAGATCCCAATTCGGGCAAGGTGAGAGCATAATGTGTTTTAGATTACAAATTAAAACATTGTGCAAACAAGTAAACATTCATCTGCATATGCAGGCATCCACAAGTTGTGGGGATTCACCACTTTTAGTGGGTATGAGAGTAAGAAAGGAAAATTACAATGCCATCCACTTATTCAGTGGGAATACTCCACTTATGCAGTGGGTAGAAACAATAAAGAAAAGTTCATTTATCCACATTGGCGGTAAAACCATCCAGGGGTTACAATATGTTTAATTGTTCTTTCCTCCACACTGGCGGTAAACCATCCAGGGGCCTTAATGTGATTCACAAGAAAGATTACAATGATATCAAATACAATGTAAATCAAGTCTTGTTTGGACTTATTAAGAATCTTGTGAAGATAGCATGACCATACCCTGCAGATTTCTTGAATAGCTGAATGATAATGTAGTATTTATTTGCTGTCCGTCACTGCTGCAACCTGAAATGATACATCAACTGTTCTCTACACAGACCATTGGCATCTAGGGAAGTATAATATTACAAGACTAAACCCAATGTTTGACAAAACAAGTGGTCCCTAAATGATCTGTAATGTCCCCTTTCTAGTGGAAACACTTAAACCTAAATCTGCATTCAAAGTGATTCTCAAGGAGACATTAGAAACATTATAGATTAATAATTTTCGATGATAAGATCAATGATAATGTATTCCAAGGATTATTTATTTCCTAATTGTTATTTGCTATTGATAACTATTCTATAATACGTTCCATAATTCAATCATGCATATTTTCTTTATTACTCTTCCTCATAGAACTAGGCTTTGCATGTATAGGGCGCGCTGAAACCATCTCTTGACCCAGCCTACGGGAAACTTTGCCCCAGCCTACGGGCCTTAATACGGATGGAATTACTCCACCTCTCCCCACAGTACCTAACATTCCTTTAAGGATGAAGTAATAGAGAAATATAGAAGTAATAACCTAAGTTCATCTTCCCATATCATCTTCCTTCTATTCCTTAACCATGGATGGGGAAATTATATGTCTAGGGCGCATTGAACCCTCTCCAATGCGATTGGGAATGGAATTACTCCGCCTCTCCCTAGCATCCTTGTCTAGGGTGCGTTAAACCTTCTCCAAACCATCGTGATGGAATTACCCCGCCTCTCCCTAACAAGACCACCTCTTCTAAGGTTATAGGAAATAGAAGTGATGAGATGGTTATGCCATCAGTTATCATATATATATATAATCTCACAAATCTCATACTTAATAATCATTAATAAACACATTCACTAATTCTTACTGCAAATTGAAGTACCTTTATATGGTATCCTTATAATTGCTCATCATTGTTAGATCTTGTATTTATACTTTTAAAGCAATTCCCTTTGAACTTCATATTCACATGGATTCCATATACTTGTGTAAAAATAATGATGTGATTTATGTATATATAGATCTATTCTTAATTATGAATACATAGTTATGTATATGAATATATTTCATATATATATATATAATTCTTATAACTTCCTATATGCATTATGTACTTAAACAATCAATGTTAAATGTAATAATACATACCTTATATACTGTACCTTTATTTATTTTGGTGTAGACCAAACTGATAATTCTCTGATTTAATTCTCTGCTGATTACATCTGCCGATCTTACTTTATTTGATCTTACATCTGCTGATCTTACTTTATTTGATCTTACATCTGCTGATCCCTTTCTAGAAGAAATACTTAAACTTGGATCTTTGGCTGGTGGATCCAATTTACCCTTGTTGAATCTATTATCTTCCATTCTATTGAATGGTAATGCTGCAGAAGGAATGCTTGCTGATCCAATGGTGCTGATTCATGGTCTCTTCTACCTTCTAAACACACCTTCCTTTATATTTTTTCAAAAGAGATAAATTAAACTAGAGACATAACTCTTCATAATAGACATACTCTTTCAAAATGGTTGCTGCCCTTAGATATTAATTGCAGCCTCTTGATAAATTCTAATATCTGCCATATGAATCGTGGCATGTTTAATAAATGGGAATTGCTCTACTTAGAGATTGTAATAATGTTATATTTGTCATTAAATAATATACCAATTACTTGGGAGCGCTGCCAAGGAATGGGTCCTGTCATATATATAAATCATTGTCTTTCTTTATAAACTTCCGCTGTACTTTCAATCATTGTTTTTGAATGATATTAATCACTGCCCTTTATACAATGCTAATTACTCTTTCCTTGATATTACTCTTGCTTATAAGCAGATTCGTATCATCTATATATTTATATTTTAATTTCTCCTTATTCGTTGGGATAAGACTGTCTAATTAAATAATTATCATGTCTTGTATATACCAATAGGAACCCAATAGAATGTATTTGCTGTTTAGAATAAGGTTTGCTTTATATACATCCACTTTGCTTTATGATTTGGTCGATTATCTTAAAGGCAATCCTACTATGATGTGACTATTAATATATCATAATAATCATTAAATTAATATTAATATTAATATTTATATTTATGACTATTACTATATCATAATAATAATTAAATTAATATTAATATTTATATTTATAATAACTATAATTATATTTGTTATATATATATTAAATCATATATTATATTTAATATATTATATAATATCATCATTAATATTATTTTTATATTTATATTTATTATTATATAATATAATAATATGTAAATTTATATTTATAATTATATCGTTTATTTATAAATATAATATAATATTTTAATTATATTAAAATATTTATATAATAATATAATTTAATATCATTTATTAAATATTATATTATATATATTTATTTAAATATGATTAAGCATCATATTTTATGAAGGCAACTTCACCGTCTTATCATGATGTTTAAATTTTTAATTTAAACAATGCCTTAATATTGGGACATGACATGATCTATCAATTATATGTACTGAACACAACAGAGAGAGTGATAGACTATAAAATGACTTCTTCCAGACTAGTACGGCACCTTCCCAGCATAGTACGGACTGTTGAAAACTCCCAAGAAACTGCCCACACTTAACAATATTGTTTCCCACTCTAAAAACTATGCTAATACAAGACAAATCCAATGTTTCCCATGCACTAAAGATCAGTTAACAAAAACACTTCACAAACTATGCATTTCCCAGGCCGTACGGCCAGCAGAAGTACGGCTGCTCATAAAAAAATAAACAAAGCTTCCCAACCACTCACTATGATCAGATTGGGGTCGCCTAAGAAATATATTAATAGTGCAAAAAGATTTAGACACAAAGAACTTCTCAATAATTTTATTTTTGCAAAACTCTTTTTCTGCCTGTACGGCAATATAATCGTACGGACTAGCAATATGACATTAAAACTATACAAGGCATAAAAAATCTGCTTCTAACTTCATTCTCATCTGATTGCCATGATATTTAATGAACTCTAATCCAAAAACTCTTAGCAACTTCAAACATATTCAGCTCCATGAAAGCTCACTGGCAAACTCTGGATAAGTTTGCTCAAATCTCTTCTTCAGCACAATGGTGATTCCTGTAGTGAAACCACACCCAACCTCGAGGGTTTTCGTCCTCAAGAGCATTCCACAAGAGGGTTTTCGTCCTCAAGAGAATATGGAAGAACACGCAGGTTCAATCCAGCAGAGTAACAATACAAATCCAAGCATGCCTAAACAATGAGCCCAACTCCTCTTTTTATAACTTTTTGAGGGAAATAAAATATTATTTCCTTTATCCCTTCATATTTCTCCTCAAACAATAAAAAATAATTCCTTAAGTGTGCACAACTTAAAGTCACCACTTTTAATTAAAAGCTTTTTTTAGCTCCAAAGACCCCTTTATCAAAATAAATGAAATATCTGCTTCGCAAGGCCCCAAAATGATGCATCCATGATTTAAAACTTTTCTTCCTCTTTCCAACGAGCTATAACACTTAGATTTTTATTAATTATTTTCACCCCTAGGAGCTTAAGTGAAAATAATAATTAAAATAGCTCATTAAAGATTAAATTTTGTGGAAAATCCCAAACGACCTCCGAAAGCAAAATAAACTGAACCAATATGCTCTGTAAGGTTTGGGATGTGCAACGATGCCTTCCGGGTGACTTTCCAAAAATAGAAAACTCCTCCAAGGATCTTGGAGAGCAAACTAGAAGCCCGATCAAACTTTAGAAACCATCAATGTTACCCGGAACATCAACTGAGCTCAAAACCAAGACAAAATTATCCATTTACAAAAGGAAAACCCAATTAACTGTTCTGCAGACTGAACTAAGACCACTCCAAGAACATTGGAGTTCTTCTCAAACATGTTGGATAGCCTCCAAAAGACTAGGAACAAGCACAAATGCCCATAATAATCAATGTGCCAAAAATGGAACATTACAAAAACATGGGTTGTTTAACTTTCTTTGGTAGAAACTCATTTTGAGCATTTTGTCAATTGTGAGTCTATTCCTTTGGTAATATTTACCATTATAGAATGTTGCCTTGAGTTGAAGCAAAGAGAAACGATACCAACAAATGTTTGTTATTGCTATAATTGGAGGCTCATGAAGCTCTATGCTAAAAGGAAGCAATGCCCTCAAAAGAAGGAAACTGGTAAACAAATAATCATCATATGTGTTGTGGTACTTTCATCGCTTTCCTCAGATGAGCTACTATCCCCTTTGGAATAGAGGCTTTTCTTGTGCTTATGGAAGAAGTTCTTTTCATATTTACCTTGTTTGTAGCTCTTTTTGTATGGATGATGTTTGCTCCCTTTCTTTATGTTATGATCTTCTTCATCATTACTACTATCATTTTCTCCATGTGGACACTTAGCAACAAAATATCCTACTTTTCCACAGTTAAAGCATTTAAAGGGTATAGCTTACCTTTGTATTTATCGGATCCTTTCTTAAGCTTTCTCACAAAATGAGCTTCCTTTTCATCTGATTCATTCCTAGAGCTATAGCTTGATTCAAGTTCTTTATGATGAGCACATGGTTATATTGAGAGGGGGGGGGGGGTGAATCAGTATGACACAAACTTTTACTTTTCCAAACTTAATCAATCGCAACAATAACACACATGCAAGATCTAGCAATTAAGAACACAAGAAGAACACACGATTTACGTGGAAACCCTTGCGGGAGAAAACCACGACAAAATATTGCTTATATATATTGATCTTCTTTGTAGGCACCAACCTACTTCTCTTACAATCCTTCTTTTGTGAGCACCAACGCACTGGAGACACCGATCCCTACTTGTAGAATTTGTAGGCACCAACCCACTCAAGACACCAATCCCCACAACTGAGCACCAACTCAGTAAGAAACACCAATCTCTTATTTGATAGGCACCAACCTCCAAATTCTCCAGTGAATGATATTGTTTTCCCTTCCTCACAAATCTGATCACAACTTCTGATTCTGAATGATGTATATATTTACTTCACAAATCTGATCCGAACTCATGCACTATCCTTCCTTCACAAGTTTGATCTCAAGTGATGCGTATCCTTCTTTCGTAAATCTGATCCAATCTATGGCAATGTCTTCCTTCAAATAAATCTGCCCCAAATTATGCATCATATTTTCCTCTCTGCACAATATTAATACTCTCTTCACATATTCAAAATAAATCTGAATTACACTTCATGTTTGCTGCTCTAGATCTGCTTTTATTCCAAATACTTCACATTCTTCTTATTGAATGTTCTTTCCTTTTCTATCTTGTTTCTTCAATAGTTGCACCTCTTCAATTATCTTTGGACTATTCTTGAACTAAATTTTAACTAAAATATTAATCTCCTTATGCGATTCTTTTTGTCTAAGTCTCCTCAACATTAAACTTGAAATGAATGATTAATTATCCACGTTAAGTTTCCAGAGCCTGGTTAGAAGAATTGGTGGTCAGCCTTTGGTAATGGGGTGCCACTGCCTTATCCTCGTCTAATTCTTTTATTTCTTTAACAATCCTTCCACCCAGACTCTTTCAGGGACCCTTTTTTTTTCTTTTCGAGGCTTGAAAGCCTTCTCAAAAGCACTCTCTCGGGCGACGACTTCGCTCTTGTCTTCACCACAATCTTCCACCACTGTTGAGGCATGCAAATATTTTAAGCTCGACAAACAACACCAAACAAATGATATATACAATGAAAATATGGCAGTATTGATCAAAGCCTTTGCATCAAACTATTGTAATACACAAAGTTGGAAAACTCGGACTCGGCAACCCAAAATAGGACTCGGCACAGACTCGGGAAAAAACTCGGCTAGGACTTGGAAAAAAAAAACAAAAACGTAGTTTAAAAAAAAAGAAATTAATGCATTTAGAGAACATAAGAGCCTAATTTGATTATCAATTTGTCATAATTCAAAGATTACACATGTCATATGATTATCAAACACTCAATAATTGAAATTTCATCACATACTCGTAGTTTCAAACTTTCAAAATGTATAACAATATTATAAGTTTATAAATGTTTACATATAATCATATGTCAAAATGAGGAAAACATTAACAACCAAATATAATCTATATCTTCCTTTTTCCCCTCCTAATGAAAGTCAGTTTTGAAGGCCTAGAATTAGTAGGTGCTAGAGTATCCAAATGAGGAGATTGAGGAGTGGTTTCTTGAAAAGTGTCTTCGTCCTCCACCATTGCTTCCAATTCTGCCGCTTCTTCTTCTTCTGTTGCTGCTCTCTTCAATTCAGCAAGATCCTCATCAGTAAGGAAGACATCAGCATCATCATTTTGTTCATCAATAGTCCATTCACCATATGGATCAATATCATCCAAGTCGATGGACTCATGTGAAACACCCACCACCTTTCTAGTTCAAAGGCGAAGGTTGTACCGAACATAAACTAAATCATTTAGGTGCTGCTGGGTCAACCTGTTTCTCTTCTTTGTGTCAATGTTCTCAAATAAACTCCAATTACGTTCACACCCAGAAGCACCATATGGCTGCGACAAGACATGGATGCTTAGCTTTTGAAGATTTGGCGTGTTAGCACCATAGTTCTCCCACCATAAATCTACAAAAACACATTTAAAAAATATAAGTATTAAAAATAAAGTAAAAAATGCAAGAATCAAGTTTCTAATTTCATCTTGTAGTATACCATTGAACAAATTTTTTTACCTGGTTGTTGTTTTCCTCTCCTTTCAATTGCTTGTTGTGAGGAAAAGAGTCTCCCCTCTGCACCCTTGTAGACCTTGAATAGATAAAATTTAAAAATAAAATTAAATCAAATATAGAAAATTCATAGATAGTCAACAATGAACATTGCAAATTCATAAATAAGATGCAACAAATCTCACTTCCAACTCATCAAGCACCATGTCTCTCATCTCATGATCAAGCACCATCCTGTCGATGCATCCGACAACACCTGCCATGACCTCCTCATCAGCCTTAAATGTGTCAGAGAAGTAAAACTTCAGGTTCAAGAAGTAGGCAAAGGCATGTATCGGCTAGTGGAGTTGGTTTGTCCATCTCCGATCAATCATGCGCCAAATGATTTCATATTTTCTTTTGTTGCCGCCATAGTAATGTGAAATGGCCTCTTTGGCCCTATCCATGGCCTCATAGATGAAACCCATTGGCATGCCCTCTCCATCTACCATACGAAGAACTCTCACCAAAGGTTCTGTCACCTAAAAAAATCAAAACAAATGTTAAATTATTACAAAATTAACCCCTAAAAAAAAACAGCAAATAGATTATCATGTATAAACTTTATTTTTGTGTTTGTTACTTACCCCGATCAACTCCTCTACATTTTTGATGAATGTCTGATCAAAAACTATGCTTACAAACCTCTTCCCTTCAGGTTTAGTGGCAAATGGGGACTGCTTCCAATCATTAGACACAAACATTTGCATAATATAAGCATTGGCACCAAGAATGCTTTACAATATGAGGAAGTGGCTAGCAAATCGTGTCACTCCTGGTCGCCCAAGGTCCTTGCCATTTGTCAATTTCCTCATCAAGGCAAGCGCCTAAGTATGGTTGTAGATAAATTTTGTAACATTTTTGGCATCTTCAACCACACTTTTGACCCATCCAATCTTCCCAATGTCCTCTAGCAACAAGTCCAAGCAATGTGCAGCATAAGGAGACCATGCAATTGTGGGATGCCTCTCCATAAGTAGTCTACCTGCAGCTACGTTGCGTTGTCCGCGATAATTTGGACAACATTATCAACACCAACCTCCTGGATCACCCCATCTAATAAATTGCATAAAGTCTCAGCATTTTTGACTTCACTGGAGGCATCTATTGACTTTAGGAACACCAATCCACCATTAGAGGCCACTAAAAAGTTTAGGAGAGTCCTATTCTGTCCATCAGTCCACCCATCAGATAAAATGCTGCAGCCTTTTCTTCTCTTTTGCTCATCAACCACAAGCTTTGTATTCTTTACGGCTTCCTCTAGCAATGGCCCACTCAAATCTTTAGTTGTTGGGGTCTTAAACCCCTTACCTGCAACTGTAAGGGCATTCACCAAACCTTCCCAATATGGGCTGCTCGCCACATTGAAAGGTAAATTATTGTAGTACCAAAATCTTGCTGTTGCCATCCTAGCTTCATGATGCTTTTCCTTTTTCCAACAGGTACCTTCAAGTGAAGGTTGTGCTCTTGGAACATTGCGTCGAATAAAGAAATTTGGTCCTGATGAAGGACCCTGGCTAGCACTAGCAGTAGGAGTAGAGAAAGAACCCTTAGGACTCTCACCAAAAGATGAATGTGGCTGATAGATGCTTGGACTTGGGGTAGAAGTGGATCCACTCATCGCTGCTGCTAGTGCATTCTTTGTTTTTTGTCTTTCATCTTTCTTCATCTCATACTGAGCAAGAAGGGCCTTCATCTCTCTAACAATCTCAGGAGTCAATTTAGGGCATACATCCACATTTTGCCCAGGTATTCTTGCAAGGTGGTATTTTAATTTGTTTATTCCTCCTGTCATCCATTTCTTGCATTCGGTACATGTCACCTCACCCTTCTTATTTCCTGGTATCGCATACTTCCATGCAGGGTCTTTTCTCATTCCCCTTGGGTTTGAAGATGACATTGCTGTTTCAAGTTCAACATGAAAAAAAAAATCAGCAAGGGTTTGGTAAAAAATCAGCAAATAAATGAGATTCAAACATTTGCAAAAAAATAGAATGCAAAACCAAGCTAGAAATAGTAGGAATTAGGTTATTAAGGGAAATAGAAAAAAAATTGGCAGCATTTCCCCTTATTTTTCTTCATTTTTCTGATCTTTAATTGAAGAAAACAAAAAAAAAAAGAAGTTAAATCACTTACCTGGCTCTATGATGATCTCCTTAGCTCGTCTTCTTGGCTTCTTCCAACCTCACTTCAAGTGCAAATCTATTTTTTGCAAACTATAGTTGTGAAATGAGCCAAAAAAAAAGAAGGTTTTATCTTTATTTTAGACGTCCCAGTCGTAGGTGCGAGTCCCTGCATGGGACTCGCCTGGACTCGGCTTGCGAGCCCACTTGCGATTCGCGGCGAGTCCAAAGAGTCTTCGAACCTTGGTAATACATATCCACAAGCCTGCAGAATGTGGAGGGATATATATATATATATATATATGTCTTCGAACCTTGGTAATACATATCCACAAGCCTGCAGAATGTGGAGGGATATATATATAATCCAAAGGGTAGTGGCTCTCTAGTATCACGAATACTAAAATACTCCTCCAAAAAAGACATTGTCTTTTTATTAAGTAAATTACTTGTCGGTTTTCCTTAACTTGTGATTTCTCTTTATTTACTATCCTTTTGTGGCACAGGCAAGAACGGTTAACTTTACTTTTCCTCCTCAAGATAATATAACGTTGTACATGGATGCTTATGTTCAAAGTGACACCATACAACTCACCAACAGTATAGCGACTGTTAACCTGCAACAAAGTTATGGCTAGGCCATCTACAGTAAACTGATTCCTATGCAGGACAACTCTTCTTGGGCTCTTGCAAATTTCACTTCACATTTTCAGTTCCTTATTGGTGTAGTCAACAACTCGACCGAAGATGGGCTTGGTTTCTTCGTGGCCCCATTCGACTTCTATTAACAATGGTTTGTGTCTTTGACAATGACCTTTATATTGCATTCTGCAACATAAAATTGGAATGACTTTGTTGACTCCCAAAATAACTACAACCCAAAACCCTAAAACATTTTATAATCACCTAGGCTAGGGGCATCATCAGGGTGATTAGAAGAGGTTTATCAATAGGTTATGGGCGATTTTGGACAACCTACAGGAGTGGGTAGACTCCTCTGCACTTCAGGCTCAGCTAGACGTAGGAGGGATATTCCTAGAGGCATTAAATAGGACACAACCAAACAAACACAACCATACCCAATGTACACATGACCCCAAAGTTGTCACTAGGTCGAGACAAATTGGCTGCACAGGCCTTTGATTAAGCTAATAAGAGCAATCCTACAGAAAGAGGATGCTTATGAAACTATAACTGCAACTAAAACTAGATGTATTGTTTTGATTTTCAATAAAGTGTGGGTGATCATAGGCCTCTCAAATTGGTGCCTATCCAATGGGCTATAGAGTTTCAAGTTCATCAAAGGAAAACATTAAAAGGGGGTGTATGAATGCCTATCTGGTTATTCAGATGCACAAAAAACAGTATCAAACCATGATAATACTTAGTAATCCAACACCATACAATATTCTTCCATATGTAATACTGAAATGACCATTTACAAAGCTTGAAAATGGATTAAAAACTCACATTCATTCAAATTAGATTTTACAATCATACCACGAAGTGTGGCAAGAGAAAACCCTAACTGTGATAGAGGATTCCTGAAAGAACACTTACAACGATGGAGGAATTGATATCACGATTACAATTCACATACACTTCTGATGAATGCTTCTTGAAGAACTGAAAATGAACAATAGATGAAGCCCTAATTGCCTTGGATGTTCAACAGCTATAGAAATAAATTTTGCCTAGAATGATCAACTATTGAAAAGAGTTACAATCCTCTACTTATAGCCTTCACACGCGGATCTGAGAATGAAATAGACGGGAAAACCCTCAACAACCTCACCGACTGCAAATAAAAACATTAATTTCCACTACCCAATTAACATTAATGGTGATCCTAGAGGTTGTTGGCGCGTTCCCAGGCGGTGGGAGGAATATGGAAGGCAAAACAATTAGCCTTCGACAAATTGGACTTTGGAGGTTGAGCCTCCACTATGCACTGTTTATTGCTGAAGAGAAGGAAAAGACCACTTGACCCCAAAACACTTAGAAGAATGTGAGCCGTCGGGGTCGGGCCTTCCTCCTTCCGCCTTCCAAAAGAAAGAAGGAAAAAAAGGAAGTTGCCGCCGAAATACATAGAAGCTTTTGAAGATCGTCAGGGGTCGAGCCTCGGCCCTTCCGCCCTTCGCCTCCCACAAGAAAGAAAGAAGACAAACCCCCCAGTTGCCAAATCCACAACACTTAGAAAAATGAAGGCACCTTGGCGGACTTCGGCAATTGGGCCTTCCGCGTTCTGCCTTCCAAAAGGAAGGACGAAAAGAAACTTGCTGCTAGTCACCGCCCGCAAGACTTAGAAGAATCTTGGCTTCGTCGGACTTCGTCCACGTGTCAACAGTTCACATCAGCGTGCCCCTCATTGGGTCCCACTTAACTGATGCCGCGATCATGTGCTCTACGTCCACGTGGAACGCACCAGTACCACTCTTCGAAGTCCTTCGGCTGACCTTGTACGCGTGGCAACCTATCGCAACAACGCAGAGCTGACTTGGCTTTGATAACCATCCTTTGCGCAGATGTTCTACCAATCAAAGAAGTTGAAGGATATGTTAATTAACATATATTGGAGTTTGCGCACTGGGCTTTCTAAGTAACATCTTCTCATTTGAATTCAACAATGAACATCTCCACCCTCCGACTCTCGAAAGCAATGACTAATACTCACAAGTTGTCAGAGCTTCGTGATCGGGCCTTCCTGTTGACGCATGCTCCGTAGAAGATGAAAGGCCGCAAGCTCGACCTCCGACGCCCGATACATTTAGGCGTTTTTGCAAGAAACCAAGGCGGACTTCAGAGCCGACAGACATGGCATAGGGAAGAAGGGAACTTTGGCTACTTTGTTTAGTTTGTCTAGTTGTCTTTCATGACCATATCAAATAAGGCTCGTCTTCCTTTGACACGACCATCAACATTAATATCTTCCACTCGACATGTCTACAATTCTCGGCAACTATACTCTTATATACGATGTGGTGGCCATGGTTGCATCTTCTATTCCTGACAATCTTCAAGTTTGTGTAGCATTGAATGCTCTACAACAACTCGCATTTTCTCAATCTGCTCTTTACATCCACCAACGTCATTGTAACATCTGGCTTTTCTTTAACAACAATCTCCCATACGCCTTTGACATCAATGACAACAATCTTGTTGACATCAATGACAATATTGCCAACACTTTATTCTTCACCTTTTTTGAAGCTTTGAAGGTAACTTCTCTCTTTGATGACTTCTCCTTTTCAGTTCTCATTTCATACGCCGGGAGGATCCCATGCAATTCATCCATAGTTAATTTATCTAGGTCCTTCATTTCTTCAATGGCTGAAACTTTTGCATCAAATCTTAAGGGAAGAGACTTGAGCACTTTTTGCACGATCGTCGATTCTTCAACTTTTTCACCAAGTTCTCTGATGGTGTTGACGATTTCATCCACAGGAAGAAGATAGGCTGCAACATTTTCTTCATCTTTCCTCTTCAAGCTTTCGAATTGTCTTCTGTGAGTTTGGAGTTTGGCCTTCTTAACTTTGTCATCACCTTCATAGATGTTTTTACGTTTGTCCCAGATTTCTTTTGCTGAGTCACATTGCATTACCTTGACCAACTCTAATTCGAATAGACGACACAAGATAGCATTCATGACTTTTGCATTGTTTTCACTAGCTTTCTTTCCACCCTGATCCATCGGTGGAGATGCTGGAGCTGTATAACCATTCACTACTGATTGCTAAATATCAAAGCCAAGAGCCATTAGATAAGTTCGCATCCTTATGCTCTAGAATGCATAGTTTGTTCCATCAAACAATGGAGCTCTATTTGAGAAACCTTCTTGACCAGCCATGTGTGCTTTCAAGATCTACCTTCTAGCGGTGAGACTATATCTGAAGGAACCTGCTCTGATACCGATTGTTAAGCACACACTTATACTGAGAAGGGGGGGTGAATCAATATAAGATAATCTTTTACTTATTTAAAGTTCAACAATCACAATAATAGCAATCATGCAAGATCTTAGCAAATAAGAAAACACAAGATTTACGTGGAAACCCTTTCAGGAGAAAACCACAAAGAAAGACTGCTTGGATCTACTGTCCAAATCCAACCATGAAAAATAAAATTCTCTTGCAAAGATTTTTAGGCACCAACTCACTAGAGACACCAATCCTTGCTACTAAGTAATTTGTAGGCACCAACCTACTGGAGACACCAATCCCCACTGCTAAGCACCAACTTAGCAAGAGACACCAATCTCTTCTTTTAGGAGGCACCAATCTCCAAATGAACAAAGTTCTCACCTTCTTGAATATTGCCTTTTCAATGGATGATGATCATTTGAATCCCCTTCATAAAATCTGCTTGTAAATGAATTCTCCTTCAAAAATCTGCCTTTTATTTGAATGACCAAACATTTATCTTTCTCTCATAAACTTCTACTTGTGTTTAAATGATAAAACTTTTTTATCCACACATACACACTCATTCATAAATCTGCTTGTATTGGAATGATATTGCATTTTCTTGCTTGCTTGCTTTTTCTCCAACTTCTCTATTCCTTTTTATATCCCCCTTATGCCTCTTCATGAAGAGGGGTGATCCTTCCAAGGGAGGCGACTTCATGGAAAGGTGTAATGTCCCTTTTTTGGCACATAGATTTTTGTGCGCATCCGACATGTTTGGGAGGACTCCAATGTTCTTGGAGTAGTCGTGGTTTAGTCTACAGATCAGTTATATGGGTTTCCCTTGTGTTAGTGGATTATTTTCTGTGGCACTGAGCTCAGTGGACGTTCAAGTTCACAGTGATGCTTTCTGATGTTTGATTGGGTTCCCAGTTTGCTCTCCAAGATTCTTGGAGAGGTTGTCTATTTTTGGAAAGTCACCCAAAAGGCATTGTTGCGCATCCCAAACCTTACAAAGCATAGCGGTTCAATTTAATTTGCATTTGGAGGCCGTTTGGGATTTTCTGCAAAATGGTGTTATTTAATGAGCTATTTTTATTATTATTTTCACTTAAGCTCCTAGGGGTGAAAATAATTAATGAATATCTAAGTGTTATAGCTCATTGGAAAGGTTTTTAAGTGCTCTAAATGATGGACACTTAAAAAGGGGACCTCACACTTGATATTTCATTTTTATTTCAAAAAGGTCTTTTAGAGAGGAGAAATATGAAGAGTTAAAAAGGAAAAATATAATTTATTCCTCTCAAAAGTTATAAAAGGGGTATAAGAGCTCATTTGAAGGGGATGCTTTGGAATTGATTTTGTTTTTACAGATGGATTGAACCTGTGAGTTCTTCCATATTCTCTCGAGGACGAAAACCCTCTTCTAGAATGCTCTTGAGGACGAAAACCCTCTTGAGGTTGGGTGATTTCATACAGAAATCACATGAGCACTTTCATGAAGTTTGGAGTAGTTGTTTGGTTTGATTTATTTGATGAGTTTATATGATTTTTGGATTGTTTGGAGAAGTATTGTGTCTTAGTTTTTTTATTTGGAGCAAATAAATGAATCAAACCTTGTTGGCCGTATACCTAGCCGTACATGCTTAGAGAGTAGATTTGGGTTTGGTTTGATTTTCCTGTTGTTTGGAGCAATTGATATTTGAAGAACATTTGTTAGGCATGGGCATCTCATATCTGATCCATATGAATGTTTTTCTGAGCAGTCTTTGTGATATATGATTGGTTTTGCAGCTATAGAGCTGTACAATGCATGAAAGGTGATTTTGGTGATGATCATATTCTTTGTTGTTTGGTACATATTAAGCATGGATATCCATTGTTGTGTGAAGGCTTCCATTACTATTCAACTTTAATTCATTTCTGAGCTGTTTATGAGGTGGTGGGAAGTGATTATACCCTACAGGAGCCGTACCAGCTGCAGGGTACATGCATATAATAAATAATAGTTGTTGCCATTCAAAATAAAGTCTATTGCATTGTGTTTGTGGTCTATAGACGCCAATTTTAAGAGTGGTTTCAGGGTTTTTAGTGGAGAAAATAGGAAGTTCTGATCTGGTCGTACTTTCATGGCCGTACGACCCTGTACTCAGCAGAAAAAATACTAAATGTAGTTTATTTACTGTTTGATATATTCATTGTGCTCAGAGTTGATGTATTGGATATGAAGATCAGTTTGAGGTAGTTTTTGAAGGGATATCAAAGGTCATTTTGTTTCTATGTACTGTTGGACTCCTCCATGGCTGCCGTACAGTCAATGAATCTCTGAAATTTCTGAAGATCAGTGAGCAGCCAGTCCATTTATCAGTCTCTTCCAGTTTGAACAGCCATTCAGAGGTTATAATGCCATTGATTGCAGGGTAAAATCTCAATTTGCTTCAATCTTGTGTTGCCATGATCAAATCCTATTTCTATCATTTTGAATATCATTGCTTATGAACATTGTAATTGATTTCTGATTATGCAACACATTAAAGTACCCCTGGATGGTTCAACCGCCAGTGAGGAGTCATTGGAACTTTATCATTCATGTTTTTTCTACCCACTGAATAAGTGGAGTATTCCCACTAAATAAGTGGATGCTTGCTGAAAAGCAGATGCCTACTATATAGCGGAAGATAGTATTTATTTTTATATGCAAAGTAATTGATTGTAAGCCAAAATACTATATGCTCTCACCTCGCCCATTTTGGGAACTTGGTGATCAGAAAGTGTGGAGGTATTCTATTAGTTGCATACATTGTTGTGCTAACCTTGCTGTGACATCATTGTATAAAATTTAAAAAAAAAAGAGGTAGCTTATTACAAAAGGAGGCATCTCTTCCAAGAGGGGTTGGCCTCATTTAAAATATTATTTATTTGCAAATGTGGACGCTAATCATGGGTTGGCTAGCATTAGAAAATTCAAATTAAAATAAATGTTTCTCATAAATATCTCTTAGTCAGCCATCTTGTGCATAGGAAGAATATCTCATGAGTCAGCCCATTTATGTATGATTTTGGAGCATCCATAAATAAGGGTTGGCCATGCATTGGAATGGTGCGATTTAGTGGCCTTTGGCCTTAACACTTTTAATTTCCCAATGCTACATTTCCTTCTTTGACAGAAGCAATATGATGGCAGCGATTTCCTTCTTTGACATCAATGACAACATTTCAACAATGCGATGATTAGATCAAGTACAAGGCGATACAAAGCTACAACTCATACCTTCAACTTCATTTGCGACACAAAGTTCACAAATTCATTGAATTAACTTAACCTTCAACAAAACTATGACACATTGCAATAACATCCATTAGCAAAAACATGCATAATAAATGTTGTTGAACGAGACACAAAAATCACAATTTGAACACCAAGTGACTAACAACTCCAACATAATGAAGGCATGAGAATTGCGATTTTTATTGATGTTCATTCACTAGTACAATTGATTTCTCTACTATGAACACTGAATACTAAAAAATGCTAACTCGAGCAAGATCTGGAAAAAGCTAACTAATAATGAATCCTGATCTCTGAAATCTCTCCCCAATCTTTATGTGCACAAAGCACTTATTTATATTGTTTACAAAATTGCATGAAAATAATTAACTAAACTCTAACCTAACTGATGTTTGCATGACATGCAAACTTATTACAAACAATCTGCTCCACTAAAATTGAAAATTAAATCATGCAATTGCAGCTGAATCGATGATTTTAAACATGCAACTGCAACTTCGTGCTCACATTCAACACATGGCAATTGGATAAGTGTCAACTTCACTTAACACTAAAAATAGCAACCACTAAATTAGCAAATTCCTGAAAATGCGTTTTTCCTCTTTGATGATGATGATGATCTAGATCTCTGGAAGGCGGCTTTGGTTGGTTTTGACACCTTTGGCGAATCCTCCAACGAAATCTGGCGAACTTGAAGCACTGAAAATTCATTTTGGCAAATAGTTTGGGTGACTCCAATCAGAAATCTTTTGTCAAACTCCAAAAATTCGACTTCACACTTTTGCTAGAGCAAATCATTTGTTCAGACCATGGTAGATACAACTTAACTTTTTCTCTTAACATCCTTGTTGAGTGGTTTAGATTGATTTGTGGAAGGCACTATCTCCTCATATAAGTGCATTTGGATATCTGGCAAACTTTTGTTTTGTCTGAAGATCTTTTGAATGCTAATTGGGTGAAGTTTGCTTTGAATTTGAAGCACTTGATCACTTTGTTGAAGCGGCCTGCTTTGTTTTATTCTATTCAATATGGCACGTGAGAAGCTTATTTGATTCAAACTTATTTGATTCTTTTGCAAACTTTGTCCACCTATTGCTGACTTATCCTTGGCGGTTGATGAGGTGCAACTTCATTCTCTCCTGCTGACTTTTGATTTCTAAAACTTTTGATGATTCTTCCTCTTCCACATTCTCCTTCTGAAGAACTATATCAATACTTTGTCTTGTTTGTGGAATATATCCAAAAGCCCTACAAACAAAACCAAAAACTATCTTATACTGATATGGAACCGCAACTTCTTTCACTTCTAATGCTTCTTCAAGATACTCAATGGATGAATTTGCATCCACATCATACACTCCATCAGCACGTTGCACTACACAACATGTTTTCTTTTGAATTTCTTCCTTCAAATCACTTTCATCAAAGATCTCCCCAACAATTTCTTCAACAACATTCTCCAATGTCACTATTCCTATTGTTCCACCATATTCATTGAGAACAATTACCATATAAACCTTCCTTACTCTGAAAAATCTAGAACAAAATAGTCAGACTTGTGTGCAATACGCCAAACTATTAGCCTTTGCAACATCTTTGCCTGTTCAACATAATCCAACATGTCCATTGCATATGCAAACTCAACAATGTTATCATTGAGCCGTTAAAAAATAGGCACTGTGGAATAATGGTAGGTCACTCAAAGGTTGCGAAATTCCATCAAGGTGTCTTCAACATCAATAGCAACTACATCTATAGGAGGAGTCATCACTTTTCCCACAGGCGTGTCCTTGAAATCTAAAACAATCTCTATCATATCCTTTCTAACGCCTTCTTTCCATGAGTGCGAGTTTGTTTGAAGGCATTGCATTGTGTGTGAGCATTGTAAATGGCGCACTTAGCAGGTATGAGGTGCTTCTTTTCCTTTGCAGGCACAGACTTTGAACCAGACATACTTTCTCTGTGTTTTTGGCACTTCCTCTTGATAGGTGCGTCCTCCCTGCATAAGGTGTGAACTTCCCTTAGTGAAGACGCCTTGTTTTCTGTACAAGAGCGCTTGAAATGGTTAAGGCGTGCTGATTTTAGGTGAATGGCGCCTTATTTGGCACAAACTCCTTGAGCGTATGGATTCCTTCTAAAAGTGCTTTTGCCCTTAATGAAGCGCATTGAAGCTTTGAAGGAGGCACTTTTACCTTGCATACTTTTCTTTTTTCTTTTTTCTTTGTATGAGCGCTTTGCTTTTTAAAAGCACACATCTTCCCTCTTTTATAATGGACTTTGATTAACAATGGCACACATACTATATAGGGATGCGCCTTTAATACGCTTTCTTTCTTTTTTTAATTTTTGATTTTTAACTTCAAATTTTAGCCCTTTACACGAGGTGCGTGTCTTTGCTTGTAAAGGTGCTTTGATTTATTTCTTTTCTTTGGATAAGCGCGAGCAAAGTCTTGGTAAGGCGTTTTTAGATTTAGATTTTTTTATTTTTAAACACCTTTAGAAAATAAGGCTTTGACAAGGCATGCCCAATGCCTTTCCCATTGTAATATCACAACTAAAATATGCCAAAACTGACCCAAATTTGAACCTCTTGCTTGCATGTAATTTTGTGGAACAGTTTTCATACCAAGTTCTGATTTTTGTATTCGGATTGCTTGCTTGGGTTTAGTTCCCATTGTTTTCATTGCATAAACATATAAAATGACATAGAAGTGAAAGGGGATCATTGCACAAGTGAAAGTTAATGATTGTACTTCAATTGAGCCATTTTATTGCAACTAAATCAGGTGTGATTACAAAATTACAGAGGTCTGATATAAAAAAATCAGACTGATATTACCTATTCAAATTGAAGATTTGAAAGGTAATTCACATATCAAACATACCCGATTTCATCATCAATGAGTTATGACTAAAAAGAGCTGATTAGACCACTTGGAACCTTGGAATGTGACTGATATGAAGTCCAATGATCCGCTACAGGTCTGATATTTAATGCAGGTCCAAACTTTGCCTCCAAACACCTTGTTATTCCAAATTTGTCTTCAAAATTAAGTCCAATGATGGAGCGCTAGACACCAAAAGTTATCCTTGTGCAAGTTTAATCTTCTCTTCATACAATTGAACCCATTATTGGTTGTTGTAAATTGATATCAGACTGATATGTAAATGTATGTGACTGAACCATCCTGAAACCCTTGTCAAAGTGTACCAAAAATTGATAGAAACAATACCCAATGAAGGAAATTGAAACCCTATGAAGATATTGCTTCAACAATGCAATTTTCTCCTCAAACCCATTCGCCCAAAGTGCCAAAATTCTGAAATAAATAGTTAGACAACTCCAAAAATTATCAAACCACTTCCAAATGATGCCCAATGCCCTCAAAACTGACATGCAAGCATCTGGGTAGTCTCAAAACTAACATGCAAGTACTGGGTACTAACATGCAACTGAAAGTTCTGACATACAATTGAAATCTCTGACATGCAATTATCCTTGATCAAAACTCCTCAAGTAAGGTATCAAATCAAAGCTAAAATTCTGCCATGAAAGAATATGCAATAATCTTCAATACCCATTAACTCTAGCCGCCATCATATGTAGAAATCAACAATATCAAACCCTTCCAATGGCTGCCACAATGATGAACCAGCAATATCAACACAAATATTAAACAATTTAATGCAACTGTGAATCCTGAGATGAATTCACCAAGTGGGCTGATCTGGGTTTTCATCTCAAGGTTTACCGAACCTGCAAGCCAAAGCTCTCAAGCTTTCAAGGAAAAGTTTTTTTTCAAAATAACATATCAAGAATGAATCCTCATTGCACTTTTTCCTCCTTTTATATTTTTTTTCCCTTTCAAAAGTAATACTTTATTTTATGCCTCTTTTAATTTACTTTTCCCCTCAAAAGTGACCTTACTTTATAATTTGTCATTGACATCATTATAAAGTCACTTAATATCCTTATACCTCCATACGTTGGCACCTCATTTGGCATAATAATTAAATACTTTGACATTAATATATTAAATGCACACATGACCCCTTATATCCCCTTTAATCATAAAGATATTTAATTTAATTAATTATATCAAAGTCAATGCTAGATTAGACTTAATTAATTAAATTAAATCATTAAACTCCATTAAATGCCACATATCAAACCAACAACTAATCCTGCCAACTTCCTGGATATAACCGTGGTGCCTTCTGACCATCCAGATGACTTTCCATAAATAGTAAGCATGGACCCAAACGTCCAAGTGACTTACTAAAAATAGAGTCTATAAAATGAGCTTGAAAGACCTCTAGAATACAAACCACAAATAAATTGATGCACTAAGAAGGAGAGTACTGAAATATACACCCAAAGGGTCAGCTGAATAACCCTGAATCACCCTCAAAGAGCCCCCTAATTGCCACATTAGCCTACGGGGAACCAAAGATAATAGGCTAACCCACCAAACTTTGGCACTGGCTAAAAAGGGGACATTACAGTCCTCCCTTCTCGGGATTGCTTGCCCTCAAGCAATCGTATGTCAATCCATTGCCCCACTTTGATATACATGCCATATAACCATATCGCCTAAAGCAACTCTCCACGATCACTGAGTACCAATGCAAGAACCATGTCAATACCTGGATCCCAAACCAGTCTAATCTCAACTTCACCAGGCTGAAAATGGTGAAGCAAACCGACGGGACCCAACCAAATTGTAGTGCCAACTCTGTTACCACCTGGATCCCAAAGCAAACGAAACTCACATCCATCTGTCATGTGGAGATAAGAATATTTGAAAGCATCTTCTACACCAAATCTCCTTCTATACTCTACTAAACTCTCATGGATGTGATAACTAACCAAGTCATCATGCCTACTGACACCATAATCTCCTTGACACCATGTATTCACAAGAAACCTTTGTGACATAGGAATAGCAAACCATGTTGGGTACATATCAGCATGATGGCAATCTGAACTCTGACTCTCTAAGTAATCCTCGGAAAACAACCGAGTCAGATACTTGTAGTCTCCAGTTCCATCTTCTGAAGATGGCAACTCTCCATCCCACAATGGATGGTACAAGCCCTGAGCCAATCCACATTGATGCATCAACAAATCCTCCATGTGTGGACTAAAGGAGAAGTGATGAGCACTCCTCACTATGCAGTCAAGATGAAATGCTCCCACCTCTGTCAATGGTTGACCATCAAAGTCCTGGGGAACACCCTCCTCGTGAGTCTCATCACTCACAACACTAGAATCAGAAGATGGCTCATGTCTTTGATCCCAAATAGCTAATTGGGTAGGCACTGTGGCAACCCTTTGTGCAAACTCAATAGCAAAATCCCTATCATGAAGCAAATGGAGGTATTCTGATTTTAATGCCTCCAAAGCATGCCTGATAAAGCACACATCACGAATGTGAGTACCAGCTGAGACTCCATACTGTCTCTCCTGAAACTCTGCTCTCCAAAGTTGGTACTCAATAAATTTTCAGTGCAGTCAAAGCGAGATAAGGTTGAATCAACCTTCTCTCTTGTAACTCTCAACTGATCCCTCCAACTCTGTGGCTCAACAGACTGTCGATCATAATCAACTGCATGGGATGCAATGACTAATTTGCTTCCAGGAGAGGGAAACAAATCGACATAAGAACCAATCTCCCAACTAGATGATACTCTGCATACCTCTTGTGAAGAAGATGGAGTAGTGTCGTGAACTGTCACACAACTCTCTGGAGAATCTACTACTACATCACAAGAGTTGTCAATCACCTGCTCTGCATCATCTGGCGTGGGACTAACCTCAGGAGAACCTAGTGCATCAAGTGGTTCTCAACAACTCTCAACCAGTTCACTCATCCCATCCGTATCAACTGCACTTGTATCTGTGATGGATGTAGCCACATTCTCAACCTGCTCACAACCATAATCCATGGATATATGCTCCTCACGAACTGCTGCCATAGAAACCTGAACTGTATCTGTAGATGGTGAAGACTGTGTCAAGCTCAACTCCACGGTAAGCTCCTTTATCCGTGACTGTGACTCTTGAAGGGCCAACTGATTGCTCTTCAACTAGTCCATGGTCACCTCAAGCTCAAAAGTGAGCTCATCAACCTCTTCTTCCTTTCCCTTCAATGCATCATAACAAATGCAATCCCACTCAAGAAGATAATCTCTATCAGCAAGTAGTTGTAGGTAATTTTGTTTCATTATTCCAATTGCTTCTCGGAGTGCATGAATCTTTGCAAGGGAAAAGCCACTATCACAGTGCCCATCTGACACGAGATTACTCCAACCATAAGTAGTCAACATCCGACGAGCAACATCGAAATGCTCTATGACTGTGGCAATCATACAATCATTAACCTTTAGTTGCCCTACTAGATGATGTGGACCCTGGAACTTATCACTCCCATACAAGTTTCTTGATATATAGTCTGCACTATGATATGAAGCTGTATCATCGCTCACAATATGAGAAGTAGCATTATGTGTGCTATCAACTTCACTCACAATATCATCAATGGTACTGCTGCTATGTACCTCAATGGATGGCTCACAAGACACTGTAGAAGTTGCTGTTTGAACATTAACATTGCACACTTCTTCCATAGTAACTACATCCATCCATTGAACGATCCTGGGATTCATTGCCAACTAATGAATTTTCTGATTTGTTTTTTGTGGTCTGATTTGAAAAATTAGACTTGTGGTGGCATGAATCCTCCTCACACATGCATCAATAATACCCAAACCTTGAGTATTTGCCTTTGACAACTCCATGGAACCATCACCTTCATGTGAAATAGTTGTTGTCTCACGCTGATGCAAAGGAACCTCATTGCTGTCATGAAAATTAGAACTGTTATGGTTCGTACTTTCCATGCATTCTCCTTGTTTGACACTCATATCTTGCGTGCCAACATTCAGAGTTTCTCCCACAACATTTTCTGCACTTGCCATGACATCTAAACCAACGTTATGCTCAAGAGAAGGAGTGCTGACATAAAAATCAGAATTGTTATCATGACTGATAACAAGTTCTTGAGCACTGAAAGTCCCAACATTCTCTTCAAATTTCATCCTCCTTTCTTGTACATGCTCCTCATCCATGGTAGTTGCATCAAATGAGTTTCTTTTCTTTTTCTTGTTGTACAAATGACTCAATGGTTGTCTTTACCCCCTCTTTGAAATCATTCATGCTATTCATAAGCTTCTCCATAAATCTATCCATCGGAGTCAAACTAACCTTCTTTGATGGTCTTGAACTTGTACCTGTTGATCTTGTTGAATCTCTAGAATGCTTAGGCTTCCTTGATACTGAATCTTCATATTGCTGCAAACTTCGTTGTGTCGTAACCGAGCTCTTGACTCTCCTTGCTAGATACTCTTTCCCTTGGTGGTGAAGCAGGAAGGAAAGTAGGTAGCAATCTTCCATCTTTGATTCTAGCCATGAATGTAACCTGTTGTATGACTGAAACAAACTCTGATTTTTCCCCTCAGGCTGGCAAGATCATGGGTCTGATACCATTGTAATATCACAACTAAAATATGCCAAAACTGACCCAAATTTGAACCTCTTGCTTGCATGTAATTTTGTCAAACATTTGTCATACCAAGTTCTGATTTTTGTATTCGGATTGCTTGCTTGGGTTTAGTTTCGATTGTTTTCATTGCATATAAATATAAAATGACATAGAAGTGAAAGGGGATCATTGCACAATGAAAGATAATGATTGTACTTCAATTGAGCCATTTTATTGCAACTAAATCAGGTGTGATTACAAAATTACAGAGGTCTGATATAAAGAAATCAGACTGATATTACCTATTCAAATTGAAGATTTGTTAGGTAATTCACATATCAAACATACCTGATTTCACCATCAATGAGTTATGACTAAAAAGAGCTGATGTAGACCACTTGGAACCTTGGAATGTGACTAATATGAAGTCCAATGATTAGCTACAAATCTGATATTTAATGTAGGTCCAAACTTGGCCTCCAAACACCTTGTTATTCCAAATTTGTCTTCAAAATGAAGTCCAATGATGGAGCACTAGACACCAAAAGTTATCCTTGTGCAAGTTTGATCTTCTCTTCATACAATCGAACCCATTATTGGCTGTTGTAAATTGATATCAGACTGATATGTAAATGCATGTGACTGAACCACCCTGAAACCCTTGTCAAAGTGTACCAAAAATTGATAGAAACAATACCCAATGAAGGAAATTGAAACCCTATGAAGATATTTCTTCAACAATGCAATTTTCTCCTCAAACCCATTCGCCCAAAGTGCCAAAATTCTGAAATAAATAGTTAGACAACTCCAAAAATTATCAAACCACTTACAAATGATGCCCAACGCCCTCAAAACTGACATGCAAGCATCTGGGTAGTCTCAAAACTAACATGCAAGTACTGGATACTAACATGCAACTGAAAGTTCTGACATGCAACTGAAACCTCTGACATGCAATTATGCTTGATCAAAACTCCTCAAGTAAGGTATCAAATCAAAGCTAAAATTCTGCCATGAAAAAATATGCAATAATCTTCAATACCCTTTAACTCTAGCTGCCATCATATGTAGAAATCAGCAATATCAAACCCTTCCAATGGCTGCCACAATGATGAACCAGCAATATCAACACAAATACCAAACAATTTAATGCAACTGTGAATCCTGAGATGAATTGACCAAGTGGGCTGATTTGGGTTTTTGTCCAAATCATAGTAATGAGACTCGCCTGGACTTGCCAAAACTCGGCGGGTCCGAGGCGAGGCACCGTGGCCAAGTCTGGGGGACTCGGACCCGGACTTGGCCGATTTTTTGAAAAAAACTCGCGGACTCGCCAAACTCGCCGGACTCGGCGAGTTTCGACAGGAAGACTCGGCCGCTCAGCAGGCCGTAAAAAAGTTAAAAAAAACCTAAAAATACTTGCTTCAAATTTTTTTTTTTTTCACTTATAGACCCTCCTCCACCCTAAAAGCAACATCATTTCATTTTGAAGCCAAAGGGGAAGGAGAAAAAAGAGTTGTGAGCAAAATTTGGAGTGCATTGTAGGGAAACCAGCAAGGAGGTAGAGCAAAAATCGATTGTTGAATCGAATTGAGGCAGCTTTATAGCTATTTTTGGTGCATCTAGAGGTGTCTACAAAGGATTGGAAGGAGCTCTCTATTGATTTCAAGCTAGATTTAGAGGTAAGTTTGTATTTTGAAGGTTTTTTTGTGTTTTTTTTTTCACCAAAAATTGCATTTTTCTTTACATTTCATTTCTTTCTATTTTATTTTAGTAGATCAAAGAAAGAACCCTAGGTGTTTTGATTTTTTTTTTATTAAACCCTAGGGGTTTTTGTAAGCAAACCCTACATTTTTTTTATTACTTTAATAATTATAAATCACAAATGTTAATTTTTTTTTGTATTTATAAATTTTATATGTTATTGCAGCAGTGTTGAGATTTTCAAATCATCTTTTATCACAATGTCCAAAGAGCCAGTTAGAAGGGACCCTTGTTGGAAACATGCTGAAATTATGCCTAGCCAAAAGAAAGGAGAAGTAAAATGTTTTTATTGCAAAACAATTTTTCGTGGAGGAGGCATTAATAGATTGAAATATCATCTTGCACAAATACCAATCCATGATACTAACCCATGCGGAAAAGCGCCTCTTGAGGTTATATGAGAGGTGAAAGTGCAACTAGAAACATTTGAGCAAAAAAAAGAATTGAAAAGGAGGCAAATAGAGTAGAGGGCAAGTGTTGGTGGTAGTGGAGAGTCTTCTTCCATGCCTCCATTTTGTCCTCTAGGTGTTGGAAGTGGAACACCTGCTACTGCTACTGCTAGTGCCACTCCCAATGGCAGTGTTCTTGGGCCTAGAGTTCGTAAATCTAGGAATCTTGATTCATATATTTTGCCATGCACCACTCCAGGTTCCCAACCGTCGCTTGAGAGCATGGGTTGGAACAAGGACGTACATGATGCAGCTAAACATGCAATCGGAGACTTTTGGTACTATTGCACCATTCCATTCCATGCACCCAGGTAATTCTTTTTTGTTTGATTGTTTTAAAATTTATAGCTTGATTCTTTCTCTTGAATTTTTATATTTAGAGATATGTCGAATTCAAATTTAAACTCTCCATTTTACAATACTTATTTAATTTAATTTATTTGTGACATGTGTTAGGTCTCCTTATTGGCAAAACATGGTTGATGCCATTACTGTTTTTGGGGCGGGGTTCAAAGCCCCTAGTGAAGATGACATAAAGGGCCCAATTTTGACACAAAAGGTGGCCGATGTAAAAGCCACAATAGAGGAGCAATGGTTGATATGGAGGACAAAGGGTTGCACCATCATGACCGAAGGTTGGACTGATAGGAGAAATAGGACATTGCTAAATTTTCTTGTTTCTTCCTTAGGTGATTCTACTTCCTACAATGCATTGATTTAGTGATTAATATTTTTAATTTATGCTTTATTGAATCATTGATTTTGTTTCTTTTTCAGGTGGCACCGTATTCATCAAATCTATTGATGCTTTAGGAAATGTTAAAAATGCCACATTCCTTTGTGCAGCTATAGAGGAAATCATAGCTAAGGTGGGTGAGGAGAATGTGGTGCAAGTGGTGACGGATAATGCAGCAAATTATGTTGCTGCGGGTAAACTATTGATGGAAAGGCACCCATCATTATTTTGGACTCCATGTGCTGCCCATTGCGTTGACCTCACATTGGAGGATATTGGCAAGATTCCATGGATCAAAACATGTGTGGAGATGGCAAGAAATATTTGTAAATTCATATGCAATCACACATGGGTCCTCAACCTAATGAGGCAATTCACACAGCAAAAGGAGTTGGCTCGTCCTGGCATAACTCGATTTGCAACAAATTTCATCACATTACAATCCTTGCTTCAGTCAAAAAAAGCTTTGAGGCGCATGTTTGTTGATGAGGAGTGGACTTCCTCATCCTATGCTAATACTAATGTAGGGGCTGAAGTAACAAATTGGATCTTTGATGAGGCAAGATTTTGGACACCTGTTGAGGAGATTGTAAAGGTAAATGAAAATCTAATTATATATTATGTTTTAATTTTTATTCATATTTTTCTTTTATTTGCCTATTTTTGTTCACACTTAAGTTAATGTTTCACTTTTACAATAATTGCAGGTCATTGAGCCTCTAGTAGTTCTCCTACGAGTTGCTGATGGAGAGAAGCCCGCAATGGGCTACATATATGAGGGCATGGATAGGGCCAAGGAGGCCATTAGATCCATCTATGGGGGAGTTGAGGGTAAGTATTGTCCCATTTGGGAGATCATTGATAGGAGATGGCACCACCAGCTTCACAAGCCCCTACACGCAGCCGCTTATTACCTCAATCCGGCATTTCAATTCCGCTCTGAATTCAAGGCGGATGAGGAGGTTTTGAGTGGGTTCTACACAGTGTTAGAGCGGATGTCAGCTAATTCAATACAGATAGTCCATGAGCTTGAGACCTTTAGACTTGCACAAGGAGATCTCTTTTCTCGTGAGATTTGCAAAAAGAATCGGTCAACATTGTAGCCAGGTAAAATTATATTAAGAGCATAATTTAAGTTTTAAAATCTAATAAACTTTTCCTCTTTTTATATTATTATTAAATGTTGAAACTTAAATTTGGATAATGAGATTGATTTTTTTCTTTTTCTCATCTCAGATGCATGGTGGGATACGTTTGGTGCTAAGGTACCAAATCTTTAGAAGAGTGCAATTCGAATATTGAGCCAACCATGCAGTGCTTCGAGTTGTGAGTGCAATTGAAGTATGTTTGAGCACATACACTCCAAGAAGCGCAATAGACTGTCTGTGCAGAGGTTGAATGATTTAGTCTTTGTTCATTACAACCTTCGTCTTCGCCATAGACAAATTTTGGGCACTAACTCCACCCCATCACACTAGAGGAGGTCGATCCACAATTTGATTGGATCACTGAGGCTGAGGATCCTATCTTTAGTGATGAGGACCTCGATTGGGTTGACCAGGCGGATAGAGAGGTTGAGGCTGTAGCCATGACAGAGGAGGAGGTTAGAGCACGAGCAGAGTCAGCAGACACATTACATGTTGGTGTGGGTGGCACAGAGACAGAGGTAGATATTATGGCTGCATCATCATCCATGACCTATCTTAGACGCTTTCGTAAGAAGGGTGCACTTGCAGGCTCCTCTGAGCCATAGACTTCTAGTTTTTGTTTTGATATTTGTTTGGATTCTGGAACTTTTGATGCCATGGATTTCATATTCCATGACTTTTGTATACATTTGACAATATTTATATATCTAAGTGTGTTATTTCCTTTAGCTACAATTTGCATTTATACTTATGTGATCGATGTATACTTGTGTATGTGATCAAATTAGCTTCTATTTGATGATGTTATTGTGTCTTTAAGGTTTATTTATTAAAGGGTGCATGAAACAAGTTTTAAATCCTTAAAAATCTCTAAATTTCTTGGGTTTTTCAATTTGCCGAGTCTGAGTCCGAGTCCAAAATCAGCTTGTCGAGTCTGAGTCTTGTAACTATGGTCCAAATAGCCAAAACCTCTAGGGTTTTCGTCCTAGGGTTTGCGAACTTGCAAGCCAAAGCTCTCAAGCTCTCAAGGAAAAGTTTTTTTCAAAATAACATATCAAGAATGAATCCTCATTGCACTTTTTTCTCCTTTTATATTTCTTTTCCCTTTCAAAAGTAATACTTTATTTTATTCCTCTTTTAATTTACTTTTCCCCTCAAAAGTGACCTTACTTTATAATTTGTCATTGACATCATTATAAAGTCACTTAATATCCTTATACCTCCATATGTTGGCACTCCATTTGGCATAATAATTAAATACTTTATGACATTGATATATTAAATGCACACTTGACCCCTTATATCCCCTTTAATCATAAAGATATTTAATTTAATTAATTATATCAAAGTCAATGCTAGATTAGACTTAATTAATTAAATTAAATCATTAAACTCCATTAAATGCCAAATATCAAACCAACAACTGATCCTGCCAACTTCGCAGATATAACCGTGGTGCCTTCTGACCATCCAGATGACTTTCCATAAATAGTAGGTATGGACCCAAACGTCCAAGTGACTTACTAAAAATAGTAAGTGTGTATAAAATGAGCCTAAAAGACCTCTAGAAGGCAAACCACAAATAAACTGATGCACTGAGAAGGAGAGTACTGAAATTTACACCCAAAGGGCCAGCTTAATAACCCTGAATCACCCCCAAAGGGCCCCCTAATCACCACATTAGCCTACGGGGATCCAAAGATAATAGGCTAACCCACCAAACTTTGACACTGGCTAAAAAGGGGACATTACACCCATGCACTTTGTTTTTCACACAAGCATATGCAAATTCTTTTAAAGCGCTTTCTCTTCCTTTTTTTAATAGCTTTTATTTTGTTTTTAGATATTTTAATTTTTATTACTTTTAATAATTACTAATAACAATAAATCATTAATAATCATTATTAAAAATAATAATAATTTTTCAAAGTTATTTTTTTTAAAAATATTTGTATTTTAACAACACTACAAAATTTTGGACGACGACATATATGTGGGAATTCGATAATTTATGACAACTGAACAAACAATTCATGAGACGCGACACAATTTGGACTCGACATCGGAGAAAGATAATTTTATGATTTGGATTTCTATGACTCGAAATTTGAACTTGACATTGGATTTTTACAGAAATGCGACATTTCGACATTTTACGAAGATTTGACATGGACAAACGAACAAAAAACGGATTTGAAGTGACCGTTTCACAATCACTTGATATTTCGGACTTAGATGCAACAACACGACAATGACGGTTCGATAATGACGACGACTCTTGCTAACGCAATACAGTTTCGGATTGGGTGCTACACTATTAAATGGTGACATTGTTTTATCATTCTTGAAGCCTATCTGAATAAGTTACTAAACATAAAAAGGAAGTTATTGTTTTCTTTTTACTTCTTTTTCATCACTGAGCCAAGATAATTTTTTTACCATATCTCCGCTGTGTTTGGAAGGAGGTTGTCAGCGTTAATTTATTCTCAGATTTTGTCATATGTTTTCTGCAAATTCTCATCTTTTCTGTGAAAGCTGGATGGTGATAACATATGGGCTACCTAACATGAACTTTTTTGTGATGTGACTAATCACAGGGAAGGTATGATGTTGTTTGTCCAATGATGACTGCATGGGATCTTCACAAAGCATGGCCTGAGGCTGATTTCAAGGTAATGTTTACTGCGCATATTCTAGGATGATTAAATATTACTCTATAAGTTAATATGATGTAGTTCATTTTTTCTTTATAGCTTCACCTATATGTTATAAATCCAACCAGAAGGAAACAACTTTATACTAGAAAAACTCTTAGCACAATCAGATTTTCTATTTTGCAGAAATCTTGGAGCTTTAATAATTTGTGTTATAATTGTCTTCTCAATCATATAGGTTCAGGCCCCCCTGGTTTTTCATGATTAGAGCTAGTATTGTTTGTTAATTTCCCATTTTTTTAGAAGAGAGAAGCTCATATAAAGATGGGATCTACAGCTAAAGTGTGGAATTTTTACCCTCAGAATGTCTGAAGTTCAGGAAACTTTTCTATGACTTTAAGCCTCACTTCTTATGTTAAAAGTTCAACTAGAAGAAAGTCACTGAGACTACAAAAAATATACTGCATGATCAGATTGCTATGTATTCTCAACAAGGTGTTGGAGCTTTAATGACATGAACCTGTTTGTCATTTATTTTCTCAATTATATAGATTCATTCCTCTGATTTTGCATGATTGGATCTAGTATTATATATCGTGTTTTCAATTCCTTGGTAAAATTGAGAGAAGCTGATATAAAGATGGGATTTATTGCTAAAACATGAAATATTGACCCTCAAAATATTATTCCAAGCATTATTCTACTTGGTACAAGATCTTTCAAACGTTATTTCCCTTGGTTGAAATGTTTTGGAGCAATATACAAAAACATTACATACATTGTAATTCCAATTTGCATCATACATACATGCCCTATATCATATATCCAAGGATTCAATGTTAGGTTACTGCATTATTCATATCTTCAGCTTGTACCATGTGTCATACACTCTCTTAACTTGATATTGCAAAAGATTGGCACACAAATTGAGTGGGTCAACGAAATCTACATGGAGGCTGAAGAGATTCAAATGTTTGTGACAAATCATCATATGTCACAAGCCATCTTCAAGACCTTCTCCAAATTGGAGTTGTTGAAGGTAATTTTTTTTTTTTGGTTTACTTTTAGCATATTTTTATTATTTTTAAATTTTTGCTAAGTTGCTACTTTTTAAATTTTAATTTTTTTTACACGATGTTAGGTTGCCGAAACTTGTTTCGAATCACACACAATCGTCTTGAGACGACTTGTGAAGGTGCAAGAGGCATTGAATGTCATGGTCATCAACACTCTTTGGAGTGTATGGAGGCAATCATAGTCAGAGAAAGCCCAAAAAATCAAAGCATTGATCCTAGATGATGAGTGGTGGGCTTGTGTGGAATATGTTTTGAATTTCACCTAGCCCATCATGAGTATGATTAGGTATGCAGCTATGAATTGACCATGCTTGGGTGAAATTTATGATGGCATGGACTTCATGGTTGAAAAAATAAGGACCATAATAGAAGCCAAGGAGAAAGACTTAACATAAGCATTTTTTTAAAAAGTGCAAAGGATCATTGATGAGCGTTGGAACAAGATGACCACACCATTGCATCTCTTAGCATTTTCTTTGTCTCCAAAGTATTATAGCAAAGAAATACTAGATAAAGAGGTTGTTGTTGGGTACAAAATTGCATTCAGAAGAATATTTCCAAATGGAGATTTAGAGAGTATTGTCTCAAGTGAGTTTGGCAAGTTCATATCTTCAAAGAGTCAAGATGTTTGCGCTCTTCGAGACAAGTACAAGAAAGATGCTCATGAATGGTGATACCTACATGGCCAAGACTATTTTCACCTTCAACCTCTTGCAATAAGAATTCTATCTCAAGTATGCATCTTTTTATTTTTTAAATTTGAATTCCTCATTTTTCTTTCCCTACTATATATTATAAGCATAGTTCCATGGGGACATGTCCCCCCCAAAAAATCAGCCGTTTCCAAGGGGGGGGACGTCCCGGGGACGGGGAGACGCCGCTGAAACGCCCCTCCCGCCGCCCCCCCACCGCGTCTGAAACGTCTCCCATCGGGGAGACTTCTTGATGTCCCCCGAATTTAATTTTTTAATCATCTTTTTTTTAAATCATTAAAAATAAAAACCTAACTTTATCATATGCATTTTTAACATTTCATTTCAAGTTTTGTGGCTTGTGCATATCGGATATCTTGGGACTCATGAGTCTTTGTTGATGAGACTAGACAATGAGACATGTATGCAAAATGTGGAAGCATAGACATGTATGCAAAATGTGGAAGCATAGACAACTTACAAGGCACGTTGTGAAGTGTGAACTGTTTGACAGAATGCCTCAATCGGAATGTTTGACAGAAATTAGAATGCATTTCAACTTTCAAGTGAGCTTAACACTTGTTTGCATAAAGCTTCTCGAGCAAAACATTTCAAAAAATTTGATATGTCAAGACTCAATTTCTATGCATCAGCTTAACCACAGAAGTGCCTCTACAACACAAACAGGCCAAAATTTTGTAAGAAACTTGTATGGGAGACATATTTCTTTGAGGCATTCTGCCAAACAGTTCACGTGCCTTGTCTATGCATCTACAGTTATACATCTTTTTATAACTAATTTTTCAAGTATTATATGTATTTCAGCGCACCGCTCCCTGCCACCCCCCCCCCGCCGTCCCCAAATTTAGGCCCCCCGTCCCGGAAACGCATCCCCACCGTCCCCGTCCCCGAAACTCCGTGGAACTATGATTATAAGTTATAATTTAAATTTAATAATTTATGTTTTATAATTTATAATTGTAAATGTTGTAACATGTATTGTATGTAAATTTAATAGGTTGCAAGTTCTTAAGCTGAGTGGAATTGGAGTACATACTCCTTTATCCACTCAGTTAAATGGAATTGATTGGGTGCAAAAAAGCTGAAGATTTGGTCTTTGTGCACTCCAACTTGTGTCGCTTGTCACATAAGAAACCTAATTACAAGGAGGGTGTCAAGGAATTGGGATCTAACTTTTGAGTGTGCCGATTTAGATGCTATTGTTGCATAGCTTGTCGAAGTCTCTATCGATGAGGCAACTTCTACACATGACACAGAGGCTAGTGGAAGTGGTGTTCTAGCTGATTGTGGTTCAAATGAAGTTGAACCAAATGTTGACTTTGATGCTCTTGATGAAGAGCCATATGAAGATTATTGAACAATGAATATTGATTATAACTTTCATTTTGTATTGACTTTTGAGAAATCACTAAATTTTGAATTTCAATTCATGAGTATTTTGATTTTCCTTATTGCAAGTTATGAGGTATTTAGATATTTTATTATTTTGTTTATTGGCAATTATGAGTATTACTGTTTTAACTTCTAGTCTTTTTAGAGTTTTAAAGTTTTAAAATTAAAATTTTTATGTGTGTGCGTGTTGTTGTACCCATACCTGAGTAAAAAAACATTGTTGTATTTGCGTACCCGATTCTCAAACCCGTTCCCGATCCCGTACCAGGATCGGCAACTTAGTATATTGCAGATTTCAAGGGTTTCATACATTATTGTTGTTGTTTATGGTCATTATTTGCATATTGGGGCTGCCGTACAAGACCAACAATAGGACGATTAGCATATTGACATTCCTTTTTGAGGGCGATTAGTAGATTGACAACATCTTTTAGGGCGATCAGAAGTTTGGAAATATTTATAGAGGGGCGGTCAGCATATTTGCATGTTTCCAAGGGGCAATCAGCAATTTCCAGCAATCAGGAAGGTTTGATCATACTTTATTGGCTTTTACAGACCTGCTCCATCCACCAAACAACCATTTCTATTCCTTGTTGCAGCTGTACAACCCTACACGCCCAGCCACCTCTCATTCCAGTCGTCGTACTAATCATTTGGGGTGTTATAACAGCAGTCATATTTCATACTTTCAGTCATTGAAATTTTTTGAGTGGATTTGATATTGTTATAATTCTGACAAAATATTGTTTCCAGCCTTCTAATCTTTACCAGCAGTTGCAGATAAATAAAAATTAGTTTTTTGAGGCTTCCTATTGCTGTTACAAATATTTTTTAGCATACTTAGCAACCTAGGGTTTATAGTATATACCAGTATTTGCACTTGATGTATTTTGACTCACACAATTCAGATCTGCTAATGATTGAGCCATGTGATGGTTTGATATGAAGTTTTCAGCGTGTAGAAGTTGTGATCAGCATTAATTTTCTTTTCCAGTTCGTTGTTGTTTCAAAAAGTTAGAAAAAAAATCAGAAAATTCAAAAAAATTTCTAAAAAGGGGACATTACATAGATCGTGCTAGTTAGGAATTAAATTTCTTGTCAATACACATCACAACTAACTCTACTAGCACTTTCTTTAACAAAGGATTGGTCAGCTAAACAACAAAAGTGGATAGAAAAGATACAAACTTTTGATTTTGATATATTTAATATTTCGCAAGAAAGGCAAAGACTGCCTAACATTAAATCTTGTCTTGTGGAAATGAAGAAAATATATTTTCAACATTCATAATTATTCCAAAAATTTCTTAAAAGGGGACATTACATATACTGTGCTAGTTAGGAATTAAATTTCTTGTCAATACATCGCAATAAACTTTACTAGCACTTTCCTTAACAAAGGATTGGTCAGCTAAACAACAAAAGTGGATAGAAAAGATACAAACTTTTGATTTTGATATATTTCGCAAGAAAGGTAAAGATTGCCTAACATTAAATCTCGTCTTGTGGAAATGAAGAAAATATGTTTTCAACATTCATAATTATTCCAAAATAGATTAAAGTTCATCTTGTTATTTCGAGGATGTTGAAATTAACATTGAAGACAACGAAAAATGTCCCAAATCTATTTGGAGGATGACATTTTATGGGGTTAAAAGTCATATTTGTTTGCCAAACTTCTATATTGAAAAATCAAGTTTTAAAGAAGTCCACAATTTTCAAACTCTAGAACATATTGTTTTTTCTAGAACAAATTTAACGCTGGTTTCACAATTCCATTGGGAGAGAATGAGGAAAGACATACGAAGATGTTGAGTGTGGTGTCTGCCTAACTCAAAGGTGAAACATTTTGCATCCAAACATACTTTAGCCATGCATGTTCATAGTAAAAAATGTGAAGAAATATCAGTACATTTCATCAAGTTAATCTAATTCAGAAGGCAAATATCAAATTGTTATGGCACTGCTATAGAAAATCTCAGTAGATTGTCTTTCAAAATAAGCTCATTTTATGGTGATGAGACAAGCACAAATGAGCAAATTGCGGACAATGTTTACAAGTTACATGGCCTTTCTAAGGTGATCTTGGTAATTGAGATCCTTTTCTTGCAAGTAGTTTTTGAGGAGAATTGTGTTCACAAACTAGAATATAACTCACTATTGGTTTTGCATGTCACACTCAAATCAACAATCAAGCCAAAGTTTTTTATAAGTATTTGAAGGGATATATCAAATGTTTATTGCAGACAAGTTGAAACAATGGTTTATGTGGGTACATCCCATGAAATGGAATTAAATGACCACTTATCAAATTTTGCTGCGATGACACCATTTACAACCTTATATGGCCATACCATAAGAGCTTAAAGATTTCTTATCAATGGATGTGAAAGTTCCCAAAGTTTGAGATATTGTAGAAGAATGTCAAAAAATAGTTTGAATTCTGGAAGAGAATTTAGAATGTGTAGTCATATGAAACAATAGGCAGATCAACATCGTTACTGAATAGAGAATTCCAAGAATGTTAGTAGGTACACATTGGTCTTGAACAATATATATTATAAACAAAATTCGTTGAAGCTCAATAGCAAAAATTTGAAGTTATGTTCAAAATTCTATGGTCTAGTTTAATTTTCATTTTCTAAAAAGACTCCCAAATTCCTTAGGTCTTGAACTTATCAAAAAAAGGATGCATCCATTATGCCTTGTTATCTTGTTTGAAGAATTATTGTGTGCATTCACCAATTCAAACCGATCTACCTATATTTGTGGGTTGCAAGGGACAGAGGCTTATATTCGAACCTTGAGGCATTCATGAGAGACATCAGGCAGGGATACACAGGGATGCGTCCCCAAGGTTCTTCTTGCCATCCTTGTACCTATCACATTTTGTGAATACAAGGACATGTTAGAAAAATCCCCAATCCATCTCGGATATCCCAAGCTAGTTCATAAAATGCCCCCAAAAATTGAAAATGGCTAGGGATGACTAACCATCCCCAGACAGGATGTAATGACCACCCTAGTTTATTCCAAACAATTTCAACTAAAATCAAAGCACAAGCAGTCTCTAATACGCTTCCGGATCACCTAGATCCCGAAATGGGCAAGGTGAGAGCATACGGTGCGCAGGATCACACTTCTCTAATTAACTGCTACTGAATGAAAGGGCAATGCAAGATGTTCACAAACACACTAGGCGTCCACGATGACCACATGCCACACTTATTCAACAAAGTGTGTTATATTCAAAGTCACAGACATGCATGCACTAGGCAGCTGAGTGCATGATGCATTACAAAATGAGATCACACGAGGCAACAAGCTGACCTATTGACGTTTATTCAGCAGATGTGTGATTGATGCAAAGACACTGGCAGAGTGTGCATGCCAAACGAGCTATCATGTATGCTATACAGTATTGGCTGTAAACCGACCAATATTACAATATGAATGCACAAACATGATTTCACCGGCGGTGCTACCTTTCGAGGTTACAAACGCAAAGATATTACAATAATTATGAAATGTATTACAAAATAACACATTACACAATCAATTGCTGTCACAAACTGATATATTATTGATTTCAGGAGTATGCACTGCTACAAACAAGGATTAAATCATATAATCATAGAATATCAGAGAAATCAAGCTTACAATGCATAGTTATCTTCAAGATTGCACTGCTGATATAGAAATACACTTTCTGAGCATTGCTGCAACTGCATATCTGTCTATAACTCATTAGAAAATCACTGAAAATGCACCAACAAAGCACTAAACACTGTCATCCATGCACCCAATTGATCATCACTGAAAATACCATTGAACACACTCCAAACCCACCCCAAAACTGAATAGAACATACTGAAATAACATAACTAATGATCAGAATTTTATATCAGACCTGTATCAACTGCTGGTAGATCAGGCACAACAGTATAGGCATCAACCCAAAAATGCTCAAATCTCCCAAAATAGCAAGAAGTCTGTAACAGACTACCCCCAAATTTTTTTCAAAAAGACATACAATGATGTGGCAGTGTTAGCATCAATTGCATAAACCAACTAAATGCCTCACACTTTCTGATCACTCAGTTCCCAGGATGGGCAAGGTGAGAGCATACAGTGATTTGGATTACAATATAAAGTATGCAAGAAAGGAAAGACTTCTTCCGCTGCGGCGGGCATCCACATATCGTGGGGATTCACCACTTTATCAGTGGGTGAGAATTATGCATTGAAAGATTACGAAGTCATCCACTTATGCAGTGGGAATTCACCACTTGTTCAGTGGGTAGAAAGAAAGAAAAAGTGTTCTTTATCCACACTGGCGGTATCACCATCCAGGGGTTACAATGTGTTTAATGGTTCTTTCCTCCCACACTAGCGGTAAACCATCCAGGGGTCTTAGTGTGATTGCAATGATGAAGAAATTACAACTGAAAGCAATTACAATGTTGCTCAATATGCTTGATAAAAAACTTGATAAGTACCTCTTGGCGTAAAGAGGATAATAGTCTGCATGAACAAGTCAAGAAGAACTTAATTTGCTGATGAAGAAATTGCATGGACTAACAGTTAGCTGAATTTCTGATCTAATACTTATTTGCTGATTGTCTCTGCTGGTAAGGCAGCCATGAATGCAGCCTTGAATACTCATAAACTGATCCATACAATAGACTAACCCAACAATGATGCAAATCTGATAGACTGACCTTACCAAACAATTCTGAGCAGTCAAGCTAAGCCAATATCAAGTATTTCAGATCTGCATACAAAAACTACCTTTGCCTGGACATAATATGGCAGCCATAAAGGAGCATCAAAACTCAAAACCAACAAACAACCACACCAATCACTCTAATGACTGAACGAAGTTGATTTAACAAGCTTCCCAAACAGTTTTGATGTATTCATAGCATGAAAGGAATCAAAGATTGGATTTCACACATAATTGTCCCTGCTTGAGCCGTACGGCTATGTAATGGTACGGCAAATCACCATAAATCCATTTCTTCATCAAATCACTTCTAATAACTTGCAAAATGGTTGTTCAAGGCAGGCAAATAAGATGCAATCAATAGAAACAGCAAACTCCTCAATATTTTTTTCCTATGTGCATCGATGCCAAACACATGGTATGGCCAAGGACATGTACGGCCTCACCCAGAATTCACAAATTTGCATCAAAAAGCTTCAATTAACTTGCATTGATAATTTTTGCCATGGATAATCATTATGAAATCATTTAAACATATAAAAATACCATCTTGAAAATTGCTGATAAAATCCAAGTCTAAGCCATTGTACAGCCAGAGCAAGTATGGACACTTCACAAAAATCTCATTTTCACCAACTATCAACTGAAAGCATAATGAGAGGAAGTTTAGAAGTCATATGAATGTATCACACACATCTTTGCATTCAGAGAGCATCCATAATGATTTCTTGCACAAAACGTACCATTCATGAATGTACGGCACATGCAGATGGTACGGATTCTTCCCAAAAATCATTTACTACTTTAAAACTCCTTAAATTGGTCTTGAAAGAATTGTTTCTACCATACAATGGACCCAACAATAGCTTAGAACAAACAAACATCAATGTTATTTGCAATCACCAAAAATTGAGTTCCAGCTGTTCACCATAGCTTATAAAATATTCCTTCAAATCACTGCCAAAAATCTTCAAAACATAGCATACTAGTATCTATATGAAATACAAACAAACTTCACCAAGAATCTATTAACTTCGTTCAGCTCCATGTGGTTTCCTGAATGAAAACCATCATCACCAGCTAGGGTGGATATCTCACCACCGAAACAAAGGAACCAACAATAGCTTAGAACAAACAAACATCAATGTTATTTGCAACCACCAAAAATTGAGTTCCAACTGTTCACCATAGCTTATAAAATATTCCTTCAAATCACTGCCAAAAATCTTCAAAACATAGCATACTAGTATCTATATGAAATACAAACAAACTTCACCAAGAATCTATTAACTTCGTTCAGCTCCATGTGGTTTCCTGAATGAAAACCATCATCACCAGCTAGGGTGGATATCTCACCACCGAAACTGATCCTCTTCGAGTGGGTTTCCGTCCACAGGAAGGAAAAGAAAAGGAAGAACACGTAGGTTCAATCCAACAGAGTGTTAATACAATAACCAAATATTGCTCCAAATGAGCTCACAATGTCCTTTTATAACCTTTTGAGAGGAATATAATATTATTTCCTTTTGACTCTTCGTATTACTTCTCTCAAAGGACCTTTTTAATTTTCCTTGCCTAAAACACTAGACTTAATATTATAAAGTGACTTTATTGATTGACATTAAAATAAGTCACTTTATAACTTTTTAATATAATTATTTAATATTACCTTTTAAACTTAGCAACTTTTTGTCAGGTAACATTAAATAATTAAAATAATTATTATTCCCTAGGTGTAGGAAAATTGGGGACATCACAAAGTCTATCCTTAAATCGCTTGCACAACACTTCCCAAACCTAGGCGCCACTAAAGGGCCTCAAAACACTTTCAAAGAGACACACATGCCTTCCTCCATTCAGTACGGCCTGGTACTATGGTACAACCCTTCCCACACACAGGAAACGTCACTCAGATCTATACGGCCTATCAAAACAATATGCAATAACAACATTAAACCCTCAAAACACCATTAATAATGTCAAATCTGACTCCATGTAATTATCAAGGGAAAATAGAGAAGTACGACCCAACAAACTCAAAAAAATAGACTCACCAAAGTTCACTATCACACAACAGACTCCAAAATGATATCAGCATTAAAAGAACTAAAATATAACTCCAAAATATTCATAAACTTACACCAAAATTCCAAACAACAAGCTGGAAAACATCAAACTCTATTGGAGCACAAGGATGATTTCTGAGTAAATCACTCTTGACCAACTAGGGTAGATCTCTCACTACCAAAAGCAGTTATTCCATGAGGTTTTTAACCCCACGTAGTTCCAAGCTCACAGGCTCTTACACAGAGAAGAAACGAATATCATATCAAAAGCATAAACCTCGAAATGAGCTTCAAAACCCCATTTATAGGCACAACAAACTCAAAAAAACAGACTCACCAAAGTTCACTATCACACGACAAACTCCAAAATGATATCAGCATTTAAAGAATTGAAATATAACTCCAAAATATTCATAAAGTCACACCAAAACTCCAAACAACCAACTAGAAAACATCAAACTCCATTGAAGCATAGGGGTGATTTCTGAGTAAAATCACTCGACCAGCTAGGGTAGATCTCTTACTACCAAAACCAATTATCCCATGAGGGTTTTCAATCCCAAGTAGTTCCAAGTTCACATGCTCTCACACAAAGAAGAAACAAACATCATATCAAAAGAATAAACCTCCAAATGAGCTTCAAAACCCCATTTATAGGCACAAAATAGGGTGTCCAAGAATAAATTATAAAATATTGATTTTTGGTCTTCGAGAAATATAAAACAAACCTCAATTAGGGCTCCACCTTTGACTTTAGTCTCCCCTCATGCCTAGCACCAACTTTGGGGCCTGAAAAGTAACTTTTTAATTAACATTAAGTTGTCAATCTAAAAACATGAAGTTAGAACCTTAGACAACTTAAAATAATTATTTAAAAAGACAATTTCCCTTTTAACCTCCAATTAGCCAATGGGAAACATTAGGAAATAGGCTAATGGTCTCCAGACTGATTACAGACAAAAAGGGGGCATTACAGTCCTCCCTTCCAAAAATTGCTTTCCCTTTAGCAATTGCAACTCAGGATGTTGTAAAATCCATAGTTCCACGGGGATGCGTCCCCCCCTAGAAAATAGCCGTCCTCGAGACGGGGACGTTTTCGGGATAGGGAGACTTCAGGGAAATGTCCCCCGCCGTCCCCCCATTTCGCTGCCACATTTCTTTGAGGCATTCTGTCAAACAGTTCACATGCCTGGTCTATGCTTCCACATTTTGCATACATGTCTAACAGGGCAGTTGCAACTACATCTGACAAAATTCCTCTATCCTTTATGTTTTGATGGATGTCCATACCCTATTCCAAAGCTCCCACTTTGACACAGGCAGGGAGGATGCTGGCAAAGGTTGTGGAATTTGGGTTTACACCAACCAATTGCATTTGCTTTAAAATTTCTAAAGCCTTTTCAACAAATCCATTTTGTGCATATCCTGTAATCATTGCAGTCCATGAGACCACATATCTTTGAGGCATTCTGTCAAATAGTTCACGTGCCTTGTCTATGCTTCCACATTTTGCATACATGTCTAATAGGGCAGTTGCAACTACAACATCTGACAAAATTCCTCTATCCTTTATGTTTTGATGGATGTCCATACCCTATTCCAAAGCTCCCTTTTTGACACAGGCAAGGAGGATGCTGGCAAAGGTTGTGGAATTTCAGCGCATCGCTCCCCCACCGCCCCCCGCCGTCGTCCCCCGCCGCCCCCAAATTTAGACCCCCACCCCCCAATCCCCGAAACGCGTCCCCTGCCGCCCCCCTGTCCCTGTCTCCGAAACCCCATGGAACTATGGTAAAATCTGTTCACTTTCCCAAATAGCATCCTGAAGTGGTAGGTTCTTTCATTTGATCAAATACTCACTATTAATCCTCTTCCTCACAGTTCATTCTCAGAATTCCGACACTTTGGAACCAACACAAGCTTACCTTCATCCAACGGAGGCAATTCTGAAGAGGCTACCACATTGTGTCCAAGCGCCTTCTTGATGCGAGACACATGAAAAACATTGTGGACCTTACTATCCATAGGAAGCTCCAACTCATAAGCCACTTCTCCTATCCTCCTTTTGATCCTAAAAGGACCATAAAACCGTGGCTTCAACTTCTCTGATCCACTCTTCTTGAGAGTAGATTGCTTGTATGGATGCAACCTCAAGTAAACCATGTCACCAACCTCAAAGGTGCGCTCAATATGGTGTTGATACACATATGGTTTTTGTTGGTTTTGCGCATGCTGGAGGTTGTCCTTAAATGATTTCAAGATATCCTGACTTTGTTGCAATAAATCTTTGGCCTAGGGAACTCTACAATTACCAAATAACAAGTCAATGAAGCTAGGTGCTTCATAACCATAGAGTGCCATGAAAGAATACATCTTAATAGACATATGGAAAATAGAGTTATAGCAATACTCCCCCAAATGCAGCCATCTAACCTAAGCCTTTAGCTGCCCTGAAATGTAGTTTCTCAAGTATCCTTCGACCCACTTGTTAACTATCTCAGTCTGCCCATCAGTTTGTGGGTGATAACTCGTGCTAGGAGTGAGCTTAGTCCCACTCAAACAAAAAATCTCTTGCCAAAACAAACTTTGGAACTTGTTGTCTTATCACTCAATGTTCCTTGGCAAGCCATGCAACCTGAACACTTCTTTGAAGAATAACTCAGCCACTTGGGCTACTCTAAACTCTGAAGAAATAGAAAAGAAGTGAGCAAATTTAGTCAAACAATCCACTACAACATAGATGCAGTCTCTCCCTTGCACTTAGGCAATCCGGTGATGAAATCCATCAAAATGCTTTCCCATTTTTGATTGGGAATAGGCAAAGGTTGCATCAGACCAGCAGGGTATGTGTGCTCATTTTTGTTTTGTTGGCACACAGAACACTCTCTAACATGATCTAAAACATCATTCTTCAACCCCTTCCATGCGAATCTCTCACGGATTTGTTTGTAAGTCTTGAAGAAACCTTGGTGACCAGCCAAGGGAGCATCATGAAATGCCCTCAAAATCTTCTGTTTAACGTTGGAAGTAGGCACTAAAAATATTCTCTCCTTATAAATGATCAAATCATTCATTACCTTATACTTCTCATCTTGCAACGTGCCTTCAAGGATGCTTGTAGTGAAAGGATCTTTGGCATATTCCACAAGGATTTGATCCTTCCAATCAGTAGTGATCTTCAATGATTGAGTGCAAATGTGGCCTTCTAGACAAGACATCGATCACCACATTCTTCTTCCCTTTGACATAGACAATGCCAAAATCGTAAGCTTGAAGCTTACTTACCCACCTTTTGTAATGTCCCCTTTTAGGATATTCTTGTTTTCTTTGCTTGTACACAATTAGATCACTAGAAAGGGACATTAGAAATATTAAAGATGAATAAATTAGATAATAATCAATTCATAGCATTATTTGTAATGTCTCCTACTTGGAGTATAAACATGCTTCAACATACTTATTGTCCCTTAAATCAGATCATTAAAACTAGGGACTAATTAATATTCATAATATACTTGATGATTACTATATTTAAGCTCCAATCCTTATCTCTAACCTAATCATCAACCCTACGGAGGATGGGGGATAACCATGTTAGGGCGCTAGTAAACTATTCCCTCACAAGTAGGCCCAGGGGTTTTATGAACACCCGCCAATACCGCCACTTGGCCAATGCTTCATGAACGCTCGTCAATACCACATTGGGTAGCAGCTCCAAGGGTTTCATGAACACCCGTTAATACCATCACTTGGTCCGATAGCTTCAGGAACACCCGTCCATACCACTTTGGGGCTCACCTCTCACCTACCTGGGGCGACGTTAATACCACTTTTCCCTAACAACCCAACCAATCCTCATGAGGGGCAATAGAGAAAGATTAAAGACCGGGTCATGAATATACTAATCCCTCATATATCATGGATATAAGTTTTTTTATAAATCAGATTTAATTGCTATAATCGAATGATAGAATGATAGAATTATAGAGTTATAGAAGAGTGGAAGAATAGAATAAAAGAATGATATAATAATAGAATGATGGAATATTAGATTAATAGAATGATATAATAATAGAAGAATAGAATGAAAGAATGATATAATAATCGAATAATAGAATGATGGAATAATAGATTAATAGAATGAGAGGATGATAGAGTTATAGCATGATAGAATAAATAATTTTCTGCTGTTATTAGTATTGCACATATATATATCACTGCTTATATATTCCTTGCAGATTTACATATGCAAAAATATATGTTTCTTTCTCATTCTTATTCACATATATTCCTTTTAATCTGCATATTAAAATCAGATATTATTCCTTATACTCAGAAATATATCTTCATTCTTCTTATATCTTCCACGATTCCATGAATAGAGATGTCTTTTGCTAAAGGAGACAACTCTATATAAACCACACACCCTTTCATTAATATGCCTTTTGATTTATTTTATCTTTTGTATGGGAGCACTGCTCTTTTATTAATCACATTTCTTTATGATCTTTAATTGTACCACATAATAAATGAATCATACCTCTTTTACTTTGATCGCCCCCTTTCATTAGCTGTTGTCTCTTTAATGCTAATCGCAGCACTTCACCCATAACTAATCGTACCTCTTTGATGGTATTGATTGCTGCATATTATATCTTCTAAATCGCTGCACATAACTATATTAAGTCGCTGCTTTATCCATACAGATCGCACCCTTTTTATTGTCTTTCATAATCGCATCTTTTATTATCTTTTTCACTTCTTATCTCATGAATTGTATGCCTTGTTTTATATGCATGATCTCTTTGCATATCTTAAAGGGAGGTTGGCCTGTAGTTTTCAATATTGGGAGTCAGCCACATCATTTCATGAAGTCGGCCCAAAAGGAGTCGGCCTTCTAGGGAAGTTGGCTTGTTTATACAATTTACATTTTAAATCTTTATTCTCTCTAAACACAAATCGGCCCATACTAAACCATATTCATTTCTTAATGCTAATTACACATTGTTTTAAATCTTTAATTTAAATAAAGTCGTCTCTTTTAGGCGCCAATAGATATAGTAATAGATTCTTAACATTACTAGATTCATTCATATCTTTAATTTGAATGAATAAGAAACTCATAATAAAATAATAAATTCATAAATATATTCAATTATAAATAATTAATATTGGGGCATGACACCTTTGTTGTCTTTCACTAAGATCCTTTTGGTTGAGAAAGTTCTTAAGGCTATTGTTATTGGTTTTAACAACGAACTTTCCTCCAACCAAATACTGACGAAACTTCACTAATGCATGCATAATTGCAAGCATTTCCTTGTCATAGATGGAGTAATTCTTCTCTCCTCCACTCAACCTCCTAGTCTCAAAAGCAATTGGGTGCTTATTTTGCATCAACATATCACCTATCCCTTCACCAGAAGCATCACACTCAAACTCAAATGGCTTGGTGAAGTCAGGGAGAGCCAAAATAGTACAATTGCTCATGATCACCTTAAACTACTCAAAGGATTTATGCATTGAATTTGACCACATGAATGTTCCTTTCTTTGTAGCATCAATAAGAGGAGCTGCCAACTGCGACAAACCCTTCACAAAACGCTTGTATAAACTGCAAAGACCGAAAAAACCCTTCAAATGAGTGAGGTTTTTCAATGTAGGCCAATCTAAAATGGCACGAATCTTCTCCTGATCAACACTAACTCCATTTGCACTAATCACATGACCAAGATACAGAATTTCAGTCACCCCGAACTCACACTTGGACTCCTTGGCAAACAGAGATTTTGCCTCAAGGATTCCCAACACCTCATCCAAGTGGCGCATATGCTCCTCCCAAGTTTTGCTATTAATGAGGATGTCATCAAAGAACACCAAAAGAAACCCCCATAGCTGCTCATTGAAAACTTGGTTCATGCAAGATTGAAATGTTGCAGGAGTGTTGGCTAAGCCGAAAGTCATAACCAGGAACTCAAAATGCCCATAGTGGCATCTAAAAGCAATCTTCTCTACATCCTCCTCACGCATTCTGATTTGATGGTACCCCGATCTCAAGTCTATTTTGGAGAAATAGACTGCGCCATGTAGCTCATCAATGAGCTCATCTATCCTCGATATGGGATACCGATTCTTGATTGTTTTCTTATTCAACTCACGGTAATCTATGGACATGCGCATAGTACCATCCTTCTTCACCAAGACAACTGATGAAGTGAATGGGCTCTTGCTTGGGCGGATGAGTCCCATGTCTAGAAGCTCTTTGATTGCCTTTTCGGTTTTAGCTTTGAAATGCTTAGGATGTCTGTAGGGAGTGGTGATGATAGGTTTGGCTCCCTCTTCCAATTCAATGACATTCCCAATGCCTCTATTAGGAGGCCTCCTTGGCAGCAACCCACTGAAAACTTTGGTATGCTTTGAAAGGAGTGCTTGCACATCTGGATGATGCGCCCTCTTTTCCTCATGAATGGTGGTAGGCATGATCACGCACTCGGCTACCCACTCTACTTGTCCTTGTCTCAATATGCGCTCCATTCTTTTGGCAGTTACAACTCTAAGACCGCCATTTGACATGCCTTTGAGAACAATATTCTTCCCTCCTGAGTCGAACTTCAACTCCATGGTTTGGAAGTTCAAAGAAATCTCTCCCAAAGATTGTAGCCACTGGATACCAAGAATTGCATCGGTATCACCAATGCTCACCACATAAAATTCATCCTTGACTTCATAATTTCCCAATTGGATGCTCATCTGGGGAATTCTTCATGTGCATGTGAGAGTAAAGCGATCAGCAACCTTGACTTTGAACCCTTCAAACTCTTTTGTCTTCAATCCGCATTTTTCCACAAGTCCATTAATGAAGTTATGAGTGGCTCCAGTGTCAATGAGTGCAACCATGCGTTGCCCACAAAGAACACAAATTGTGAAAGGGTTGTTCTTCTGAATGCTAAAGAGTTGTGGAAGGACAACCCCATCTTCCTTCACCTCTTTTGTCTCTTAAGGTTCTTCATCTTCCTCACAATCCTCAAATTCTACTTGCTGGTCTGATTTTTCTGAATCAAAATCATCTCTAGAATAGACCTCGAGATGGCATACTTGACCTTTCTCGTAGCACCTATGACCAAGCGCCCATGGCTCCTTGCATGTAAAAACATAGCTTCTTTTTCTTGAGCTTGTTCCTATGGCCATCATCCATTTTTTGATAAGGTTTCCTTTGCTGATTTAAGGGTTTGGGAAAATGTCTTTTATCCTTCTTGAAAGGATATGACTTGGACAGAATCTTGGTCTTGGGAGCTGAAAACTCCATGTTTCGGGCTTTTCTAATAGCATCTTGCAAAGTCTGTGAGTCAAGTGACTTGACCCATCGTCTGATTGGTTCAGAGAGTCTTTCCACGAACAAAAAAATGAGCCTCTTCTTGGATATACATTCGAAACCATGACACTAAGTCTCTAAAACTCGGTAATGTAGGAATCAATAGAGCCTTGTTGTTTCAACTGCGTTAAGTCTCTAAAGCTTTGCTCAGGATCCTTCTTGTCAAATCTCTCGCTGAGTCTGTTATTGAACTCATCGTATGTTGTAATTAGATGGTGACCTTGAGTCACTAATCCATGATACCACGACTCATTTGCTGCTCCATCTAGGTGCAAAGTGGTGAATTTGAGGGCTTCTTCTGGCATCGGCCTCAATGAAAGTTAATTATCCAACTTTTGAACCCAAGCTCTCGTGGTGTACTTATCACTACCATCAAATTGAGCAAGGCTAACTTTTCCAAGCCTTGCATGTAATCCTTTTGAGCATTTGGGCCTCTATTCTCCGTATTTCCTCCTCTTTTCCTCTTCTGCTAGCTCATGAACTGGTGTAGATTGAGGGTTCTTATTACATCTTGTGGAAGAGTGAGATACTTAGCATAGCTAGTGAGAACATCCTCTACTATAGGAATGTCAGGTTCCAGTGCAGGAGGTGTCTCTTTTTGAGTAAAGATGGGCTGGAAGGGTCTAGCAGCAGACCTAACAATGGTTTTTGCAACATGGCCACTATGGTCTTGTTGACCAACACTTCTAGAACTACTGACATATTTGTTCGGATTCTAAGATACCTTATGATTTTGTTTTATCTCATGTATAAGATCGGCCATCATTGCAAACATGGTATCAAATTTCTTTTTCAATTCTAGCACCTAGGCTCTCAGGAGCACTAACACCTTTGTCCCTTTTTGCCATGATTGAAACCTCTTCAATACTTTCCTCAGTTCCCAATGTTGCTCTCTGTCTGGTTGCTATGGCGCCTAAAATAGTACTCTTCTGGGTGTGGGGGCCATTGACACTGATGTTTCGGGCCTCTTGAATTATTACCGTAATGTTGTTCAAACAATTTTCTCTCTTCTCTCTAAAGATATTTTCTTTCTTTGTCACTACTGTGCTGCATGCAGGGTTAGCAAACTTACAAGTTGGCAAGAAAACTAGCTTTGATACCATTGTAATGACCACCCTAGTTTTTTCCAAATAATTTCAACTGAAATCAAAGCACAAGCAGTCTCCCATACACTTTCGAATCACCCAGATCCCGTAATGGGCAAGGTGAGAGCATACGGTGCGCAGGATCACACTTCTCTAATTGACTGCTACTCAATGAAAGTGCAATGCAAGATGTTCACAAACACACTAGGCATCCATGACAACGACATGCCACGCTAATTTCAATGGAGTGTGTTATATACAAAGTCACAGATATGCATGCACTAGGCGGCTGAGCTGACCACATCTACGCTTATTCAGCGGAGTGCATGATGCATTACAAAATGAGATCACACGAGGTGGCAAGCTGACCTATCGACGCTTATTCGGCGGACGTGTGATTGATGCAAAGCCACTAGTAGAGTGTGCATGCCAAATGGGCTATCATGTATGCTATAGAGTATTGGCAGTAAACCGACCAATATTACAATATGAATCCACAAACATGATTCCACCGGCGGTACTACCTTTCGGGGTTACAAACGCAAAGATATTACAATAATTATGAAATGCATTACAAAATAAAATATTACACAATCAATTGCTGTCACAAACTGATATATTATTGATTTCAGGAGTATGCACTGCTGCAAACAAGGATTAGATCATATAATCGTAGAATATCAGAGAAATCAAGCTTACAATGCATAGTTATCTTCAAGATTGCACTGCTGATATAGAAATACACTCTCTGAGCATTGCTGCAACTGCATATCCGTTTGTAACTCATTAGAAAATCACTGGAAATGCACCAACAAAGCATCGAACATTGCCATCCATGCACCCAATTGACTATCACTGAAAAATACCGTCAAAACACACTCCAAACTCACCCCAAATTTGAATAGAACATACTGAAATAACATAACAAATGATCAGAATTTTATATCATACCTGTATCAGCTGTTGGTACAGCAGGTACAACAGTATAGGTATCAACCCAAAAATACTCAAATCCCCCAAAATACCAAGAAGTCCATCCTTAAATTGCTTGCACAACACTTCCCAAACCTAGGCGTCACTAAAGGACCTCAAAACACTTTCAAAGAGGCAGCGCTTCAATCACAAGTTAACATGCCTTCCTCCATTCAGTACGGCCTGGTAATATGGTACAACCCCTCCCATACACAGGAAACTTCATTCAGATCTGTATGGCCTATCAAAACAATATGAAATAACAGCATTAAACCATCAAAACACCATTAATAATGTCAAATCTGCCTCTGAGTAATTATCAAGGGAAAATAGAGAAGTACAACCTGTATAGAGATGGTATGGCCCAACAAACTCAAAAAGAACAGACTCACCAAAGTTCAGTATCACACAACAAACTCCAAAATGATATCAGCATTAAAAGAACTGAAATATAACTCCAAAATATTCATAAACTTACACCAAAATTCCAAACAATAAGTTAGAAAACATCAAACTCCATTGAAGCATAGGGATGATTTCTGAGTAAAATCACTCTTGACCAACTAGGGTAGATCTCTCACTACCGAAAGCAGTTATTCCATGAGGTTTTCAACCTCAAGTAGCTCCAAGCTCATAGGCTCTCACATAGAGAAGAAACAAATATCATATCAAAACCATAAACCTCGAAATGAGCTTCAAAACCCCATTTATAGGCACAAAATAGGGCGCCCAATAATAAATTATAAAATATTGTATATTGGTCTTCGAGAAATATAAAATAAACCTCAATTGGGACGCCACCTTTGACTTTAGTCTCCCCTCATGCCTGATGCCAACTTTGGGGCCTGAAAAGTAACTTTTTAAATAACATTAAGTTGTCAACTTAAAAACATAAAGTTAGAACCTTAGACAACTTAAAATAATTATTTAAAAAGACAATTTCCCTTTAACGTCCAATTAGCTTATGGGAAACATTAGGAAATAGGCTAATGGTCTCCAGAACTGTTTTAAAAAAAAACATTTTTTAATAAAAAAGCTAGAAATAGAGATGGAAATCGTTGAAACAGTATATGTTGCCCGTGGGAACTGGCAAGAGTTGAATGTATTGCAGGGCTTTGATTATTCTACTGGTCTTAGCAAAACATGTAATGTTGTTGAAGGTAGTCTGCATGTCTTTGAGGATGGTATCTAATTGTGCTAGTATGCCCTCTTCTTTTTGTTTGAAGCTGTTGGTTAGGATATTCCTCAATTTTCTGTAAGGGGCTATGGTGTTAGACAATTTGGTCTTGAGGTCTGTCATGTTGGTATGTAGAACTGGTATGCTTTAATTTCAACCAATTTTGTATGGCTATAGTATGCTCAGCTGATTTTTCTGTATTGAGTCATTCCTATGTATTTGAGATTATAAGTATCAGTAAGCAGAAAGATGTACTATGCCCTTTAGTTAACCGTGATGGTTCTTTTTCAGTCTATTGTCAATCATATTTTTGGCAGCAGGGGACATGTTGTCCACCTGTGATTTACAGAGAAAAGAACATCATGTTTGATTATCTTTTTTCCATGATTAAAATAGATGTACTAATCTTTAGATTGACCATTGATATTAAAAACATTAGAACATTGACATAGATATGAATTATACACACACATGCACACACCCACATACACTTGCACTGACACACAGAAATATTGTTTTTCAGATTTTCTACATTGTGTTAGTTTGTAGTTGTAGCCTTTCAGCCTTTTGTTGTATATGCACATTCACAATGTAAAACTCAAATGATTAGACATCAAAATTTTGTTAATTTGTATGTTGACTCTCATGTGAATTTTCAATTCAGCTCTAATGTTTCATAATATGGTTATATAACAAATATGGTGATTGCCTTGTCATATGAATAATTGAAATTTCCTATATTGTTAAATTTACCCTATTTTTTTAATTGTCATCCCCCCCACCAAAAAAAGGCTTCTCATCCCCTGCTGTCCCCAAAACACATTTCCTATCGTCCCCATCCGAGAAACACCATGGACCATAGACGTCAGATCCTTGTTCAGAAATGATTATCGAGTACCTTGTAAAGTGGAACAATTTGACAGACAAATAAGCATCTTAGGCAAACCATTCTTTTATATATGCCGATCCCTCTCATACTTTGTTTTGAGTGACAAAAACTTATAAAAGGTGGGAAATTTTTCCTAATATTAATGCGCATGTTGGACATTCACCTCGTTACCATTTCTGACCTATTATAGACTACATTATTAGAAACACTATTAATATATTCATTAATCTAGGTGTTGGAAATATCACTCGGTTACCATCTTTCCTATTGTATACTATAAACGTGGCACCACCGATGAGATGCAATGCATTGGTCTTAATTAATAAAAATCTTTATATACTCATATATTTCAGTTGATTTATCTGGTACCCTCCAGGATGACAGTATAGTTTTCCTTAAAGGTGCATGGACCGCCCTCTGCTCATGCAATTCAAAGCTTAATCCTAGTAATTTGATATAGTAACCTTATATACCAATCAACTCAGAATCTCTCTTTGTGATTATAATCCATCTGCGCAGGACAAGTCCTCAAGGGCTGTAATGTGTTGTTTTATGGAAATGCACTTTTTCTATTTTGAGTCTAAACATATTTTGAATATGTAGTCTCATAGTACCATTACACTAGAAAAGCTCACAATTAATTCTGAGTAGTATTTTAAAATTTCTTTTAAGTTTTACTTTGAATATATTTGTTTTAGAAGTTAAATTTTAAACCACGATGAGGGTTTTTCTTTTAATTTATATGCCAATGAGGGTTTAGGTAAGAAAACACAGGGTGGCCCCTAAAATAGTAGGCCATGCTTCCTGACAGAATGACCTACTGTTTTACGGCCAGCTGTATGTTTTTTACCTAAACCTTCTTAGGTGGAAGTAAAATAGATTTTTTTAAAGTCCTGTGCAATTTTTTATAAATAGTTTTTTTATGATGTATAATGTAGGCTTTTATCTATAGGCACCATTTTTGACATGAAATAACAAAGTTTTTTCCTCTGTTTTCGTACATTGTTATCTAGTTCTTGACTTTTTGTTTTCTATTTTAAAGCTAGGTAATTGAATTCCATTTATACTTTTAAGAAACTGTGTCAATGCTGTGTAAATGAAATGCTACTATGTTTATTTTAAATATATCTTGAAATTTTCTACTGCTTATGGATCTGCTGGCATAATAATCAGCGCCTACATAATCACTTAACCATTTTAAATAGAGGACCAAAACTAAACAAACTTATTGTTCTTTATTACCAGAGTTTGTACAGTCACAATCATATTTGAGTTTTATGTTTGAGCAGATACCAAAACTTTATGCTGCATCCATATCCATAGCTCATAATGTCTTGCATTAATGTTCCAAATTGGGAAAGAATGTTAAATGTAACCTAAACTGGCCAAGGTTTAATCAAGACCCATATCCACGCTACTTTTTGCTTATACCATTAAAGATAATATAGTAATTGTGTATCTATTGGCAACATATCCCTTTTGTGAACCACATGACTCGTACACTTGTCTATTACAGATAAAGACAAGTTAGTGATGAACTTTAATTTCCTGTTATAATATCAATCTTCATTGTTCAATATGTTTCTTCTTATGGCAGTAAAAATATTATATTATTAGGCAGTATCATCATCTATGTTTTTACATTATTAGTTTTTCTTCGCTCTTTTCTATGAACTGGCCAAATCATTGAAAATACCATGCCTTTGGAAGTGCATTAAATTTGTCGTGTATCCCATCCAAATTTAAATTGTTTGGAAAGCAATTTGGTGATTAATAACCCAAAATGGATATAATTTGGCATTCTGCACTTCTACTTTTACCCTCGCATCTAATGTCTCCATATATAACCTTATAAAAAGGCTTTAGTATGGTTCTTTTATAAATGCTTTTGTTTCTGAATATTTGTAAATTAGAAATACTAATATTCTATATGGAAATTTCTTCGATTTCTCGATACTTTTAGGGTTGTGTTTAATCTCCCTTTTACCTTTTTCAGATGATCTAATAATCGCGTTAACAAGTCTTCCTTCTTTTTTCACTTGGCACAGGTAGTTCCAGATGCAGGCCACTCAGCCAATGAACCAGGGATAACAGCACAACTAGTAGCAGCAAATGAGCGGCTTAAGGAATTACTAAAGAAAAGGAAGTAATCAGTTCATTAATAAGTTCTTGCTGTTATTTCTTAATAAGCAAGTCCAAAATAAAATTAGAACATTGACAAATCCCTGTTTCAAGGAAGAATTCCAATATCGCAGTTTATTCCATGCCAATTCTTCCTTTCCTAAAAGAATAATGATTGTAGCGAGAAAAATCACGAGTCATAGATAATATACTATGCACCCACTGATGCTGACAAATTTCAAGTAGCATTCACGTAGTCAAGTATCTTGAACTTTGTGTTTTGATTTCGTTTAACCCCTTCAGATTCACATTTATGTTTAAAAAGGCTGATTCTGTGTGCATGATATATGGTCTGAAGGACCAAAATTGTACCTGCTTTAAAATAAAAACATGTCTTCAGTGCTTTAGACTGAAATTCTTGAAACATACCCACAGAATTGAATTAGGTTGACTGCATTGTTAGTTATGTGGTTGTGGAATCTGCAAGGTTTGTAAAATTGTGACATTATTGATGGCATGCCTAGTGGTCCGTTTTTACTTCTGCTTTACTATTTGTTAATAACCAAGAATCTGGAGATCTCAATTTATATGGACTTCTGATAATTTACCATTTTATTAAAGGTTTTGAACACAAACTAAAAAATAATGAATATAAAGACCTCTTTTTTCTCTTACAATAATTAATTCTGTTTGGAGGGGAAGGAATCTTAAAGTGTAGTGCTTTTCTGGCTATATTTATGCAATTTACAGAAATTCTCTTACAGTCCAATTCAGAATACATATGCTAGTACAATATTTAATGCATTCTATTGGCATAGGAATGAAATTATGAATCTGAAACTCATGTTTTTCTCACCAAGAGGAATTTTCTCAGTCCAATTAAGATATACATTCTAGTTGTAAATACAAGACGTCAACTTCTATATTTATGGAGTTCCTTCTCTATCAATACAAGTGAGCAACAAAATGCATTTCTTGAAGAAATCTAAATTGAACCATATCCATTAGTTAAGTGTCAACAGGTTTTCTTTGATCTTCAAACGTAATTGCATGCATATTGATGCAAGAGCATCTTAGGGGTCAAGAAATCTTGCTGTTGGTTGTGAAGTCCAACCATCACTGTCTCTCTGTCTTCCTCTTCTCTTGACTCTTCATTTGCCCTGAAGAGAACATTATATAAGCTCATCTCAATCTCTTTGATGGATTGATGAAAACATTGTATTCTCATTGTTGCAAGTAATAAGATGTAGCCATACTTTGGTGAACCACGTAACTTCTTGTGTCGCTGTTCTAATTTTCTCTGTTTTATGTTTTTTATTGCTGTTCTGTTTTTTATCTGGTTTTTACATAATCTGCACTTTATACTCAACAAGTGGTATCAGAGCTAAGGCAAATTGTGATGAGATGGAGGATGGAGATAAGTCGAGAATGGAAAAATTCTCAGGCCAGAACTTCGGGATATGGAAGCTGCAATTGCAAGCTCTCCTAATTCAAAAAGATCTCTCTATAGCGCTTGAGGGAAAGTCGAAGAAGCCAGCTGCAATGTTTGACGAAGATTGGGATGTTTTGGACAAAAAGGTTGTGGCAACTATCATCCTCTCTCTTTCCAACAATGTCTTGTTCAATGTTGCAACGGAGAAGACAGTGAAAGGTTTATGGGAGAGATTGTCTGACATGTACGAGAGAGCTTCCGCTTCTAATAAAGTCTTCTTGTTGAAGAAATTGTTTGATTTGAAGATGAAGAAAGGTAGCAACGTTTCCAATCATTTGAATGAATTTAATACTTTGATCAACGAATTAATCTCTGTTGATATTAATTTCGAAGATGAAATCAAAGCCATCTTGCTTTTGTGTTCACTTCCTGATAGTTGGGAAGGTGTTGTCATGGCAATTAGTAATTCGGTATCTGGAAATAAGAAGGAAAACGTGTTGAAGTTTGATGATGTGGCTACAATTCTTATCAATGAAGACATGAGAAGAAAATATCAAGGTACTTCATCCGGTGAGGCTTTGATTTTCGGCAATAGAGGGAGATCCCAAGAACGGGGAAGAAATAACAATATGTTGGCGTTTCAATTCGCACCTCTGGAATGCGAGTTGGAAACGGACAACTATGCACAGATAACCTGCTCTTCGAATTAGGAGGGGAAGCTCCTTCTTTGCTGATGATTGCTTTAAAGATAAATAAACTAAATTGCCTATCTTTTTGATCCTCAGCTGCGAGTACAAGGTTATAAAACTCTATCGCTGCAATAGAGGTTTTATCTTAACTTCTAACTACAGCTAGGCCTAAACTAAATGACACTTTTGACAACCCAAGTAAATTCAGAGCTTAGGAATCAAAAGTAAACAGGGAATGATTTGGTAACACAAAAACTCAAGTAAACTTATTCTAGATTGCACTTGAAGACTCGTACTTTTAGGATGTAAAATGAAAGTAAGAATATGGAAGCAACACATATGACGATAAACTAAATGAACATGAGACAGAGAATCAGAGCAATGGAAGGCGTGAGATTTCTTTTCTCAATATCAAGAAGCTATTACAATTCCAGGACAACAGTATTGTAGCAAAGACAGACATGCAATATGCGATGAAACACTGGATTACAAATGACACAAGGTGAACAAGCACTTGAATAACAATTTGCATGCAAGAATAGGCTCAGCAAATTTTGCTATCACAATTACAATTCCTAAACAATGGGCAAAACTGCCCTTATTTATACACAAATCAAAGGAGCCGGGAACCCTAAAATCTCCTTGATCTTAGCCAACTTGCGAACTTGCAAGCTTTATTTCTATTCTAAACAAAAGATTCTAACTAACGCTTGCTTTAAAACGGTCTGATTTAAAGCAGAGAAAACTCCAACTATTACAAAGTGATTTTTCTATTTAAAGGATGGATAAGCTTGAATGAAAACAACTTTAATTCGGAAAAGCATTGGGTTAACTGCCGCTTTTTTGAGTTCCATCCTTATCTACATCGCTGCTCCGTTGGTGACATCACACACTCATATTTTGGGAAACAATATCCGGTTTCTTGCCAGGAATACTGATACTTTCCAAGATGATATTCTGATTTTTAAAAAACAGATTTTGAGAGAAAAAGTTGGCATGTGGGTTTTATAGACAATCTCGTTCTGAAGCAACCTAGATCATCAGATTCCAAAAAAGCAAAGGGTTCCCTTAAAAAGTGAAAAAAAAAGATTTTGGGAAAATTAAAAATTTCCAATCTTCAAGAGAACGTGATTCCAGATGAACCCATTTCGATGAAAACTGAAAAAACTCTGCGTTTGTTTTTGGAAAATGATGTCCTAGAAAAATGGATCTTGAAAAAGTGTGCCTCGTGCTTCGCAATCCCGAAACTACGAAGAACACTGAAAAAACACTCTGTTTGGGTTCTCAAATCTTCATGAGAAGAAAACGATGTTTTTCTTCCTCTGAATGCAACTTGCAAAAATAATGAATAAATGAAGCCAAAGGTTTTTTTTTTTATAGAACTTAGGAAAAAAAACAACTTTCTTTGTGAAAGCACAAATCTTGAAACTTATCCATGAAGATAGTAACATTTTGAGCAAAAATCCAAGTAGATATGGTTGCATAGGATGAATTCCTATTTTATAGATGCTTAAGGCTCATGTGTGAGGATGATGAAAAAGCTGCTTCTTTGATGATGCCATCAAACATGCAAAGTTGCAAAAGTGTTAGCCAATTTTTCTTCATTTTGAAACTTTTTGCACTCGTTTCGACTCCGGTGTGGCCTACCTCCGACTTCAACATGACGGCAAACTATCATTGTTAACTGAAAAATTCAATTGATCATGGCATCTTGAAGTTTTATCAATTTTGATTTGATCCCCATCCTTGAATTGATGATTTGATGACGTTCGATTGCAATTTTGATTTTTGGAAACCGTCGCTGGACGAAGATCGAGAAACAGCTGAAGGAGGCATTGTCGAGACAAGAAATTTTCTAACATTGGAAAACTCAGGGGCCTTGACTGGACATGGGTGCCTAAGATCTTATGCCTTAGCCAATTTTCTGAGATTTTCAATTTTGCTCACTTTTCCTTTTTCATGCGCGTTCTGGTGACTATGGGCCTTTGTTTGGATGTCAAATGTCGCTTGCCGGAGCAAAACTAAGATTGATGGTCTGGCAATCAGGCAAGCCTGATGAAAACTGAATTGATTGCACCTCTTGCTTGCCTCGAAAACTGGATCAGACTGATTTTCTATGAATCTAACCGGGTTGACAAAAGAAGATTTGCAATTTTTCGGGAAAGTATGAAAAATAATCTAACTCTGGGAAGAAAGGGTGCCCCTGGCCTCTTGGGGCACCTGAGATTTCATGCCTTAGAATTTTTTTGATAATTTTCATCTTGTGTGTCGGTAACTGCGTTCTATCATCAATTCCCGTGATCTGTCAGACAACTGTTGCTGGATGAAGGGTGGACTGGATAGCTTGAACATATCTGAGATGAATCCCTAGCTTTCACGGACCTTTGACTGAATATGACTGATTTTTACCACCTGGAAGCAGGCTGACGAGGTCTTTTTTTAACGTTTTCTGAGAAAACACACAAAAAAAAACTCTGGATACACTGGGCGCCCCTAGCCTCCAAGGGTGCCTAGGAAACCTAGACTTAGCCAAATTTTGGCTTCTTTCAACTTTTCTTTGTTTTTTGGATTCATCATGCTTCGTTTTCCATTCTTCGTCGATCGTCGGTTGCTCAACAGTTCTTCGCCCTCTGAACAACACTGAAATTTTGAATTTGACCCCTGGCAGATGAACTTCCTCGATTAATGGCCTCGAAGTTTGTGCTTCGTCTTCTGAAAAAGCAGAATTGACCTAGTAGAGAAAATTCAACCTTTTGCAGATTCCATTTGGACCACCTTGATCGTGAAGCAATATCAACCAATCAGAATCAGGTAGGACTCTTGAATCAGAGATTCTATTTTTAGAAAATCTTGCTAGCATCTGTATCTCAAGAAACCCAGAAAACCTAAAATTGATGTTTATTTTTAGAAACTTTCTAAAAATAGAAACTTTACATTTTTAGAATTTGACCTTTTGACTTTTTTTTATGACACATTTCCACTCTCACAAAATACCTTAATGAAGAAAAAAAATTGATTTGGCACAACACAATAGAAGAAGATCTAAATCTAGGGGTATAAATTCATGTTGGTTTTGTGGCAAGGAAGGGCACATTAAAAAGAATTTGTAGTCTTTCAAGAAAGTTGAAGGTCAATCAAAAGAACATGAGGTAAATGCAACATATGAGGATGATGCAAGTGCATTAGTCTTATCTACAAGTGAAACTACAGCTGATGTGTGGGTGTTGGATTTCGGTGCTTCTTTTCATGTCACTTCGTGTTAAGAAGTTTTCAAAAACTATCAAGAAGGCAACTTTGGTAACGTCTATCTTGGTGTTGATGAACCTTGTGATATTGTCGGTAAAGGAGATGTGTTATTGAAATTAAAAAATGGAAACAATTGGCTGCTACGTGATGTGACAAGTACCTAAACTCAAAAGAAGTTTGATTTTTGCGGGACAACTAGATGCTCAAGGTTGTAGCATCACTTTCGAGTCGAGCACTTAGAAGGTGACTAAAGAAGCCTTGGTGATTGCAAGAGGCAACAAATTAGGCACTTTGTATGTGCTAGAGAGTCACACTGAAGTGGGAGTTGCGATGGCAGTTGCAGACAACAGTATAGAGCTTTGACACAAGAGACTCAGTCATATAAGCAAGAAGGGCCTTTAGATTTTGCAGAAATGAGATCAACTTTCAGGTTTGAAATCTATTGATTTGGAGTTGTGTGAGCATTGTATTTATGACAAACAAAAGAGGATCATCTTCTCCACCAAGGAACATGACACGAAGACAAGACCGTTGGAGCTAGTGCATTCCGATGTCTTTGGCCCTACGGAGGTAACTTCTATTGGTGGCTCTAATTACTTTGTTACTTTCTTAGATGATTGTACTACGAAGGTTTGGGTTTACATGCTAAAGAGGAAATTTGAAGTATTTAGCATGTTCAAAAATTTTAAAGCACTAGCTGAAAATTAGATCGACCACAAAATTAAGTGTCTCAAAATTGATAATGATGGTGAGTTTTGCTCCTTGGAGTTTGATCAGTTTTGTGCAGATAATGGTGTTAAACAGATCAAAATTGTTCCATTCACCCTCAAGAAAATGGTGCAGTTGAGAGGTTGAATCAAACAATCTTAGAGAGAGCTCACATCATGTTCTCTAATCCAAGTTTGGGTAAAGGGTTTTGGGCAGAGGCTGTTAATACAACTATATATTTGATCAACCAAAGCCCATCATCCCGGTTGGATTTTGAGATTCTGGAGAAGTGGTTGGGAAGAAGAATTTCTTACAATCACTTGCGAGTGTTCGGGTGCAAGGCCTTCGTTCACATCCCACAAGAAAAACAAACAAAGCTGGAAATGAAGTCTAAAAAGTGCATCTTTGTTGGATATGGGAAATAAAAATATGGCTGTAGATTGTGGGATTTGATTGCCATATAGGTCACTTGGAGCAGAGATGTGATCTTCAACGAAAAGATAATGCGATGTCTAGTTGAACAGGGGAAGTCAACGAAAGAATATGTGCTTGTAGATGACATCTCAAGTGGGAGTGATATGTTTAAAAATCTTCAACAATGTCTGCCTCATAATACAAATCTACCACCAAATACATGTGTGCAACCTACTTCATATTCAACACCTAACATACTCCATTCGCCACAAGGTACCTCTTCAAACCCTGCGCCCATTTCTCCAAGTTTGACACCTTATTCAGAAGGTAGATTACATCCACATGTGCCAAACATGGCACAGGAAAATCCAACGTCTCCTTCACAGAGTGCTGCTCTCTTCTCTTTGCCCCCTGAGGCCTGTGGCAACTTCTAACCAACCGCTCAATGTAATTAACTTGTCATCATACATTTCAATGCAGCCTACTTTAGTCTCTACGAGCCCATTTCAGTTTCAATGCAAGGAATTTCTGTAAATCTACCTCATATCACATCAAGTCCGCCACTTCAAAGTTTGTCTCTGCCACCTATGCCATATTCACATCAGCCGCTCACCTCTCTAAATCCTCTTGCGTCCCATAATGAAGTTGCTAGATATATGGTGCAGGAAAATCAAAATAATGGAGAGCAAGGAAATTCACAGGGTCATAATGAGAAAAATTTGCGGACTAATTCCTCTATTGAGGAGATCCACGAGGGAGCGCAGGCCTCCGTCAAAGTATGATGACTTTGTTCAACATCTACTAATTTCAGATCAAGCTAAACCTGCAACATTCAAAGAAGCTTGCCTTGGTAAAGATAGTTAGAATTGGATGGATGCCATGAGAGAAGAAATGAGTTCGTTGATGACAAATCAAAACATGGGACTTGGTCTCTCTTCCTTCAAACTATAAAGTTTTGAAAAACAGGTGGGTTTACAAGTTGAAAGAAGAAGATGGTGGCAAGAAGCGGTATCGAGCTAGATTAGTGGTCAAAGGAAGGGTGTTGATTTCAATGAAAATTTTTCACCTGTTGTGAAATTGACTACAATTCAGGCAGTTTTGGGATTAGCAGCTGTCTATGACCTTGAATTGGAGCAACTTGATGTTAAGACTACGTTTCTCCATGGTGACTTGGAAGAAGAATTTTATATGTAGCAACCAGAAGGTTTTGGAAAAGAAGGGCATGAAAATTCACTTTGTAGATTGAAGAGAAGCTTGTATGGGCTGAAACAAGCTCCACGACAATGGTACCTCAAGTTCGATTCCTTCATGGCTGAGCAACATTTCATCAGATGTGACGTTGATCCATGTGTATTACAAGGTTTTGGAAACTGGTGAGTTTGTGTTACTGTTATTATATGTTGATGACATATTAGTGAATAGAACTAGTATGAATGTTGTTAGCATGCTGAAACAACAATTGGCTAACAAGTTTTTGATGAAGGATTTGGGGACTACGAAGAAAATCCTTGGCATGACTATAATCAAAGATAGGAAGAAAGAGAAATCAAATTGTCACAAGACAAGTACATTGATAAGGTCTTGGACAAATTTGACATGAAGGGTGTTAAGGTTGTAAGCACACCTCTGGCTGATCATTTCCGGTTATACTCTGAGATGTGTCCTAAGACACAAGAAGAAAAAGAGTTTATGGCAGGAGTGCTTTATTCCTCTGCTGTTGGCAGCCTCATGTACGTGGTGGTATGCACTAGACCGGACATTGCTCATGCAGTGGGAGTAGTTAGCAAGTACATGAGTAATCCTGGTAAGACTCATTGGCAAGTAGTTAAGTGGCTTATGAGATACCTCAAGTGCACTTCACATTATGTTTTGAGGTTCAAAGGTAGAGATGCACAGCTGCAAGGTTTTGTTGACTCCGACATGGCTGGTGATTTGGACAAAAGACAATCTACCTCCAGATATGTATTCACATTTGCAAGAGCAGCGATCAGTTGGGTTTCTAGATTGCAACAAGTGATAGCTCTCTCCACTACCAAAGTGGAATACATTGCAATGATTGAGGGAACTAAGGAAATGTTGTGGTTGCAACATTTATTGGGTGAATTGGATTGTAAACAACAAGTTTTCACTATGTTTAGTGACAGTAATAGTGCTATTCATTTGGCGAAGAATCCAACATTTCATTCTCGCACTCATAGAGTTTCGGTTTCATTTCACCCAAAGTGTTCTTGAAGAGGGCAAAGTCAAGTTGGAAAAGATTCACACCGATTTCAATCCTGCAAATACTCTTAAAAAAACCTGTTTCACAAGAGAAGCTAGAGTTTTGTAGAGCTTCTCTTGGTCTGGTTATCAAATGACCATGAGCTTGGAAAAGCAGGGACTAACTCTGTACATCGCAATGTGGTTTGGACTTCAGTGGGAGATTGTTGGTTGTGAAGTCCAACCATCACTACCTCTTTGTCTTCCCCTTCTCTTGACTCTTTGTTTGCCCTGAAGAGAACATTATATAATCCCATCTCAATCTCTTTGATGGATTGATGAAAACATTGTATTCTCACTGTTGCAAGTAATAAGAGTGTTTGCCCTACTTTTCCCATGGACATAGCCATACTCTAGTGAACCACTAACTTCTTGTGTCGCTGTTATAATTTACTTTGTTTCATGTTTTTTTATTGCTGTTATGTTTTTGATCTGGTTCTTACATAATCTGCACTTTATACTCAACACTTGCATCACCTAAAAATATTTCTTGCTTTGTTTTTTAGTTTCAGTTTTCACAAACAAGATTAGTTTATGCATGCTTGTGTGTTAGGATTTTTTTGTTAGTGCGTTAGGGGCAGTTTAGTTGTGGGTGGACTTGTGCAACTTTTGCTCTTTCATGCATTTTGTTCTTTTATGCAAAACTCAATTGGACTAAGTCGTTCCATGTGCCTTGCACAAGCTTTGGATGAGTGCAATTCGACCTACACAGCTTGCACTCTACTACACAACCTATGTGACCTTTAGTGTTATTGTGCAAGTTGGTGGATGGTTTATGATTGTTGTGCAAGTCTTTGTGTCGGCCTCTATTAGCTTTGCAAGACTTTGCCTCATTCTTTTGTTTTTGTGCAACCTGTGCAAAAAGTTCTTGATATTATATCAATTGCAAAGGTGCCTAATGGTTGATTATGTCCAACCGTCGATTACTCCATCTGATGGCCAAAATTGACTGAAAGCTCACTTGGCAACATAAGACCCACCTCTTTTGAAATTGGAATTTACACAATCTACATGTTAGTTGAGTGTTAGTTAGCACTCACTTCTTGAAATGTCAATTAAATGCAAGATTGACAACACTTGGCATAATCGTTCTAACTGGTCAACTTGCTAATGAAGGCCAAGAGACACATATGATTCATTTTATAAGCATGGACTTTAAAGAAGAACAAGTTTGAGTTTTAGGAGTTTTAGTAGTAGATAGAGAAAACTTCTGCTAAAGAATGAAATAAATATCCATGTTTGGGAATTTGGGTAGATCTAAGTCTCTGCTAAGGTTGGGTGTTTTTCATTAGGTTTGGAGAGGGCTCCACATTTTGGGTGGCCCATGTTTGTATGTTGTACTTTAGCAAATTAATATAAGTGTTTTTTTAATCTCCATATTTCTTCCTAGTTACATCTATTCAGCTAGTTCAGTTCATCTACTTACAGTACGACACCAATTGGTAGTAAATCTAGTGTTACAATTCTTGAGAGGGGAGCTTGTGAGTGCTTCATAATAGTAAGTACATTATGTGTGAGTGTTGCATTGCATGTGATTCATAAAGTAATGGCCCACAAAGTTGGAAGAAGAGGTGCAAGAAATACTCGAGTGTCACACATTGTTGATCTTGCTAATATGCTAAGAGCTATCCAAGCAAAGCTTGAAGTCATCAAGATTGCACAGAGGAAAGTTGTTGTGACTGAAGATGTTAGTGATGACGAGGAGATGGACTATAATGTGCAAGGTGGTGTTGTGGATATTAATTTTGAAGAAATCAATATAGAAGGTAGATTTGTGATTGCCTTGATGAAGGCATGAGCAAGCTATGATTTGATCTCGCAAGCTATTGAATCTTAAATCCGAAAGAGTTGTTGAATTAGATCACTAAGCTAGAAAAATACTTTTACCTTGAATTAATCGAGGACCCCAAGAGAGTGAAGTATGCCTCCACGAAGTTGAAAGGGCGTGTTGCATTGTGATGGGCCTTTGTTCAAAGAGTTCAAGTTCAAAGGAACAAGAAGAAGATCATGCAATGGGATCACAGAATCACCAAGCTCAAGGGGAAGTTTATGTCAACTAACTATGCATTAGACTTGTTCAAGAAGCTTCAAAACTTGTGCCAAAAGGGAGACGTTTGTTAAAGAGTATATAGAGGAATTTTTTAGACAATATTCAAGTTGGCCAAGTGGAAGATGATGAAGAAAAAGTCTCTAGGTATGTGAATAGTGTGCACATTTCCATTCAAGATCAAATTTGCTTGCTACACGTTCATTCTATAAAGAACGCCTATCAACTTGCACTCAAAACAAAGTTGTCCAATGGCCAAAAGATCAAACAAGGTGGTAAAAGGTAGACTTATGTACAAAGTATGCAAGGCAAAGGCAAAGGTTGAAAGAGAAAATAAGGTGGTGGAAGGCAAACCTATGCATACAAAGAGGTTGCTAAGACTAGTAGTACCACATAGAGCTTGAAGAGAAAGTAGACCTCAAGCAAAGGTGGAGGAAGAGAAAAGAGAGGCTACAACAAGGCTTCAGTAGGACTTGCTTTAGGTGTGGACAAGCACATCATAAGGCATTTGAGTATTTGAAAGCCAAGCATGACCAAGCTTGTAGGAAGGGTGTCCATGTTGCATAAGGAGAAGAAGAAGAAGAGAGTGAAGCAAAAAGCAGAGCTCCAAAGATTGGGGAGAATTTGATGTTGTGCAAAGTTCTAGTCAAACTCGCAAAGGAAAAGAATGAATTGTGGTAATTGTTGCAAGTTAATCATTGATAGTGGCAACACTGATAACTTAATGTTCATGAAGATAGTGCCAAAGTTGGGGTTGAAGATTGTTGTGCACACCACACCATATAGAGTCTCTAGGTTTAGAAGGGACAACTCACAATGACAACAATGTCAAGTTGCATTCTGCATTGGAGGATTCATAGATGAAGTATGGTGCGACATGATTCTCATGGATGTGTGATGTGTCATTACACAACTCTTGGTAGTATGACATTAGCATAATCCATAACAAGAGAAAAAACACTTTCACCATCACAATGGATGGTAAAAAGTTTGATTTGTTGCTCATGAAAACAAAGGAGGGATGTGCAGAGGGCAATGTAATGTTATTAGCAAAAGAGTTTCTCCAAGAGGTGAGAAACTTGTACCACTAACATGTGCTAGTAGTTAACCCTGTGCAAAAGGAAGAAGAGCTATTGAACTCAGAGGAGCTAGAGATTACAACATTGTAACACCTCGTCATTTTGATAATAATTAGTAGGGTGATTTCAAGCAATTATTGCTTCATTAATGTTTTTGATTAGGATAAACAACTTACAAGGGGCTGGACCCTTTTACAAACAAGCCCCTGAGGGCAGAACAAAACAAGACAGATACATCAACACAACAACAACCAAGCTGAGGAAACCAACAGCCCAAAGGGCAACCCAAACAGTGCGCAGGACGCACACTGACAGTAGAAAAACCCAAACAAGGAATCTAAACAACATATCCCATACAAGCAAACCTTACTCCCTTAGCCCTAGGACGCAAATCCGGGACAGATTTGAGGATCCCTTTCTTTCTACGTTGGACCACAGTCCAAGAAACCTCCGAGTCAAAGTCCTTAAAGCGTGGCAAGAGGGGGGTTCCTCCCTAGCTACTGCAACCGAAGAAGGCACATACAAAGAGATCGACCCAGAACCGAATGAGTGATCAGAGTAGTCGAAGAAGCTTGGCCACAAACAGGAGCTATAGAAACAATAGGTGCTAACGTCGAGGCCTCGACATGGTCAGACAAATCAACAACCATATTCCCGGCCACACCCTCGGGTACCGTAGGAGGAACATGCAAGGTATCCTGGGGGCAATCATCTCCCTGAGAGAAGCCATCATCCAAAAAATCACTAATAGTCAGGTGATCCATGAGTGCATTCTTCCACCAAGTTGTTGCTCTCTTGCAATGAAAGTGAGGGCAACCTAAGGCCAAGTGACCAATAGAAAACATCTTCTGCATCTAAAAGGAAGGGCTTAATAATCAAGTTGTTGCATCCAAGGCCTTTCCCCTACCATCAGCACAACATCTCCATGAAGGGGCTTGGAGATGTTAGGATCAACTAAGATTCGGGCAATTGTAGTATGCCCCATATCTAAGGTAGTAGAATCTACCTTCAAGAAATGACCAATAGCATTACCTACGACCTCATAGCAAGAATCCTCCCAAAACTGAAGAGGAAGATTCGGAAGTTGAACCCATATTGGCTTGATATTAAGTGGCTTGGTAAGAGGGTTGAAAGACCGAGTCCAAGATTTGATGGAGAGTGAGTGCTCACCTCACATCCAAACCCTATCATCCAACACTAAGTCCCATTCTTCTGAGGAAGTAAAAGTTGCAATGAAAAAACCCCTAGCACAGGGATAAAGTTCAATCTTACCCTCCACCATGGGTTTCCACGATTCCCTGACCCATAAATGTAGATCAGGAAGAGAAGGCCAAAACCCATTAAACTTGCAGATTACTTCGTGCTTCAAGTAGAACTCATCATTCTCTGAAACCCTTGGGCCACACACCACCATAGGGGCTGAGCGGGCAATGGGCAATGGCCGAGTTCTTTCCTGTGAAGAGCGGTCCATAGTACCTACACCTTTCATAGCATCAATGAAAGATTTCTGGGGGCAGCTAGCAGTCCCATAGCAAACTCTGCCTCCCCATCGCGCTAGAGGCCTGGCCCCACTCATTTACAACAGTCTGACCAGGGACAAGGCAAGACCCAACAACATTCGATCCACTAGACACCTTGCCATCAATGCCCCCCAGCGTGCCCTGTGTCACTGAATGATCCCAACTTCTCTTCCCATGCGAGCAACTTCTCTTCCGATTAGATGGATCGACCTTCCGAAGCTATCCCTCCTATCTAGCCAACAAACTATAACTAGCCAGCCAAACTAGAAAGTCCATCCCACACGGTGAAGGAAGGGTGGGCTATAGCTAGGCCATCCGGGGCAGCAATAGGAAACGATGTTGTTGTTCCGCTCCCACCCGGCAATAGGATTAGTTGACTTCTCTTTTGCTCGGTCCTTTGGGACCTAATCAATGTGGATAGTAGTTGTTGAAGTCACAACATTTCCCGCGCGCTCATTTTTGCCCACACATTCAAAATTTTTGCCCACGCTCATTTTCGCCTTTGATAGTTATTTCTTCCCTCCTATTTGTTTTTTTCTATTGCTTCATTAATGTTGGTGTAAATGATTGAACTTATTTTGTGAGATATAAATAATGTATGACTGTATATCATTATGTATGCATTTTATGGATCTGAACATATTCAAGCTTTTATGTATGATCTCAATATACCTTTTTGCTTGGAATTTATTTTAAATAATTATACTTTACTTTCAGTTTTGATTTTTATTGGGAATTCTACATTTATCTATACGTAGATGTAAGTTGTATGGTTGTAAACATAAACATATAGGTATGTGAATACCATAAAACCAAGCATTAAATTTTGAAGACAAAAGCACATGAGAGGGGATCCAAAGGATATTATTAAGCAGATACTAAGGGTGAATGGGAGAGGGATCCAACATGGAGGAGAGGAGCACATTGTTGACCACTCCCTACAAAAGCCCACATCCCATAAAAAATTCTTGTAGGGTGTTTTAACTAGACAAAGAATGATCATCCAAATAGAGGTTTTGGAATGAGGTACGATCTATGTAGTTTGGGTTCCTACATGTAAGAGACAAGTGCATTGTAAGTGCCTAAAATTGCACATGCATATGTGGTAGTCCAATGGTGATCAAATAGTCCAACACATGACCCCACATGGCATGAATAAACCTTCTCTCAATTCATGCAACCTTGATGGGAGTGGCAATTCAACTCACATGAACCTCTCTTGCTTCTATTTCATGTTTGCTAGCTATTTACCAGGCTTTTGTGCATTGTTTTTTTTAAAAACCTTATATTTTACTCATTAAGTTACAAAATTTCCCATTTTTTAGTCAAATCACCCTAATGATTTCTACTGATAAAATAGGTTAATTTATGTTTAAATTTTATTCACATGATTTCTTTGTATGCACCATTCTACATCAATTTGGCCTCCCAAACTCAAGTCCAATTCACTCTTGATTGTGCCCAAGCTAGGAGAACTTCTAGTTTACATCCTTAATTATGGATCTAATCTTATTAATAATTCCCCAAATGGATATGCATAGGCTTTTTGATTGTTTCTTTTTTTAAAATCTTAGGTCTTATTGTACATACACAACTATAGCAACAAGTTTAAGTGTTTATTGTAGGGAACTACATCAAAAGTCCACCCCTTTTCATAGTTTTCTTACAATACAAGCTCTTACAGCCTCTGGGCTTCTCAATTTGCCATTTGCTAACTTCTAAGCTCTAGAATCATCCACTACAACAATATTTTCTTTTGGTTGTTTGCTTCTTAGTCTTAATTTTGTGATTCTCATCTTCCTTCCATCAAGAGGAGTTTTAACCACTGGGAGAAGAGAAGAAAATACCAAGTTGGGCCACTAAGGACTCGTGCCACAACATCAACATCCTCAACATCTTGGATTGATTGTATCCTAGGTGTGGGATATATTCATTTGCATTTGTATTTAGTTAGAGTAGTTTATTTTCATAGGATAAATAGTGTAATACTATTGTACATAATCATAGGTATAGTAGGATAATATTTTATCTTTTAAATTTCCTAGATACACTAGAGGCTGAATAGTCGCTTCGTCTTGATAAATATGTACATTGTATCACATTTTAATCAATACATGGGAGTTTAAGCATTTCATTGCATATCTCGCTTATCTAATTCTTGTTCATTTTTGTATTTACATTCCTAGACCTAACATTGGTATCAGAGCTAGGTTGGACAAGGATGAAAAATAGTGTAGGTTTATATTGTAAATTTTATCAGGTTCATTCTTATTTTGAATGTTCATTCTTTATGTAAATATTTCAATGTGCAATTTATAACTTTATTGTGGAGAAAAGCATATTGCTAGTAAGGCGCAGATTTATTCAAAAAAAAATTGGAGTTCATGTATCCATCCCATTCAACAGTCATTTGTGTGCCCTATACTTTAACCTAGCATTCATTATCTCTGACATATTCCCACACTCTAGATTCCCGCATGTAAATCATGTCCATTTTCTTGCAATAACCAACAATTGAAGTAGCAGATAATACAAGATCATCAAATGCTTTGTGTCCAACCCCAAGTGAGGAGATCTCAATTGCCTGTATGTGTCCCTCTAAAATGAAGCTTTTATCTTCCCAACCTGTCAAAAACCTTGGCTGAGATTTTATTAATAAAACCCTTGTCTGCTAAATTTTCCCCTAAATTTAAACTTTACTAAATATTTTTTTGGCTCATTAACTAAAGCTAAAATAAATGATATTGAGAAATCTGAAAGCCACCATAGTTGTGGAAGAACATATGCAGGTCAAATCCTTCCAAACACTGCAAATGAGTAATCTAGTTTTGTCAAGAAACACAACCGTTGTTTGCTTTTCATTATTTTGACTTGCATCTGGATGCAAAACCTATTGGTGTCATTGAATGAATAAATGAAGAATTTTAATAATGTCCATGAGGCCACAACAGCCTATGGGACCCAGAAATTGCATGTAGTCCCATCAGAAACAAAACAACAAAACAAACACCCCCTAAGACACCTGTAAATATTTCTTGAGATCCTTCCTCTTGCTGTGCAATTTGATCAAGAGGTTCGCTGTTCTGCCCAACTTTGCCTCTTCAAACAAGGTGCTCAGGTTGGTGATTTTCAAAGTGTCACCATAACTAGAACAAATGTTGTTATATGCCTCGCACTCTAAGAGGAAGTGTCGCTCCATTTCTACCATGCCTTTGTTGCAAAAAAACCATATTCTCTTTTCCCACTCCTCTTTAGGAATCAACCATTTACTTGTTTCACATCTAAGATGATGCGAGCTCACCCTAAGTTGAGCTATCAACATTTTTGCTTTCCACTAAATATCCGCTCTGATATACTTTTTCTATATGATCACCCGTGGGGTTAAATTCTTTGATATAGTAATTCTTTTTACGACCCATTTGTTTTGTCCACATGACGTACTTGAATTTTTCTCACATATTTTTTTTAATTCTTCATTAGCATTTGGGCAGTCTTGCATACTAATGTCCCACTTCTTTATCCATTTGTCATTTTGCTTCCTCCACCAAGATTTGAATCCCTTGACATTGCTTGAAGTTGATGCATATTATATTTTTTGTCATTTCTGCTACCACCACCAATTTGTATGCTCTTAAAATCCAAGGATTGCAACCAAGAATTTTAGGTTTAGTGGGAGTTATTATAATAATTTGGGAGTTAAAATATTTTATAGTTTTAAAATTGGGGGTGTATTTTCAATATAGTCATATAATATGGATGTCTTTTAAACTAAGTGGGGATGTTTATATAGTTAGGGGGTGTTCTAAATAGTGAGGAAAATTTAATTTCAGGTGGTCACATAGTGAATATCACAATTAACATCTTTTCATAGTGACAAAAAATGCCAAAAAAATATGTATAGCCACATTTAATATGTAATCACCCCTAAAACCGTGTGGTTCTTGTAGGAGTCAATGACAACACTGAGAGGGGGGGTGAATCAGTGTTGTGTAAATTCTTAACTTTTTGCAAACTTTACAAGACAAGTAGAAAGAAAGACATTAATGATCTGTTGAGCTCATATGCACAAGACTGATAGTGAAAGATGTGAACCAAAAACTTATAAACAAAACACAAATATGCACACATAGACACAAATTATAACACAAAAATTTCTGGAGTGGAAAATGCTCTCGGGGTAGAAAAACCACTCATGAAGTGCGTCACTGGCTTAACTTTAAAAACTTCTTACAAAGCCTCACTGGCTGAATATTATGTCTCACTGACAATTGAAAGGTCTCATTGACCATAAGCCTTACTGGCATAGGAAGGTCTCATTGACCACAAGCCTCACTGGCATACTGTGCCTCATTGGCAAACCAAATCACCAACAAAAGTAATAAACAAATCAGAGGGATACTCTGTTTGCATTCAATACAAAACATTTCTTCTCTCACATGTGTCTATTTTATTCAAAATCAATCATGTATCCGGATCCCCTCAACAACTCAAATCACATACAAAACTTAACATCTGCATTTTCTCTTCAAGAGGATATTCAAAACATATTCAACCCTACATGCGAATCCACACAACAACACTACCTTTTTTTTTGTATGTTTCATCTCTGTCTATTTATAAAGTTGCATCAATGCACCTGGTAAATTATTGTAAAATAAAAAGACTTTTGATGTTCCTCCTCTTCAATGCCTTGGAATCTTTCATATTCCTTCAAAACTTTCTCTTGCATCTGATCACACAATATCTGCAATAAAATCATAAACAATAGGACTCTTGGAATTTCACTTCTCTCTGCAAGAATATCTTCTTCATGTTTTTGAAACCTTCAATCTGTTCATTTTCCTTCAATCTTTTCAATGCTGCTTCATATTCCTGCAAAAAAAACACATTCTCTGATTGCAAACAAAAAATTCTTCAATATGACATTTCCTCCCTGATTCATATTTTCTTTCTCATAAAAAATAGAATCCTTTATTTTCTTACAAGACAAATCTTCTCCATGAAAACCTTTCATATTCTATGATCAAACTTTGATATTCTTCTGTGTGCAATGACTCTTCAATTTGCATAAATAATTTCTTCAAAAAAAATTGTGTCAAATCACTTTTCAAAAATACATCTCTGCAAAAAGATTGTCAATCATTTATTCAAACAAATCATCTGTAAAAAAAATTTGCTCTCCTTGTCTTCTCTTGCCTTTAAAAAAACTCCTCAAATTCTTCTTTGCATATTCCTGCAATCTTTTCAACCAGACTTCAAAAATCAATTTGCCTTTGTATAAAAAAATCATTGAATGTCTTTCATATTTTTGAAACCTTCAACCTTTTTATCATTTCAACTTTGTCATGCTTGGAGATATACTGATTGAAGACCACATCTGTGAAGATCATGGCAAATTGTGAACAGAGATTTCATCACACTGACCAAGCATACTGAACAAGCTATGATATGACAACTCCTGTCAACAACTTCGCATAACCCTTGATGAAGCATGAACACACATATGAAGCAAGTCCTTATCTTTTGAAGTATAACCTCAATTTGCATCAACCTCTTGCACTTACCTCTTGCAAGACCTTTTTGACATCAATGACAATCTGACACCATCAGTTCTAACTCACGGTGCTCAATTTATTCAAAAAATTGGTCAAATTTGGGTTAACACAGGTCAAATCGTGAATAAAACATGGATAATTGAAAAAAACACATTTTATACGTGTAATTCAAAAAGTCATCGATTATTTCAGTCAGCCTATGAATTTTTGCTTATAAATACCTCTAACATTTTTAGTTTTTTCTTCATGTTTTTATGAGTATTTTAGCATCTATTAATTTGTCTTGTTTCTCGTTTTAAACCCATGTAATTGAATTCCATATATACTTTTGGGTTGTCGTGTCATTACCATGTACATATAATGTGATTATGCATCTTTTACCCATTTTAAAATATTTTGGAAAGGGGGATATTTCAAGCCATAAGTCCTTTTCAAATTGTCAAAATTTAAAATTCAAAACAAATTTTACAAACCAAAATAAATTGTAATATTCAATATACATGATGTCTCTAGTTCACATTTACAACTCAAGCCATCATGATTGAAAGTAATGTCCCCTTTTTGAGCTAAAGTGACTTCAAGCTTGGAGAAAGGAAAGTCGACTTCACCTAAGCCAAATTGAAGTTAAGTTGAGTACTTTATAAAGTGGCTTGGAAATTGGAAAATTGGTTAAGTAACTTAAATCTTGGAAAATATAACGTTACTTTAAAGGGAAAAAGGAATAACTTAAAGCTTGGAAAAGAGAAAGTCACTTTAAAGGCAAAAGGAAAAATAAAATAACATGACAAATAAAATAATATTTTAATAACAAGTTGAGAAAGGAAAAATAAAATATTATTTTATTATGGAGGTGGACTTGAAAGCAAAATAAAATACATTGGATTTGGGTGCCCAACTCGAAGATTATAAAAAAGGTGTTTGGGAGTCATTTAGATCATATTGTGAATTTGTCATTTGATATTTGAAGATTTTCTCTTTGGCTGTAACTTTGTTTCATCAGGCTTCTAAGGACGAAAACCCTTAGAATTTAGTGGTTTGGACAAAAACTCACTCCACTTTGTGAGGTGGATCCATCCAGGGTTCATCATTGGACTTAATTGTAGGTTTTTGGTGTGGATTGAAGCTAGGGTTTAAAAAAGACATTTGAAATCAGATAGGGTTTGAAGATTGATATTGTTTTGGCACATTTTCTTCAATAAGTTGATTGGCAATAGTTTCCTATTGTGGTGCTTGGCATTGGAGGACAATTTTGGGCTTTACTTGAAACTAGGGCACGCTGAATTATGTTTTAGACTTCTGATTTTTATATATGAGGTTCAGATCGGAGGAGTTTATGGCATGAATTGATGAGATAAGGGCAAATCTTGCATACATGGCATAGCGGCTACATTTCTACACCTAGCGACCACATATTGGATGAGTATTTTGCATGTTTTGGCTAGGGTTTGATCTCTAATTTGTTATCAGAAGCTACAATCAACAAAATTAGACTTTATACCAGCGGACCAATCCTCTTTTCTTCATTGGTTATCATCCCAGCATAGGCAGCCAGCCCTAGGATTAATCACCATACTTGGAGAGGTGTTTTGGTGATCATTTGGATCTCATTTGTAATCATCTACAGGTCTGAAATTGATATCAGACATTACTGTCATATAACTAGTACTTTTCTATGTATTTGATCAATGCCATTTCATGATTCGAGTATGTTAATAAAAAGTCAATTTCATATCTTTAATTTGAAATTGTATTGCCAATTGTTCTATCAATATTTTAATCATCATTTGTTGTTATATGAATGTTATATTTTTATCTTTCCATCTTGATATCATACCAAACACATTGGTGAAAATAAAACATCAAAACCCTAAGTGAAACTCAAGAAAAACAAATCAGAAATTTCAGGATAGTAGGGTTATTTTCAGTTCAGCTCTATACAGGTTTCTTACAGTGGTATCAGAGCTTGGATCCTGCTAGTCTATTTGGGTTGTGAATCATGGCTTTTAAATTTGTTAATGATATAATGGTTTCTTATGATGAGTATAGAGCACTTCCATATAAGGTCAAAGATCATCTAAACTTTAATCAATACTTGAATCTAAGGATAGAATGAGAGCAAGGGTAGAGCCAAGACCTAGAATGCAATAAAGGCAAAAGGTAAGGACTAATTTTTTGATGTGTAACAACCAACCCTTATCTTCACATTATCATGATATGACAACCAAGAGGATCAACATGGAGGGATGTAATTTTCATTTGGAGTCTACTCATGTTGGATCGACACCTCATAGAGAGCATGCAACAATGAAGGACGAGAAGTTTGAGGCGGTTAAAGACACTATGAAAATGTATGACAGTAGGTTTGATTCTCTGTTTTATGACAACAATCCTATTTCTTCTCACATTCATGAGATAGCAGCCACTTCACATGAGGCAAATGAGGTAGAAGAATCTCCCATTGTTGGCACTCACGATTTGGGTGTTGAGCATAAGGACTGTATTAAAAATCCAAGCCTCAACAAGTATGAATTTGTTCATCATACCATGGATGATGTCAAGAGAACTCAAAACATGTGTCATGGATGGTTGCAAAGAGCTAAGGAGGCAAAGTTGTTGGTTGCCCAACCAAGACAACACCTACAAGAGGTCAAGGAACGTTGCAATCAACTAGATCATGCAAATTTTATTAGTACACATAGTTTACATTATTAGGATCATGTGCTACCTCTTTTAGAGAACCCATTGAAGGCTCACATCATAGATGTGGATGGGATAGTTGATCACTCACTTAGTGGATTAGCCACTAGTGTTTTGCCTACACATGAAGAAGGAGACATAAGTGCTTCAGATTTGGTTGAGCCCTTGATCATTCATGGAGAGCTTGAGGAGTTGATTCATGATGAGGTGCAGGTACATCATGTTAATGATTCCTTGATAGAGTTGGAGGCCTCCCTACTTTAGGAATTTGTGACAAGTGTCATGGAGTCACTTGTTTGGGTTTGGTATGGACCAAGGTTGAGTAATGATGAGTTTACATCAGTTTATGACAGTGGAAGCGGTCCCAGGATGAGTCTAAATCAGATTTTTAGTTTTAACATTGTTGCAATATTTTGCATTAGCAGCTTTGAGGAAGTTTGTGTGAGTATTATGGATGTTATGATGAAAAATATTCCTCATTTCATGTTGAGTTTGTATGGAGATACAAGAAGGATATGGGATCCTAATATCTTGTGAAAGTAATCAACCATTCACATGTGATTGCTTGAGGGTAAGCAATCTTGGGGTGGGAGGACTTGTAATGTCCCCCTTTTGAGCTAAAGTGACATCAAGTTTGGAGAAAGGAAAGTTGACTTCATCTAAGCCAAATTGAAGTTAAGTTGAGTGCTTTATAAAGTGGCTTGGAAATTAAAAATTGGTTAACTTAAAGCTTGGAAAAGAGAAAGTTACTTTAAAGGGAAAAAGGAATAACTTAAAGCTTGGAAAAGAGAAAGTCACTTTAAAGGCAAAAGGAAAAATAAAATAATATGACAAATATATAAATATTTTAAGAACAAGTTGAGGAAGGAAAAAAAAATATTATTTTACTATGGAGGTGGACTTGAAAGCAAAATAAAATACATTGGATTTGGGTGCCCAACTTGAGGATTATAAAAAAGGTGTTTAGGAGTCATTTAGATCATATTGTGAATTTGTAATGTCCCTTCTCAAGCCTAGTCATTTGTGGGTCCTATAGCCTATTTCCAAGATCTTGATAGGCTATGAGGTTTGGTAAGGGGTTCCCCTTTATGAAGATCTTTTGGTTCAGTTGTTCTTGTTGATTTTTGATGTTGGATTTGAGCTTAGTGACGTTTGAGGATGACTATGCAACTTTGAGAAGTTTGTTCAGCTTCCTGGATAGCTCTCCAAGATTCTTGGAGGAGCCGTCTATTTTTAGAAAGTCTCTTGGAAGGCATCATGTTATTCATCCCAAACCCTATGGAGCATGTTGGTTTAGTTTATTTGGCAGTTTGGTGAAGTTTGGGATTTTTTGCAAAAGTATGTATTTTAATGAGCAAATAGTTAATATTGTACACTTGGTCTTATAGTTTGGAAAATAATAATAAAGTATAAAGGTATAATAGCTCATTGGAAAAGGGAAAAGTTAATCTTTTATTTAGGCACATAAAAGTGTGAGCTAAAGTGGTGAAATATTAGAGTTTGTGGGAAAAAGTATATTTCTCTATTTTATAATTCTTTTTATGGTGTAAATCCCTAAAAGGTGCCTATAGAAGGGGGTTGAGAACTCATTTTGTTCGTTATGTTTGATGAGATATTGTTATGCTGCAAGAATGAACATGTGAGATCTTCTTCCTTCTTGAGAACGAAAACTCTCTTGAAGAAGTTCAGTTTTAGTGGTGAGATATCCACCTTAGCTGAAAGGGGTAGCTTCACTATCAAGAGTTGCACAGAGCCATCATGGAGTTCAATATTTTTTGATCAGTTTTTGGAGTACTAGCATTGTGTTTCAGGTGTTAGAGTTGAATGTGAGTTTTGGAGTGGATTTTTGGAGTTTGTGTGTTGTTCTTTGCTTTTCCCAAGGCTAGTCGTACATGCACAATCGTACTGTAGCTTTGGGTTTTGAAGTGCAAGTTAATGGAATTGTTTGTTATGCCTCTGTTGAAGATTGATCATCATTGTACAAGGTATATGCCCAGTTTGAGAAGTTTGTAGCCTTTGATATGCTGTTGAAAAGTGTCTAGCCCTGTCGTACCAGCCAACAGGTCGTACTAGGCCAATACGGATGTGACGAAACCCTACCTTGTTCGCTTAAGTTTGTGAGCTGGAAATCTGTCCTCTAGAGGCTTTTTGATCTAAGTTGAAGATGGTGACTTTGGGAAGGAAGTTTAGATGAAGTTTCAAGCATTTGATGTATGCATTCACCTCTACAGGGTCCGTCGTATAGCAGCAACAATGTCCTTTCTGAATACATGCAGTAGTCAGTAGCATGGTAATATGATATGAACAGTTCAATGCATCTTTCTAGCCTTGTTTATGATTATGTCCTTCATCACTAAATTTGGGTTTTTATGAACTAATCTTCTAAGTGTTGTAACATGATGGACCCTCATTGTAATACTCTCATAGTTGCAAACATTATAATGGCTTCCCATTGAACAAGTGGATGTGCCATTAAGATTAGTTTTCTATTTTTCTTTGTAATGGCTTCCCACTGAATAAGTGGATGTACCTTTTCTTTTAGTATTTCAAAGCTTAGGTTCCTGCTAAATAAGTGGATGCACCTAGATTTACTTTTCATGCATAGCTTAGGTTCCCGCTGAAAAGGAAGATGCACTTGGTTTACTTTTCTTGTACTTCCCACTAAATAAGTGCAAGATTATTACTTCATTTGATAATGATTTGAATGCTAACTTTGAAGCATGTATGCTCTCACCTTGCCCACATCAGGATCTAGATTATCAGAAGAGTATGGAGGAACCTTGCTCATAACATTCAATGTTGTCATCTTGTGATTTCAAAAAAAATTAGGGGTAGCATATTACAGAATTTGGCATTTGATACTTGGAGATTTTCTCTTTGGTTGTAACTTTGTTTCAACAAGCTTCTAAGGACGAAAACCCTTAGAATTTGGTGGTTTGGATGAAAACCCACTCCACTTTGTGAGGTTGATCCATCTAGGGTTCATCATTGGATTTAATTGTAGGTTTTTGGTGTGGATTGAAGCTAGGGTTCAGAAAGGACATTTGAAATCAACTAGGGTTTGAAGATTGATATTCAGATTTGATATTGTTTTGGCACATTTTCTTCAATAAGTTGATTGGCAATAGTTTGAAATTATGGTGCTTGGCATTGGAGGACAATTTTGGGCTTTACTTGAAACTAGGGCACCCTGAATTGTCTTTTAGACTTCTAATTTTTATATATCAAGTTCAGATCGAAAGAGTTTATGGCATGAATTGATGAGATAAGTGCAAATCTTGCATACAGGGCATAGCGGCTACATTTCTACACCTAGCAGCTACATATTGGATGAGTATTTTGCATGTTTTGGCTAGGGTTAGATCTATGATTTGTTATCACCAGCTATAGTCAACAAAATCAGATTTTATATCAATAGATTAGTCCTCTTTTCTTCATTGGTTATCATCCTAGCATAGGTGGCCAGCCCTAGGATTAATTGCCATACTTGGAGAGGTATTTTGGTGACCATTTGGATCTCATTTGTAATCATCTACAGGTCTGAAATTGATATCAGACATTGTTGTCATATAACTAGCACTTCTCTATTTATTTGATCAATGCCATTTCATGATGTGTATGAGGAAAAATTGATTAAATCTAAATTAATAAAACCCAAAACTAATCACATAAAGCGAACCAATCTAAGTAAAAGCCATTATCATAAAATCAAAGACAAAATGAAAGCTCTTACCAAAACCTGTATTGTTCCCTTTTGGAGAAGTGTGGATTGCTCAATCAAGTTGCGAAACCATAGCTGCAACAAGCAAGTAGTGTGTTCAATGTGCTCAAAGATCAATGTTAAAAGATCGTAAGGTTGCTCAATCGACGCGTTTTGTATGCTCAAAGCTCTGTTAAGTATGCCTGAGAATACGATCGAAGAGAGAGGTAATGAAGGAGATGAGGGGGGTTTATATAGATTTCAAGGAAGATCGATCAATGGTCTAGATAATTCAGAAGAATCAACGGAGGAGAACAGTTGAGGAACGTGCAACGAATGAGAAGAAGACATGTGTCTTGCTTTCTTTTGCATGAGAGGAGTTATCAAGAATAGAAGAATGAGTTAACTGAAGAGATAAATCAATTAAAAGAATAAAACAATCAGTTAAGTTATTTAAAACAAGAAGAAGAGATTTGCATGAGAAAAGAAGATATTTTGCTTTATTAAATATAGAAAGCTTGAGTTATATTAGAGATAACTCAAATTTAGAAGAAAAAACAACTTAAATAAATAATTGATTTATTTAAATTTAGAGAAGATATTTTGGAAGAAATAATTAAATAATTGGAATTATTTAATTTAGAAGATTTGGATGCAAATTAAATAAATAAATTTATTTAATTGTTGTGCATGATTTTGGAAGAACAATTTTGATTTAATTAAATAATTTAAGAATTATTTAATTGTAGATATGAGGGAATTTGTTGAATTAATTAAATAATTGATTTATTTAATTAATGTAGATTTGATTTTTGGAAAGAAGATAATGATCTAATTAAATAATTGAAATTATTTAATTGTGGAAGAATATAGAGGAATTTAATTTAATTAATTAAATAAAGAGAATTTATTTGATTAATGTCACAATTTTGTGATTTGGAAGAATTTGGTGAAATTAATTAAATAATTGGATTATTTAATTAACGTTGGAAATGCAGGTGATTAGACAGATTATGAAAAGCAAGTGGTGTGGCGACTCATTTTAGGGTGTCTACACATGATTCGGGTATGTTAATAAAGAAGCCAATTTCATATCTTTGATTTGAAATTGTATTGCCAATTATTTTATCAATATTTCAGTCATCATTTGTTGCTATATGAATGCTATATTTCTATCTTTCCATGTTGATATCATACCAAACACATTGGTGAAAAGAAAACATCAACACCTTAAGTGAAACTGAAGAAAAACAAATCAGAAATTTTAGGATAGAAAGGTTGTTTTTAGTTCAGATCTAGATAGGGTTCTTACATTGAACTACTACATATAACACCTAACATAGCTGCAACAACGATGTTTATGGCTTTGTCCATATCAATTGTCAGGGAGAAATAAGGACATTTTTATTTTCCATTCCCTCTATTACTCATTTATCACTATTGTTTGATGTAAACCTTGATAGAAAGAAATTCTTTCTAAGTAGGTGTTGTTGACGTGAATCCTTTTCACATCTTGCTTAAGTGCCATGTACCTCTCTGCTTTCATGTGTTTGAGTGTCTCTTTCACATACCGATGAGCATATCAAAAGGACAAGCTTCTTCCACATACCGATGGGTATATCAAAAGGACAAGCTTCTTCCATATACCGACGAATATATTAGAAGGGTGAGCATATTGAGAGGTTTGATATATGTTAGTGTTTTATTTCTCACCTTTCAATGTGATGCAAAATGGAACAAATGTGTGGTAGAATCTCTCTTCGAATTAAAAGGGGAAGCTCCCTTTAGAATAAAACTAACCTAAAACAATACAAAATGTACTTGCAATTTATAGACTTTACAGTGTTTTCAGAGGTGTTTTCACATTCATACTAAATAAGACATAAATATGTGATCTTTTTGGGTTTACGACATGTAAAAGGTTGAAACATGCTTTCAACACAAGGTAACAAATTTATATTTTTTGACTGGATTCTTGCATCATTCAATTAAATTCAAAGGTTGAGTAGGCCAAGTGCACATGTATTGAATAGATTAATGTTTAAAGAAACAAATTGGATAGATTACCACCTAAACATGAACGCCATCACAGGTAAATTGAATGTACGGATCAGTACAAAGTTATGAGCCACATCTTCAATTTCACTTGTAATACAAAGCTTGCAAAGTCATTGAAGCGACTTAACATTTAACACACATAACAACACACTTCAATAAATATTCATAGAGCAAAATTGACATAATGAGTGTCATTGAGTCAATCTAAAAATCATAATAAGAGTGAATACTCAACAATATTTTTTTGAAATGTCATCTACCGCTCCCCTTCCTACCAGTGAGCAAGTTGTTATAGGGCCTATTTCAGAGCCCCTTGGATCACACTCTCCTTCCCTAGGAGTTTCTACTAGCCCTCTTACATGGATTGGTTTGTCTCATTGTAGGTTTGACCTCTCTATTATGTGTGGTGGTGTGGGTAAAGGATTTCACAATGCCCAAAATGTTGCCCTACGAACTTCAAATGTTGGGTCACCCAGTTCTGGTTCGGGTGGCTTTGCGTCGTGATTCTCTATGATGAAATGCTTAGGTCCTTCTCCTGGGCAGTGTGATTGGCCTCATACGACCATTGGTGGTCTTACTAGTGGTTCTAATGGACGATGCTTGCTTGCAGTTTATGCCCTATTCCTGAAGTCAATTGCCTGACTCATGCTTCTCCTCCTTAGCATCATGGTGGTGGTTTGTATGGCAATGCTAGGTCTTTTGTGGTTGTAATTGGTTCATGAATTAATGGTTACCCTTCACAAAGTGAAAAGCTATGACCCTTTCCTTGTACCTATCCTTTAACGGTGGTGGTGTGCAACCAAGATGTCATCAAGAATGAAGAGTTTTTTTGGCACCATGGGGTGATTTGTAGGTTGAATAGGTTATGGTCATCCCTACCTGATCTACATAAACCAGTTACAGATTCTTGGAAATCCCTTGTGGAGGGCAAGATAGAGCTCTTCCCTTGTGCAACGGGCTTCTTCATTGTGACCTTCATGACCTCGGAGGACTGAGATGTAGTGCTTGATGACAAGGTTTGGTTGTGGGGAGTGCACTCCCTCTCCATCAAACCATGGTCCAACTCCTTCAACCCACTCACCAAATGGCTTAACATCAAACCAATATGGGTCAGGCTTTTGAATATCTTGCTTCAATTTTGGGAAGATTCATGCTATGAGGACATCGATAACACAATTGGTAGCTTCCTGAAGGTTGATTCCACTACCTCATTCATGGGACACTATGAGTTTACCTATATATTGGTGGACATTTATATCTCCAAACCCCTTCATGGAGATGTTCTAAAGATGGGGCAAAGGTATTGGTTGCAACAACTAGAATACGAGGGCCTCCTTTTTAGATGTAGACAATGTTTCGCTATTGGTCACCTAGCCTCCACTTGTCTCCACTCTCATCACAAGGGTGCAGCTACTTGGTGGAAGAATGCTCTTGATGATCACTTGACTATCAACACTTCTGACTCTCTAGTGGATGGAGCTTCCTAGAATGATGCATCTTCTTAGGATTTTGAGTCCTTTGCCTATCCCCCTTGTAGCACATGATCCCATGGAGGTGTTGGCTAGTGAGGTTACAACAAGCCCCTCAATTCCTCTTGACTCCTCTCCTTCTGTCTGGGCTCAAATTGATACTAAATCAGTTGTTGCCCCTATGTTTGGTAGTGTGAAGATCCCATCTCTAGTTATATCTTTGTTTCTTCCAGCTTTTGGTTTGGGCATGTCCCCCTCGTTATGCGAACCATCTATGGTTGAGGCATCGGTTGAGGACTCCCTCTTTTTTGCTATCCTAAGGATTTGGAATTAGGGTTTTCTTGGATGGTTGTTCAGAGAAGAAAGAAAGGACTCCCTAAATCAATCTCTATTTTGGACCCTCAGGTCAAGGGAGTAAGATTTGCTAGATTGGGATCTGGAGTCATCTAGGTCTTGTTGTTCTTCTTTGTTGTATCACAACAGGGCTGTCATCTTTATGTTTTTTGTCCCATATCTCATGGTACTTTTTTTGTTTTCCTTTTGGTTGTTTTGTAAAAGGATCCAGGCCCTTTCAAAATCTCATCTTATCTTTATAAAAAACAAATAGCTATTTCAACATAACGCAGACATGAAAATTGACATTTTATTGATGTCCGTTCACTAATACAATTGATTTATCTAATAGAACTCCGTAACTCTACTATGATAATGAATACTACCCTCTTCTATGTGTAAAAAGAACTTATTTATACTATTTGTAAAGCTATTGCATCAAAATAAATAAATCAAACAACTACACTCCTATCCTAATTGACTGTTGTTTGCATGACATGCAAACTTTATTACAATTTATCTACTCCATTAAGACTAAAACTAAAAGCCATGCAACTATAGCTCAACTGATGATTGAATTTATTACAATCATGCATCAAAAGATGAAAGATGAGCTTGTTGCAATGGTTTCACATTTGTATATAAAGAGCAATCCTTATTTTGATATAGCATGTGGATAGTTTGCCACCAAGGTATAAAAGACCAAAGTGCAGTAATATCCGAGTGCGTGGAAGTTGACTCTGCAAGCAAGCGGTTTGAACTTAGATCCCTTTAAACATAATATAACCTTGTTGGAACATGTGAATAAGCCATAGTCTTGAACATAAAATAAACTTCAATACATGTAAATGCAAGAAGAGTATTAATATGTAAGATGCTAGGTTGTAACACACACAAGATAAATAGAATGCTAAGAAAGATACTAAAGATCATTCCTCAGACACGGCACACAGAAAGCAATGACGATGCCCCCAATCCGTACTGCATCGCAACATACCAAGATTATAGATAAATCAAGGTAGTCTTGAATAGGTACTGGAAAAGGAACAAAAGATAAACCAAAAATCAAATTGATTGACTTACAAAGTAAACATACAGCCAACATATTCTCTTGCCAAAGAGGTTGCTTAAGATAGATTGGATAGGAAAGATAACAGCCTTATCGTAGGAACTCTGTGTCCGTTAAAGGGTGCTATCTACCTAAAAAGACAATGTCTCGCTGCAGGAAATGCCACATGTCGCAGGAGACGCGTGTGTTGGTCTCGATCATGGAACACTTCACAGAAGACAAGCCTGTGGATCTAGGGCCTTGGGTTAAGCGAGACTAAGCTGATGTTGGCAATCGGTATGCAGGACAGTAGATGACTCTGGAAGGAAGCTGCTTTGCTTCAGGTTAGTTAAGGACTTTTGCTTTGAAAGGATGCACTAGCTTGCTGCTTGAGTTAGTCAAGTCGAGGCGAATAGATTTTGAAAAACGGAAGACCAGAAAGGTGGAATGCTAATGGATTGGGGTGGGTGGAGAATGATGGATCATGTCTGCCTGAGTACTAGATACATCCTTCGTATTCCAGACTGCCTACATACCCTGTATCCACGGGATCAAGGCACACGACGATGAAAAGATGAAAGTGATAAATATGTAGTTCTGGACAGAGTGATGAGATGGGTCAAGATGAAGAGGAGGGGATCTTATGTACCTGAGTACTGGATACTTCCTTCATATTCCAGACTGCCTACATACCCATATCCATGGGATCAAGGTACCTTAAGATTGAAAATGATGATAATGTGTAGTTCTGAGTGATGTGATGATGTGGAAAAAGTGTTGAGAAGATAACATCCTTATCGTAGGAGCGATGTGTCCGTTAAAGGGTGTTACCTACAGAAAGGAGAAAGAGATTGAAGTATGTGCTGCGAACCACGAACAAGGAACCAATCCTAGACCTAAGTTAAGGAAAGGGTTGCCCCCATTCTGGTAGAGGAAACGGTGTGGGTGACTACTGAAGAAGACACTGAAAGCTTTGACCTAGGACAGGACAGTGATAACTGTAGACACAGATCAAGATGTGGGATGACGATGAGGGACATTGACAAATTTCCAAGCTATACTAGATAGGGAGATGGAAATCCAAACAAGGTCAATGGTTTTATTATGGATGGATGGAAAGTGCGCTGCGAACTGGACAAGGAGTGGACAGGACTCGATAGCCGATGGATGCTGACTCTACACATAGCGCCTGTTTGCCAGGTTTTCACTATGGTACTTATCCTAGGTGCCTGTTTGCCAGGTTTTTGCCAGAGGACAGATTTTTTTATTTTTTTTGGAATACTCTGAGGATCAGGCATAGAACTTCTTGAGATGGACACTGTTAAGTGGCTCATCTAGAGGAATGCCGTCAGGTGTAGCTAAAGTATAAGCTCCTGATCCATATGCTGCTGTGACAATAAAGGGGCCTAACCAGTTAGGTTCAAACTTGCCCTTCTTTTCTCGATCTGCTTGATTTCTCTGATTCTCCTTAAGTACAAGATCACCAACTTGAAACTATCTTTCTTTGATCTTTTTGTTGTAATTACGCCGGAGGCGGTTTTGATAGACATGGAGATGATTAAGTGCGGCAAGGCGCATCTCATCCAGTAGTTCAAGCTCAGCTAATCTGGAAGTGCGATACTCCTCTCCATCAATCAGGTCCTGCATGGAAACTCTGAGGGATGGGATCTCAACCTCTATAGGTAGGATGGCTTCAGAGCCAAAGACCAAAGCATAGGGTGTGGCACCCGTTGGTGTTCTGATACTAGTGCAGTAGGCCCATAGGGCGGGATTGAGTTGCGAGTGCCAATCACGACCAACTTCATTGACTGTTTTCTTGAGGATCTTGAGAATGGTTTTATTGGAAGCCTCAGCTTGGTCATTACTCTGTGGATAGTAGGGAGTGGAAAAATGATGTTGGATATTGTATTGTGTGCACAAGGCACGGACATCTTGGTTCTTGAATGGTCTCCCATTATCAGTGACAATGGCTTGGGGAATACCATACCGGCATATGAGGTAGTTTAAAATAAACTTGGCTATTTGCTTACCGGTGATATAGGTCATAGGAATGGCTTCCACCCACTTTGTGAAATATTCAGTGGCGGTAATGATAAACTTGTGGCCATTGGAGGAGGAAGGGTGGATTTGTCCTACGAGGTCAAGACCCCATTGAGAAAAAGGCCATGGAGTTGTCACAAGTTGTAATTCATGAGCTGGTGCGTGAATCAGATCTCCATTTGCTGGCATTGTAGACACTTCTTAGCAAACTGTGTAGCATCATGCTCTATTGTAGGCCAGTAATAACCTATTCTGAGTATCTTCTTAGCAAGATTAGGACCGGTAGAATGTGCACCACAGACACCTTCGTGTATGTCTCGTAAGGTAGCTTCGGCTTCTTCTGCGTTAAGACATCGTAAGAGGATACCATCGAGACTCTGGCGATATAGTGTATCACCCAGAATGATGTAATGGGAGGATCAACGGATAAAGGTTTTGTGTTGGGTGGATGATAGGTCAGGGGGAAAGGTTTTTTCTTGAGGTATTCATAGATATCTTCGTACCTGGAGAATTGGGACCAACAAGTTCGCAGATGATTTCAGTAACGGGAACATCGACGGCTGGTATCAACAATTGCTCGATCAAGAATTCACACTTCTGTGTATTTGCAGGCATGTCGATCAGTGACCCTACAGAAGCCATAGAATCTGCAGCTTTGTTATGCTCTCTTGGAATTTGCTCAAATGTGATGCTAGAAAAGTGTGGTTTGTAGGCATCCACTAGTTGCTTGTAGGGGACCAACTTTTCATCCTTTGTTTGGTACTCATCTGTGACTTGGCGAATGACTAACTGTGAGTCTCCATATACTTGTAATTCTGTGATGTCCCACTGAACTGCTATATTAAGACCTATGAGGAGTGCTTCATACTCGGCTATGTTGTTGGTGCAAGGGAATGCAAGCCGATATGACTTTGGAATGTAGTCATTCTGAGGTGTAACAAATAAGATACCGGCTCCTAATCCATGTTGTGTGTAAGAACCATCAAAATACAACTTCCACATTATGGAGGTCGCAAGAGTGAAGAGATTTTCATCAGGGAAGTCTGCTACCATAGGATGTGTATCTTTCATAGGTGCTTCTGCTAGTTGATCCGCGAGGGCTTGTCCTTTGATTGCTTTACGATCCGTGTACTCAATGTCGAACTCACTAAGGATCATGACCCATTTAGCTAGTCTGCCTATGAGAGCTGCTTTTGCTAGTAGATATTTCAAGGGATCAATCTTGGCTATCAGATTTGTATGTTGGTTCAGCATGTAATGCCGCAACTTTTGGGAGGCGAACACTACTGCTAAACAAGCCCTCTCCATTGGTGAATAATTGAGCTCATATCCCACCAAGGTTCTACTGATGTAATAAATTGCATGCTCCTTTCCTGTGTCATCATTTTGTGCTAGTAGGGCCCCTAGGGCCGAATTTGTAGTGGAGATATATAATATCGAAGGTTTGTCTGCGACTGGTGGAACCAATATAGGGGGTGTAGCTAGATACTCTTTAAGTTGATCAAACGCTGCCTGACACTTGTTGTCCCATCAAAATGAGACATCCTTTCAGAGCAAGTGTTGAAAGGGTTTACATTTATCTGCTAGTTGTGATATGAAACGCCGAATGGAATGCAACCTTCCCTGAAGGCTCCTTAGTGCTTTAAGGTTCTTGGGTGGAGGCATCTCCACTATAGCCTTTACTTTCATTGGATCTACTTCGATGCCTCTACGAGATACAATATATCCCAACAGCTTTCCTGATGTTACACTGAATACACACTTCTTTGGATTGAGTCTTACTTGGTATTTTTCAAGCCTATCGAAGATCTGTCCTAGAACCTGTATGTGATCCACCCTAGAAGATTTAGCCAGTATATCATCAACATAGTCTTCCATGATGTGATGAAAGAGATCGTGGAAGATCACCGTCATTGCTCTTTGATAGGTTGCTCCTGCATTCTTCAGACCAAACGGCATGACACACCAACAATAATTGCCCCAAGGACAAGTAAAGGTTGTTTTATGTTGATCTTCCTCTGCTATCCTTATCTGATTGTAGCCAGAGAATCTGTCCATGAGAGAAAGCATCTCGTGACCTGCTGTCGAGTCCACTATAATGTCAATGTTTGGTAGTGGAAAGTCATCTTTAGGACATGCTTTGTTGAGATCTCTGAAATCATTACACATACGGATGCACCCATTAGGTTTAGACACAGGTACAATGTTTGAGACCCAATCTGAATAGTCAATTGGTCATATGAACTTGGCATCTAATAATTTCTTTATTTCCACTTTCACCAAGAGGGCTATCTGTGGGTGCATCTTTCTCAACTTTTGCTTGACTGGTTTCACCTTGGGATCAACTGTGAGATAATGAACAACTAGCTTAGGGTCTTGTTAGTGCCTGAATTGACTGGCAGTTTTTGAGCAATTCTCATGCAGGCACTTTCCCTAAAAATCCAAAAATACTCCAAGTGTTGGACCTCCTCAGCATTTTTCAGCTGCAGCATCATTTTTTCTTCGAAGAGGAGGTCATCATCATCATATTGTGTTCGATGATGGTCAGCATCATCATGTTTTCTGTCGACTTGCTTTTCATCGTCATCATCATATTTCGATATCGGGTGATGTTTTGATATCATCCCGATCCTGCTGATGAGCTACAATGTGCCTTAGTTTGCTTGCGGGGGTGATTTTTCAAGTATCCGGTGATCTTCCAATTATCACCTTGCCCAAACATGATGATGATGTTGCCCCGATATTCTGAAGGGGTTATTCTTTGAGTTGTTCGACCTGACTTGTTCTTTCTTAAGGGCCGTCATCATCATCATCATATTTCCAGTTATCACCGTGTTGCTTGCGGGGGTCATCATATTTTCTGCCTTCATGATATTTCACCGGGGTGATATTTTTATCATCGGGTGATCTTGGTTATGATCATCCTGATGATGTTGCTGAAGAGTTCTAAGTGTGACCCGATATTCACCGGGGTCATCATATTTGAACGTCAGGATGATCTTAGTCAATATCATCCTGATGATGTTGTATCACTTCATGTTCGTTGTTTCTTCATCCTGATGATGCTGACGTCATTCTTATGTCAGGGTGATATCTATATTTCTGCCTATCTGCATCATGATATTTCCGAAGGAGGGGGTGATATTTTCATATTCGGATATCACCCGGATATATGTTTGTTCCAGCATCATGATGATGCTGATATCAGGGAGATATCCGCCTGTCGGCTTCGTGCATTATCTAGTGGGGGGTGATCTTTTCAAGCATCATCATATTCATCTATCGCCCTGATCTTATAGTGGAGCTATAGTGCAACCTGATATTTGTACATCAGGATGATATTTCCAAATATCCGGTTGCCTTCCGAATATCATCCTGATGTTAATATGATGATGACGTCATCAAGGTCCGGGGGGGGTCATATTTCGAACACTGATCATCTTATGGAGATTCCCTGATATTTGCAAACATGATGATGACGTCATCCGGATATGAGGAGGTGCGCAGTGGGCAGATATGATGATGACGTCAGCAGGATATGATGATGATGTCATCAGGATGTTCATCGGCCAGACTTTTGGTATAGGCTCAGCAGGAGGATGTTCCTCCGATGGATCAGGTTGTGCCGATGAAGGCGATTATCATGCAGGCTATATTGCGATATGATGATGACGTCAGGGTGATATTTCAAGCGACAGGATATCATGCTGCTGGAGGATGATGATGATGAAGTCTTATACTAGTGTCGTCAGGAGCAAAAGCACCGACATCATATATGCTCATGACCTAGTATATAAAGTGTTAAAGAAGTCGCCGCGGGGTGCATGTGGAATAATTGATATCCTGCATTTTCAAATATCATGATGATGAATCTCGGCGGGAAATGGTTGCGATCGACTGTTAGATGTTTTTCCCAAGGCCGCGGGTTGGTGCGCCTTTAATGGCGATTGTTGCAGAGGTATGGGCGATGGCGTGGGCGGATCTGGTACCCGATTGAAGGTGTACATCAGCGGACGGCGGCGCAAGGCTCGAGATATCTTCCTGTCTCCTCCCCTTCCTGCTGCATTCATGTTTGAGCGCCATTTTTATGATACTATATATCTGGCGGGATTTTTGGTCAACCATGTAATTAATTGCTGAGCACCTACCTGGCTGTTATAAGCAGGTTGTGTTGCTCATCTGTTGGTTGTTGAAAGTTGAAGATTTTTGGCTCTGTAATTCATAACAAGCTGATCTGGTTGCTCTGTACAGCTTAACCTGTGAGTTTATGTATCTCTTGTTGTATGTTTTTGGCATGAACCCACTGATTTCATGATTGATCTTATATGAGAAATGCTATCTTAGCATGTGTTGTGTTAATTCTGTCTCCAGTATTGCATGTATTCTTCTTCTGAATCTGGATGTTTGGGTAATGTTTAGATTCTAGAGCATAGAATTCCTATGTTGAATGTCTGATCTTTTAACTTCTGCTCAAGGGGTAGATTAAACTATTTTCAGGTTGAACATTGGGAAGGGTATACTGCAGTAGGGATGCCATAAGTAGAGATAACTTAACACTCTGTATTGGGAGATATCTGTAAGGCAGGTATCACATATATCCCCTTGAAATCCAGTTTTAGCTGTTCATGCTGATCATTCACAGGTGTATGTCTACTGACTCCAGGCCCTGGATAGGCACCAATCATGCTTTGTTTTTGTGTTATAACCATGTCCAGCTTTGCATCCAAACTTAAAATCCAAATCAAAATCTAAAACAAACATTAGGACATTAGAATTAGTTTAGGATCCTCAGTCCTCTGTCTACAACTGCTAATAGGCCCAAAGCTAGCCCCTTTGCTCTTATCTTTCAGTTTTGGTCTACTTACAAGAGGACTATCTGCTTTCTGTCAGCATCCCAGCCTTGTATGCATATCCTCATGGATGTTGAGTAGGGAATACCCCCCTAGGTCTTGCAGAGCCTGAAGAAGAAGAGGAGATAAAATATAGAGTCTATCTCCTACACTGTTGGCCCCCTGGCCCAGAGATCCTGTTGATCACTGATGGCTACCTTGTAGGGAAATCTGGGAATAAGCATCCAGTCTGGGAAAAAGTCAACAGGTCTAACCCTGGCATATCGGCATAGGTCCATGCAAAGTTGATGGTTCGTTGCAAGAAGAAGTTGTTAAGATTTCTGTGCTCTGTTTCAGATAATGATGCTGCTAGGAATGTGGTCTTTAGATTTTGTTCTGTGCCCAGATTTATCTCTGTAGAATCTTCCACTAGGAGAGCTGATTTCTCTTGATACTTAGATGGTAGGGGAAGGTCAAATCCTCCATCCTCAGGTGCCACAGTTGGGTTTTCACCTTTCGATACGTCCTTTGTTTTTACTATTTTGTGATCAGGAGGTGCCACAGTGTGGTTTTCATCTAGAGATCTTTCTTTATTTGTGCTTTTGCGACTGGAGGATTTGGCATTCTCACCAAAATAAGCCGTTGGCTCTAGTTCCATTACAAAACCTGTTTTATGATCCCCAAGAGGGATACCTTCGCGAAGTCCCATGAACTCAGCTAAAGCTTTGTCATTCTGAAATACATCTATAACGGGGGACCCTTGTTGGTCCCAATCGATAAGTTCAGGGTAGACAAGTGTTACATTCTGGGTGCTGATAGTGGAGGTTAAAGATACAGAGGATAGTGTAAAAATGGAGGATTCTGCAAATAGGTTGGTCATGTGGAGGGAAGAGTCATCGATGATATCCTCTGTAGACGTCGAATCGGTGGGAAAAGTGTCAACGACCTCGTCGAGGATATACTCGATGTCCAAGGCGTGTGGTACCTTCTTACCAAATCCTAATCCCTTCTTGTCTAGCTTCTTTGTTACAACAATGGGTTCCATAGTTCCTTGATTCTGTTTCCCAAGGCCACCTTTGCCTTTATAGCCCATGTTTTTTACTATCCTTAAGCCATTGCCATATTGCTTGACTGGTATTGTGACTGGTTCTTTCTCCTTATAGAGCCAAGAAGAAATGTCCTCAATAGTTTCCTCTTCCAATAACCGTCCATGTTGGAATTGGGTTAGGAATCCTGGGGGAGGAATAGCTACTTTTTTGGTAACTTTGGCAATGGGTGGTTGGCTGTAAGATTTTGGAGATAAAGGCATCCGCCCTACACAACAAGATTCTGAGATATTGTAAGTGCCAAAGCCTATATCTCGGATGCGAGCTGTGATTTTAGGGAGGGGTGTAGATTCACTTGTAGAGGCTTGCGTCAGAGTTTCAGGATCAACATATAGTGGGGATTTAAGGGCTTTTTCATTTTTAGGCACTTGGTTGCAATTCTTATAACTGCCTTGCAAGACACGGCAAAATTTGAAAGGATTGGGGTCTCCTGGGATAGTGATCTCCGTACCATTGTATGGGAACTTTAGAGACTGATGGTACGTGGAGGGAACAGCTTTCATTGCATGGATCCATGGGCGGCTGAGGATAATGTTGTAAGGCAGCTCAATATCAAGGACATGACACCTAGTTTCAAGCATGACAGGGCCCAGTTGTATAGGCAAGTGGATAACACCTTCTGAACGGCGTTCAACATCATCATACCCCTTGATTGTAATACTATGATCAGTGTTGACGTGATCCTCAGAGTATCCCAATTGCTTTAGTAACTTTAAAGAACAGATGTTGAGACCAGCACCACCATCTATGAGTATACGTTTGATTTTGCGCTTATGGATGAGAACTTCAATATGAAGGGCATCATTGTGACAAGGATCATGGGATGGGAGATCTTTCTCAGAGAAGACCACATTATAGGGTGAAGCGATGTTACCTACTATAGCTTGGAAATCTGCGACTACTATTTTGTTAGGAACGGAAGACTCTTGGAGGGCTTTTTCTAGCACCACTCTATGTGTAGGTGATGACCGTAGAAGGTCCAAGATAGAGATTTGTGCTGGTGTTCTCCCTAGATGTTCGAGAAGACTATAATCTGACTGAACCGGAGGCCTAGATGTAGGACCACGAATGGTGACATGACCACGACGAGTAGTAACAGCACAATCCGTAGATTTGCCTTTGATCGTGAGGGTAGACACTCGACTCTCTTCAAAACAACCTACAATGGAATCGAAGGACATTGAAGCATGATTGATACCCTTACCTCTATCTTGCGGAGGAGGTGGACCATGATGAGGGAACGGTTCTTTGTACATATCGAGGTCTTTGTTCGTGTGTTGAGCCGCTTGTTCATCCTCAAAAGTGATTTGATTACCGTCGATGAGGTTTTGGATGAGGTGCTTAAGCTTCATGCACGACGCAGTTCTATGACCTTTGCTCGTATGGAACTCACAATATTCATTGTCTCTGTAACGTGCAGTTTTGTAGATAGGTTCTCCATATGGGGGAGCATCAAGTAAGGTGATGAGCCCTTTCTGCAAAGCTTGCTGTAAGACCGATTCGATGGGCACTCCCAAGGGAGTGAATTGACGTCGCGGAGGATAATCATGTTGGGGCCACTCTTGTTGTCACTGCTGTTGGTTTTGATAAGGTTGCCTTTGTTGCTGCTGTTATTGAGGTGGAGCTTGACTTGGTTTGGAGAGCTGCAGCGGTGTTTGCAACGTTTGGACATGTTTAGTATCGACCACCCCATCGTTGACCACGTTTTTGTTTTTGTTCCAATATTTGGGTTTATCGTTCGATTGTTGATGAGGAGCGCTATCTTTCGTTTCCTTAAAGATTTTGACCACACCCTTAGCAATGAGGGATTTTTCAATATTGATTCCCTTGTATGTGATTTCATCGAAGGTTGTAGCACTAAGAATTTGCAAATGGAAACCTAACTCTTGGTTGAGGTTCTGTACAAATATGCTAACAAGCTATTTCTCTGGAATATTGAAAGGGAATTTGCTAGCCATTTGTCTCCATCGTTGAAGGAAAGAAATGAAAGTTTCACCATTTTTCTGTTTAGTGTTGCATAGATCAGTTATGGAAATCTCATGCTTTGCGTTGTAAGAAAAATGGGTGGCAAACTTCTCTGCTAGCTCATTGAAAGACTTGATACCCGTGGGTAAGTGTGAGAACCATTCTATTGCTTGACCTCCAAGACTGCGAGGAAAGAGACGCATAAGATATGTGTCGTTATGAGAGACCTCGAAGCAAGCAAGATAGAATTCCCTAAGATGGTCTTTTGGGTCACCTTTTCCTTTGTATTTATCGAACTTGGGAATAGTGAAATTTTGAGGAAAAGGGATCATTGGTAATGACCGATCAAAAGGATAAGGACACACTTCCTCTAAAGAGAAGGTCTTCTTGGTGTGGCCAAACGTAAGATCAGATAGCTGTTGTTGCACTTCTGCGATCTTTAGCTCCATAGTCATGGGAGGGGTTGGTAACATCTCCTGTTGTCCAAAAAGTGGTTGGTGTTGCCCATAAGGAAGATTATAATGTAAGCCATGCACACTGGTGTTATAAGGGTCGTAAGATTGGTTGGGATCATACGGGTTGTACGTTTGGTTCAGATTGGGTTGGAATTGGAGGCTTTGATTTGGAAGAGGTGGATGTGGCGCTAGGTAAGAATGTTGGCTTCGTGATGGTTGAAGAAAAGTATTGGGGGGAGGAAAGCTAAAGTGCGTTTGATTAGGTTGCGGTGGCGGCACATAGCTTTGGGAAACTTGATGTTGGAAATGTTGAGAGTGGCTAGGCAATGTGTGAAAGAAGTTGAGCGAGGATGAACGTTGTGGAGGAGGGACATAGGTAGACATGATTTGAGATGGTTGGGGTTGATTGAGGATGAGAGTAGAAGAATGTTGTGGTTGGGGTTGCTTAAGGACAAGAGTAGAAGAATGTTGTGGTAGGGGTTGCATGACTCTAATTGGTTGAGAGACATGAAGGTGTGATGATATAGGAGGTGGTATTTGTTGAGACCCTTGTTGCATGGCTACATAATTGTTCCCCGGATTGTAATTTGGTGGGAAACCTTCGCGTGATGGGGTAACCAAGATTCCACTTGCAACTGGTGTGGACATTTTAGGAGGTGGTGGCATATTCGATCGAGCTAAGGTGGCTTGCTTAGCTAACTCTGCTTGATGTTGGAGAGTTTCTTGTTGGTTTTTATAGATCTCCATAGGAGTCAGAAGTGGTGATATGGGTCTCTCCCCAATTAGATTTTGAAAAAGGGGATTCCTATACTGTGAGCCCTGTGTAGGCAAGGGCGTAGTCATTGTTGACATGATTTGCACCGCTTGTATGGTATCGTGGGCATTGTTCTCTTTGAGAGTGGATAAATCAAAATCTTGAGGCAACTTGGCGCCTTGCTCTGCAAGCAAGCGAAAGAAATGATCCTGGTTCTCACTAAGGATTTTGTCAAAGGCGGCCACGACTCTAGGCTCTTGTATGATTTCATCAAGATCTTGCCCATCTACTTGAGAGGATTGACCTATTTCAAAGTGTCGCTCTTCTTGAGATGGGACTAAATCTACAGTATAACCTTGAGGGACAAAATCTGGAGGCAAGCCAGTGGTGTATTGTGGTGTACTTATCAAAGGGATCCTATCCTCTTGAGGATTGCTTGGTTGGTTGACGTGCGGCATGTTCGGAGAGCTGATTAGTTTTGCCGCGGGTGTACTAGGAGTAACCTTGGGAGTAATGTTGAGACGACCTGATTGTGGTGTGCGAGGAGGCGACTTGCGCTTCTTAGGGACAACTTGCTTGGACTTCATAGTTTGCTGGAGCCTAGTGGTTACCATGAAATACACTAGGACAAGACAGGTAATGCTGGGTTTCTGTGAGATGCTTTGAGAAATGGACAAACTCTAATGCACAAAGTACTGGACCAAAAGTGCTATACTGTTTGACCAAAGGCGCAGGACTATGCAACCAAAAGCATGCTACTGTGATGCCAAAGGCGACGGACTGAGCTACCAGAAGCGAGTTACTGATATGCCAAAGGTGAGCTACAGTGACCAAAAGCGAGCTACTGTTATACTAAGGGCGCTGAAGTAGAGTTTTGCCAGAGGCGAAGTACTGCTATACCAAAGGTGATCTACTGTAGTACCAAAGGCGAGCTGCTGTAATACCAGGGGCACTGAAGTAGTGTCTGATGTTTCTAAAAGGCAAAATTTTGATGGATTTGTTTCTGATTGGATTTGTTGGCAAGAGAAAACACAACAAACAAAGTAGGCACAAACAAGGGATTGACACAACAGATAGTGTATGTTCAAGGCTCCAAACAAGCCCAATGTTTCCACAGGTATAAGACAATTGTAATCAATAACAAGCACTTTTTATCCCTAGAGACAAGGTTTCATTGCAGTAGATCAGCTCACAGCTTAATACTCCGTCGATAAAAATATCATTCCATAAAGGTGTCAGATATTTAGTATCTTTGCGAGAGACGATAGGTAGGGATATCTCACCCTCCCCTTGGAAAGCTCAAGTAGGTCACAAGAGCTTTATGTCCAAAGGAATACTATCTCTTCTCAAGGGAGCCAACGGTGAGTATCTTAAGGGCTTAAATCGATTCCCCTTGCATTGATGATTATCGTAATGTTTGGAGGTAAGTCGGGTAGTCTCTATCTAAAAAGGTTCTTAGTGACCTTGAGGGACCAACGCCTTATGAGCAATGCGACAAGCTACTAAAAGCTTTAACCAATCCTACTAAGAGTATCAAACACTTCGCTCAATGTGAAAATCATTTCTACAAAGAGCTAGTACACCTCTTTTCAGTTTGGCACCACAAGGTAAGGCTGACGTCGGTTAGGACTTGGCTTTCACCTTATCCCTCTTATATAGCGGTTCAAAGGAAAACTCCGCTTAGGGTCATCCCTTTTGGATGAAGCGTAATCCAAAAGTAGGCCCTTCTAAAGGAAGTACAGAAAAGTAAGAGCAAGCACGTCAAACAAAGGTTCAATTGTCCCGTTATAAGAAAAATAAGGTGCAACTAAACTAGGCACACACACGTTTGTAGTTGTAAATTGTCCCTTATAAAATTGAAGTGTTTGGCATTCATGTCCATTGTCCCTTAGCAAATGGAGGTGTTTGTGCATACATGTCCATTGTCCCTTAAGAAAAGCAGTATGTTCCTAAGACTTAGATTGCAAAGAAAAGATTTGTTCAATTATCCCTTTAAGCATGCAATGTGTTTCTAAGACTTAGTGAGATAAATCAAGATTTCTTCAACGCTCATCCTGCATGAACATGTTAGAACACCTATTTGCTCTATGTGAGTAATAAGAAGCTGCAACAGGTGAGTTAGTTCCACCAAAGATTCACAAGTTAGCAAAAAATAAATCAACTTTGACCAAAAGTGTTGCACTATCTTACTGCACGTGACTTATTGTATTCAAACAGCGCTGTATCACAGACCAGAAGCGTTGCAGAATATTACCAGAAGTGCTGATAAATAACCAGAAGCGCTGTACTGTGCATCCAAAAGCGCGATACTGTTATGCCAAAAGCGCTGCGATTGTTACCGGAAGCGTAGAAAGATAATACCAAAAGCATTGAAAAAAATCCAGAAGCGATTTACTGTGTATGCGAAAGCGCGATACTGTTATGCCGAATGTGCCGCATGATCTCAGATCATGAAAAAATTAGCTTTTGTCAAAAGAACCAGATCAAAATGGTATTTCTTGGTTGATCTACTATTCTAAGCAATAATATCTGATAGATCTGAATCGTGAAATCTATAAAACTCAGAAAGTGTAACAACATAATAGATTAACACAACTACCGAAGATACCCCTAAATAAATCAGCTTAAGAAGTATCAAAAAATAGATTTGGAAGACAAATACAACAGCTTGTCAGACAAATCCACAAGATATGTAACGAGAAAACCCCTGCAAACACAAAACGAAGTAAAAAAGCTAATTTAGCTAGAAGCGCCTAACGATGCTGCCAAAAGCGCCGTTCTGTGATGCCAAAAGTGCCGCTCTGTGCTGCCAGAAGCGCAGTAGTGCTCCCGAGGGCACTGAACTGTGCCTCCAAGAACGTTCAAAGATACTACCAGTGGCACTGTGTAATATCGTTTGTGCTGTGCCGTACTGTGACTTCAAAAAACAATTTCTCAAAGAAACAAAGGGATTAGTGGGTCCCACCGGGCGTCCCAGAATGGGTATGAGAAAAAATTGATTAAATCAAACTAATTAAATCAAAGAACCCAATAACATAAAGAAAATGAATTTAAATAAAAGCCATGACAAATAATCAATGAAATAAAGACTTTTACCGAAATCTGTATTGTTTCCTTTGGATTGAATGTGGATTGCTCAATGAAGTTGCGAAACCATAGCTGCAACAAGCAAGTAGTGTGCTCAAGAGATCAATGTCAAAAGATCGTAAGGTTGCTCAATCGACGTGTTTTGTATGCTCAAAGCTCTGTTAAGTATGCCTGAGAATACGATCGAAGAGAGAGGTAATGAAGGAGATGAGGGCGGTTTATATAGATTTCAAGAAAGATCGATCAACGGTCCAGATAATTCAGAAGAATCAACGGAGGAGAACAGTTGAGGAACGTGCAATAAATGAGAAGAAGACATGTGTCTTGCTTTCTTTTGCATGAGAGGAGTTATCAAGAATAGAAGAATGAGTTAACTGAAGAGATAAATCAATTAAAAGAATAAAACAATCAGTTAAGTGATTTAAAATAAGAAGAAGAGATTTGCATGAGAAAAGAAGATATTTTGCTTTATTAAATATAGAAAGCTTGAGTTATATTAGAGATAACTCAAATTTAGAAGAAAAAGCAACTTAAATAAATAATTGATTTATTTAAATTTAGAGAAGATATTTTGGAAGAAATAATTAAATAATTGGAATTATTTAATTTAGAAGATTTGAAAGCAAATTAAATAAATAAATTTATTTAATTGTTGTGTATGATTTTGGAAGAACAATTTTGATTTAATTAAATAATTTAAGAATTATTTAATTGTAGATAAGAGGAATTTGTTGAGTTAATTAAATAATTGATTTATTTAATTAATGTAGATTTGATTTTTGGAAAGAAGATAATGATCTAATTAAATAATTGAAATTATTTAATTGTGGAAGAATATAGAGGAATTTGATTTAATTAATTAAATAAAGAGAATTTATTTGATTAATGTCATAATTTTGTGATTTGGAAGAATCTGGTGAAATTAATTAAATAATTGGATTATTTAATTAACGTTGGAAATGCAGGTGATTAGACAGATTATGAAAAGCAAGTGGTGCGGCGACTTGGTCATTTTAGGGTGTCTACACATGATTCGGGTATGTTAATAAAGAAGCCAATTTCATATCTTTGATTTGAAATTGTATTGCCAATTATTTTATCAATATTTCAGTCATCATTTGTTGCTATATGAATGCTATATTTCTATCTTTCCATGTTGATATCATACCAAACACATTGGTGAAAAGAAAACATCAACACCTTAAGTGAAACTGAAGAAAAACAAATCAGAAATTTTAGGATAGAAAGGTTGTTTTTAGTTCAGATCTAGATAGGGTTCTTACATTGAACTACTACATATAACACCTAACATAGCTGCAACAACGATGTTTATGGCTTTGTCCATATCAATTGTCAGGGAGAAATAAGGACATTTTTATTTTCCATTCCCTCTATTACTCATTTATCACTATTGTTTGATGTAAACCTTGATAGAAAGAAATTCTTTCTAAGTAGGTGTTGTTGACGTGAATCCTTTTCACATCTTGCTTAAGTGCCATGTACCTCTCTGCTTTCATGTGTTTGAGTGTCTCTTTCACATACCGATGAGCATATCAAAAGGACAAGCTTCTTCCACATACCGATGGGTCTATCAAAAGGACAAGCTTCTTCCATATACTGACGAATATATTAGAAGGGTGAGCATATTGAGAGGTTTGATATATGTTAGTGTTTTATTTCTCACCTTTCAATGTGATGCAAAATGGAACAAATGTGTGGTAGAATCTCTCTTCGAATTAAAAGGGGAAGCTCCCTTTAGAATAAAACTAACCTAAAACAATACAAAATGTACTCGCAATTTATAGACTTTACAGTGTTTTCAAAGGTGTTTTCACATTCATACTAAATAAGACATAAATATGTGATCTTTTTGGGTTTACGACATGTAAAAGGTTGAAACATGCTTTCAACACAAGGTAACAAATTTATATTTTTTGACTGGATTCTTGCATCATTCAATTAAATTCAAAGGTTGAGTAGGCCAAGTGCACATGTATTGAATAGATTAATGTTTAAAGAAACAAATTGGATAGATTACCACCTAAACATGAACGTCATCATAGGTAAATTGAATGTATGGATCAGTACAAAGTTATGAGCCACATCTTCAATTTTACTTGTAATACAAAGCTTGCAAAGTCATTGAAGCGACTTAACATTTAACACACATAACAACACACTTCAATAAATATTCATAGAGAAAAATTGACATAATGAGTGTCATTGAGTCAATCTAAAAATCATAATAAGAATGAATACTCAACAATATTTTTTTGAAATGTCATCTACCGCTCCCCTTCCTACCAGTGAGCAAGTTGTTATAGGGCCTATTTCAGAGCCCCTTGGATCACACTCTCCTTCCCTAGGAGTTTCTACTAGCCCTCTTACATGGATTGGTTTGTCTCATTGTAGGTTTGACCTCTCTATTATGTGTGGTGGTGTGGGTAAAGGATTTCACAATGCCCAAAATGTTGCCCTACGAACTTCAAATGTTGGGTCACCCAGTTTTGGTTCGGGTGGCTTTTCGTCGTGATTCTCTATGATGAAATGCTTAGGTCCTTCTCCTGGGCAGTTTGATTGGCCTCATACGACCATTGGTGGTCTTACTAGTGGTTCTAATGGACGATGCTTGCTTGCAGTTTATGCCCTATTCCTGAAGTCAATTGCCTGACTCATGCTTCTCCTCCTTAGCATCATGGTGGTGGTTTGTATGGCAATGCTAGGTCTTTTGTGGTTGTAATTGGTTCATGAATTAATGGTTACCCTTCACAAAGTGAAAAGCTATGACCCTTTCCTTGTACCTATCCTTTAACAGTGGTGGTGTGCAACCAAGATGTCATCAAGAATGAAGAGTTTTTTTGGCACCATGGGGTGATTTGCAGGTTGAATAGGTTATGGTCATCCCTACTTGATCTACATAAATGAGTTATAGACTCTTGGAAATCCCTTGTGGAGGGCAAGATAGAGCTCTTCCCTTGTGCAACGAGCTTCTTCATTGTGACCTTCATGACCTCGAAGGACTGAGATGTAGTGCTTGATGACAAGGTTTGGTTGTGGGGAGTGCACTCCCTCTCCATCAAACCATGGTCCAACTCCTTCAACCCACTCACCAAATGGCTCAACATCAAACCAATATGGGTCAGGCTTTTGAATATCTTGCTTCAATTTTGGGAAGATTCATGCTATGAGGACATCGATAACACAATTGGTAGCTTCCTGAAGGTTGATTCCACTACCTCATTCATGGGACACTATGAGTTTACCTATATATTGGTGGACATTTATATCTCCAAACCCCTTCATGGAGATGTTCTAAAGATGGGGCAAAGGTATTGGTTGCAACAACTAGAATATGAGGGCCTCCTTTTTAGATGTAGACAATGTTTCGCTATTGGTCACCTAGCCTCCACTTGTCTCCACTCTCATCACAAGGGTGCAGCTACTTGGTGGAAGAATGCTCTTGATGATCACTTGACTATCAACACTTCTGACTCTCTAGTGGATGGAGCTTCCTAGGATGATGCATCTTCTTAGGATTTTGAGTCCTTTGCCTATCCCCCTTGTAGCACATGATCCCATGGAGGTGTTGGCTAGTGAGGTTACAACAAGCCCCTCAATTCCTCTTGAGTCCTCTCCTTCTGTCTGGGCTCAAATTGATACTAAATCAGTTGTTGCCCCTATGTTTGGTAGTGTGAAGATCCCATCTCTAGTTATATCTTTGTTTCTTCCAACTTTTGGTTTGGGCATGTCCCCCTCGTTATGCGAACCATCTATGGTTGAGGCGTCGGTTGAGGACTCCCTCTTTTTTGCTAGCCTAAGGATTTGGAATCAGGGTTTTCTTGGATGGTTGTTCAGAGAAGAAAGAAAGGACTCCCTAAATCAATCTCTATTTTGGACCCTCAGGTCAAGGGAGTAAGATTTGCTAGATTGGGATCTGGAGTCATCTAGGTCTTGTTGTTCTTCTTTGTTGTATCACAACAGGGCTGTCATCTTTATGTTTTTTGTCCCATATCTCATGGTACTTTTTTTGTTTTCCTTTTGGTTGTTTTGTAAAAGGATCCAGGCCCTTTCAAAATCTCATCTTATCTTTATAAAAAACAAATAGCTATTTCAACATAACGCAGACATGAAAATTGACATTTTATTGATGTCCGTTCACTAATACAATTGATTTATCTAATAGAACTCCGTAACTCTACTATGATAATGAATACTACCCTCTTCTATGTGTAAAAAGAACTTATTTATACTATTTATAAAGCTATTGCATCAAAATAAATAAATCAAACAACTACACTCCTATCCTAATTGACTGTTGTTTGCATGACATGCAAACTTTATTACAATTTATCTACTCCATTAAGACTAAAACTAAAAGCCATGCAACTATAGCTCAACTGATGATTGAATTTATTACAATCAGGCATCGAAAGTTCAAATGCCTCACATGCTGATCAAATAGAAGTCAACTCCAGGTTCAAAGTTATTAACTTCTTTTATCCTTTGAAAGATCGCCTTGTTTTACATGAAGGAATGCCTCTTTCTAACTCACATTTATTCAGACAAATTTGGTGCTAAAATTAGAGTTTAAATTTTTAGTTTCATATTTTTAAAAGATGCTTTTGTAATTGGTGTGTGGCAAGACAAGTGGGTGCACTTTAACAAAAGGTATTTCTTTTAAGATCTTTTAAGAAAAGGCATGCCTTATCCATAACCCTTACAACATTACTCTTCAAAGTTCACCTCTTCCTCTTTTGATAGGTTTGTGAAATCTAACAAGCACGTTTCTTAACTGGCACATTTCCACTCTTCTATATGTTATCTTCTATCAAGTGCATAGGAGATAAGGAGGGCATGCCTATGATCTGATATATGTGTTTTTAACAACCAATAATGAAGAACCTTTGTGGATGCATGCCAAGCATGAAGCCCTCTTTAACTCTCTAGTTATGTGTGTCTATCTAAGGAAAGCACACCTTTGAATCAAAACTCAACTTCCTCCCTGAACGTGCCTTTAAACATTCTTAAATGGCACATTCTGAGTCTCATCGGTGGGGTTTTCTCCTTGATTTTTCACATCTTTGTTTTGGAGCATTGAATAGCCAAAAGGTGCACTTTTAAAAGAGAAAGAAAATTTTCAATGTTTTAAATCCTTTAGTTCCTTACCACAAGTGTGTCTATACTCCCTAAGGTGTGCTTCTGCACTTAAACACTTTGACTACCTCCAGACACATTTGTAACTAGAGTTGTGCACTTTTGTACTCAACAATTGAAATTCTTTATTTTTTTTTTGGTGCATTGGGTGAAGAGAAGGTGCACTCTCTATCTTAAGTTGAAAGTCTTCATCTTTATGTTGGCACACTAAAAAAGGTCCTTGGCCAACATGTTCACGAAGAATACCAAAGGCTAACTCACTCTATTACTACACAATAAAATAATTTTTGCTTCAGTGGCAAGGATTGTAGCTAGAATATTCCTTTTGGAAACCTCTCTATCAACATCAATAGTAGTTTCCATTGTTTAAGCCTTGAGGATAGGGATTTCCAAAGGGGGGAAACATGTTAGGACACTTATGCCATAAACTTTTACTATTATGAACAATGTGTTACTCATAGTTTAATTATTTAGTTAATCTTATGTTGTGTGGATTTATCCCACATGCATCACATAATTTTTTAATAAAGTAATGAATTCATATTATAGCCTTTATATGATGTTATAATAAAAAGAAGACCATTTGGAAATCATATTTTGTAATAGATCTTTTCTCTCAAAGAGTCCCCTCAAAGAGCCTTCCAACACATGTTCCTTCTTATCGATATACGTATATTTGCAGCTATTTTCAAAGCAATGTGTTCTTTATGTTAATGTTATGTTTGATAAATATTTTGTAAATGAGATCCTAACACTACCGTTCTCTACAATGTTGGTCACCTTTTTCCAACATACAAGGACAATCAAAATAATAAGGTTGTGTTGAAAGAATAGAGGTAGCAACACAAGTATTGCTTTCATGTCCTTTTTAATTCTCATGAAAAAAGTAGCATTACACTCGAAAAAACCACAATTAATCCTAAGAAATCATAACCTATTGCATTTGCCTTGCTACTTACCAAGTTTTTCCTAGGTTTTTCAAATAGTGGATTTGTTTACACATAGAGATAGAAAATACAGATAAAAGGAACACCAAAGTTGAGGGTTGGGTATGGGTATTTTAAAATTTCTTTAAGTTTTAATTTGAAAAGATTTATTTGAGATGTAAAAAATTAAACCAGAATGAGAATTTTTCTTTTGAGTTATACTCTAATGAAGGTTTAGGTAAAAAATAGGTGTTGTGGTTAAAATAGTAGGTTATTTCATAATGAAATGATCTACTATTTTAGATTTAGTTATTTTTAACATAACACTTCTTAGATAAAGGTAAAATAGATTGGTTTAAATCATATGCATTTTTAATAATTAACATTTCTATAATGCATAACATCTAATCTTATTTATATGCATTATATTTGACATGAAATAATAAAATTATGATGCAGGACTAAACTCAGGGATCTTATCAGATAACTGAGTTAAGCAACAAATATGAACAATAATAAAAACACCATGCCACAAAAATGAATTTATTATTATTAGCAATAGAATGCTTACAGGAGTACAAAATGTCATTACATAGTTATCAGGTACATCAATCTTCGTTACAGAGATTTCTCCAACATATCTCTCCTCCAAGAGATCAAACCAAGACAAAATTAGTTCACCAATCAATTCACCTTCGAATCTCCAACCATCAAATCCTCCCAGACCGAACCCATAATCTGGTTTCCCCATTTGTGTTTATGATCCTTCACTCAAAACAACTCAACCACCCAAATTGTTACACAACTGATCAAAATTGTTTAAACCGAACCAACTGCCAGCATCAATTCTTTCATAAGGATGGCCATTGCAAATTTATTTATCTTAGATATATTCGGCTCTGGGCAATCATTGGCTAAAATATCCTTTTCCACAACCATGGAGCCATCTATCGATGAAAACCAAATTGTGCAAAATTCTCCACATTATTGGCAATTGTCTAGTTTTTCAAACTTGAGAAATAAATGCCTATCGACAAACAATTGGTTTTTCGAACCTTCGTTATAAAGGCTTATCAACAAAAGTCTACTTTCTTGAACTTATCGACGAATTGACCCATTCACAAACCTTGCTTTTGAATAGCTTGTCGGCAAAATACGCTGTCCACGAACTTGGGAACATCCCTTTGTTTTCAGCAAAATAAAGATTTTACGAACTTAGCCACTTGCCCAAGTTATCGACAAAGTATGACTTCCATGAACCTTGGGGTCCCTTATCGGCAAATAGTTTATCTCACGAACTTAGAGGCTGAAGCATGTTATCGGTAAAACTTAATTATCTTGGACCATCAAAGGTCTTCAATTTCCCTTTATCGGTAAAACTAAGCTTTTCCAAACCTAGTCGGCGAATCGACAACTTTAGGAAGTCCCGAACTAGTTAGAAAATCTTAAGTTATGCCGACTAAGTGATTTTCTTCTATCGGCAAAGTTCATCCTTTTGAAACTCAAAATTTAGTCAATGGTTGACTCTCACACTATTGGTAACTTCGGGGAAAATAGAACTCCTTACTTCCTTTATCAGCTTATCGACCTTTTGTCGAAACTCCAAACCATAGTCTTCTATCAGCAATCTTATGCCACTACGAACCAAAGAATTCATGACTTCAACTTGCAAGACTTGTCGATGGAAAAGACAATCGACAAACTAATGAGTTCACTAACTCACACTATTGTTGACAAAGTTTTAAAACCCTAGACTTCACCAATAATGATCTCTATCCACACTGCGAAGTTTTGATAAATGAAAAAAAAAGAGTATTATATAAAAGCTTGTCAAAGGAAAAGGCTATGGGTGAACTAATGAGTTTGCTAACTCACGATACTGTTGATAAGTTCTATAATTCAAAACTTTGCCAATAGGGAGTTCTTTCAACATTGCGAAGACAAAATGAACTTGACCAAAGGTCTGTTGGTGAATCAGGAAAAGATAGAACCGACGAACTGAGCCATTGGCAAACCTATAAGTTTGTGAACCCAAGATTTCTTTGACTGGCTATAATTTAGCCAAATTTCCTCCAATCTTCACCAAATTTTAACTGCAGATACCCATTTAGTCTTCTACAAGATGATGTCTTTAGATTGACTGAAATTGGTCCTAAAACACAAAAACTAAAATTGCAAGGAAACAAATCCAACAACTTAAGAAATAAAACATATTTTTGGTGACACAAAATTGCTAATGAACTCGGATGCTCCTACATTAGACACACTGAGTAAGAGAAATGTTTCTTGAGACTGCAACTCAAGAACATTTTGGTAATTCTAGAATAGAAATCCCATACTTGGCCAGTTCAAAAGCTTGCATCCAAGAAGCTTCATCAATTGGTTTACCCTTCCATCGGACAAGATACTCCATGTATTCTTTGCCTCTTGTTCGTTTAGCCACACGAGAGTCAATCACTTGATCAAACTATTTTTAGGTAACTAATCAATCCATTCACATTTGTCTTGAATAGCTGAACTGAATGCTGCTGGTGTGTGTGACTCTTCATAATAATGATACAAATCTGCCACATTGAAAATGGGTGAAATATCTACACCTAGTGGAAGTTCAATTTCATAAGGATTGGATGAAAACTTACGTAAGACCTTACAAGGTCCAATCTTATTCCATTTGAGTTTATTATATATTCCTTGTGGGAACCTCTCCTTCTGAAAGTGCGCCAAAACCAAATCTCCAACCTAAAACTCTTGTTCTCTCCAATGAATATCAACATGCTCCTTGTATTTGGTGGCATTTTTCTCCAACTCATCTTTCACCTGTTTATGCAAATCATAGATATATTCTACAAAATCTTTAGCTGCAATACTCTTACGAGTCAAATTAGCACTATCTCACAATTCATCTACCCCTCTTGGACTGTAACCGTACACAATGTGAAAAGGACTTTTCCCTATTGACTAAATTATTATAGGCAAATTTTGCCTGAGCCAAAATTAAGTCCCAATAGTTAGGCTTATTCCCTACCAAACACCTTAACAAATTACCCAAACTTCTATTTACAACTTCTATTTGACCATCACTCTGAGGATGGTACGCTGAACTAAAACCCACATGTGTACCCATTTTCTTCCACAAGGTACACCAAAAATACCCAATAAATTTTACATCATGATCTAAAACTATGCTTTTAGGCAAGCCATGCAATCTAACTACCTCCTTGAAAAATAATGTAGCAATGTGGGAAGCATCATTATTATTTTGACATGGTATAAAATGAACCATTTTAGAAAATATTTCAACAACAACAAATATAGAATCATTACCTCTCTGTGTTCGAGGCAACCCCAAAACAAAATCTATACTTATGTGTTCCCACGATCTCTCTGGTATAGGCAATGGTTGATATAAATTGGTCTTATGTTTGACTCCCTTGGCATATTGACAAATTCTGCAACCTTGTACCAACTTCTTCACATCCGCAGCCATACCAGGCTAGAAATAATTCTCACTCAATTGAGCCAATGTTTTATCAACACCGGAATGTCCACCCAAACCACCACTTTGTTTTTCTTTCAAAATTATCCCTCATCGATCCTTGAGGTATACACAACTTATGTCCCTTGAACAATAGACCTTCCTGGATAAAATATTCCAACTAGGGTGTTCTATCCTTCACTACTGGATTCATACAAGAAACCCATGCTTCCTTGAAATCAACATCATCTTTATACAATTCTCTCATGGAATCAAAACCAACTACACTCACCCTCATTTAATTCAATAACAGACATCTCCTACTCAATGCATTGGCTACCCTATTAGATTTTCCACTTTTCCACTTCTATGTTTTAAAACAAAAGAATAACTCTACAAAAATTCAACCCATTTTATGTGTCTCTAATTCAACTTCTCTTGGTTGTTAATGAACTGCAAAGCATGATGATCAGTATACAATACAAACTCTTTCGGTAGAAAATAATGTCTCCACTTCTTGAGTGCCTATACAATTGCATAAAATTCTTGATCATATACATAATATTTCTTCTTTGCTTCATTCAACTTTTCACTGAAGTATGCAATTGGTCTTGTGTATGAGGAAAAATTGATTAGATCTAAACTGATAAAACCAAAAACCAATCACATAAAGCGAACCAATCTAAGTAAAAGCCATTATCATAAAATCAAAGATAAATGAAAGCTCTTACCAAAATCTGTATTGTTCCCTTTTGGAGAAGTGTGGATTGCTCAATGAAGTTGCGAAACCATAGCTGCAACAAGCAAGTAGTGTGCTCAATAGATCAATGTTAAGAGATCGTAAGGTTGCTCAATCAAATCGTGGTATGCTCAAAGTGCTGTTAAGTATGCCTGAGAATAAGATCGAAGAGAGAGAGGCTTAATGAAGGAGATGAGGGGGGTTTATATAGATTTCAACAAGGATCGATCAACAGTCCAGATAATTCAGAAGAATCAACGGAGGAGATAAGTTGAGGAACGTGCAACGAATGAGAAGAAGACAAGTGTCTTGCTTTCTTTTGCATGAGAGGAGTTATCAAGAATAGAAGAATGAGTTAAAGCAATTAACAGAATGTAATAGTCAGTTAAGTGATTTAAAACAAGAAGAAAAGATTTGCATGAGAATAAGAAGATATTTTGCTTTATTAAATATTAGAAATATTTAATTGCATGTGCAAGAAAGCTTGAGTTATTTTAGAGATAACTCAATTTAGAAGAAAAAGCAATTTAAATAAATAATTGATTTATTTAAATTCAGAGAAGATATTTTGGAAAAAACAATTAAATAATTAGAATTATTTAATTTAGAAGATTTGAAAGCAAATTAAATAAATAAATTTATTTAATTGTTGTGCATGATTTTGGAAGAATGATTTTGATTTAATTAAATAATTTAGAATTATTTGATTGTAGATAAGAGGGAATTTGTTGAATTAATTAAATAATGGGATATATTTAATTAATGTGGATGTGAATTTTGGAAGGTGACAATTATCTAATTAAATAATTAAAATTATTTAATTATGGAAGAATAATAGAGGAATTTAATTTAATTAATTAAATAACGAGGATTTATTTAATTAATGTCATAATTTTGTGATTTAGAAGAATTTGGTGAAATTAATTAAATAATTAGATTATTTAATTAATGTGTGAAATGCAGGTGATTTGACAGATTACGAAATGCAAGTGGTGCGGCGACTTGGTCATTTTAGGGTGTCTACATTTTACCCCTCTTTGATGCAATGCAGTTTACAGCGTTGCTTCAAAGAAATTGATTGTTGAAGACATGATACAATTTTTGATGCCCCAGTGTAGCTAGTTGCCCCAGCGTAGCTGGCGTAGGGTGTCCCCTCGAGAGGAAAGATAGGGAAGCGACAGAAGAACTATGTTGACGCTCGACTAGAAGATTTTGTTGGAGACAGACGAGGTTGGGTTGATGATAGATAGAAGAAAGGAGATAGAAGAGAACATGAGAGAAAGACTGTTGATCGATCCTTGCTGGAAAACTATATAAGGCCATGGATGAATGGATAGGTAGATGGATGAGCTTGTTGCAACGGTTTCACAAATGTTTATAAAGAGCAATCCTTATTTTTGATATAGCACGTGGATAGTTCGCCACCAAGGTATAAAAGACCAAAGTGCACTAATATCCGAGTGCGTGGACATTGACTCTGCAAGCAAGCGGATTGAACTTAGATCCCTTTAGACATAATATGACCTTGTTGGTACATGTGAATGAGCCATAGTCTTGAACATAAAATAAACTTCAATACATGCAAATGCAAGAAGAGTATTAAATATGTAAGATGTTAGGTCGTAACACACACAAGATAAATAGAATGCTAAGAAAGATGCTAAAGATCATTCCTCAAACACGACACACGAAAAGCAATGACTATGCCCCCAATCCGTACTGCATCGCAACATACCAAGATTATAGATAAATCAAGGTAGCCTTGAATAGGTAATGGATAAAGGAACAAAAGATAAACCATAAAGCATAATGACTGACTTACAAAGTAAACATATAGCCAACATATTCTCTTGCCAAAGAGGTTGCTCAGGATAGATTGGATAGGAAAGATAACAGCCTTATTGTAGGAACTCTGTGTCCGTTAAAGGGGGCTATCTACCTAAAAAGACAATGTCTCGCTGCAGGAAATGCCACATGTCGCAGGAGACGCGTGTGTTGATCTCGATCATGGAACACTTTACAGAAGACAAGCTTGTTGATCTGTTGCTTTGGTTAAGCTGGATTTAGCTGGTGTTGGCAAATCAGTAAGCAGGATAGTAGATGACTCTGGAAGAAAGCTGCTTTGCTTTAGGTTTGTTAAGAACTTTTGCTTGGAAAGGATGCGCTGGCTTGTTGTTTTGCTGCTTGAGTTAGTCAAGTCGAGGTGAATGGATTTTGATAAACGGAAGACTAGAAAGGATGACAGTGCTAATGGATTGAAACGGGTGGAGAATGATAAATCGTATGTGCCTGAGTACTGGATACATCCTTCATATTCCAGACTGCCTACATACTCTGTATCCACGGGATCAAGGCACATTACGAGGAAAGATGAAAAATGATAAATATGTAGTTCTGGATAGAGTGATGAGATGGGTCAAGGTGGTGAGGAGGAAATCTTATGTACCTGAGTACTGAAAACATCCTTCGTATTCCAGACTGCCTACATACCCATATCCATGGGATTAAGGTACTTTAAGATTGAAATGAGATAATATGTAGTTCTGGTTAGTGTGATGATGTGGAAAAAGCGTTGGGAAGATAACAGCCTCATCGTAGGAGCGATGTGTCTGTTAAAGAGTGTTATCTGTGGAAAGGAGAAATGGTTGAAGAGCATGTTGTGAACCATGAACAAGGAACCTCCCCTAGACCTAAGTTAAGGAAAGAGTTGCTCCCATTCTGGTAGAGGAATTTGCATGGATGACAGACGAAGAAGACCTATAACAAGACAGTGAAAATTGCTGACTCAGATCAAGACGTGGGATGACGACGGTGGACATTGACAAATTTCCAAGCTATACTAGATAGGGAGATGGAAATGCAAACACGGTCAATGGTTTTATGATGGATGGATGGATGAAACTTCTTGCGAAAATGGACATGGAGTAGACAAGACTCGATAGACGATGGATGCTGACTCTACACATAGTGCCTGTTTGCCAGGTTTTCACCAGAGGACAGATTTTTTTTCTTTTTTGTTTTTTTGTTTTTGTTTTTGTGTTTTTGTGTTTTTTGTGTTTTTGTGTTTTTTTTTTTGGAATACTCTGAGGATCAGGCATAGAACTTCTTGAGATGAACACTGTTAAGTGGCTCATCTAGAGGGATGCCGTCAGGGGTAGCTAAAGTATAAGCTCCTGATCCATATGCTGCTGTCACAATAAAGGGGCCTAACCAGTTAGGCTCAAACTTTCCCTTCTTTTCTCGATCTACTTGATTTCTCTGATTCTCTTTAAGTACAAGATCACCAACTTGAAACTGTCTTTCTTTGATCTTTTTGTTGTAATTACGCCGGAGGCGGTTTTGATAGACATGGAGATGATTAAGTGCGGCAAGGCGCCTCTCATCTAGTAGTTCTAGCTCAGCTAATCTGGAAGTGCGATACTCCTCTCCGCTGATTAGGTCCTGCATGGATACGCTGAGGGATGGGATCTCAACCTCTATAGGTAGGATGGCTTCAGAGCTAAAGACCAAGGCATATGGTGTGGCACCAGTTGGTGTTCTGATACTAGTGCGGTAGGCCCATAGGGCAGGATTGAGTTGCAAGTGCCAATCATGACCAGCTTCATTGACTGTTTTCTTGAGTATTTTGAGAATGGTTTTATCGGAAGCCTCAGCTTGGTCGTTACTCTGCGGATAGTAGGGAGTTGAAAAGCGATGTTGGATATTGTATTGTGTGCACAAGGAACAGACATCCTGATTCTTGAATGGTCTCCCATTATTAGTGACAATGGCTTCGGGAATACCATACTAGCAAATAAGGTAGTTTAGGATAAACTTGGCTATTTGCTTACCGGTGATATAGGTCATGGGAATGGCTTCAACCCACTTCGTAAAGTACTCAGTGGCGGTAATGATAAACTTGTGGCCATTGGAAAAGGAAGGGTGGATTTGTCCTACGAGGTCAAGACCCCATTGAGAAAAGGGCCATGGAGTAGTCACAGGCTGTAATTCATGAGCTGGTGCGTGAATCAAATCTCCATGTTGCTGGCATTGTAGACATTTCTTAGCAAACTGTACAGCATCTTGCTCTATTATAGGCCAATAATAACCTGTTCTGAGTATCTTCTTGGCGAGATTAGGAATGGTAGAATGTGCACCACAGACACCTTCGTGTATGTCTCGTAAGGTAGCTTCAGCTTCTTCCGTGTTAAGACATCGTAAGAGGATACCATCGAGACTCTGGCGATATAGTGTATCACCCAGAATGATGTAACGAGAGGATCGATGGATAAAGGTTTTATTGGGTGGATGATAGGTCAGGGGGAAAGGTTTTGTTCTTGAGGTATTCATAGATATCTTCGTACCATGGGGAATTGGGACCAACAAGTTCGCAGATGATTTCAGTAACGGGAACATCGACGGCTGGTATCAACAATTGCTCGATCAAGAATTCACACTTCTGTGTATTTGCAGGCATGTCGATCAGTGACCCTACAGAAGCCATAGAATCTGCAGCTTTGTTATGCTCTCTTGGAATTTGCTCAAATGTGATGCTAGAAAAGTGTGGTTTGTAGGCATCCACTAGTTGCTTGTAGGGGACCAACTTTTCATCCTTTGTTTGGTACTCATCTGTGACTTGGCGAATGACTAACTGTGAGTCTCCATATACTTGTAATTTTATGATGTCCCATTGAACTGCTGTATTGAGACCGATGAGGAGTGCTTCATACTCGGCAATGTTGTTGGTGTAAGGGAATGCAAGTTGATATGATTTAGGAATGTAGTCATTTTGAGGTGTGATGAACAAGATACCGGCCCCTGATCCATGCTGTGTGTAGGAACCATCAAAGTACAACTTCCACATTATTGCATTGGTAAGAGTGAATAGACTCTCATCCGGAAAGTCTGCTACCATAGGGTGTGTATCAGTCATGGGTGCTTCTACTAGTTGATCTGCTAGGGCTTGTCCTTTGATTGCCTTACGATCCGTATACTCAATATCAAACTCACTAAGGATCATGACCCATTTAGCTAGTTTGCCTATAAGAGCTGCTTTTGCTAGTAGATACTTCAAGGGATCAATTTTAGCTATCAGATTTATGTGTTGGTTCAACATGTAATGCCACAACTTTTGGGAAGCGAACACTACGGCTAAACAAGCTCTTTCCATCGGTGAATAATTGAGTTCATGTCCCACCAAGGTTTGACTGATATAATAAATTGCATGCTCCTTTCCCGATTCATCATTTTGTGCTAGCAGGGCCATCAGGGCCAAATTTGTAGTGGAGATGTATAATATCAAAGGTTTGTTCGCAACTGGTGGAACCAATACAGGAGGTGTAGCTAGATACTCTTTAAGTTGATCAAATGCTACCTGACACTTATAATCCCATCGGAATGAAACATCCTTTCAGCGTAAGTGTTGAAATGGTTGACATTTATCTGCTAGCTGTGAGATGAAACGCCTAATGGATTGCAAACTTCCCTGAAAGCTCCTCAATGCTTTAAGGTTCTTTGGTGGAGGCATCTCTACTATAGCTTTTACTTTTGCTGGATCTACTTTGATGCCTCTATGAGATACAATGTATCCCAACAGCTTTCTTGATGTTACACCAAAGACACACTTCTTTGGATTGAGTCTTACTTGGTATTTCTTGAGCCTGTCAAAGATCTATCCTAGGACCTATATGTGATCTGCCCTGGAAGATTTAGCTAGTATGTCATCCACATAGTCCTCCATGATGTGATGAAAGAGATCATGGAATATCACTGTCATTGCTCTCTGATAGGTTGCTCCTACATTCTTTAGACCAAACGGCATGACACACCAACAATAGTTACCCCAAGGGCAAGTAAATGTTGTTTTATGTTGATCTTCTTCTGCTATCCTTATCTGATTGTAGCCAGAGAAGCCGTCCATGAGAGAAAGCATCTCGTGACCTGCTGTCAAGTTGATGAAGGGGTAAATCACAAAACACACAATAACAAATATTGAACACAGCAAATAGAACTTTCTTTTATTGAACTGGGCAACTCATTACATTACAGAAGCTCAATTACAATCAGAAGATGAATCCTCTACTGGCTGCAACACATTACAGCTTTCCCAACCTCAAGACTCTAGAATCTTCAGCCTTCTGTAACCCCAAATCAGCTAGGGTTTCTATTTTCCCACCTATTCTTGACTCTACACTGGCCCCCTTAACTCTATCCCCGCCCAAGATTCCTAAAATAGTCATAAATAGTACTTTTTGGCAGCGTCCAGCCAAATTTCAAAATTTACAACTCCCTCCAAAAGTAGGTCAACTTCCAGGAAGCATAACTTTTGATCTGGGTGTCCGATTGACGAACCGTTTTAAGCACCAGAAAGCTCGCGATGTGAACTATCATACCAAAAATTTTTAAACAGATTTCCATCAACTTTTTGGGACATTATGGGAAATTTTAGTGCCTTATATCTCGTTCCAAAAATTTTCAGGGGCTTTTCAGAAAACAAAAACTTTAATATCTTTCAGCTCACAAATGATCTTTGCCTAATTCCTTCGCTAAAGGTCTTATATTTCCGTTATATACCTTTCTGGAAGTTTTTGCTTCATTATGTGCCCAAATGCAAACTTTCTAAAAATAGCAGGTACACTTTCCTAAATAGGCAGGTCGCTATTTTTAGTAGTTTTTGAAAAACTGAAAGTCCTACATTATTATTCTGGATATCATGGAACCAAAAACACTAATTATGGGAAGAAATGAGAAAAACTACAATGGTTTTGAATTAATTCTTTTTGGGTGATGCAAGATTGCCCTTACACCTCTAGATGCTCCTGCATCACAAGTCCACTATAATGTTAATGTTTGGTAGTGGAAAGTCGTCTTTGGGACATACCTTGTTGAGATCTCTAAAATTATTACACATGCGGATGCACCCATTGGGTTTAGACATAGGTACAATGTTTGATACCCAATCTAAATAGTCAATGGGTCGTATGAACTTTGCATCTAATAATTTCTGCATTTCCACTTTTACCAAGAGAGCTATCTATGGGTGCATCTTTCTCAACTTCTGTTTGACTGGTTTCACTTTGGGATCAACTGTGAGATAATGAACTACTAGCTTAGGGTCTAGCCCTGGCATATCCGCATAGGTCCATGCAAAGTTGATGGTTCGTTGCAAGAAGAAGTTGTTAAGATTTATGTGCTTTGTTTTAGATAATGATGCTGCCAGGAATGTGGTCTTTGGATTTTGTTCTGTGCCAAGGTTTATCTCTGTAGAATCTTCCACTAGGAGAGCTGACTTCTCTTGATACTTAGATGGTAGGGGAAGGTCAAATCCTCCATCCTCAGGTGCCACAGTTGGGTTTTCACCTTTGGATACGTCCTTTGTTTTTACTATTTTGTGATCAAGAGGTGCCACAGTGTGGTTTTCACCTAGAGATCTTTCTTTATTTGTAGTTTTGCGACTGGAGGATTTGGCATTCTCACTAAAATAAGCTGTTGGCTCTAGTTCCATTACAAAACCTGCTTTATGATCACCCCGAGGGATACCCTCCCAAAGTCCCATGAACTTAGCTAAAGCTTCGTCATTCTAAAATATATCTATAATGGGGGACCCTTGTTGGTCCCAATCGATAAGTTCAGGGTAGACAAGTGTTACGTTCTGGGTGCTGGTGGTGGAAGTTAAGGATACAAAGGATAGTGGAAAAATGGAGGATTCTACGAATAGGTTGGTCATATGGAGGGAAGAGTCATCAATGATATCCTCTATAGCCATTGAATCAACAGGAAAAGTGTCAGCTACCTCGTCGAGGATATACTCGATGTCCAAGGCGTGTGGTACCTTCTTACCAAATCCTAATCCCTTCTTGTCTAGCTTCTTTGTCACAACAATGGGTTCCATAGTTTCTTGATTCTGTTTTCCAAGGCCACCTTTGCCTTTATAGCCCATGTTTTTTACTATCCTTAAGCCATTGCCATATTGCTTGACTGGTATTGTGACTGGTTCTTTCTCCTTATAGAGCCAAGAAGAAATGTCCTCAATAGTTTCCTCTTCCAATAAGCGTCCCAGTTGGAATTGGGTTAGGAATGCTGGGGGAGGAATAATTGCTTTTTTGGTTACTTTGGCAATGGGTGGTTGGCTGTAAGATTTTGGAGATAAAGGCATCCGCCCTACACAAACAAGATTTTGAGATATCATAAGTGCCAAAGCCTATATCCCGGATGCGAGCTGTGATTACAGGCAGAGGATTGGGTTCACTTGTAGAGGCTGGAGTCAGCATTGCAGGGTCAACATATAGTGGGGATTCAAGGGCTTTGTCATTTTTAGGCACTTGGTTGCAATTCTTATAACTGCCTTGCAAGACATGACAGAATTCAAAAGGATTGGGGTCTCCTGGGATAGTTATCTCCGTACCATTGAATGGGAACTTGAGAGACTGATGGTACGTGGAGGGAATAGCCTTCATTGCGTGGATCCATGGGTGGCCTAGGATAATGTTGTAAGGCAGCTCAATATCAAGGACTTGACACCGAGTTTCAAGCATGACAGGACCCAGTTGTATAGGCAAGTGGATAACACCTTATGAGTGGCGTTCAACATACTATGATCAGTGTTGACATGATCCTCAGAGTATCCCAATTGCTTTAGTAACTTTAAAGAACAGATGTTGAGACCAACACTGCCATCTATGAGTATGCGTTTGATTTTGCGCTTGTGGATGAGAACTTCAATATGAAGGGCATCATTGTGACAAGGATCATGGGATGGGAGATCTTTCTCTGAGAAGACCACATTGTAGGGTGAAGCAATGTTACCTACTATAGCTTGGAAATCCATGACCGCTATGTTGTTAGGAACCGAAGACTCATGGAGGGCTTTTGCTAGCACTACTCTATGTGTAGGTGATGACCGTAGAAGGTCCAAAATAGAGATTTGTGCTGGCATTTTCCCTAAATGGTCGAAAAGATTATAATCAGATTGAGCTGGAAGACTGGGTGTAGGACCACGAATGGTGACACGACCACAATGAGTTGTAACAGTGCAATCCATAGATTTGCCTTTGATTGTGAGGGTAGACACTCGACTCTCTTCAAAACGACCTACAATGGAATCAAAGGAAGTGGAAGCATGATTGATACCTTTACCTCTATCCTGAGAAGGAGGTGGACCGTGATGAGGGAATGGTTCCTTGTACATGTCAAGGTCTTTGTTCGTGTGTTGCGTCAGTGGTTCATTCTCAAAAGTGATTTGGTTGCCTTCGATGAGATTTTGAATTAGGTGCTTGAGTTTCATGCATGACGCAGTTCTGTGCCCCTTGCTCCTATAGAATTCACAATATTCATTGTCTCTATAACGTGTTGTTTTGTAAATAGGTTCTCCATATGGGGGAGCATTCGGTAAGGTGATGAGCCCTTTGTGCAATAGCTGTTGTAGGACTGACTCTATAGGCATTCCCAAGGGAGTGAATTGACGTCATGGAGGGTAATCTTGTTGAGGTCGCTCCTGTTGTCTTTGTGGTTGATTTTGATACGGTTGCCGTTGTTGTTGCTGTTGTTGAGGTGGAGCTTGACTTGGTTTGGAGAGCTGCAGTGGTGTCTGCAACGTTTGGACATGTTTGGAATCGACCACCCCATCGTTGACCACGTTTTTGTTCTTATTCCAATATTTGGGTTTATTGCTTGATTGTTGATGAGGAGCATTTTCTTTCGTTTCTTTGAAGATTTTGACCACACCCTTAGCAATGAGGACTTTTTCAATGTTGATTCCCTTGTAGGTGATTTCGTCAAAGGTTATAGCACTAAGAATTTACAAATGGAAACCTAACTCTTGGTTGAGATTCTGCACAAATATGCTAACAAGCTATTTTTCAGGAATCTTGAAAGGGAATTTGCTAGCCATTTGTCTCCATCGTTGAAGGAAAGCTATGAAAGTTTCACCAATTTTCTCTTTGTTGTTGCATAGATCAGTCATGGAAATCTCATGCTCTGTGTTGTAAGAAAAGTGGGTGGCAAACTTCTCTGCTAGCTCATTGAAAGACTTGATACCCATGGGTAAGTGTGAGAACCATTCTATAGCTTGACCTCCGAGACTGCGAGGAAAGAGACGCATAAGATACGTGTCGTTATGCGAGACCTCGAAGCAAGCAAGATATAATTCCCTAAGATGGTCTTTTGGGTCACTTTTTCCCTTGTATTTATCGAACTTGGGAATAGTGAAATTTTGACGAAAAGGGATCATTGGTAATGACCGATCAAAAGGATAAGGACATACTTCCTCTAAAGAGAAGGTCTTCTTGGTGTGGCCAAACGTGAGATCAGATAGCTGTTGTTGAACTTCTGCGATCTTTAGCTCCATCGCTGTGGGAGGGGTGGGAAACATCTCCTGTTGTCCTAGAAGTGGCTATTGTTACCCATACGAAAGATTGTATTGTAAGCCATGCGCATTGGTATGATAAGGGTCGTAAGATTGGTTGGGATCATATGGGTTGTACGTTTGGTTCAATTGGGTTGGAATTGGAGGTTTTGATTAGGCAGAGGTGGAGGTGGCACTAGGTAAGAATGTTAGCTCTGTGATGGTTGAAGAAAAGAATTGGGTGGAGGAAAGCTAAAGTGCATTTGATTTGGTTGTGATGGCGGCACATAGCTTTGGGAGACTTGATGTTGGGAATGTTGAGAGTGGCTAGGCAATGTGTGAAAGAATTTTAGCGAGGATGAATGTAGTGGAGGAGGGACATAGGTAGAAGTGTTTTGCGATGGTTCAGGTGGCTTGATGACGAGCGTAGAAGAATGTTATGGTTGGGATTGGATGACTCTAATTGGTTGAGAGACATGAGGGTTTAATGATATAGGAGGTGGTAGTTGTTGAGACCCTTGTTGCATGGCTACATAGTTGTTCCCCAGATTGTAATTTGGTGGGAAACCTATTCGTGATGGGGTAACCAAGATTCCACTTGCGATTGGGGTGGACACTTTAGGAGGTGGTTGCATATTTGATCGAGCTAAGGTGGCTTGCTTAGCTAACTCTGCTTGACGTTGGAGAGTTTCTTGTTGGTTTTTGTAGATCTCCATAGGAGTCAGAAGTGGTGATACGACCCTCTCTCCTGTTGGGTTTTGATAGAGGGGATTCCTATACTGCGAGCTCTGTTCAGGTAAGGGCGTGGTCACAGTTGACATGGTTTTCACCGCTTGTATGGTGTCTTGGGTGTTGTTCTTGAGAGTGGATAAATCAAAATCTTGAGGTAACTTGGCACCTTTCTCTGCAAGCAAGTGAAAGAAATGATCTTGGTTCTCACTAAGGATCTTGTCAAAGGCAGCCATGATTCTAGGCTCTTGTATGATTTCATCAAGATCTTGCTCATCTTCTTGAGAGGATTGACCTATTTCAAAGTGTCACTCTTCTTGAGATGGGGCTAGATCTGCAGTATAACCTTGTGGCACAAAATCTTGAGGTAGGCCTGTAGTATAGTGAGGAATGCTTACCAAAGGGACCCTTTCCTCCTAAGATGGGAGTTGCTCAATGGTATATCCTTGTGGCACAAAATCCGGAGGCAAGCCGGTGGTGTACTTACCAAAGGGACCCTACCCTCATGAAGATTGCTTGGTTGGTCGATGTGCGGCATGTTTAGAGAGCTGATTGGTTTTGTCATGGGTGTACTAGGAGTAACCTTGGGAGTAATGTTGAGACGACCTGATTGTGGTGTGTGAGGAGGTGACTTGTGCTTCCTAGGGCCAACTTGCTTGGACTTCATAGTTTGCTGGAGCCTAGTGGTTACCATGGAATACACTAGGACAAAAGGTAATGCTGGGATTCTGTGAGGTGTTTTGAGAAAAAGACAAAATCTGATGCACAATGTACTGGACCAAAGGCGCTATACTGTTTGACCAGAGGTGCAGGACTTTGCAACAAAAAGCGTGCTACTGTGATACCAAAGGCAATGGATTGAGCTACCAGAGGCGAGTTACTGCTATGCCAAAGGCAAGCTAAGGTTACCAAAAGTGAGCTACTGTACCACCAAGGGTGCTAAAGTAGAGTTTTTGCCAGAGGCGAGGTACTGCTATACCAAAGCGATCTACTGTACTACCAAAGGCGAGCTACTATAATATCAAAGGTGCTGAAGTAGTGTCTGATGCAAAAAATTTCTGTTTCTGATTGGATTTGGTTTTTTTGGCAAGAGAAAACACAGCAAACAATGTTGGCAAAACAAGGGATTGACACAACAGATAGTGTATGTTCGAGGCTCACAAAAAAGCCCAATGTTTCCACAGGTATAAGACAATTGCAATCAATAACAAGCACTTTTTATCCCTAGAGACAAGGTTTCATTGCAGTAGATTAGCTCACAGCTTAATACTCCATTGATAAAAATATCATTCCATAAAGGTGTCAGATATTTTGTATTTTTGCGAGAGACGATAGGTAGGGATATCTCACCCTCCCCTTGGAAAGCTCAAGTAGGTCACAAGAGCTTTATGGCCAAGGGAATACTATCTCTTCTCAAGGGAGCCAATGGTGAGTATCTTATGGGCTTAAATCGATTCCCCTTGCACTGATGATTACCACAATGTTCGGAGGTAGGTCGGGTAGTCTCTATCTAGAATGGTTCTTAGTAACTTTGAGGGACCAACGCCTTACGAGCAATACGACAAGCTACTAAAAGCTTTAACCAATCCTACTAAGAGTATCAAACACTTCGCTCAATATGAAAATCATTTCCACAAAGAGCTAGTACACCTCTTTTTAGTTTGGCACCACAAGGTAAGGTTGACATCGGTTAGGACTTGGCTTTCGCCTTATCCCTCTTATATAGCGGTTCAAAGGAAAACTCTACTTAGGGTCATCCCTTTTGGATGAAGTGCAATCCAAAAGCAGACCCTTCTAAAGGAAGTACAGAAATGTAAGAGCAAGCACGTCAAACAAAGGTTCAATTGTCCCGTTATAAGAAAAATAAGGTACAACTAAACTAGGCACACACACGTTTGTAGTTGTCAATTGTCCCTTATGAAATTGAAGTGTTTGGCATTCATGTCCATTGTCCCTTAGCAAGTTGAGGTGTTTGTGCATACATGTCCATTGTCCCTTAAGAAAAGCAGTATGTTCCTAAGACTTAAATTGCTGAAATGATTTGTTCAATTATCCTTTAAGAAGGCAATGTGTTTCTAAGACTTAATGAGATAAATCAAGATTTCTTCAATGCTCGTCCTGCATGAACATGTTAAAAACACCTATTTGGTCTGTGTGAGTAATAAGAAGCTGCAACAAGTCAGTTAGTTCCACAAAGATTCACAAGTTAGCAAAACAAATCAATTTGACCAGAAGCGAGTTACTACTATACCGAAAGCGCTTTACTGTATTTCCAAAAGCGATGTAATACAAACCAGAAGCGTCGTATAATACTACCATAAGCATTGAACAAGATCCAGAAGTGTTGTACCGTGCATCCAAAAGCATGATACTGTTATGCCAAAAGTGATGTAATGCATACCAGAGGCATTGTAGAATACTACCAGAAGCGCTGAACAAGATCTAGAAGCGCTGTACTGTGCATCCGAAAGCGTGATACTGTTATACCAAATGTGCTGCACTGTCTCAGATCACAAACAGATTAGCTTTTGTCAAAATAAACAGATCCAAATGGGATTTCATGATTGATCTATTGTTCTGAGAATTAATATCTGATAGATCTGAATCGTGAAATCCAGAAAACTCAGAAAGTGTAGTAACACACTAGATTAACTCAAATACCGAAGATACCCCTAAATAAGTCAGCTTAAGAAGTATCAAAAGTGGGTTGAAAGACAAATAAAACAGCTTGTCAGACAAATCAAAAGATATGTAATGAAAAACCCTGCAAAAACATGAATCGAAGTCAAAAAACCTAATTTAGCCAAAAGCGCTTAACGATACTACTGGAAGCACCGTGATGTGTTACCAAAAGCGTCGCTCTGTGCTACCAGAAGCGCCGCAGTGCCCCCGAGGGCACTGTACTGTGCCTCCAAGAGCGCTTAAGGATACTGCCAAAAGCGCTTTGCTATGTCTTTTGCGCTGTACCGTACTGTGACTTCAAAAAAATTAATTTCTCAAAGAAAAAGAGGGATTAGTGGGTCCCACCGGGCGTGCCAGAATGTGTATGAGAAAAAATTGATAAAATCTAAACTGATAAAACTAAAAACCAATCACATAAAGCGAACCAATCTAAGTAAAAGCCATTATCATAAAATCAAAGATAAATGAAAGCTCTTACCAAAATCTGTATTGTTCCCTTTTGGAGAAGTGTGGATTGCTCAATGAAGTTGCGAAACCATAGTTGCAACAAGCAAGTAGTGTGCTCAAGAGATCAATGTTAAGAGATCGTAAGGTTGCTCAATCAAATCGTGGCATGCTCAAAGCACTGTTAAGTATGCCTGAGAATAAGATCGAAGAGAGAGAGGCTTAATGAAGGAGATGAAGGGGGTTTATATAGATTTCAACAAAGATCGATCAACGGTCTAAATAATTCAGAAGAATCAACGGAGGAGTTAAGTTGAGGAACGTGCAACGAATGAGAAGAAGACAAGTGTCTTGCTTTCTTTTGCATGAGAGGAGTTATCAAGAATAGAAGAATGAGTTAAAACAATTAACAGAATGTAATAGTCAGTTAAGTGATTTAAAACAAGAAGAAGAGATTTGCATGAGAATAAGAAGATATTTTGCTTTATTAAATATTAGAAATATTTAATTGCATGTGCAAGAAAGCTTGAGTTATTTTAGAGATAATTCAATTTAGAAGAAAAAGCAATTTAAATAAATAATTGATTTATTTAAATTCAGAGAAGATATTTTGGAAGAAACAATTAAATAATTAGAATTATTTAATTTAGAAGATTTGAAAGCAAATTAAATAAATAAATTTATTTAATTGTTGTGCATGATTTTGGAAGAATGATTTTGATTTAATTAAATAATTTAGAATTATTTAATTGTAGATAAGAGGAAATTTGTTGAATTAATTAAATAATGGGATATATTTAATTAATGTGGATGTGAATTTTGGAAGGTGACAATGATCTAATTAAATAATTAAAATTATTTAATTATGGAAGAATAATAGAGGAATTTAATTTAATTAATTAAATAACGAGGATTTATTTAATTAATGTCACAATTTTGTGATTTAGAAGAATTTGGTGAAATTAATTAAATAATTAGATTATTTAATTAATGTGTGAAATGCAGGTGATTTGATAGATTACGAAATGCAAGTGGTGCGGCGACTTGGTCATTTTAGGGTGTCTACAGGTCTTCCCTCTTGACTAAGGACACCTCCAATCATTGTCCCACTTGCATCACATTTGTTGTTATATGGAGCCTAATCAGATGCGGAGGTTAAATTTACCCCACTTTTATCGTCGCAGTTTCTCCCCAAATTTTTCTGTTGGCTGACATAAAAAAACCCTATTGTTTGTAACCAACATAAGGCTTGATAAAAGTGGCTAAGGGTTAAGGTTTCGGTTGATGTATTGTAGTATTTTGCAGTGGTATTGAATTGCAAGGATTGCTAGTTGTAGTTGGTTTGATTTACTAGATAATAATATTGGACTCTTTGTTGGTGGATGTAGCCCGAGTTTGGGTGAACCATGTTAAACTTGTCTCTCGATGTTATTATTTCTATGTATTTCCATTCCTCTGTTTAATCTTTATTTTCATTTAATTGATATCTTCTGTTGGCTAACCCTAACAAGTGGTATCAAAACGGGTTGTGTTTGATTATCATCTGTAAGAAGGTCTCACAGTTGAGTGGGAGCAATGGTAGATGAGGGCAAATTGAAAGTAGATAAATTCAATGGAAAAATATATTAGTTATGGAAGATGTAGATGGAGGATTATCTCTATCAGAATGATTTATGGAGGCCATTGGAAGGAATAGCCAAGAAACCGACAGCAATAACTGATAAGGATTGGAATCTTCTAGATAGAAAGGCACTGGGAACCATTCGATTGTTCCTAGCACCATCTGTGGCATTCAATATAATAGAAGCAATGACAACAAAGTGAACTGATGAAAGCTTTGGCTAAATTGTATGAAAAACCCTTAGCCTCAAATAAGGTATTTCTCATGAAGCATTTGTTTAATCTAAAAATGATTGAAGGTGGATCTGTGACAGATCATTTAAATGAGTTTAATACGATTACCAGTCAGTTAACTTCTGTAAAAGTGAAGTTTGATGAAGAGGTGAGGGCTCTCTTGGTTTTATGCTCTTTGCCAGAAAGATTGAATAGCCTGGTAATGGATGTAAGTAACTCTTTCTCTAGTTCAAATATTTTGAAATTTGATGATGTTATTGGTGTTATCCTTAGTGAGGAAATGTGACAGAAAAGTTCAGGAGGGTCCACATCAGGCAGTGTTTTGAATGCAGAAAGCAGGGGTAGATCAAAGGAGAGAGGAAAAGGTTCTGGAGGTCATGGGAAGTCACGAGGAAAATCAAAGGACAAGAGGTCCCAATCTAGAGGACAAAAGGATTGCTGGTACTATGGGAAACCATGTCATCTCAAGAAAGATTGCTGGTCTTGGAAGAATAAAGGAGACAAACAAAGAAGGAAATAAGGAGGCAAATGTGGTAAGTAATAAATATGAAGATGATTCTTTGATTCTTTCCCTAGATAATGTTGATGTTTCATGGGTTTTAGATTCAGGGGCCTCATTTCATGCTATACCCCATAGAAGTTATTTTTTTGATTATGTCCAAGGGGATTTTGGGCTAGTTTTTTTGGGAGATAATGAACCCTGTCAGATTGTTGGAAAGGGAAGAATCAAGATTAAGTTGGAGAATGGAAATCATTGGCTACTACAAGAGGTAAGGCAGGTTCCAAAGCTGAGTAGGAATTTGATTTCAGCAGGGTAGCTAGATGAAGAAGGTTGCATTGTTACATTTACTGATAAAAATTGGAAGGTTTCAAGAGGTGCCTTAATAGTAGCAAAAGGTCTGAAACTAGGCACCTTATATCTTTGTATAGGTCATACTATTCCTTCTACTTTAGCTATTGTAGAAAAAAACAAACAGGTTTAGGAACAGTTGTTGCAACTTCGTAGGAAGAGACTGAAACAGTTGTTGTAGGTTCTGAGACAACACTGTGGCATAACAGACTTGGGCATATGAGTGAAAAAGGTATGAAGGTACTTCATTCTAAGAAAGTTTTACCAGGTCTAAAATGTATTAATATGGATTTCTGTGAAATTTTTGTGTATGGCAAACAAAAGAGAGTCAGTTTTCTCAAGGATGGGAAGCAAAAGAAAGATGAAAAGTTGGAGCTTGTGTATACAAATGTATGGGGACCGGCTCAGGTATCTTCTCTTGGTGACTCTTGGTATTATCTTACATTCATAGATGATGCAACTAGGAAGGTTTGGATTTATTTCCTTAGGTAGAAATCTGATGTATTTGAAACATTTAAAAAATGGAGAAGCTTGGTTGAGAATGAGTCGGGTAAAAGATTAAAATGTCTTAGATTTGATAATGGTGGTGAGTATTGCAGTAAAGAATTTGAGCATTATTGTTCCTTTAATGGAATTCGTAGGCAGAAAACGGTTCTAGGGACTCCATAAGAAAATAGAGTGGCTAAGTGCATGAATAGGACAATAATGGAATGTGTAAGGAGCATGAGATTGCATGTTGGGCTGCCTTTAAACATGTGGGTAGAGGCTATCAATACCGTTGTATATTTAATTAATAGAGGTCTTTTAGTTCCTTTGGGCTGTGGTATTCCAGAGGAAGCATGGACATGTAAGAAGGTGAGTTATTCTTTTCTCAAAACCTTCGGATGTGAAGCATTTGCACATGTAGATTTTGAAAATAGAACCAAGCTAGATGCAAAATCAAAAAAATGTATCTTCGTTGGATATGGCATTGATGAATTTGGTTATAGGCTTTGGGATGTTGAAAATCTAAAAATTGTGAGAAGCAGGGATGTTGTATTTAATGAGAAGGTGTTATACAAAGATCAACTGTAGCAGCATGAGAAGAAAGAAAAGGATTATGTGGTGCTGGATGATACTCCAAATAGTAATGTTCCAGTGGTTCCTCATGCTCCGCAACAACAACAAGAAATACCACAAGCTCTAGTGAATGTTAGACGGTCAACAAGGCTAAGTAGAGCTCCTAAAAGGTTTTCTCCCTCTTTGTACTCTATTTTGTTAACAGATGCTGGTGAATCGGAAGGGTATGATGAAGCTATACATGTGGATACAAAGGTTTAGTGGGAGCTTGCAATGAAAGAATAAATGGACTCCTTGCTGAAAAATCAGACTTGGGAATTATGTAAGTTGCCTGCAGGTAAAAAGGCTTTACCAAACAAATGGGTTTATCGGCTGAAAGAGGAAGATGGAGGTAAAAAAAGATTTAAAGCCAGGTTAGTTGTAAAAGGATTTGCAAAGAAAAAAGGTATTGATTTTGATGAGATATTTTCTCTAGTTGTCAAGATGACTTCTATTCGTACTATTTTGAGTATTGTGGCTGCTGAAGATTTGCATTTGGAACAACTAGATGTGAAAACTGCCTTTCTCCATGGTGATTTGGAGGAGGAGATCTATATGGAACAACCACAGGGATTTGAGGTCAAAGGTAAGGAGAAATTGATGTGCAGATTGAAGAAGAGTTTATATGGCTCGAAACAAGCACCCTGACAATGGTATTTGAAATTTGATAGTTTTATGGCTGAGCAAGGCTACAGCCGGTGTAATTCTGACCATTGTGTTTATTTTAAGAGGTTGGATAATGACAGCTACATTATTTTATATTTATATGTTGATGACATACTTGTAGAAGTGTTTATGATGGATCACATAAGAGAGTTAAAACAATAGTTAGTACAATCATTTGCTATGAAGGATTTGGGGGCAGCAAAACAAATCCTTGGTATGAAAATTTGCAGAGATAGGAAGAACAGAAAATTGACTCTATCTCAGGCTGATTATGTTGAAAAGGTGTTGCAGAGATTCCATATGGAGAATGTAAATGCTGTCAGCACACCTTTGCCTAGTCATTTGAAATTGACTAAGGAGATGTGTCCTAAGACACAAGAGGAGGAAGAAAAAATGTCCAAGGTACCATATGCTTTAGATGTAGGAAGTTTAATGTATGCCATGGCATGCAAGAGACCAGATATTGCACATGTTGTAGGAGTCATCAGTAGGTATATGAGTCATCTCGGATTGGAGCATTGGAATGCAGTAAAATAGATTCTTAGATATTTGAGAGGTACATTCAATAAACACTTATGTTTTGGGGGCTCTAATACTAATTTAGCAGGTTATGTAGACTCAGATTTGGTAGGAGATATTGGTACTAGATGGAGTACTACAGGTTATATCTTTACTGTAGGTGGGACAACTGTGAGTTGGATCTCTAGGTTGCAAAAAGTGGTTGCTTTATCCACCATGGATGTAGAGTATGTAGCTGCAACAGAGGCAAGAAAGGAGATGATATGGCTACAATCTTTCATGGAAGAATTGGGCAAATAACAGGCTAACAGTTCTTTGTATATAGACAGTCATAGTGCCATACATCATGAAAAGAATTCTGCCTTGCATTCAAAGAAAAAACACATACAACTCAGGTATCACTTCATCTGGTCGGTGTTAGATGATGGACAGTTAAGACTAGAAAAGATACATACAGATGAAAATCCAGTAGATATGTTTACGAAAGTAGTGACAAGGGAGAAGTTGAGCTCCTCTTTAGCTTCGGTTGGTCTTCAAGACTAAAAACAAAAAAAATAGAACAACAGAGTCTAGGGTGCTTATTTCCAGTGGGAGCTACAGGGTCAGCGGTGTTATGATCAGTCTCCAAGTGGGAGATGATATGGTGTGGAGTCTGATCAGTCTCTAAGTGCGAGATTGTTGTTATATGGAGCCTAATCAGACTTGAAGGTTAAATTTACCCCACTTTTATCAGTATGGTTTCCCCCCAAATTATTTAACAGAGTCAAGGGACAATGCCCCTTGCAGGGGTTTGGGGGCAACGTCCCCAAGACAGGGTCAAGAGGCAACACCCCCGAAACCTCCAATGATTTTTTATTATTTTATTAAGGCATCAGAAGTTATTTTTTCTATTGGTCGACATAAAAAACCTTATTTTTGTAATCGACATAAGGCTTGATAAAAGCAACTAAGGGTTAGGGTTTCGGTTGATGTATTGTAGCATTTTGCAGTGGTATTGAGTTGCAAGGATTGTTGGTTGTAATCGGTTTGATTTACTGGATAATAATATTAGACTCTCTATTGGTGGATGTAGCCCAAGTTTGGGTGAACCACGTTAAAATTTTCTCTTGCTATTATTATTTCTGTGTATTTCCATTCCTTTATTTAATCTTTATTTGCATTTAATTGATATCTTCTGTTGGCTAACCCTAACAACAGTCTACTTGAAAAACTTTCCCAAAATTAGGGAGTACCAAAACTGGTTGTTCAATCACTTTATTTTTCAAAATTTTAGAACTCTTCTTAGCTATTGCTGTCCACACAAACTCCTTCCTATTACCCTTCATTGTCTCAGTAGTAGGTACACAAATCCCACTAAAATTTTGAATGAAATTCCTATAGAAGCTCGCTAAGCCATGAAAACTTTTGGCTTCAAACATACTGCGAGGTGAAGGCCAAACCACAATTGCTTTGACCATCTCTGGATCCATCTTTAGGTCATCACTAGAAACTACAAATCCTAAATAAATCAACTCCTTCATAAAACTACACTTCAAATTAACTAACAACTTTTCTTCTCTCAACCTCTGCAATACTGCCCTAAGATGCAGTAAATCTTCTTCCTTTGTCTTACTAAAAATCAAAATATCATCAAGATATACAATAACAAACTTACCAAGAAATGGCTTCAACACTTCATTCATTAGCCTCATGAAATTGCTGGGAGCATTCGTCAACCCAAAAGGCATCACCAACCACTCATACAATCCATCTTTTGTCTTGAAAGTTGTCTTTCAATCATCCCCTTCTCTGATTCTAATATGATGGTATCCACTTTTCAAATCAATCTTTATGAAATATTTTGCTCCATTTAGACAATCCATTATATCATCCATTCGTGGCAATGGGAATCTATACTTGATTGTTATTTTGTTAATGGTCCTCGAGTCAGTACAAATTCACCATTCTCCATCCTTCTTTGGTGTCAACACTACTGGTACTGCACATGGACTATGACCTTCCCTGATTAGCCCCTTATCCAACAATTCTTGAACTTGCCTATTTATTTCCTCATTTTCTATAGGCGTCATCCTATACGGTGCCTTGTTTGGTAAACTTGCACCAGATATCAAATCCATACAGTGACTAATATGTCTCATAGGTGGTAATCCATCCTGTAACTCCATCATGATATTTGAATACTCTTCCAGCATCTCTTGAATTTCTTTTGGTGGCTCTTCTTGTTTTTCTGATGTTTTCAACACTTCTGGCTTAGAAATAAAAGCAAATCATGATCCTCCTTTCTTCAATTATTTTAGAAATTTCTTCCCAGAAATCAAACAAACTCTAGGGTTATTTCTACTTCATCTCCTTTCTCCTTCATAGGATTCAATGTATACTCCTTCCCATCCTTCTTTACCTTATATGTATTTGTCCTTCCATCATGGACAATGTGTCTATCAAACTACCATGGTCTACCTAGAAAAATATGACATGCATCCATCGATATTATATCACACAAAACTTCATCCTTATAACTACCAATTTGAAAGTTAACTAGGCATTTCTCACTTACCACCAATTGATGCTCTTTCTACAGCCACAAAACTTTGTAAGGGCTGGGATGCTTCAACCACTTCAACTTTAGATTGTTAACCATTTCTTCAGACACAATATTTTCTGTGCTACCACTGTCTACTATCACTTTACAACACTTACCACTCGACTTACATTTAGTTCAGAACAAGTTTCTCCTTTGAACAAGTTCAGATTTCTCCTTCTCTAGATTTAATAAAATCCTTCTTAGCATTAAGGATTCCCCATCCTCAGGATTCTCTCCATACTTCGGTGAAACCATGCTTTCACATTCTGCTTGTGCCACATTCACCCTTGCTTATTTTCCTTTTCTAGTACTCTACTAGATCTGCAAACACTCAAACGCCCTATGTCCAATTTCCCCACATTGGAAACAAGTACCACTAAATCCTCTTCCCCTACCTATGCCAAAAGATCCTTGACCTCTAAAATAATCACCTCTTCCTCTTGTGGAATCTCCCCTTCCTCTTCCTTCCTGGGTATTAGTTTGGGATGAACTGGCCACTCCTTGCTTGTTTTGTTATCATCTTCCACCACTAGAGTAGCCTCTTCCACGTGAAAATTTACCCGTACTTCTAGAACTATTTTTTTTTCTAGAAAGTTTGTCTTTAGCCTTCAGGGCATATTGGTAAGCTTCTTCAAACCTGTTGATTCACACCATGCTTAACTCATCTTGAATGGAGTAGTGCAATCCATTGATATATCTAGAAACCTTCTTAGCATCATCATCAACATGGCCAGCCTAAATATTCATTCTATAGAACTCCTCAATATACTCTGGCACAATTTTCTCCTTCTATTTCAAATTTTGTAATTTCATGAATAAATTGTTTTGATAATCTATAGGCAAAAACTTGGCCTTCAATTTAGTTACCACTCTATCCCAGGTTAGAATTTTCTCCTTCCCCTTTTTCTGTCATTCTAATTGAACATGTTCCCAACATAGGGAAGCATGACCCTTCAACTTTGTGCAGGCAAGCTTCACTTTCTTAGGATTTTCAATCAATTCAAAATCAAAAAAATTATCCATTTTAAAAATCCGGTTGGTTAATTCTTTTGGATTTAAACTACCATTATAACTAAGAAGGTCTAAATGAGGCTTACTGTTTATTCTAGATATTTCTCTCAAAAATTGCCTGTCTAGTTTGTCTCCTTCATTTGCATCATATTCATTTACTATAACTTCTTCTTCATCCTCACTAACATCTTTAACATGTACTCCTCTGTGTTGCACAATCTTGATAGCATCTAACCATGCGGTTATCCCTTTCAACATTTCTGCAATCACCATATCTCCTCATGGCCCTCTTCTACTATGTCCTCTCTGTGCCATGTCTACTTCAAATTCTCTGCAATTGCAGGTCTACACTCGCTCTCCTTTTCCTACAACAAAAATATTAGAATCTCTTCTTGGACACGTCCACAGTCTTCTCAAGAAACCCGCTCTGATACCACTTGATGCATGACTAAACACATGGATCTTATCATATTATTGAGTTAAGCAACACATACAAACAACAATACAAACAACACGCCACAAAAATGATTTTATTATTATCAGCAATAGAATGCTTATAGGAGTACAAAATGTCATTACACAGTCATTAGATACATCAATCTTTGTTACAGAGATTTCTCCAACATATATCTCCTCCAAGAGATCAAACCAAGACAAAATTAGTTCACCAATCGATTCACCTTCATATCTCCAACCATCAAATCCTCCCAGTCCAAACCCAAAATCTGGTTTCCCCATTCATATTTATGATCCTTTTCTCAAAACAATTCAACCACCCAAAGTGTTACACAACTGATCAAAACTGTCTGAACCGAACCAACTGCCAGCATCAATTCTTTCATAAGGATGACCATTGCAAATTTATTTAGCTTGTACATATTTAGCTCTACACAATCATTTGCTAAAATATCCTTTTCCACGACCACCATCTATCAGTGAAAATCAAACTGTGCAAAACTCTCCACATTATCGACAATTGTCAAGTTTTCCAAACTTGAGAAATAAATGCCTATCGACAAACTATTGGTTTTCTAGAACCTTCATTATAAAGGCTTATCAGTAAAAGTCTTCTTTCTTGAACTTATCAGTGAATTGACCCATTCATGAACCTTGCTTTTGAATAGATTGTCAGCAAAATACATTTTCCATGAACTTGGGAACATCCCTTTGTTACTGGCAAAATAAAGATTTTACAATCTTAGCCACTTGCCCAAGTTATCGACAGAGTATGACTTCCACACACCTTGGGGTCCCTTATCAGAAAAAAGTTTATCTCATGAACTTAGAGGCTGAAGCATGTTATTAGTGAAACTTAATTATCTTGAACCATCAAAGGTCTTCAATTTCCCTTTATCAGCAAAAATGAGCTTTTTCAAACCTAGTCGGTGAATCGGAAACTTTAGGAAGTCCTGAACTAGTTAGAAAATCTTAAGGTATGTCGACTAAGTGATTTTCTTCTATTGACAAAGTTCATTCTTTCAAAACTCAAAATTTAGTCAATGGTTGACCTCTGCACTATTGGCAACATCGGGGAAAATGAAACTCCTTACTTAAGCCTTTATCAACTTATCGGCCTTTTGTCGAAACTCCAAACCATAGTCTTCTATCGACAATCTTATGCCGGTGTGAACCAAAGAATTCATGACTTCAACTCACAAGACTTGTCGGCAGAAAAGACAATCGACAAACTAATGAGTTCACTAACTCACACTATTTCCAATAAAGTTTTGAAACCCTAGACTTCACCAATAATGGTCTCTATCCACATTGTGAAGTTTTGATAAATGAAAAAATGAGTATTATATAAAAGCCTGTCAACAGAAAAGACTATTGGAGAACTAATGAGTTTGCTAACTCACGATACTGCCGATAAGTTGTACGATTCAAAACTTTGTTGATAGGGAGTTCTTTCAACAATGCGAAGACAAAATGTACTTGAACAAAGGTCTGTCAGTGAATCGGGAAAAGACAGAACCATCGAACTGAGCCGTCGGTGAACCTATAAGTTTGCAAACCCAGGATTTCTCCGATTGGCTATAACTTTGCCAAATTTCATCCAATCTTCACCAAATTTTAACTGCAAATACCCATTTCGGTCTTCTACAAGATGATGTCTTTAGATTGATTAAAACTGCTCCTAAAACACAAAAACCAAAATTGCAAGGAAACAAAGCCAACAACTTACGAAATAAAACATATTTTTGGTGACACAGGATTGCCAGTGAACCTGGATGCTCCTACATCAAACACACCAGGTAAGAGAAATGTTTCTTGAGACTACAACTCAAGAACATTTTGGCAAGTCTAGAATAGAAATCCCATACTTAGCCAATTTAGAAGCTTCATCAGTTGGTTTACCCTTCCACCAGACAAGATACTCCATGTGATAAGTGCCAGGTAGCACCCAAAATAATATATCCTTTTTACCTCTCTTTTCTATCCTTCTTATTCTATTGTCCTGGTAATTGCACCATAGTAGACTGATAAGGTTTGTTCTAATTAAGTTAATGAGAGATGAATTACCAAAAGTCATGATTTTTGATTGAAGGACTAATGTGTAGAAAATTAATGGAAATATGCAGAAATTCTCTCTTTTTGCGTCTATAGGTGCAGTTGTACAGGCAAAGGCAATCCTAAGAATCTCCAGAGATGGTCTTAATAGCCTTCTGAGCTGACATGAGGAATACTACACTAGACTCCAATGTTTTTCCAATATGATTGGAGATATTTCAAAATAGGACCAAGGGTGGATCATCTCTAGAGCTGGACAGAAGTCATAAGTGCATATCTGGAGCTACAGACAAAAGCACATGTCTTTAGAGCCCTCCTTAAGACAATGCAAAGTTTCTAGCACCGCTATCAGTCAACACTTCCAGGCGCAATTGGAGTGCTCTGGGGATTACTCAGCCAACACCTGAATGATCGGGTGAAGACTCTAGTTGACTGCTAGAGGTCTAATTCCTCTTTTCTTGATTTTGCATGAGTACCCAAATGACTTATTAAATACCTATATTTTTAGGGCCTCGCTGCCCAGTTGTTATTTAAACTAAGACTCCAGATTTATTGGGACTGCTATACCACTAAAATCTATTTCAGTTGCATGATTTTACTCCGCAGTTAAACAATTGCTAGAATAAGAGATTGATGCTATCTCATAGATAAACTGATAGTTAGAGTAGAGTGATATCTCATCTCTTGATTTGATATATAGATATATAAGATAGAAGCAGGATGCAGATGATTATCATTGAATTGTTGTAATCTCAATTTTTTCCAGATTGGATATATTTTCTGAATACAAAGCATACTGATGAAATTAGACTAAAGAAAGATTGTGATACTATATTCATGTACTAATTTATTGCCTTAGTCTTCAGTCCTGAGGGTGAGGAGCAAGGGCCCACTCCCGCCATTCAAGACAGGAGGATAGTATTTGTTTATTCATTACCTTGTTTTAGATTCTACTTAGGAAAATAGTTATTGCTTTCGCATAGATAAATGTATGTTTCAATTGTGTGGATTAGAATAGGTCAATATTAGCAATTTATTGTTTCAACTTTGTTTCCAATACTTTCAGAATTTACTTTCATGGTAGATAAATTAGCAATATTAATTTCCAGAGAAAATAAGATTAGCAGAATTAGTTAAATAGACTAGTAACTATGGGATCCCTAATTGCAAATAGCCAAGGACACTGCCTTGAACTTGACACATGAAAACATGATTAAATGCCAAGGACCAACGACCCTTGTCATTTTTGGCACCATTGCTGGGGAACTCTGTGTTAATTAGGAAAACTTAGTTAATAGTTTTTAGGTTAAATTGAATCTGTATGGTTAGATCTAGGGATTCAAAAGGTAGATACATAAAACAAACACCCCAGCAGCAAACTATAGGAGAAAGTGGTAGGGTGGCACAAGATCTTGTTGAAGAGGGGCACCAAGAACCTACCTTGGAAGCTACACCCCAACTCAATATTCCCTCAAATCCTCAAAGTCGTTCACTCTCTGAATATATCCAAGAATTGCAAGAAAGATTCCAAGCAGATCTTTTAACAGAAACTAATTCCTCAGAACCCCACATTGAATCTCAAAGAGAAGAACAAGTGTTAGACATGGATGATAATCATGATGAGGAGGACAATCAGGCTCCAAGAACCTTCTCATACCCCATTGTCCTGGCTATTGGAGATAATGCCCCTATGAAGAATATTTCACCTTCACATTTGCCAAATTTTAAGGGTCTTGCTTCTGAGGATCCAGATCAGTTTTTGTTTGAATTCAAAGTGGTTGCCAGACTTATGATTATGGATTAGATAATAAAAAACTCAAACTTTTCCCATCAACCCTGAAAGATTCTGCTATGAGATGGTTCATGGGTTTACCCCAAGACTGTATTCATTCCTAGGATCAGATGGAAACATAATTTTTGGGAAAGTACTAGGATTACTGTAGGATTAGTGATAAAAAAGGGGAACTATTCAAAATTAAACAAAGAGAGGATGAAACCTTAGAGGACTATCTAGATAGGTTCAACTTTGCTTTGAGAAGGTATGGCAATCCTGTAGCTCACCCTTTGGCTAGAACACTGTTTGTAAAAGGATTGGACAAAGAATCAAAATAGGCACTGGATCTAATGAGAAAATAGAACATTAAAAAAATGGATATGCCTGCTATAGAAGAACTCTGTAGGAACTATTCCAAAACCCAAGATGGAGTTAGAGCACCTAGATCTTTCAAAGGAAAGAATGGAATAGGAAAGTTAATGGTGGAGATTGCAAATCTTAAAATAGACATTTTAGTCCAACTGAATACCACATTAGATGGGATTTAGGTAAAAACTAGAGCAACCAATCACAACAAAACAACTGAACCACTCTCCATATATTGTCTTAAGTGTAGGAACAAACACATGTTGAGAGAATACCCTTTAGATAAATCAGAAATCTGTCAGATCTGTGATAGGGAACATCCTACCAGCCAGTGTGATTAGCTCCCAGCCTTAAAAGGGATGGCTAAAAAGAACACCATTATAGAGGAGGAGTTGAACTATGTAGGACAAAAACAAGCTGGGAATTTCCCTTATAATGAGTATCCAAACCAGGCTTCTTATAGGGGCCCTTCAAACTGGGGAAATAATCAATGGAATCTAGTGTGGCATGGGCCTCAAAATATTCCCCCTTGGGGACCACAAGATTGGTCAAACCAGCAATGGCAGAACCAACACTGGCAAAATCAGCCCGAGGGAAATCAACAATGGCCACAATAGTTTGGATCACAAAACATGCAACCTCATTGGGATCCTCAACAAGGTTATAATCAATAATACTAGGGACAACCTAGACGTTTCCAACCTCAACAACAAGCACTACTAACTAGACCCCCCAACACACAGGGATAGTCACAAAATGAGCCAATTAGCCAGCCACCTTTACTAGCCCAACCTATACCAAATCCATGAAATAAACAGGGAGCATCTATTTACATGACAAAACAAGAAAATATAGCTGGTATCAATGCTATAAATTCCAATAATCTCTAGCTATGTTCTGGGAAAGCACTTCCAAGACCATCTCCCCCAATTATAGTTGAAGTAACCAATGATGTGGAACTTGAAAATCCATCCACTCAACTTTAGGAGGAGATTACTATCGAAACTATGCTAAAAGAACCATCCTTAGGTAACTCCAAAGTTCCTCTTAAAGGAATAGCTCCGGAGAACACCTCTAGAACCACTTTTGTTAAGAACTCTGGAGATAGAAAAACTAGCACCATACCCAGGATGACTCAAACAACATGTCCCTCAGAAAATGGTCCTACAAAATCAAGTCCAACCTACCATGGAATCAGAACTTCTACAAGAAATCAGACAATTGAACATTGAAATTCCACTCCTACAAGAAATTAGAGATGTGCCTAAACTGAACCAATTCATCAAACAACATTGTGTTAAAACCCAGGGTAGAAAGAAAAAATTTCCTGCTACCATCTAGGTGGAAGGGAAAGTAGTAGACATCCTAATGGGAGAAATACTTCTCCCAAAATATGGAGACCCTGGGAACCCTGTCATAAGTGTCTATATCTCAGGGGTGGAAATATCTAATGTTTTGGTTGATTTGGGAGCAGCAATAAATGTAAAGATGGTGTACATCCTAGACAAATTAGCTTTAACAGGTGTCCATGCCACATCCACAATCCTCCAACTGGCTAACCAGTTGGTAGCAATTCCAAAAGGGGTGTTAACTGATGTCTCACTTGTGGTAGAGTCATGGGAATTCCCAGTAGACTTTCTGATATTAGAACCTAGAAACCAGCAAAATGCATACCCATTGATATTGGGAGAGCCATGGCTAGCTACAACAGCAGCATCTATTGATTGTCAAATAGGGGATATGGTCATTTCCAATGGAATAGATTTGAAGAAAATTTCTTTATACCCTCCAGCGAAACCATCAATACATTATTCAGGAAAAGTGTGGGTAGATGAGCTAAATAACATGGAAAACAATGCCTCAGTAGCTATGGTTACCATCAAGGAACATTTGGGTGAGTTAGAAGAAGAAATCAATTATGATACAATAGAAGATATCACCCATATTCTTATTAACAAAGATATAATGAAACTAGCCCAAGATTCAAAAATAGAATTTCTCACTGCTACTCATTATACCCTAGCAAACATTATCCCTTGTGGAGGGACCTTTTATAGAGACTTAACAACATTCCATATGTTTCTCCCACATTCTTGTCCCCTCAATACTATGACTCCAAGATATGGATTGAGGACATCTATGGATCAGATTATAAAATAGATTATGATTTTACCTAGGAAAACACTGAATACCAATACCCAGTTAGCATAAAAATAGGAAGAAACACTTCTCAAACTCCTAGTCTCCCATTCAATAGCTTTTGCTTGGGAAAACCAAGATATGAAGGGAATCCCTCTTGAGATTTGTACTCATCATAGATACACTGGAGATGTCAAACCTGTCAGACGATCCCAAAGAAGATTAAATCCTTCTTTAAAATATATTGTTAAGACTGAGATAGAGAAATTGCTGCAAGCAGGGTTCATATATCCAATCTCAGACAGTCAATGGGTCTCACCCCTAGTCATAGTACCTAAAAAGAATGGGAAGTGGAGAGTGTTATTAACTATAGAGAACTAAACAAAGCCACAAAGAAGGACTACTTTCTTTTACCATTCATTGACCAAGTGCTAGACAACCTTGTAGGGAAAAAGTACTTCTTGTTTCTGGATGGGTTTAGTGGATATAACCAAATTCAAGTAGCATTTCAAGATCAGGATTAAACAACTTTCACTTGTTCTTGGTGAACTTTCACCTACAAAGTTCTTCCATTTGGATTATGTAACGCTCCAGCTACATTTTAGAGGCTTGTTTTAGCCATTTTTACTGAATTAGCTAATGAGTGTATGGAAGTCTATATGGATGAATTTACTGTGTATGGAAACAACTTTAAAGAAGCTCTCATAAACCTAGAGAAGGTGCTACAATGTTGTGAAAAAAGCTGACTATCCCTGAGCCATGAAAAATGCTTTATAATGGTAGAGGAGGGAATTATATTGGGACATCACATCTCATTAAAAGGGATGAAAGTAGACCAAAACAAAATAGAAGTGATAAAACAACTACCCTCACCTAAAAACCAGATAGATGTTAGAATTTTTCTAGGTCATGTAGGTTACTATAGGAGATTTATAGAAAATTTCAGCAGAATAGTTGCTCCTATGTTTTCCCTACTTACTAAGGACACCAACTTCTCATGGACAAAATATTGTCAATCAACATTTGAAACCCTTAAAGAGAAACTTGCTGTCACACCTATTTTGAGAGGGCCCAATTGGATTCTACCATTTCACATACAAAATGATGCTTCAAATGAGTCTATTGGGGCAATCCTAGGACATAAATAGGAGGGAGAAGGTATGCATGCCATCTACTACATTAGTAAAAACCTTACCTCTGTAGAAAGAAACTATACCACAATCGAAAAAGAATTCTTGGCAATCATATATGCTATAATCAAATTTAGGCATTATATCACCGGATACAAAATATTTGTACATACTAATAATGCAGCTATCAAATACTTAATGAACAAACTGGTAGTGGGTGCAAGGATAATTAGATGGCTATTGCTATTGCACGAATTTGACATTACCATAGTTGATAATCTAGGGAAATTTAATTTGGTTGCTGACTTTTTGTCAAGATTACATACAGGTGGAGAAAACCAACCAGTGGAGGATAAATTTCCAGATGTACATCTTTTTTCTATCTCCTCTACTGTACCTTGGTTTGCAAACATAGCTAATCTCTTAGCTACAGGATTGTTTCCATCTCATTTCACCTCAAAACAAAAGAAGCGATTGGTAAAAGAAATCTTATCTTACAAATGGTTAAATGGTTTACTATTTAAGTGTGGTCCTGATTTTATTTTACACAGGTGTTTAAGAGCTAATGAAATTTTTGATGTCTTAATGGTATGTCCTGATGAACCATCTGGTGGGCATTATTCCTCACACAGAACCATTCACAAGATTCTAGGAGCTGGTTACTATTGGCCCTCTCTTCATAAGGATACCAAGAAGTATGTGCAGTAGTGTGATCAGTGCCAAAGGATGAGACAACCAACCTTTACCCAAGAAATACCACTTCATCCTCAGGTACTGCTGGAACCATTTGAGAAATGGGGTCTAGACTTTGTGGGACCAATTTCTCCACCATCTTCAGGTAAAGAATACATTCTGGTATGCACAAACTATGTAACTAAATGGGTAGAGGTTCAAGCATTGCAATTTGCAAGAGAAGAAAAAGTTGTTGATTTCCTCTATAATAGAATCTTCTTAAGGTTTGGAGCCCCAAGATCAATAGTTTCAGACAGAGAACCCCAATTCACTTCTCAGGTAATCAAAACATTCACAAATCTATATCAAGTTAAAGACATGAAATCTTCACCTTACCACCCCTAAGCTAATGGGTAGGTAGAAGTGACTAACAGGGAGCTGGAAGATATCCTAACAAGGACAGTGGCCATGAATAGAAAGGATTGGGCTAGTAGGTTACCTGAAGTAGTTTGGGCTTACAATACCACTTGGAAGTCCACAACCAAGTTCTCACCATATGAATTAGTTTATGGGAAGAAACCCATTCTATTTATAGAATTCAAATTGCAGACACTCAAAACTTTATTAGATATTGGCCTACCATTGTCTATAGCACAACAGAACATGATCCTTGAACTCAATTAGTTGGATGAAATCCAGACAGAAGCCATACGACAAATAGAACTTGTTCAATATCAAAGGAAACAATGGCATGACCAACACATTAAAAGGAGGACATTTCATCAGGGTGATTGGGTTCTCCTATATGATTCTAAGTTTAAGGAGTTCAAAGGGAAGTTACAAACTCACTGGATGGGCCCTTATCAAATAAGGGAAGTTTATAAAAATGGAATGGTTTTGCTAGCACCCATTGATGGAAGCACATTTCATTCTTAGTAAATGGCCACAGAATTCGACTCTATACAAGGACATCAACTAAGGAGGAATTTACCAAGGACTTGTGCTTGTGACATGGGTCACAACCTCTATCATAGATTGAAATATTCAAGGACAATTAAAAAAGGTTGAAAACTAGCAAATGGAAACCTTTTACAAAAAAAAGAAGATTGAAAACTAGCAAATGACAGCCTTTTTTAAAAAAGAAAAAGAGTAAGATGGAAAACCAGTAAATGGATGTCTTTCTTGACCAAGGGGATTGAAAACCAGTAAATGGTAGTTCCCTTCTTCTTGTAGGATTTTAGTAATTGATCTACAGAGCCAATCAAGCACCAGGAGCCACTAAGACACATCTCCGTTGCAATCTAGGAGCACCTCTGGTGCTTCACAAATAAGGAATCATTTTAAGGAATACGAGGAAGGAGGGGACCCACCTTTCTAGGTATCAAAGTGGGGACATCATATAATGAGGTCAGCATGACTCATCCTCCACTTTTTGAAATAAATGAGGGTGAGGTCAGCGCACACATTGTTAGCAATCAAAAAGATAATTGCTATTGCATGCACAAGTCATCACGGATATCTCTTCTGACGTCACTTGATAGCATGTCATTTCCAAATCTACTCAGTGGGAAAGATTTCAAGCCATGTGACAATGAAGATGTTGATGCCAATCCAAGCCATGAAGGGGTTGTTCACGTGCCAGGTCACATCAAACCTCATCAAAGCCGCAATGTATCAACCAAGTACATTGGGCCGTCATCACGAAAAGTGGTCCAGGTAATTCATTCATATTAAGTTAATTATTATTGTCTTATCATTTCTATTTTTAGGTGTAATTACTTCGACACATGTCCCTACCATTATTTCGATTTTAACTCATACATGCCACTTTCATTGCCACACCGTCAACCTTTCTCTAGAGTGTCATATCACGCCCTGCAATGATGATTGAATAATCAATTCAAAACTAATTACAAGCCACCTTCCCATAATCTAAGCAGTTGAAATTAACGGATACCAAATCCAGTTCAAAAATTGTAGAATTTCCCAAAACCTCAAAGGTAATCTTCAAGTTTTACTACCATAGTCTTTCATAAGGTAAAAAGAAAAAGGGAAAAAACTATAGAGGAAATCAAGAGAAGGTTCAACTAGAGGAGGTGAAATAAGATAGGAAGATGGGGGTGAAAAAGAAGTCAGAGCCAGAGAGTGTAACAGGTCTACTGCAAGACCAAGCTGCAGCAAACATCTTAAGGAATGCTGGGTGGTTGGAATTTTTAGATAAGTTTGAAGGATTTCAGGAGGATATTGTAGATGATTTCCTATGCATCTTGAAAATTAATCAAACTATAGTGAGAGGGATTCAAATCAATGTCTCGTCCACCATTGTCAGCCATATTTTAGGGCTATCGGAACAAGGTGAGAGGTTCTACATCTAAAAACCCTGTACACTAATTTGAGTAAAATTTTCTTTGAAGAAGGTGAACCTAAAATACAATTACATTTAAGCAAAAATGAAATCAAAGGAATTGTTAGGACCTCACTTCCACAACCATGGCAATCTCTAGCTATGTGGTTAATGAAATATTTTACATGTGATGGGTAATTCTCTATAGTTTTAGGACCAATCATGAAAATGTTAATTTTTCTGAGGCATGGGCATGCCCATCCAAAATTTAGCATAAATATCCCAAATTTTTTGTATTTTTCTATTATAGCCCTAGCAGACAAGTATCAAAAGGGGAAGGGTCCCATGAAAAACCATAGCCTCATTTTCTTGATTGTAAAACATCACTTCTTGTCCCAAGCTGATGGAGAGGCTTTATGTTAGATATTTTTAGAAAATAAACCACAGGATAGGACACTAGTCAGGGCACATGGTATAGATGAGACTTCCTCTGCTCAACAAGATGAGGAGGCAATGCTTTCTACCTCCTCCCCAGCTACTAAAAAGGACAAGAGAAAGAAACAAACAATGGAGGAAACACCAACACCTACCCCTGTTACTAACAACAAAAGAAAAGGGAAAGAAGTTTTGGGAGAAGCCTTAGCTACCACAGAACAACTAAAAGAACCTATTATAGAGCAACTCTTCCATATGACCCACTCAGCAAAATGAAAGATAACCTTGGCTGAAGAGTCCATTCCAGCCAAGGAAATAGGGGAAGTTGTCATTATGGAAGAAGAAATTACACTGGCCTCTACCTAGACTTTTGGCCACAAGAAGCAAAGGAAAGGAACATGGCAGAGTAAGAAAGCAAAAAGGACTCCAAAGACACCTAAGTCTAGTAGACATTACAAGGCCGAGGAAAAATCTGATGATTCAGATGAAGTCCCTCTGGTTAGGAAAAGAAAACAAAGAAAAGTAGTTAAGGGAGCTCCCCCAGAGTCACATGTTCATCTGAGGTCTCAGACTCTAGAGCCACACCATTCCCAAGATTTGGAGATAGTAGATAAAGAAACCTTCATGATTTCTTCATACTCTGAGGATAATGCACCTGCTTCAGAGACACAAGCTCCATCAGTGCTATGGAGAAGCCAGAGAAAGAGACAGCCTACTTAGGCTGAGCAAGATACTGCTCTCTTAGTTGAGGTCCTCATGGGCTTCCAAACTTCCATGGTTGAGGATAGACCTTCATCAGCCCCAACATTTGTAGAAGTAAACCAAGAGGAAGTTCAGGATAAGGAGACTTCATGGGAAGATGACAAGGAACAAGATGATGTAGTTGACAATGTGGAGCAGAAGGCCATTGAAACCCCTGATGAGGAAAGAGTAGAAGAGGGAGAAATAGGGAGTTACTCTCACCCCTCTGATTAAGAGGATATAGAGGTTCCAAGAGAACAACAGCTGTTAGAGGAAATTGATAATCTAAAGAGACTGTTGTGGGAGAAAAACTTAATCATCACTGATCTCAAAAAGGTCATGAAAGAGAAAGAAATGGAACAAAAGTAGATAGTTGAAGGGATGCAAGTAGAACTCAAGGACAAACAAAAGATAATTCAGGAGAAAGAGGTGGAAATCAGAGAAAAAGAAGAGGAAGCAGCACAAAATATCAGAGAAAAAGAAGAGGAAGTAGCACAAAATGTCAGAGAAAAAGAAGAGGAAGCAACACAACATATTTCTGATGTTGTGAAAGCTAGAGACAATAGTCTCACATTAATTGCAGCACTCATTGAAAAGACAAAAAGTCAAGCCAAACAGTTGACATGGGCCAATAACAAGATAGATGATCAGGAAGAACACATTCATGAGCTGACCAACGTAGTTGCAACCATGGAACAAGGGATTCAAACAAACAAATACGTAGGGGTGGTTCCAATAGACATCCCTAAGGCCCAATTTTATTGGGCAAGAAGATGTTAGGAATATGAGGAATCCAAGCCAATGCTACAACTGCAAAGAGCAATGACTACCATGTCACAAAAAGTACAAACCTTAGAGGAAAAGGTCATCCAGGTAGCCACCATTTCAGCTGAAATCATATCTTGTAGACCTCCCAGTGGTAGTTATGCTCTATTTTTACAAGAACAAATCCTCCAGAGGAAGATATCATTGATTTTGTCTGACTTAACTAAGGACATACAAACTAATCCAAGCTTCATCGAGGCATACATGAAAGGTCTTGATGAGGATAAGGATTTCCTATGTGAGTTGTATTTGCATGGTTTTTGCATCAACGATCATACTTTCTTTATCAACTACTTTGTGGGGGAATGCTAACTTAGGGCATTCATGTCACTAATGAGAAATCATCAGATTTGGAATGAAAGGATGGAAGCTTACACAAAGAAGGATGCAGAAACAAGCCTCTTCCTTAGAAGGGAATGTCTAAATCCCAAGGCTTTTGAGATTCATTTCAGGCTAAACATTTACTCCCCAGAAGGTAGGACAAAGATTTTGCCTCTATATATCAAAAACATCTGTAGGAATGTGCTATTAATTTTGGTTTCCTCATGAACAATTTATCCAATCAAATGCTTCCAATGGCAAAGAGAAGATGGAATACTTTAACTACAGAACAAAAGATGAGAGAAATAGTGTCCCTTGCCAACCTAAGGATGTTTATGAGGAAAGCTAGAGCAGTGTCCAAATTGATGGACCAATACAAACAAGATTGGATAGGTGGCTGTTTCAGACCTCCTCTCATTATTGAGCCTCTGCCTATATGGGTGGAATAGATGGAAGATGCCAGATTTCAAGAATCACTGAGGCAGGTTGAGAAGTTCAGGGGGAATGGCAATACAAATAACACTACTTGGTCCACATATGCAAACAATTTCAATTTGAATGATAGAATATTCTACCTAAATAAGTCCAGGTTATGAAGAGTAGGACTTGCTAACCTTCAAGTTCGGGGGCATGATGAGTGCCAGGTAGTACCTAAAATAATATACCCTTTTTACCTCTCTTTTCCATCCTTCTTATTCTGTTGTCCTGGTAATTGCACCATAGTAGAATGATAAGGTTTGTTCTAATTACATTAATGAGAGATGAATTACCAAAAGTCATGATTTTTGATTGAAGGACTAATGTGTAGCAAATTAATGGAAATATCCAAAAATTCTCTCTTTTTGCATCTATAGGTGTAGTTGTATAGGCAAAGGCAATCTTGAGCATCTCTGGAGATGGTCTTAACAGTCTCCGGAGCTGACATGCGGGATACTACACCAGACTCCAATTCTTTTCCAATATGATTGGAGGTATTTCAAAATAGGAGGACCAAGGGTGGATCATCTCTGGAGTTGGACAGAAGTCATAAGCACATCTCTGGAGCTCCAAACAAAAGCACATGTCTTTGAAGCCCTCCTTAAGACATTGCAAAGTTTCCAGCACCACTATTAGTCAACACTTCTGGGGGCAATTGGAGTGCTCTGGGGATTACTCAGCCAACACCTGAATGATCAGGTGAAGACTCTAGTTGACTGCTAGAGGTCTAATTCCTCTTTTATTGATTTTGCATGAGTTCCCAAAAGACTTATTAAATACCAATATTTTCAGGGCCTCGCTGCCTAGTTGTTATTTAAACTAAGACTTCAGATTTAGTGAGACTGCTGTACCACTAAAATCTATTTCAGTTGCATGATTTTACTCTGCAGTTAAACAATTGATAGAATAAGAGATTGATTCTATCTCATAGATAAACTGATAGTTGGAGTAGAGTGATATCTCATCTCTTGATTTGATATATAGATATATAAGGTATGTTGGCAAGAGACACTATATGGATTCATGATTGTTGTCATTGATGGCAACAAAGGTCATCCCACATATCCGCAAGTCATGATGTGTCTCTACTGGAAGTCAGAATAAAGATTGTTGTGGTCCGGTGAACAAGAACAGAGAATGTGGCAAGGTCCGACAGATTGATCCGGATCTCTCAGAGGAAGTGTCTTGGTGCAGTGCGGATTTGGGGAAGTCAAGAGGACTACCTTGAGTGGTATATTCCAAGGATTTAGCCTCCGGTGATGGACAAGGAAAAAGATATGAATAGTTGAGTACCAGATTCCTAAGAGACAGTGAAAACAGAGGAAGAACTGACTGACAGAGTATCAGACTACTTTCCGGATGTGTTACTGTTGATGATAAAGGTTGTGAAGGCATGAATCATGTTTGGCCGACATGATTAATGATATCTACAAGTATATGCTTGATCCGCATTGCTTGGTGAGCAAGGATTCAGCCGACAGAACAAAGTTTGTAAGAAACTAGACTGTTCCGGATGCCGACTAGAAAGGTGATGAAATTACTTGTGCGGATATATATAGAGGATGGAATTAGTTGTGAAGGGCGTGAATGAATTAACATATATGCGAATAAGTCCAGAACAGAGCAGAAGTAGCAAGAAAGATCCGGTATGTGAAAGGATGGCAGAATAAAGAACAGAGGAAAGATGAAGTGCAGCAGATCAGTGTACTGAGCCTAACCAGAACTGAACTCCAGCATATGCAGATGCTTCCAATCAGTTCAAGACTATGATTCTTATCACTCTGTAGACAGTGTGTCTTCTTGTAGGTAGTGGGCCTCTTGTGAGCAGTGTGCTCGGGCAGTGAGCCCTAATTGGCAAGTGCCATTTTGTAATTTCCTATTCTTCTAACAGAGAATAATTTTTGGGTTAATCACCCCGTGGTTTTCTCCCTTAACAGGGTTTCCACGTCAAAAATACTGTGTCATGTGTTTCTTATTTCATGGTAATGTTTTTGTGTTTGATTCAATGTTGCATTAATTAATAAGAAAGTTCAGAAAGAGAAATAATTAGGATAACTGATTCACCCCCCCCCTCTCAGTTATCAACAATTGGTATCAGAGCTAAGTTCCTCCTAATAGAGCCTAACAGCTTGAGGAAGATCTGGGAGTTCAAATGGATGCATATGGTTTAAGGGAGAAACTCAAGACTGCCCTTGAGGATCTTGAACAGTCAAATTCTGAAGTCAATGAATTAAAAGAAAGACTCAAACAGGCTGATGAATTCATGAGAGAATTAAAAGACAAATTAAGTCTCTCTATGAAAAAGAGAAAGGAGCTGCTCCAACAGTTGGCAAGACAAAGTGAAGAAAGCAATACAAATGAAGAATTGACTGAGCAAACCAAGTTATGTGAAAAGTTATCAAAAGAAGTCATTATGTTAAGACATGAAATGGAATCAGGAACTATAAAGTTTACTCAAGAGATTGAAGAAAAAAGAAAGGCTGAAGACAATCTAAAACAATCTCTTAAAGAAAAATCAGAAGAATGCCACCAGATGGACAGGATTATCAGACATCTTGAATCTGATCTTGAAGATGCCAAAGATAATGAAGAAAAACTTGAGGATCAAATTGCCTCTCTCAAAAGAGACCTTCAAACAGCAAATGAATATAAAGAGAAATTCAAGATAAGTTCTGCTCAACTTGAAGTTCTTCTTGGAAGTCAAAAAGGGACAGATGACAAGTATGGTTTGGGATATGAGAAAGGAGAAAGCTCCAGATCCGGTCAAAAGAATTTTGCATCAGAAAATCCAAGGAGCAGGCCTAGAAGACCTCCGGTAAGACAGCCAAATGCTCAAAGATATCCATCTTTCAATGGATACTGCCACAGCTGCAACCACTTTGGTCACAAAGCTAATCAGTGCAGAAAGAGAATGAATCAGATTAATTCATCCTTCTCCGGACAGTGCTTCAACTGCAAAAGGTATGGACACAAATCCCATGAATACAGAAATATGCAAGTAAACAAATCATTCAAAGGTAGATGCTTTACATGCAATAGAGTAGGTCATATGGCTAATCAATGCAGATCAAGAGGATATCAGTCAAATATGCAAAGAAATGTTATTTGCCAAATCTGCAATAGGTCCGGTCATAATGCTAAAGTCTGCAGAAGCAAGAATCAGGACAAAAGAGGTCCGGTGTATAATCAGAATCAAGACAAGGGTAAACAAAAGATGAATGCGGATGAAGTTAGGAATCAGATGAGCAAGATTTGGGTGAAGAAAAGTTCAGAGAATGTAGAGGTTGAATTCGCACCAGACTCTGGTGCTGATATTTCTTCCGGAAATTAAAAAGTGAGCTCTGGCTCAGGGGGAGACTCAAAGAAAATCCTGTTCCCCCATCCAATCAAGTGGTGCCGGATGTGGCACAAGATGCGGAGTAAAGGGTTTAAATATATAAGTCTTGAGATGATCCAGATAAGATTTCAGAGGTCCGCATGGAGTTATGAAGAAGCTGTGATCGATCAAGTAAGACCTGTTCCGGGAGATGCTCCGGTATGACAGAGGATTACTAAAAGGTCCGGAGAGATCCAGAAGTGCACTATCTTATTCTGCGGATTGGACAGAGTGTTTGGGATGTTCTTGTAATGTGTCACCTCGATTTATTCATGATTGAAAGATTCAGATGATATTCACAGATCAGGACTGATCCGGGATACTCCAGGCTATCCGGACAAGGCAAACCAGAATAATATAGGTGAAGCATTTATTGCAAACAGATATTAGGGTTTGCGGAGTAATATAAGGAATTTATCAAAAGTCGTTTGCTCATTCTGCACTCAAGAAGAAGTGAAAAGTGGAGCTCTGCAACAAGATTCATCAAGCACACCAAGGATCTCCTGCCGAAGTCATTGCATAAAGAAATCAATCCAACCACTCCGTGCAAACTGAAGGCGCATAAGGTATTCTCCGTTTTTCATTATCTCACTGCAAATCTTTGAAGAATGGCTACTCCAAATATAGTTAAGATCTCTGATAGACCTCGCCCCACATTCAAGAAACATCCTTACAAATCATTGGAGGTAGATCCACTAGGAGCCTTCTCTAGTGTTCCTCATGGTGTATTGCATACGGAAGATATTAGGGTTTACATCCATGCGAATCTTGAAGACTTTGGAGAATCAAAACTGATGGATATCTATCACAAACAATTGATAGATGACTCCTTTGAGATCAAACCTCAGTACAAAGCCATCCGGGACAAACACTTTGCACAGTGCATTCATTTCCCCTATTTTGAAGAAGATGAATGGGTCCGGTATGTACTAAGTAGAGTACATGACAACTTCCTATTGTTGAACCAGCCCTTCAAGATCACCAAAGATGCAATTAGGGCTGTAACCGGTCTGCACTCATCCGGTGGATTACCTGTTCTCAAGTCTGTCAAAAATCAGACAGTTAGTGATGCAACTGGATCCAAGTTTGACAAGAGAGCTATGACAGTTGATGACATCACTGAACCGGATGTCAAATTTGCAGCTATGATAATTGGTTACAAAATCTATCACTCCAGTAGGGAAAATTCAGTACCGGGAACTGCAATCTACACAGCTTATCAAATGTTAAAGGAGAATGTAGACTATGACTTGTGTGAGCTTCTTGTGAACCAACTCTTTGAAAATCTGCAGAAGATCAAGAAGGACAAGAAAAACTCCTTCAAGTATGGCAATCTGATCCTTTGTCTCTTCTTCTACTACATGAATGAGCTTCCCAGATCCAGTGGATGGATATGGCAGAATGACAGACCGGTTGCCATCCAAATCAGAGACTATTTGCATGGACTTGGGGATGCTAAAGCAAGGAATACAGCTCTATGGGGATACTTCAAGAACTTCCAAAGCATGATGCATGCAAGAGAAAGAATACCCCAATCCCTTGTTGAAAAGTACAAAGACACAGTATGCTTCATGGTAGAAACAGATCAGTGTCTAATGGAGGTAGTGGAGCCAAGGACTGTCTAGATCATGCCCATGGGGTATGAAGTGGATGAACAGATAGTAGAGCTGCATGTTCAACACATGCTAAGCCAGCCCAAAGATCCTAAGGCAGAAAGGTTTGGAACCTTTGAGGAACTGAGTGTAAAGATACATGTAGAACTCAGGGAACCGGAGATAAAGAGGAAGGTAAGAAAAGAAGTTGAGCATATTGCTCAAGGCCTAGGCATCTCAAAAGAGGCACTTGATGCCAGCCGGGAAAAGAGGAGGAAGGCTGAGGAAGAAGAGAAAAGTAAAGAAAGTGTTCCGGTTGAAACTCCCACCCGGACCAGATCATCAAAGAGATCTGCACCTCCCACAACCAAAAGTTCAAAACCGGAAGTCCAGGCATCCGGTAAAAGATCCAAGACAAAAGCCACAAGGGCTTATGAAAGCCAACAGGATGAAGAGGAAACAAAGTCAGATGAGGGAGTAAAAGAAATAAAGAAGCAGAAGAAGAAAGGATCTGGTAAACCATCCACAGGCCAAGACAAGGATGAAATGGCAGAGGTATCTGTTGAAAAGCCCACTCTGTCTCTAGAGAGTGTAATCAAGTCGGTCACGATAGATGGAAACCTTCAACCAATGACTGAATTTTATGATGACTACAATGAGGCTGACCAAAAGATTCTACAGGAAGCCACAGTCAAATATCTGAACATATACAATAAGGCTTTCATTGAGATCATATCTCTTATTCCTAAAAGCCTAGAAAAGGAATTAGAAATAAGAAAGAATAATGCTCATGCAAAAGATCTTGAGATCCGGGAGCAGATAGCTATTCAGCTATATCCTCAAATTGATCCCAAGACAATGAACATTATCTTCAAAGACTGCAAAGATGAGTTCAGAAGTAAAGCCAGGATGAATCAACTCATGCTTGGTGAGACTGACAAAGTGGCCCAAGAGACAGAAGAGATCCTCCGGAAGGCCTTCAAAAGGTTCAATCTTCCTGTTGTAGAGGACTTGGGTGCAGAAACAGCTGCGGATTTGGAATCATCTGTTCCAGAAGAAGTGGGCCCTGAACAGACAAACATCTCTCCTCCGGTTTCCCCTACAGTCTCCGGATCCAAAGAAGAAGAGAAATTACAGGAGAAGGAAGCAGGGGTGAAAGATAAAGAGGTTGACAGTTCCAAGACTGCAGAAGAAAAGAAACATCTGTCTCCGGCAAGAGACACTGCACAAACTGTTCAACAATTTTTGAGCAAAGCCACTATAGAAATTGATGAACCAGACCTACTCAAAGGACCATTAGATTTTGACTCTTTGTCACCGGTGCAAACAATGAAAATAGCCTCATTTGCAAATGAGAAAGTCAAAGAGAAGCTGCTGAAATCTCACATGGAAGACTGTGAGCTTATGGAGGTAGCATCTGGAGTGCTAGAAAAGATCATGCCATCCTTTCAAAAGGATCCCACAGCCTCCTCTTCCGGTAATCTCAAAACCTTAGTCAGCAGTGTTAGTACACATTTTGAATCTCTAGAAAAATCTGCTGAAGAAAAGGTCCGGAAGGAATTTTTGGATAAAAGATTTTCAGAAGTATTAGAATTAATCTCTAAAGATAGGAAGATTGTGAGTATTGGAATAAAGAGCTTAGAGAATGCTCTTAAGGATGGCGGTGACATTTACAAATTTTGTATATCCTGGTCAAAGGCGACATCAGCAATTGATAAGAAAATAAAAGAGGAACAGGACAAGCTACAAAGCTTATCTCAAAGTTTTGATCCTCTCTCTTCCTCCATAATAAATCAAGAATGTCAGACTATTGCAGTCTTGAATGAAATAAAGAATCTTGAGAAGGAAAGGAAGAATATCACTAACCGGATGGGAGAACTTAGAAGGATTATAATCCCTAAGTTGGAAACTATGCATGAGGCCATCAGTGATGCTCAGACCACCGCCCAAACAAATGATCCGACAGATCTCAAGCGGGCAGAAGCTTTTGCATTTTTGTTGAGTGGTCACATTTCAATTTTGGATAGAATGAAGCAAAGTTGGGCTACAGAAATGATCCAATTGCAGACATCCTTTGCAGACATTCTTCAGTATATGTGAGTATGTAAATATGCGGCTATGTATAGAAAATTTTTGAAAATTTTGGTGTGCGGACCCTACCCTTTTCCATTGATGTCAAAGGGGGAGTGAGGAGTAGTGAAAAATGAGGAATTCAACTAAGGGGGAGTTCCGAAAATTGTATATAAAGACAGAGCATCAGCAAAGGGGGAGCATAGTGTAAACACTTAGTCATTTTTCACTAAGTGTTGCCATCAATGCCAAAGGGGGAGATTGTTGGCAAGAGACACTATATGGATTCATGATTGGTGTCATTGATGGCAACAAAGGTCATCCCACATATCTGCAAGTCATGATGTGTCTCTACCGGAAGTCAGAATAAAGATTGTTGTGGTCCGGTGAACAAGAACAGAGCATGTGGCAAGGTCCGACAGATTGATCCGGATCTCTCAGAGGAAGTGTCTTGGTGCAGTGCGGATTTGGGGAAGTCAAGAGGACTACCTTGAGTGGTATATTCCAAGGATTTAGCCTCCGGTGATGGACAAGGAAAAAGATATGAATAGTTGAGTACTGGATTCCTGAGAGACAGTGAAAACAGAGGAAGAACTGACTGACAGAGTATCAAACTACTTTCCGGATGTGTTACTGTTGATGATAAAGGTTGTGAAGGCATGAATCATGTTTGGCCGACATGATTAATGATATCTACAAGTATATGCTTGATCCGCATTGCTTGGTGAGCAAGGATTCAGCCGACAGAACAAAGTTTGTAAGAAACTAGACTGTTCCGGATGCCGACTAGAAAGGTGATGAAATTACTTGTGCGGATATATATAGAGGATGGATTTAGTTGTGAAGGGCGTGAATGAATTAAGATATATGCAAATAAGTCCAGAACAGAGTAGAAGTAGCAAGAAAGATCCGGTATGTGAAAGGATGGCAGAATAAAGAACAGAGGAAAGATGAAGTGCAGCAGATCAGTGTACTGAGCCTAACCGGAACTGAACTCCAGCATATGCAGATGCTTCCAATCAGTTCAAGACTGTGATTCTTATCACTCTGTAGACAGTGTGTCTTCTTGTAGGCAGTGGGCCTCTTGTGAGCAGTGTGCTCGGGCAGTGAGCCCTAATTGGCAAGTGCCATTTTGTAATTTCCTATTCTTCTAACAGAGAATAATTTTTGGGTTAATCACCCCGTGGTTTTCTCCCTTAACAGGGTTTCCACGTCAAAAATACTGTGTCATGTGTTTCTTATTTCATGGTAATGTTTTTGTGTTTGATTCAATGCTGCATTAATTAATAAGAAAGTTCAGAAAGAGAAATAATTAGGATAACTGATTCACCCCCCCCTCTCAGTTATCAACAAGGTAGAAGTAGGATGGAGATGATTATCATTGAAATGTTGTAATCTCAATTTTTTTGAGATTGGATATATTTTCTAAATACAAAGCATACTGATGAAATTAGTGTTGATGTGTAAAATTGCGCAGGTTCCAACACCAACATGGGAAGTTTCAAGAATGTGGGACTCACTACTTGAAACAACCTCTAGATTTTAAAGAAGCTGGCTCTTCCTATTTTAATGGGGTTTTGAGTAAAGGGTAGAAGAAGAAACAAGATTACAGATACAATAAGTAAATCTAAACCTATGGTGATGCACTTGAATGAAAAGTATTTCCTTAACTAGCACAATGAAGAGATTCTTAAGATTTAGCTATATCGAAGAGAAAATGTTGCATGATCAACATAAACAGATTGTAAATGAATTAAAGATCAAAGGCTAAACTTAGAAGATTTATGTAAAGACACATATGACATCAGCAATGGCATAGAATAGAGCTTCTTTCATTAATAGTTCAACAAATACAAAAGGCACATTGACATGCACATGTATATTAGCCTTCTTATTAGAAATAGCTAAACTAAGGCAAAATGATACAATTTGGTCATAGCAAGATCTCTAAAATTTCAAGTCAATTCTTGATAATAATGATTACAATATCTCCCTGTATATATAGCCATGAAATTTGGCTCAAGACTACCTGCAACTACCAAGAATCCTCAACGACATCAATAGAACCGAAGTTAACTGAGATCTTCTGAATCTGCAACTACCCTTTCCTGCATGCTCATTGGCTGAGCAATAAAATATGTGGCAAACTAACTATATTTCTGTTAAGACACGTGGCAGCATCCACGGGCTTAAATGGCTTAAAAAATGTAACACATGGTAGCTTCCGCTTCTCTTAACTTCTTCCCCTTCTTCTTAACAAGGCACACAAAATAGCACCACTTGTCGTGATCTGCAAGACCTTGAAACATGATACGTGGCGCTATCTGCTGTTACACTGAGACACCTAGCATCCTCTAGAAATACTAAAAGCTTTTATCTTTATGCTCTAAGTAATTTGTAGCTATGACACTTGGCACTTTCAGCAACATTTAGAAAATAAGACATTATTAATGGGACCTGCCACATATGCCTCTTTAATTCTTGCACAAAGAAACAATACTGTGACACATGGTGCCTCCCTCTTAAAGAAAAATTGGAAACGTGGCGCCCTTTGTAACAACATTAACTTTATGAAAAGGTCCTGAGGAACCCCACGAAGATGACACTTCTCACGCTTCGGTAGCAACTGAAAATCATAAGATAATGTACATGTCTTCACCCGAAAGCATAAAAAAGAAAGTAGTTCAACCCTCCGCTTTCGCCATGTGCCACACTTCGGTACAATCTATAAATTATGTTTCAATATTATGGGCCCACCACATACGCCGGTACTCTAAAAGCTTTGTCAAAAGGATATACACGTGGCATCTTCCACACATACTATAAAAGGACACTCGGCATAACCCGTAAGTTTGCATTATCAAAAGATTTTTTTTGTCATGGCCTCCAGTATCAACACATGGCACAACCCACAACAAGCATGAAACTTAAATAAAAGAAACACCGCTATAGATACGTGGCACACTCCACAGCAACATAGAAGAGAAGCATAGGGAAGAAACACACGGTAGCTTCCGCTTAACACTGTTTCTCCATAATAACATGACACATGGCGCGATCCACGCATGAGAAACATATAGCCACAGATAAGAAACAACAACTAGAAATTACTGAGACAGAAACAAATTTGAAACAAAATGTAGAGTTTTAGCTCTACAGTTCATGGTGACTACGAGGACTTCTGGGCCTGCTCAGAAAGAACTCCAAAAAGAGAAACAAAAATATACTGCCATTGTCAATGAAAACTCAATCATAAATTTTGCAATGCAGCTTGGTATATAGACCACTTTGAATCTGACAACCCCTGTCTGCTCTACAAATCCTAGAAAGCAAAATCTAAATTGATAATCTTTGTGAGAGAAAGATTGCAAAATTTGAGCAACTCACAATTGAAACTCAAGCTGAGCCATTGGAACCAACACAAATTCCACTTCTCCCACACTCATTCAGACCCTAAAAAAAGTCTAATCATTTTGTTTTGTCAACAACAAAGCCTTTATTTCATCAATCATCAACATTGTGTTATTATCTGGGAAAGGTGAAGGCAGACCCAACTGCACTAAATCTTCAATATGTTTCTTCATATTCTTGACTCCTTTGACTATATCCAAAAGTTCTTTATAATTCATGGAAGTAGAGTTGCAGCTCAAAACTTCATTCACCCTTTTTGCAGCAACCATTCTGTCACTTATACAAGCTGCAGATAGAGTTTCATCAGTTGTGTCATATAATTTCTGTAACAGAAGTTGAGAATCAGAAACCCTTAATGAAATAATAGACAATGTTACTTGCACATAGGACTCTACTTTCTCACATAATTGTTGGGCATTTAACAAGAAAGTAAGAGATGGCTTAAGCTGTATAATCTCCTTAGAGATTCTTTTCCACACAGACACATAACTCCTTTACCAAATTCAAAACCCCTGCAGTCTGTGGCCTCTGTGCCAACTCAATTGTTAGTTGTTTTGACTTTTGTTGCTCAGCCATAAACTGTGCTTGAGCTGCACTATTTAGATTTTGTTCCTTTAAAAGTGTCTGTTGTAGTTGTGATGCCTCTTGTAACTTGTCTTGATATCTTTTCTCTACGGTGGCCTTCTCCTGTCTCAAAGTAGCAACAAAAGCTTTCTCCTGTGCCAACTCAACCTTTAAGGAAGCAACTTGGGCCTGTGTCACTTGATGAATCAGTAGAGAAACGGTAGACTGTAACTCTTTATTCAAGGTGTCAATTTCTTTAACCTTGGCCTATATCTCCCAAGTTAAATTACTGCTATTAGCCTTCTCTTGAGTTAAATCAGCTTCAACTTTTTGTAGCATTTTGAACACCTTCAAATAATCAGTGGCAACTTCTGAAGTAGTTTCATTCATTAATTCAACTCGATCTTGTGGCCTGAAAAGAGACATATCCATAGCCACTGCATTCATTGCATAGTCTTGTGGCTGCATTTGCTCATTAGGTTTTATAACGTTGGGAGTCAAATGTGTGATAGTCAGACTATTGGATGGGATCAAACAAAGACTTTATATGAGCTGTAGCAGGGCTCTTATTCTCTTTCTTCATTTTCTTCTCCATTCGAGCCTCTCTGGATTTTCTAGTTGTATCAGCCTGGGCTTGGAAAGTAGGATGTGACGCAATATAGCCTCCAGCAAATGGATGACCTTGAGGCAGACCATAAGGGATGGCAGTTATTTGCTGACTAGGATCAAAATGTGGCAAAGCCCTCTTTGGCATGGATGGGGAAAATAGCGATAAGGATATGGCCTGTGAAGACATGGCCAGAGAACTGGCAATTGGGGAAAAGGTTTGTAAAGGTGCAACAAAAGTGACAGGAGACGTGGAAACTTGGGTGTTTTGGGTTGCCACTCCTAAATAAGAAGAAATAGAGGTAGGAGAGAAGAGAGAAGAAGTACTTACCTGAGCCACCGATGAGATGATTGGAGCTTGTTGTTTTTGGGGAATTGATGCTTCTTCCTCTTCTTCTTCTAGTAATATCAACCTACATATTTTCTGAGGCCTATTTGATGCCTCTTCTGGATCTTCTTCTTCAACATTAATTAATGTTTTCTGTAAAGGTGCCGCTCTGAGACCCCCCAGATGCCAAAGCTATATGGGTCTTGAGAGACGGCGATGGGACAATATCTTTTTGTTTCTCTAAAGTACTAAGAGATGGAGGCCATGGGGCTCTTGGAGCTGAAGATGATGCTTTCCCTGTTTCTTGAATTTCTTGGACCTCTATTTTTTCCTCAGCTTCTTGAGAACCCATTTGGAATATTACTCATATCTGGGCTTGAAACTGGAGATGGATGCCATTCATCCCAAATTGACTCCCATGTCTCTACATTCCCAAATGTGTGAGTGAACTTAGAAATTTCTTGTCTATATTTCCAGTAAGCTTCAATTTTCTCTGTACTCCAATCCTTATTTTTCAAAGCTTTTCTCAGCCCTGGGGTCATTTTCATTTTGGGGTCAAACTCTCGCTCTTTCACATAAAATGTTTCCTAGGACCTAGGGCCCTCATATGGTAGGTCACTCAATTCAGCATAGAATGCAGGGTCATCTTGTTTAGGGGATCTTCTATCCTCCCAGAATGGGCGTCCCTCATGAATGAATTTTGCAAAAACCTTGTTACTGAGAATCCAAGAAGCTAAGAATCTATCTGGATCATATTTCCATTTATCTTCCACAATTAGAAAACCATAGGCAGCCAACTTTCTCAATAAAAGATTTTCGGTTCCTCTAACCTCAATTGTTATTTTTTCTCTGACCCAGGGAACATCATACATCTTCTTTTTCCTCTTCTTATGTCCAAAATTATTGTCTATGATAGACACCTGACGAGCCACTTCTAAAAACATAACCCTAGGGGTCAAGACCTTTGGTAATAAAATAGGTTCTTCAGCAAAGCCATGAACTCTAATAATAGTTGTATGAGCCCCAAAGAAAAAATTACAAGGAATTGGCAAGTTGGTTAGGAAACCTTTGAGGCTCCATGTCATCCTATTTTCTACAGGCTCAGGACTCAAATGACTAAAAATAGGTGCAACAAAACATTCTGCAAATTCATAAGGGTCAGAGGTCTCTGAGAGAACATGGGTCCATGCGAACACCAGAATGGTTTTATTGCTACCAGTCTCTGGGACATACATATTTAAACGCATATATTGTTGGAAGAGACCAAAATTTTGATATAACATTAAATGGAACAGTTATGCCGAGTACCTGAAAACACAATTTTGTTAAATGTTTGTAAGCTGATCTACCATTGCTGTAGAGATTTGTTTTGCAAAATCAAGCCAATACTCCTATGACTTGTCCATAGTTTTTTAGTCTGAAAATTACTACAAGCTGCCAATCATGTACTGTAGAATCATCATACTGGCTGAAAATAAAAGCTAGCATGGAAAGGGCATCTTGAACATTGGCCTAGAATTGAGCACGACCTATGGGCAGCGAAGGCAACTAGGTATCCTCATCGCCTAAATGCATGTCAGCATTTAGAAACTTCATCTTACTATGGATGTTTGCCCATGTGCCCTGCAACTTAGAAATAGTAGGAAATGTGGCGGTTCTGTCATGCTATAAAGCCAACATATCTCTAATTGCCTTAGGGGTAATTTGAACCATAAATGGGCCACATTGAATAGAAAGAGATGGAGGGTGAAACAATTCTGCACATAGGTCAATCAATTTAGGGCACAGGTGAACATTAGGAACTAAGAACTGTGCCAATTGGGATGTCCATACTCTCATACTGAAAGTTTCCCACTGCCCCTTTGATGCATGGACAAGGCACCTTTGGTGAGCTCCCTCCCAGAAATTCTTGGTATTCTTTTTCATATGTGTGTCAAAAATATGATCAACATAATCCTTCACCTATGTTGGATCCATGCACACCCCTATTTCTAGAACCCTTGTGCTCGGATAGCTTTTACTTGGTTGTGTGGGTGCAGAAGCATAAGATTTGCTTTTCATTAATTTATCAGTTTGTTCAAAGAGCCCTAGCCCTTCCTATGGTGATTGTGGCTCAGACATTTTGGTATCTATTCTCAAAAACTTAGACACTCTTAACATAGAAAGCAAGAAGTTGTAAATGAAGCTGTACTTATTTGGAAATGCAGGCGAGGAACGAAGCTTAGATGCAGAAAGTAGAAATCGGAGGATGTAGAGTGAAAATAGCAACAAATGCAACAATCTAAGAGTTAAGAACTTAGCTTGGTGAGGAATAATGAAACAATTAATGACACATCCTACCTTATTAATGGCATTAATACCAAAAGACAGTTAGTGTATCTTTTGAAAAATCCATATTGGATGGAGCGTCAGATCCGTATTAAAAATGGTGATCCTCTAAAAAGATGGGTACTCTTTCTTGCAATTTAAGGAACTGCTAAACGACTTTGATAAATACAACTGCTAATGAAAGGGACCTCTATGCTGTAGACACGTGTTCTCAGAACACTTATTTTAAATGGTAAAAAGTGGGAAAGGAAGACAAAAGTGGGAAAAGAAATAAAAGCACCTAACTAACTATGATACATGATGAGTCTCAAGAATTAGGTAAGATGTTTCAAGAAGATCCCATTTACTGGAATTTCTTCAGGCTCTCCATCCATAGTCTCTAACTCAAACACATTTCGCTACTTACAAGAATGGATCTTAAAAGGACCTATCCATAATGATTCAAACTTGCTGTGTCGGCTTGGTTTGGCAGCTCTCTCATCCCATTTCAGTACTAGAGACTCAACTTCAAATTTTGGATTAGAAGCCTTCCTGTCAAACCATTTTTTAACAATCTGCTGATGCTTCATCACTGATTCATGTGCCTTTTCTCTCTTCTCTTGAACTTCCAACAACTTGGCGAGCATGACTTGCATTGATCTTGTTGAGTGAATATTTTGTCGCTTAGCTAACTAATGACAAAATGGTTATATCGCCATAGCAATGATGAGACTAAGTCTCTCCTCTCAACAAGGGGAGGTTCCCTCTAGATAATGAGCTCTTTCTAACAAACAACTTTTAATACTTAAATAAACTAAAACTATTCTTGGGGTGTTTCCATAACATTCCATTCTCTTTTTTCAGAATAGATGTTTCTCTCTTACAAAATAACAACTTCACAATAGATGATAATTGATAATTCTTGAACCGAGACAAACTATAGAAACACAAAGTTTTCTATCGTTTGGCTTATTTCTCACAAACAAACTTAATTGAATTCAAATGCAGCCCAAAGTATCCACTTTCACCCAATATGATATAACTAACTTGAACACAACAATTTATAGCACAAAGTCTCTAAACAATTTCATTCCCACAAACAAATACAAACTCCCGCAATGAGAAAAATAGCACAAAGTCTATTAAACCAAAACAAGAACACTCCTCTCAAATCTTAATAAACTCCATGATTCCAACAATGATTCAATATAATATAACACCAATGACATAAGAACACTGATATCATAAAACAATATGATTCAACTCAAAGTTTGATACTCAAATTGCCTTCTTCTATTGATATTCACTTGAAAAATATGATAAACATAAAAAGCTCAAAGTCTTGAAATGTTTTCCAATTTGACAAAGTTTCTTTGCAATAGAAAAAAGATAAAATTTACAATAGAGGCCCTCTTTATTTATAAGGAGGAGCCTAGAGCGAAAATAGGAAATTTACAACTACTTTCACTTATTCAACAAAAGAGTCCTATTTCACTTGGGACTTCCTTTGTCTCACATGTAATTACATTTTGGAAAATTACATGTGGATATGTCCATAACAAAATTCAAATGACATGTACAAGAAAAATAAACTAAGGCACTAGCTTCCTCCATCATTCTTCTTTAGAAAATTCTGGTACATGGCCTGTATGGCTGCCATCTTGTATGCATCTGGTTTAGCTGTATTTTCTGAGATAGTGCGGGCCCGAAGAATTGCATCCTTTACCACCTTTATTGCCTTTTCATGCTTGTCCAGATTGTCCTTCAAGTTCTCCAAAGTTGAATGTTGATCATATAGATTATCCATGGAAAGTACTGAGGGCACCTCCTCTTCGAATTTCCTTTGAACCATTTTTTTGAAGGAACTTACCATCTCCTCTACTGAGAGGAACTTATGGTCTTCACCAGTAAGGGTGTATGGAAGTTCTTCTAGCCTGTGTAGAAGTATGACATCACTATCTTCACTGGTTTCTTGAGCTTGACATAGATATTCAAGTAAACCTTTTATTATGTAGATACGATGAACCAGAGTCTCCTTGGTTTTAAGATATAATTCCCTGTTTGCAATGACCATAATGGTGATTAGATTCTTTATCTTAATCTTTTTCATATCTTTCCACTCCTCCAAGCCCTCTTCTTGATCTTGCAGCTCTTGTGAGAGTAAGTCAACCAGGTTATCCAGCTGAGCTTTAGCTTTATCCATCTTCTCTTTTCTTTCTATAGTGGTTTTTAGAAGAATACACCCTTGAGCTAACAAATGCTCCACAACATCTCCTACCACCATTCCTCTGGCTTGTGCTTTTTCAACCTTCTAGATCAGGGGATCTTCTACACTCATTGCCATGGGTTCTACAATTTCTGATGACTTTACTATCTTTCGAAGAACAACAACAAGTTGTTCTGCTTTGGCCTTATACTGTTCTTTCTCTTTTTTGACTTCATCATACTTTTCAAGCAAAGTGCTGGCAGTAGTTTGAAAATCTTCTTTTATGCCCTCATGAGTTAACTTGCCTAGCTCAACCCTTGAAATGACATAATCACTCATGTCAAAATTGTCAACTGTGGCATCTTCTGGTGGTTTAGCAATTTCTGTGTATTTGATTCCTTTCTCATTGATAAGCCTAGAAATAGTCTTAGGCTTCTTTTTCATAGTCTTTGCTTTTACAGGTAACAACTTTTCAATATCAATCTCATCAAGCGAAATAGCTTGCTTCTTCCTCTTTGGAGTATATGTAGACAACCATGGGGGAAGCACAGAAGCATCAACAACCAGAGATGAATCTACTACTTTTTTTGCCCGATCCATATTTATACTTGTTATAGTCACAATAGGACTGGTGTTGGTAAAAACCACACCTGTATCAACAACCTTTTCTAAAGCAACCAAAAGATTTTCTAAGACAAATTGTTCACCAATGTCAAAAGATGGAGAAGATAGACTTGGGATGGAACTGGAAGAATTAAAAATAGTCCCAAAACTAGTTTTACAGAAATAGGGGTATTATCAGAAGAAACAACAAAGATAGGTGAAAGAGGAACACTTGAAATCACTGGGAGACTACCAGAAACTGGAGTATGAGGAAGAGGTGTAGAAACTCGTGTTCCAGTGGGAAGATCTTTCTTAGGGGATTGAGGTGGATCACCAAGTTGTTCTTCTTCTGCATCCTCATCTTTGCCCTATTCAGTTTCATCTTCTTCATTAGATTGATCAGATACTTTTGTTTGCTGGGCATCCTTTGACTTCTAAACATTTTGTTCTTCAACCTCAACATCTTCAATCTCCATTTGATCAACATTAGTATCTTCAACACTTGATTCAGTGACATTGGAAGTTTCTACAACTTCCTTCTTCTTCCCTCCTGTGGACACAAACTTAATTTTTGGTTTGCATATCTTAGAAGAAGAAGGGGCGTCGCTCTTGTTTTTGGTTTTGTTCTCTACCTTCTAAGGAACTCTTTCAATTTAATCCCTTTACTTTCCAACCACACATTTGTGTTGGATAGGATTAGTTGAAATCTTTTCCTTATGGATGTTTCTTCTTTGATTGATCATTTCACCTCTAGAAGAGGTGAGACTTCAACATTCTCTATGTTATAGTTTGGATCTAGAACATCCCCATCATCCTCCATTCCATCTGGAATATTAGCGAGGCCCAGCTCTTCAATATGACTCAGGTGAAGTCTGCAGTAGTCTAGTTTCCTGATCTTGTTCTGTGTCCTGAGATCAGCCCAAATATCTTCAACCATTGGCACATGGAAGGTTGACTTCCTTTTGATCTTATCTTGAACCCTTCTGAAGTCAAAATGGTCTCTCTTCTTGTAAGTTCTCATAGTGACCAGTTGTAATTCAGAATCAACTATTTTTTCTTTGTTAGCTGATTGAATTGAATACCTTCCAATTTCAATGGGGAACTTTATCCCTAACTTCTTCAGCTCCATCTATTTATTGTGCACTACAATCAGCTGTTTGCATAACTCCACGAGAACAATACGATCACTAGGATACTGCGGAAGAATATAAGGGTAACTGGGATAATACCCTACCCTGAGATATGTGAAAGTATGGAATTGCAGGAACAAGCAACCAAAAGAATTCACTACCTCCCAAGCTTCATCTAAGACTCTTTTTTGAACAAGTTCATTATCCCATAGGCACATGAATACTGAAAAGAAGGCATCATTGACCCTTCAAAAATGATGAATTGATCCCTTCAGAGTAAGTTGAGGGTAATACTCATATACATGGATCAATCTCCTGTCACCAACCTGAGTCAAACCTAGAAAGCTTCTCATGCTAGCAGTAGCATAGACAAGATACAAGGTCATATAGAATTTGAATGTTGTGTTGACCTTCACCAATTGCTCATGCAATACATTACTGATCTATTCTCCCCAGAATATTCTTTGTGTACCTCAAAGAATCACCTTGATGTAAGTGTACATCCATTCTTTGAACTTGGATGAAGAGGGGAGTCCTCTAATGCGACTCAAAAGAGTAATCAAATCATAAACTTCCTCTACAAAGTCACTCCTAGGAAGATCCTTTGGCCATCTGGTCAAATTACTTCTAGGGATTTTCAACCATTTGTTATTGATGTACCTTCTTGCAGCTTCCACATCTGTATCATAATCCTTTTGACCCTGAGCAAAGTCAATTTGTCTAATGTTTATAACGGGTGGACACATGAAGATTTTGTCTAGGAATTCTGCATCCAACCTCATGATCACATTCCCTGGAGAATCTGTCACAACCCTAGTGTCCATGTTGTAATGGCTAGCAACCTAAAGAATGAACTCGAAATTATGTGCAAAAACTAGAAATGAGGCAACCAAGTGAATATTACTGTCGATGATCTTTTGCATATGCCTAGAAGGATTTGTCTGTTTTGTTCTTTCCACAAATTCTGCCATGTCCACATGTCCAATTTCTGTATCCCTAATTTTGTCAATATTTGACTATACTGCCATCACTGGAAAGACACCTTGGTACTTGTACTTCATGATCTTGGATTTGGATGGAGATGGCTTTGACATCAGCTCTGGAGAGAACTCTGAGAGAAATATCTACCACAAACACTTGCTGAGAACTACAAAAGGCCATGATCTCGCAGTTAGGGGAAAAATGGATAAACTGGGATAACCGTGATTCGATGATCATGGAAAGGAAAGCATGCATTAAAGGGCTTGAGTGTGCACAAATCAAGGTAAGAGTGAAAGTGGGCTAACAGGTCTTGAAAAGTGAATTTTCCTGGTGTTGAGAAAAAAATCAGGAAAATGTGCACGAGCGGTCAAAATGACCGCTCCTGCATTAGGAATTACTTGCACATGTGTAAAGTCGGATGTTTTAGCCTCTTGTACATGTTTGGGAAGGATTTATCATTATCATGCAAGGTTGGTGAAAAATACCCACATTGCATGTGATTTTTTTTTGGGAAGAATATTTTACATGTAGGTGCGGTCATTATGACCACCCTTACATCAGGGTATTTTTGCAACTTTCAAGGCATGTGCATGGTCGGATGATTGGGCCGCCGGTGCATATATGTTGTTAAATTGATGCATAGTCAGTGAAAAATACCGCTACTGCATCAATTTCCTTTTTTATCTCTGTAATGTTTAAAGGCGGTGATTTATACCACTTTTGCATGTTAGAAAGTTCACGGGTTAAGTTTCTTCATGTAAGGGCGGTGATTTCTGCTGCCCATACACATTGCATTGGAAGGTCACTAAAATGTATAAGCGGTAATTTCTGCCGCCTGCACATATCTCAGGGTTAACAAGGTTTTGAAGTTTAGATTCTCCCATTACGATTTACTGCATAGGGATGGCTAAAATTACTGTTCTTACGTGATAAGAAGGTTTTGGCAAGGTAAGATTAAAACATAGGGAATTTATACATACAATACAATTTAACCAACACAAACCCTACACTTAGAATCAAAACTAAGCAATTCTTCAAACATTTAAAACACAAACAAACCTCAAAAGATAAACACGAACACGAGGATGAAAAACTTACCTTTGACGAGAACCGTGAAACCCTAGGCGTTAAAATCTCCACAGTTTTGTCAGCAAGGAGTCAACACATCGACTGAGGTAAGTGACAACAGGATGAATGAAAATAAAATGGTTTTAAAACATATTAAAAAATCAAAACAAAACCTAAAAATGAAAATCAATTACCACACGAGCTAACTGAAGTAGCATTTAATACATGGTCTGTCGGCAATTTCCACCGCCCCAGCATGTAGCATGTAATGATGGCAATCTCAGCCACTTGAACATATCTCAAGAGAAAGGTTTAACATATGTGCAGGTGGTGATTTCTACCGACCTTGCATGTTAGGAATTGAAAGGGTCATGCATGAGCGGGGTTTAGGACCGCCATTGCATGTTAAAACAAAAACAAAATAAGATATACAAAAACAGAGAAAAGAACCGATTCTGCACATAATAGAACGAAAATACATGTAAGAGCAGTTGTTTGGGCCGCTATTGCATGTAGTAACAAAACTTTTCTAACACCCCAAAATGTCTAATAATTGATATTTTGGCGAGTTTACGATCACAACAAGCTTCACAATTTTTGAGAAATCATGGCAAGGGAAAGTCGTAAACTCTTCGAGGATGTTAGATGACTTTGCTCGAGATCAAGAGTACTTGTCTCATTTTGTGAACTTAGAGTGTAGGCTATGAAACAGACAAGTTTCATAGGGGTTGTCTACAAAAACGAGCATAGCTGATTTTGAGAACAACAACTAGCTCTAACTGGGGAACTTCCATCGATCAAACTTTGAAATGATCGAAGGGAGGAGAATCCAGTCTCTAAGTATCTTCATCCATGTCATTGGGCTATAGAGTCAAGCTACCAAAAAGAAAAAGACACAAAAGACTAAACAAAAACACAAAAATAAAAACACAAAACTATACAAATGTACAAGTGAACTTATCTGATACTTCAAGGATTGAAGTGTTTTAGATGTTGCCCACTGTGAGGCAACAAGAATGGTGTTCCATCCTGATACTCCAGCAAGAAGCTATTTTCACCATAGAATTGATGAATGGTGAACGAGCCTCTCCACAAGGAATTAAATTTCCCATGCATTCCTTTTGGTTCTCTCCTCTTGTCCCACAACAAGGCTTGATCTCCAATTTGAAACTCACGAGCCCTTGCTTTCTTGTCAAAGAGTTTCTTTACCTGACTTTGATGCTCAACGATACGATCAACTACCATAGTTTGTTGCTCCTCAAGTTCAGTTAGGTACATGATCCTTTTGTCAATAGAACTTTCAAAAGTTCTATCTTCCACTGCCTTTGCCAACCTTAGTGCTGGCAACTCCAAGGTAATTGGTATCTCTACATTTAGACCATACAGAAGCTGAAATGGTGACATACCTATTGCCCTTTTAGGAGTAATCCTATCTGTCCATAAAGCATCAAACAACACTTTATGCCAAGTTCTCTGATTCTCTTCCACCAACTTCTTGATAATAGTAACCAGATTTTTGTTACTTGATTCTGCTTGACCATTTCCTTGTGGATAATAGTCTGAAGAGTGGGAAAGAATGATCCCATGCCTATAGAAAAAGTCAGTAATCTCGTGAGAAGAGAAACAAGTAGCATTATCTACTACAATCTTGTTTGGAACTCCAAACCGGGAAACAATGTTTTCCTTGAGGAAATTACATACCACTTCAGAAGTAGCATGCTTAACTGGGATGGCTTCCACCCACTTGGTAAAATAATCTATCGCGGTGAGAATATAGTTGTGTCCTGCACTTGATGGTGGGTTCACAGCACCAATGAAGTTGTTGCCCCATTGCTAAAAAGGTTCTTCAATTACCACGGGCTTGAGAGGTAATGCGACCAACTTAGGTTTCCCAACAAATTGTTGACACAACTCACACCTACATACCTAATTGTACTCATCTTGAAATAGTGTGGACCAATAGTATCTGGCCCGTAGAATCTTGTGAGCCATCACAAGTGCAGAAAAATGTCCTCCATAAGCCAGATTGTGGAAAGACTCCAGAAGTCTACTTTGTTGCGCTTTATCCATGCAATGGAGAAATACTTCATCAAGGCTCCTCTTATACAAACCATTGTCCCATAGGACATAGTTGGTAGCCTTCAACTTAATAGTTCTTTTCTCCTTATAAGATAGATGGGTAGGACACTCACCATAGGTAAGAAAATGAGCGATATTTGAATACCACTCATCAGTAGTAGTGATGAAGAGAACAGTTGGTATATCTTCAACTTCTTCTTCTTCACCCCCTGTCTCCTTTGGTACATTATTAGCCATCAATTGACACAAACCTCTACCATGCACAAGCTTAGTAGGTTTGATATCAAGATCAAACTCTTGGATCTTAGCAATCCAATTGCCTCTTTTTGTTTCAAACTCCTATTGAGTCAGAATAGATTTTATTGTTGTATCAGGCACCAAAACAATAGTGTGTGAATTCAGAATATAGAATCGGAAATGCTTTACCGCTTTGACCATGACATAAGCATTTTTCTCCATATTCAGATATTTCAATTCATGAGCTTTGAGAGGACAACTCATAAATGATATGGGGGATTCCACACCTTTTTCATTCTGCTAAACCAGAATAGCTAAAAGTGTATGTTCTGAAGCGTAGCTGTAAACTATGAAATCTTTGGTATAGTTAGGACAAACAAGGACTGGAGCATGAGCAATAGCTCTCTTGATATCCTCAAATGCTGCTTTTCCTTCTACACTCCAACAGAAATTAGCCTTACCCTTCATCATGTTGACGATGTGATGGGTCTTCTTTGCAAATTTAGGAATGAACCTTCACAAAAAATTCACCTTTCTGAAGAAAGAATGAACTGTAGTCTTACTAGTAGGCAGAGTAAGACTTTGAATGGATTTGACTCTTTTAGAGTTAATTTCAGTACCTTCTCAGGATACAATGTGACCGAGAAGTTTACCTTCTGTAACCCCAAAAACTGACTTCTTAGGGTTGAGAGAGATACCATTTAGCCGACATCTTTCTAGAACTTGTCATAAATGGTATGCATGATCATGACGGTGTTTGGAGAAAATAGTCAAGTCATCAAGATACACCACGATGAACTTCCCCATCTCATCTCTGAAAGCAAGGTCCATCGCTCTCTGGAATGTGGAACCAGCATTGATCAGACCAAAAGGCATTCTGCGATATGCAAAGGTGCCCCAAGGTGTTGTAAAAGCAGTCTTGTATTGGTCTGCTTCATTGACCTCCACTAGATTATACCCTGAAAAACTGTCTAACATAGACATCATTTCTGAACCAGTTACTGTTTGCAACACTTGATCCATGATGGGTAGGGGGTAGTTATCTTTTAGGGAAGACTGGTTGAGATTCCTGAAATCAATGCAGATACGGATTTCTTCGTTCTTCTTCCTTATAGGAACTATGTTTGCGATCCAGGTGGAATGATGAATTGGAAAGATTATCCTTGCATTCAACATCTTTTGAATCTCAAAGAGGATAGTACCTGATATTTTGGGGTTGTATTGCCTTTGTTTCTACTTGTGAGGCAATGACCCAACTTTGAGGGGAATTTCATGCTGAATTTCCTTTGGCCTGAAGGACTTCAGGTTGTCATAGGAATATGCCAAGACATCAATGTAATGGTGAAGGAGTGTGATGAATTTGAACTTTTCATCAACAGTGCAACATTTCCCAATGTTGACCATTTTGGGATCTGCCTCCGAACTCAAATTTACTTGCTCAAATTCCATAGAGGAACTTGAATCCTGTTGTTGTTGTTGCTTGATATATCTGTCATGCTTATCAAATAGTTTTTCAAGGGAAACCAAACATTTTGGAATCTTATTCCCTTTCAGTTGAAGAAACTCTTCACCAGTTTGTGAATCTATTTCAGAAACATATTCTCGTGGTGGAGATTCACTACCTTCGAAATAGAGCTCATCAAAGCTATCCATCTTTTCCAAGAAAGCTATGATTTGGTTATCACCATTGAACACCTACCAATGGTCAGCATTATCAGGTACACTTGGTCAGAAGACTAGCTGAATAGTGTACTTGTTTCCTTTGAAATCCTTATGGGGAACCATAAGGGTTGCGGAGACAGCTAATGAATCTGCATGATCATTAAACTCTCTTGGCACTGCAGAAATGTTGAAAGAATCAAAACCTTCAATGCAATCCCATATGTGATTGTGATAGTGTCTCAATCTTTCATTTTTGGTTTAATACAAATTTCTCACTTAACAAACCACTAATTCGGCATCTCCTTGAGCATGCAGATTTTTAACACCTCTAGCATGAGCAGCTTCTAATCTGAGCAACAATGACTCATATTCAACGGTGTTATTGGTATTGTCAAATTGCAACTTGTATGAGAAAGGTAAGATATCACCTTGTGGAGATATCAAAACAACTCCGGCTCCAGAACCAGTAGAGGAACAACTGCCATCAAATTCTAAAATCCAGACCTCATTAGAATTTGATTTTTTGGAATTTCTTTGACCAGAAGATTCTTCTTCATCAGTGAGGGAAGAATCTGGCATTACTATACCTTCACTTGAACTTTCATCTGAGTACTCTTCTGATTTTCCATCTAAATTATCTGAGCTCTCACCTGATGAACTAGGAATATCTTCAGTAGACAGGAAATAGTTACCCATTCCCGAGGACTCAAACAAAATTTGGGCTTTGGGATTTGACGTTTGGGTAACAATGTATTTTGCCTCTTTCTCTGGAAGCAACTTTTGCATGACACCTTTAACAGGTATCCTTTCTTTAGATAGATCCATGTTGAATTCACTACCTACATCTTTACAAAAAATATGTCCAAGCAAGATGCCATAAGAGGCTGGAACATCAGCTACTAGGACAGTCATTTTAATCCTCTTGTTTATTTTCCATGGAGAAACATCTCCCAAAGGTTTTAGTTAAGGTGAGACCAAGGGTGTCTACAACTTTAGCGGGCATAACATTATCAAAGGCTCTAGAATCTATTATGTAATTACTCAACTTATGACCATTTACCAATAAAGAAGCATAGAAAGGTTCTATTTTTCCAGAGGTGACAAAGGGAGTAGTGACAAGATTTTTTTGAGTGGATTTGTTCTTTGAGGAATCATGGGCAATTTTTGGAAAATCTTGTCCTATAGGGATGATCTTGTTTTTGAGGTATTTAGCTAACCTATCAAATTGTTTAGGATTAGCTTGGAAATACTCAACTTTAGACATTTGGATTTTGGTCTTCCTAGCATGATCTATTATATCAAATAGCTGAAATGAACTAGAGACAGAGGAAGGGAATCCATCATTTTGAGTTTTATTAGGGGTAGTACTAGCCTGAGGGACAGAAGTAGAAGATACAGGATTGTTAGATGTACTTACTTGCTTATTGCCCACCGGGTCCTTTGGTTGAAAAGGCAACGGAGTTCCTCGTTTAGCAATCGAGATCACTGGTTGAGGTTCTTCTCTTGCTTTTCCTTTATCAACTTGCTAATTTGGCTGATTTTGGGACCTAGTAAACACAACATATGCTCCATCATACACTTCTTCTTTTTCAGCTTCATCTTGGTAATTCAGAAAGCCAATGGTAGAGTCGCTAGCTAATTCATCTTCTCCTTCTGCAAAGAGATTAGCATCATTCTCCTAGTCCAACTCAGGTTGGAAGGAATGATCATGTTCGGCTTCATAATAGACAACTACTGAGTTGACTGGCACTGCTTCAAAGGTAAGCTTCCCCTGTGTAGGTGGAAGACAATTTTGTTGTCCTCGATTTTTAGCAGCATTGCCTTGATATGAATTGTTGGGAAATGTCCTCCTTGGTATATCCTGATAAGAAGAGGGGCAGACATACCTTGTGACATTTGCCTTTTCAGAGCTAGAAATTCATTTTCTAAATTTTGCACCATAGGGTCCGTGGTGCTTGTGGAAGAATTATAAGCAGAAGATGGAGCTTTATTTCTGTTTGAATCTCTTCTTATCTTACCCGCAAGGATAAGATCATCTTCCACTTCAGTAAACAAAATTTGAGCCATAGGAAGATCTACAGGACTAGCCCATCTTAGCAGAAAACTTACTTCAGGAAGCTAAGTATTGATAAAGAAGCACTTAAGATTTTTCGCTATTGGCTGAGCGGTTGCAGGAATCCTGTTTCTTAGCTTATTGAACTTAGCGATGAAGTCTCGCATGGGTTCATGAGACTCTTTCTTCATTTGTGTGAGCTAAGCCAATAAGGCATGTGCATTTTCTGCAGGTTTGAACCTAGCCTCAAACTTGGTCTTGAGAGTATTCCAATTGGTTATAGTCTGAGCTTAAAGATGGTAAAACCAATCGACAGCAACACCTTGCAGTGTTTCCACAAAAAGTCTTACTGCCATATCTTCATGTTCAACACCTATTACACCACAGGCTATGCAGAAAGCTACAATGTGTTCATCCAGGTGAACTTTCCCATCGCCATAGAACTTAGGAAAATTCTTCCTTGAACTACGAGGTAATTTGTGCAAAGGTGGAGTTAAATTCAAAGGACCAAAAGTGTTACCCCAAGGGCCTTGAGCTGCCATGGTGCGATGATTAAAGGGTGGGATAACAAACCTCTGTGGAGTATGAACAGACAAAACTCTGCTAGCACTAGAACTAGAAGCTTCACCTGGTATTGGAGACCTGGCGTTGGTAGGAGGAAAACTCCTAGTTTGCTGAAGTTGAGGTCGTGGAGGCAAAAGACCAAAGTTATTTTGCTGCATCAACTCAAATACAGGATCAATAATGCCTTGAGCTCTCTTGCTTCTTGTATACTGTGAATCTGCCAGAATGTAGTATACTCAACAAAATTTTGAAAATTTTTGAAACAATGGAAAAGAACTGAAATGCTTCAACTCAGAGCATGAGGCTTCAAGTTGTGCGTTCCTTCCCTAGTAGAGTCGCCAAAAAATTGTTGGGTGAATATTTTGTCACTTAGCTAACTAATGACAAAATGGTTATATCACCACAACTATGATGAGACTGAGTCTCTCCTCTCAGCAAGGGGAGGTTCCCTCTAGATAATGAGCTCTTTCTAACAAACAACTTTTAATACTTAAATAAACTAAAACTATTCTTGGGGTGTTTCCATAGCATCCTATTCTCTTTTTTTAGAATAGATGTTTCTCTCTTGCAAAATAACAACTTCACAATAGATGATATTTGATAATTCTTGAACCGAGACAAACCATAGAAATGCAAAGTTTTCTATTGTTTGGCTTATTTCTCACAAACAAACTTATTTGAATTCAAATGCAGCCCAAAGTCTCCACTTTCACCCAATATGATATAACTAACTTGAACACAACAATTTATAGCACAAAGTCTCTAAACAATTCCGTTCCCACAAACAAATACAAACTCCCACAATGAGAAAAATAGCACAAAGTCTATTAAACCAAAACAAGAACACTCCTCTCAAATCTTAATAAACTCCATGATTCCAACAATGATTCAATATAATTTAACACCAATGACATAAGAACACTGATATCATAAAACAATATGATTCAACTCAAAGTTTGATACTCAAATTGCCTTCTTCTATTGATATTCACCTGAAAAATATGATAAACATAAAAAGTTCAAAGTCTTGAAATGTTTTCCAATTTGACAGAGTTTCTTTGCAATAGAAAAAAGATAAAATTTACAATAGAGGCCCTCTTTATTTATAAGGAGGAGCCTAGAGCGAAAATAGGAAATTTACAACTACTTTCGCTTATTCAACAAAAGAGTCCTATTTCACTTGGGACTTCCTTTGTCTCACATGTAATTACATTTTGGAAAATTACATGTGGATATGTCCACAAAAAAATTCAAATGACATGTACAAGAAAAATAAACTAAGGCACTACCTTCCTCTGTCATTCCTCTTTAGAAAGTTCTGGTACATGGCCTATATGGCTGCCATCTTGCATGCATCTGGTTTAGCTGTATTTTCTGAGATAGTGTGGTCCCAAAGAATTGCATCCTTTACCGCCTTTATTTCCATTTCATGCTTGTCCAGATTGTCCTTCAAGTTCTCCAAAGTTGAATGTTGATCATATAGATTATCCATGGAAAGTACTGAGGGCACCTCCTCTTTGAATTTCCTTTGAACCATCTTTTCGAAGGAACTTACCATCTCCTCTACTGAGAGAAACTTATGGTCTTCACCTATAAGGGTGCATGGATGTTCTTCCAGCCTGTGTAGAAGCGTGACATCACTATCTTCACTGGCTTCTTGAGCTTGACATAGATCTTCAAGTAAACCTTTTATTATGTAGATATGATGAACCAGAGTCTCCTTGGTTTTAAGATATGATTCCCTGTTTGCAATGACCCTGATGGTGATCAGATTCTTTATCTTAATCTTTTTCATATCTTTCCACTCCTCCAAGCTCTCTTCTTGATCTTGCAGCTCTTGTGAGAGTAAGTCAACCAGTTTGTCGAGCTCAGCTTTAGCTTTATCCATCTTCTCTTTTCTTTCTACAGTGGTTTTTAGCAGAATATGCCCTTGAGCTAACAAATACTCCACAACATCTCCTACCACCTTTCCTTTGGCTTGTGCTTTTTCAACCTTCTAGATCAGGGGATCTTTTACAGTCACTGCCATGGGTTCTACAATTTTTGATGACTTTACTATCTTTTGAAGAACAACAACAAGTTGTTCTGCTTTGGCCTTATACTGTTCTTTCTCTTTTTTGACTTCATCATACTTTTCAAGCAAAGTGCTAGCAGTAGTTTGAAAATATAATTTTATGCCCTCATGAGTTAACTTGCCTAACTCAACCCTTGAAATGACATAATCACTCATGTCAAAATTGTCAACCGTGGCATCTTCTGGTGGTTCAACAATTTCTGCGTATCTGATTCCTTTCTCATTGATAAGCCTAGAAACAGTCTTAGGCTTCTTTTTCACAGTCTTTGCTTTTACAGGTAACAACTTTTCAATATCAATCTCATCAGGTGAAGTAGCTTGCTTCTTCCTCTTTGGAGTGTATGCAGACAACCATGGGGGAAGCACAGAAGCATCAACAACTAGAGATGAATCTACTACTTGTTTTGCTGGATCCATATTTATACTTGTTAGAGTCACAATAGGACTGGTGTTGGTAAAAACCACACCTATATCAACAACCTTTTCTAAAGCATCCAGAAGATTTTCTAAGATAGATTGTTCACCAATGTCAAAATATGGAGAAGATAGACTTGGGATGGAACCGGAAGAATAAAAAATGGTCCCAAAACTGGTTTTTACAGAAATAGGGGTATTATTAGAAGAAACAACAAAGATAGGTGAAAGAGGAACACTTGAAATCATTGGGAGACTACCAGAAACTAGAGTATGAGGAAGAGGTGTAGAAACTCGTGTTCCAGTGGGAAGATCTTTCTTAGGGGATTGAGGTGGATCACCAAGTTGTTCTTCTCCTGTATCCTCATCTTTGCCCTATTCAGTTTCATCTTCTTCATCAAATTTATCAGATACTTTTGTTTGCTAGGCATCCTTTAACTTTTGAACATTTTGTTCTTCAACCTCAACATCTTCAATCTCCATTTGATCAACATTAGTATCTTCAACACTTGATTCAGTGACATTGGAAGTTTCTACAACTTCCTTCTTCTTCCCTCCTGTGGACACAAACTTAATTTTTGGTTTGCATATCTTAGAAGAAGAAGGGGCGTCGCTCTTGTTTTTGGTTTTGTTCTCTACCTTCTAAGGAACTCTTTCAATTTAATCCCTTTACTTTCCAACCACACATTTGTGTTGGATAGGATTAGTTGAAATCTTTTCCTTATGGATGTTTCTTCTTTGATTGATCATTTCACCTCTAGAAGAGGTGAGACTTCAACATTCTCTATGTTATAGTTTGGATCTAGAACATCCCCATCATCATCCATTTTGTCTGGAATATCAGTGAGGCCCAGCTCTTCAATCTAACTCAAGTGAAGTCTGCAGTAGTCTAGTTTCCTGATCTCATTTTGTGTCCTGAGATCAGCCCAAATATCTTCAACCATTGGCACATGGAAGGTTGACTTCCTTTTCATCTTATCTTGAAATCTTCTGAAGTTAAAATGGTCTCTCTTCTTGTAAGTTCTCATAGTGACCAATTGTAATTTAGAATCAACTATTTTTGCTTTGTTAGCTGATTGAATTGAATACCTTCCAATTCAAACGGGGAACTTTATCCCTGACTTCTTCAGCTCCATCTATTTATTTTACAGTACAATTAGCGATCTACATAACTCCATGAGAACAATACGGTCACTAGGATACCACGGAAGAATATAACGGTAATCGAGATAATACCCTACCCTGAGATATGTGAAAGTGGGGAATTGCAGGAATGAGCAACCAAAAGAATTCACTACCTCCCAAGCTTCATTTGAGACTCTTTTCTGAACGAGTTCATTATCCCATAGGCACATGAATACTAAAAAGAAGGTATCATTGACCCTTCAAAAATGATGAATTGATCCCTTCAGAGTAATTTGAGGGTAATACTCATACACAGGAATTAATCTCCTGTCACCAACCTGAGTCAAACCTAGAAAGCTTCTCATGCTAGCAGCAACATAGACAAAATACAAGGTCATATAGAATTTGAATGTTGTGTTGACCTTCACTAGTTGCTCATGCAATGCATTACTAATTTGCTCTCCCCAGAATATTCTCTGTGTACCTCGAAGAATCACCTTGATGTAAGTGTACATCCATTTTTGGAACTTGAAGAAGAGGGGAGTCCTCTAATGTGACTCAAAAGAGTAATCATATCACAAACTTCCTCTACAAAGTCACTCCTAGGAAGATCCTTTGGCCATTTGGTTAAATTACTTCTAGGGATTTTCAATCATTATTGATGTACCTTCTTGCAGCTTCCACATCTATATCATAATCCTTTTGACCTTGAGCAAAGTTAATCTGTCCAATGTTCACAATGGGTGGACACATGAAGATTTTGTCTAGGAATTCTGCATCCAACCTCATGATCACATTCCCTGGAGAATCTGTCACAACCCTATTGTCCCTGTTATAATGGCTAGCCACCTAAAGAATGAACTCAGGATTGTGTGCAAAAACTGGAAATGAGGCAACCAAGTGAATATTGCTGTCGATGATCTTTTGCATATGCCTAGAAGGATTTGTCTGTTTTGTTCTTTCCACAAATTCTGCCATGTCTACATGTCCAATTTCTGTATCCCCGATTTCATCAATATTTGACTATACTGCCATCATTGGAAAGACATCTTGGTACTTGTACTTCATGATCTTGGCTTTGGATGGAGATGGCTCTGACATCAGCTCTGGAGAGAACTTTGAGAGAAATATCTACCACGAACACTTGCTGAGAACTGCAAAAGGCCATGATCTCGCAGTTAGGGGAAAAATGGATAAACTGGGATAACCGCGATTCGATGATCATGGACATGAAAGCATGCATTGAAGGGATTGAGTGTGTGCAAATCAAGGTAAGGGTGAAAGTGGGTTAACAGGTCTTGAAAAGTGAATTTTCCCAGTGTTGAGAAAAAAATTAAGAAAATGTGCACGAGTGTTCAAAATGATTGCTCCTGCATTAGGAATTACTTAAACAAGTGTAAAGTTGGATGTTTTAGCCGCTTGTACATGTTTGGGAAGGATTTATCATTATCATGCAAGGTCGGTGAAAAATACCCACATTGCATTCATTTTTTTTGGAAGAATATTTTACATGTAGTGGCGGTCATTATGACCACCTTTACATCAGGGTATTTTTGCAACTTTCAAGGCATGTGCATGGTCAGATGATTGGACCGTCGGTGCATATATGCTGTTAACTTGATGCATAGTCAGTGAAAAACACTGCTACTACATCAATTTCCTTTGTTATCTCCGTAATGTGTAAAGGCAATGATTTATACCACTTTTGCATGTTGGAAAGTTCACGGGTTAAGTTTCATGTAAGGGTAGTGATTTGTGCCGCCCATACACATTGCATTGGAAAGTCACTAAAATGGATAAGCGATAATTTCTGCCGCCTGCACATATCTCAGGGTTAACAAGGTTTTGAAGTTTAGATTCTCCCATTACGATTTACAGCATAGGGATGGCTAAAATTACCGTTCTTACGTGATAAGAAGGTTTTGGCAAGGTAAGATTAAAACATAGGGAATTTATACATACAATACAGTTTAACCAACACAAACCCTACACTTAGAATCAAATCCAAGCAATTCTTCAAACATTTAAAACACAAACAAACCTCAAAAGATAAACACAAACACGAGGACAAAAAGCTTACCTTTGAGGAGAAACATGAAATCCTAGGCGTTAAAATCTCCACAGTTTTGTTGGCAAGGAGTCAACACATCGGCTGAGGTAAGTGACAACAGGATGAATGAAAATAAAATGGTTTTAAAACATATTCAAAAATCAAAACAAAACCTAAAAATGAAAATCAATTACCACACAAGCTAACTGAAGTAGCATTTAATACATGGTCTGTCGGCAATTTCCACCACCCCAGCATGTAGCATGTAATGACGGCAATCTCGGCCGCTTGAACATATCTCAAGAGAAAGGTTTAACATATGTGCAGGTGGTGATTTCTACCGACCTTGCATGTTAGGAATTGAAAGGGTCATGCACAAGCGAGGTTTAGGACCGCCATTGCATGTTAAAACAAAAACAAAATAAGATATGCAAAAGTAGAGAAAAGAACCGATTTTGCACATAACAGAACAAAAATACATTTAAGAGTGGTTGTTTGGGCCGCTATTGCATGTAGTAACAAAACTTTTCTAACACCCCAAAATGTCCAATAATTGATATTTTGGCGAGTTTACGATCACAACAAGCTTCGCAATTTTTGAGAAATCATGGCGAGGGAAAGTCACAAACTCTTCTAGGATGTCAGATGACTTCGCTCGAGATCAAGAGTACTTGTCTCATTTTGTGAACTTAGAGTGTAGGCTACGAAATGAACAAGTTTCGTAGGGGTTGTCTACAAAAATGAGCATAGCTGATTTTGAGAACAATAGATCCATTTTCTTCAATTTCCAACTGTTTCAACAATTGTAAGGTAGCAATCTCTATACTTAGTGGAATCACTGCATGTTTGCCATAGACTAACTCATAGGGAGACATTTTAGTCACTTGCTTTGGTGTGATTCTATCAGCCCATAGTATTGTATTAAGTAACTTGTGTCATTCCCTCTGATGATTAGCTCCCATTCTTTTTATTAGTCTAATCAGGTTCTTATTGGTAAACTCTGCTAAGCCATTTCCTTGTGGATAGTAATTAGAATAAGTCTTTAGATATATTCCATTTTAAAGGAAAACTCAGATAGTCTAGTCCCTAAGAATGCCTTAGCATTATCTAAAATAATGTGCGAGGAGGACCAAATCGAGTAGTTATCCCTTCTAAAAACTCTAAGATTACCTTTTCAGTAGCTTCCTTGAGTGGCATTGCTTCACTCCAGCTTGTAAAGTAATCTGTTGTAGTAAGGATCTACTTGTATCCCATATTTGACACTGGATTGATCATGCCAATAAAATCTAAACCCCACTAAGCAAAGGGTTCATCTACTATTATGGGACTTAGAGGCAATGCTACATTTCTTTTCTTCCCAGTATAGAACTAACAAGCTTGACACTCTTTGACCATCTGATAGCAATCTACAAATAGTGTAGGCCAAAAATAGCCAGCTTGTGTCACTTTAATTGCAGTAGTCCTTGCTAAAAAATGTCCCCCTAAAGTTCCATGATGAAACTCATGCAGTATCCTTTGGGCTTCATCCTTCTCTACACATCTTAACAGTATCCCATCAATATTGTTTCTAAATAAAACATGATCAATCAATACAAAATGAACTCCCTGTTTCCTATAGTATCTTTTCTTATCATGGGAGAGTTCATTTGGGAACAGACCAGTTCTCATGAACTGTATTCTATCACTTACCCAAGAATCTTGGTCAATCTCTTGAAGTCTCAATACTGTTTCAATCTCTCCTTCTTTAGGCATTGATTCTTCTATGTCTTGATTCATATATTGGCATAGTCCCTTGCCTCTAACCAATTTGGTAGGCCTTACCTCTATATCATATTCTAAAAGCTTAGTTATCCAATTGGTCCTATTTTTAGTGATCTCTCCCTCCATGATATATTCCCTTACACTAGGGTTGGCTACTAATATCAAGATCTTATTCCCTGTTACTAAATGTCTGAATTTGTTAAGGGCTTTTACCATAGCATAAGCTTTCTTTTCAACAAAATTATACCTTGATTCATACTCCCTTAGTGTTCTGGAGAAGAATGCTATTGGATGTTCCCCTTCTTCTTTGTCATCTTTCTGAGTTAGAAGGGCTACAACACTATGTTCTCCTCCATACACATACATTATGAAAGGCTTAGAGAAATATGGGTTTCTCAGTACTGGCATAGTTGAAATGGCTTTCTTAACTTCTTCAAAAGCCTGTCTCCCTTTAGTTGTCCACTTGAAAATCAAATCCTTCTTTAGCAACAAAGTAATGGGCCTAACTAGCCCTGCAAAATTAGATATAAAGCGGCTGACAAAATTAATCTTTCCCAAAAAGGATTGAAATGCCTTTTTGTTGACTGGAAAAGATAGATTCATTATAGCCGTGACTCGTTCTGGATCAGTGGAAATCCCATCCTTTGAAACCATGTGTCCCAAAAGTTTCCCCTAAGGCACAACAAAGATACATTTCTTAGGGTTTAGGGAGATCCCATATTCCTAACACTTCTAGAAAATAGCTTCTAGTGCTCAAAATGATCTTTGGCATCTTTGGTAAATATAGTAAGATCATCTAAATAAATCAAAATAATCTTATTTATAAGTTCCCCAAATGCTACATCCATGGCACGCTAAAAAGTAGCTTCAGTATTTGAAAGACCAAAAGGCATCTTGGCATATGCAAATGTTCCCCACTTTGTAGTGAATGTTGTCTTGTGTTGGTCTTCATCTGTTAACCAAATTTGATTATATCCTGAGAAACCATCAAGCAAAGAAAACCTCTCTGACCCAGCCACAGTTTGCAAAATCTGTTCCATAGAAGGCAAAGGGTAATGATCCTTCAATGATGCTTTATTCAGGTCTCTAAAATCTTCACAGAGTCTTATGTCCCCATTCTTTTTCCTTACAGGAACTAGATTAGACACCTAGGTTGAATGTTTAATTGGAAAAATGATCTTAGATTCTAAAAGCTTCTGTAGTTCATCTACCATTAAAGGTTCAATTCTAGGATTCACTGGTCTTTGCTTCTGACGGACTGGTTTTGCCTCTTCAGTGAGTTCTATGGTATGTTGAATGATGTCTCTATTATAGCCATGAAGATGTTCATAGGTCCAAGCAATCACTCTATCATACTTGTTGCATAAAGAAATTAGCTTGTCCTTTTCCTCTTGGGTAGCAGCATTGCCTATCTTTAGCTTCCTTCCTTCATTGACTTGAATTTCAGAATAATCATCTTTACTTGCCTTAAATTTCCTTTTGTCCAAGCTTACATCATCAGGGTCAAATATATTTTCTAGAGTGATCAATCCTTTTGGGAGCTTATTAGAATTTAGTTGGATAATTTGATCACCATAAGCTTCTTCAATCTTGGGCTGTAATTGATCAACAAACTCTCCTGACTGCTGCAAAAACAAGAGTACCTAAAGATCATTATCAAAAACTTGCCAATTTTGGTCATTGTCTGGGATTGTAGGTCTCACTATCACTTTTACTGCCTCATTGTTAACGAGTAGGTCACTTGCCAGATCAAATTGGGAACCAACCTGTGCCATTCTGTCTGCTTCAGTGTTTTGGGTTCTAGGGACAACTTTAATATTGAAAGCATCAAAACCATCTATTAGATCCCAAATTCTATGACGATAAGATGTCATTCTTACATTCTTTGCTACAACTTTCTCTCTGATTTGCTTCACCACTAGTTTTGAGTCTCCCTTAACTACCAAATTATTGATTCCTTTCTTCTTGGCCAACATAAGACCATGCACTAAAGATTCATACTCAACATCATTATTAGTGCAAGTAAATTGAAAGTGTATGGCTCTAAGGATTTTCTCACCATTTGGGGCAGTGAGACATATACCTACTCCAACACCATTTTTACTCCTAGCCCCATCAAAATTTAAGGTCCAGATTTCTGAGCTTTTGTCAGGTTCTCCTTTTTTAGATACTTCTTTTCTCATAACATTTGGTATTTCTTGGCCTTCTTCAAAAATAACATAAGTGCCCAAACCGGTAGATTCATAGTTTCCATAAGGATCACTTTGCATCATAGTTATTAGTTGGCTATTTTATTCTTCTTGTTGATCATGTTCAGTCCAGTCACCTAATTCTTCAACAAAGACTCTCTCCTGCTTATTCATCATCGTGTGGGATGCTTCAATTCTTGGGGCTAGTTCATCAGTGATATGATCTTTGGACAAAGGTTTGAACAATACGTTCATCTTTGTTCCATACTTGGTTCTCAAAATCAGATGCGACCAATCCAGTGACATGTATCCTCCTATCTTGGCTATGGAATCTCTAGATAGGCATAAACCAAAGACAGGGGGATATTTATGAACACTACATCTTGTTTGACAGTTATATTGGGGCAGGTATACAGCTGCAATGGGAGGTTTAATCCTTCCTATAGTTTGGATAGACTTCCTATCTAATTGCATGACTCCTCTAGTAAGTGGCTCATATTTTATCTTTAAAGCATCTGTTATCTACTTTGGCATGACTGTAGTACTAGCTCTAGAATCTATCATTGAGTTGTGCATCAATTTCTTTCCCACTATTAAAGTCAGATAAAATGGATCTGGCTTAGATTTACTTACCTCTGGTGCAATATTCAATAGAGTTATGTCTACAAGGGTGGAGGGTCTTTATTTTGAGCCTTTCCTTTATTAGCAACTCCTTCCTTAGTACTGGCAGGTTTAGGGTCAGCCTGGATCTGTAGTGCTTCTTGTAACAACATCTTTTGCTCAGGAATGGCCAGCATGTCCTAGATTGACACATGCACTGGGGTCTTTTTCAACTGTTCTATCACATTCATGGGTCCTAGTATTTGTGTCTTTGGGTACTAAGGATACCTCGCTCTTTCTAGCATTTGGCTAGAGGCTGTTTGATTTTGAATTGGCTGAGGTACTTCTTGCCTAGAAACTAGATTATAATGATTCTAGAAAGGAGGAGCTCCAACAATCTCATTATTTGTGGCTTCAGGCTGCTCCATCATTCTTCTCTTTGATCTGGTATAACAATTAGACTGCACTAAGGGCTTCTTGGAAGTAGATACTTCATTCAAGAACACTAAATCTTCATCTTCAATCCATGAAAACAAAGCATGCTCAGGGGCAATTTCTTCTTCTTGTTGAATTGACATCCCTTGCCTCTGAGCCACCATTACTGCATTCTGGACACTGGGTGATTGGTATGGAGGAGCATTAGACACCATATCTTGACCTTCTATCCTTCTTTGTTATGCTATCTTTTGTTGTAAATTACCTCTAGGACAATCTCTGGGCATATGGGCATTGTTGCACGGGAAGCACCAGGCATTGGTATCTTCTACTAAATTATTTTGCCGAGGGACTATTTCTCTATTTGGGTTATGAGGGATAGCCTGTAAAGGCATGGGAACTGTGACCAATTGGTTTGAAGGTTGAGGGTTATTTGGTCTTTGGGGACCTTGATACTGATTTGATTGATATGGGGGTCTATTTCCTTGGAAACCCTGATAAGAAGGCTTTGGATAAGAAGTTTGTTGCCTTTTGAGATTAATTATCTCATTTGAAAAGGTCTCGAGGATGTTCTTGACATCATCCATTTTAGATGGATGAGCAGAGGGTGTCGATACAACAGGTCATTGAGATGTTGGGAAGGTATACATAGACATAGGTGTAGCTGCAGGATTAGGGGTTTCTTGTGGCAAGGGAATGGAAATTTCTGGGAACATAGGCATAGGAGGCCTTAGAGGCAATTTTCTAGCATCTATCAGGTTGTTCTCAACCCTAACAGCTAAGATATATGCTTCTGGTAGAGTCTGTCCACCTAGGGATTGAATCATTATAGATATATCAGAATTGAAAGCTTTGAGGTAGAATACAATAGCCATACCTGATGGTGGCCTTGTTGTAGCAGAAATTCTGTCCTAGGTCTTTTGACACCTAGTGTTGAAATTAGCTATAGCTTCTTGTGGTGCCCTCTTTATGGTGATTAATTGTTGCAGCAGGGAAGATTTGTCACCTTTTTCACTGAATCTTGCAAAGAAAATGTCACCAAGATGATCCTAGATAGATATTGTATTTGGGGTCAGAGATCTATACCAGTCTAGAGCCTTCCCTTTGAAAGAGGCTGCCAACAATTTGATTGCTACATTTTGTTCAGTAATGACATGTACTACACACACATTTGATACATCTTGAAGATGCTCCCCTGGTGTTTTAGAATCTTCTCCACTGAATTTGGGTAAAGCTTTCAAAGCATTAGCTGGAATTGGATCCCAAGTAGCTGGAGGTACCAAGAGAATGAGAGGACTGCCAGTATTCCAATTTGCATAGTTCCTTGGGGCTACAGGTGCTCCCATGTTTACTCCTGATGCTATTGCAACTTGATTGACTCTTCTTCTTGGAGTAGTAAATAATGGTGGTACTAAAATTCCCAGATTAGCAACAGACTAAACTCTTGTCATCGGTCCATAGCTTTGACTCCTCGTCGCTCTCTGGTTCGTACGATCTTAATCAGGACTTCAAGAAAGGTCCCACCGAGCATGCCAAAATCTGTTGATGTGTAAAATTACGTAGGTTCCAACACCAACATGGGAAGTTTCAAGAATGTGGGACTCACTACTTGAAACAACCTCTAGATTTTAAAGAAGCTAGCGCTTCCTATTTTAATGGGGTTTTGAGTAAAGGTAGAAGAAACAAGATTACAGATACAATAAGTAAAATCTAAACCTATGGTGATGCACCTGAATGAAAAGTATTTCCTTAACTAGCACAATGAATAGATTCTTAAGATTCAGCTATATTGAAGAGCAAATACTGCATGATCAACATAGACAGATTGTAAATGAATTAAAGATCAAAGGATAAACTCAGAAGATTTATGCAAAGACAGATAATATCACCAATGGCACAGAACAGAGCTTCTTTCATTAATAGTTTAGCAAATACAAAAGGTACAGTGACATGCACATGTATATTAGCCTTTTTATTAGAAATAGCTAAACTAAGGCAAAATGATACAATCTGGTCACAACAAGATCTCTAAAATTTCAAGTCAATTCTCGATAATAATGAATTACAACATCTCCCTGTATATATAGCCACAAAGTTTGGCTCAAGACTACCTGTAACTACCAAGAATCCTCAACGACATCAACAGAACTGAAGTTAACTAAGATCTTTTGAATCTACAACTTCCCTTTCTTGCATGCTCATTGGCTGAGCAATAAAATATGTGGCAAAATAACTGTATTTCTATTAAGACGCATGGTAGCACCTGCAGGCTTAAACGACTTAAAAAATGTAACACGTGGCAGCTTTCGCTTCTCTTAACTTCTTCCCCTTCTTCTTAACAAGGCACACAAAATAGTGCCACTTGTCGCCATCCACAAGACCTTGAAACATGATACGTGGCACTATCCGCTATTACACTGAGACACTTGGCATCCTCTGGCAACACTAAAAGCTTTTATCTTTATGCCTCGAGTAACTTGTAGCTATGACACTTGGCACTTTCAGCAACATTTAGAAACTGAGAAATTATTTATGGGACCCGTCACATATGCCTCTTTAATTCCTGCACAGAGAAACAATACTATGACACATGGTACCTCTTGCTTAAACCAAATTGGAAATGTGGTTCCCTCTAAAACAACATTAACTTTATGAAAAGGTCCCGAGGAACCCTGCGGAGATGACACTTTTCACGCTTCGGTAGCAACTAAAAATCATAAGACAATGTACGTGTCTTCACCTGAAAGCATAAAAAAGAAAGTAGTTCAACCCTCTGCTTTTGCCATGTGGCACACTCTGGTATAAGCTATAAACTATGTTTCAATATTATGGGCCCACCACATACGCCGGTACTATCAAAGCTTTGTTAAAAGGATATACATGTGGCAACTTCCACACATACTATAAAAGGACACTCGGCATAACCCGCAAGTTCGCTGTATCAAAAGAAACTTTTTGTCATGGCCTATGGTATCAACATGTGGCACAACCCGCAACAAGTATGAAACTTAAATAAATGATACACCACTATAGATACATGGCACACTCTGTAGTAACATAGAAGAGAAGCATATGGAAGAAACACGTGGCAGCCTTCGCTTAACACTGTTGCTCCATAATAACATGACACATGGCGCGATCCGCGCATGAGAAACATATAGCCACAGATAAGAAACATCAACTGGAAATTACTAAGATAGAAACAAAGATGAAACAAAATGTAGAGTTTTAGCTCTATAATTAGACTGAAGAAAGATTGTGATACTATATTCCTGTACTAATTTATTGCCTTAGTCTTCAGTCCTGAGGACGAGGAGCAAGGGCCCACTCCCACCATTCAAGAAAGGAGGCTAATATTTGTTTGTTCATTACCTTGTTTCAGATTCTACTTAGGAAAATAGTTATTGCTTTCACATAGATAAATGTATGTTTTAGTTGTGTGGATTAGAATTGGTCAATATTACCAATTTACTATTTTAGCTTTGTTTCTAGTAGTTTCAGAATTTACTTTCTGTTGGAAAGAGACATTGTTAGGCATGTTAGGTGTTGTCATTAATGGCAACTAAATCTATCGTACACATCCGCATTGTATCATTTGATCATACCGAAAGTCAGATTACAGATTTGTCTAAGTTTGGATAGATAGGAACAGAGCATATGATAGGGTTCAACATTTTGGTTCCTATTTCTCCATAGGTAATTATATTGTGCTGTGGATTTGAGGAATGTTAAGGGATGTCAGAGCTACCCAAATCCTAAGTTTTAGCCTCCGGTGATGAAGGGATTGAAAGTTACAAGCATCTGAGTATCAGGTTTTGGTTAGACAATTTAGTTTGGTGAAGAACAGGTTGACTTGGTGTTTGATCCTTGTGTAGATTAAGAGAAGTGGTTGGTTGAGTAATTTATGAGATCTAGTGGTATTGGCTGACATGTGTGGTGACTTGAATACATAGGTTTTGGTCCGCATTGATGTTTGTGCATGGATTCAACTGACAGAATAGTTATCTTGAAAAAGTTTCTATATTTTCTTGAGGCCGACTGTAGTTGATGTAATTTCATGTTACGGATATATATGATTGATGGGTGCGAGCATTTTGAGGTATGGTTGTGTGAATATGAGGTGAGAGGTGCGAAGTGTGGCAGTATCAAGTGCAAAGCAAGAGATCTGAGCCTCAGATCATGGCAGAACAATGAAAGAGGGCAGTGAGAGATGAAGTGTGTGAAGTCGGTATATTGAGCCTAACCAGAACTGTAATCTTGCATTGTTAGATGCTATTTTTTAGTTCAAGTATTTCAGCAAACTACTTGTAATTGATCTTGTAGGCAGTGAGCTTCCTTTGAGCAGTGAGCTCTAGGTAGTGTGCCCGAAGGCACGTGCCTTCCCATTTTGCAATACTTTTAACAAAGTATAAAATCTTGTGGGTTAACCCCCACTGTGGTTTGTCCCTTAATTAGGTTTCCACGTAAAAATCCCGGTGTTCATGTGTGATGATCTTGTTGTTGGTGTTCTTAAGTTCATGCTTCTTTCTTTTGAATGTATGTGGTAAATTAATAAAGGAACATAATAATAAGTTTTACAGAACATTGATTCACCCCCCCTCTCAGTGTTCCTTAATTTCAACAATTGGTATCAGAGCTAGGTTCCTTGAAAGAAGTTTAATAGCTTGAGGAAGATTTGGGAAGGTATTTCAATGGGTTCATTCAGGTATTCTAATGGCATCAATGAACAACTTCAAGTTGCTTTAGAAGATCTTGATCAGTCCACAGCAGAAGTCAAAGAACAACAAGAGAACCTTAAAGATGCTGAGGATTTCATTAATACTTTAAAAGGGCAACTGAGCAAATCTAATGAAAAGAGGAAGGAGCTAATTCAACATTTAGCAAATCAGAAGGAAGAAAATGGCATGGATGAGGCTCTGAAGGAGAAGACAAAGGAATGTGAGAAGCTGCCAAAAGAAGTTGTTGTCCTAAAACATGAGATGGAATCCGGGGTGATGAGACTAACCAAGGAAATCAAGGAAAGGAAGAAGACTAAAGAAAACATGAATCATTCTCTAAAAGAAAGAACAGAAGAGTGTTGCAGATTGGATAGAATAATTAGCCATCTAGAGTCTAATCTACAAGAAACCAAGTATAAAGAGGAACAACTTGAAAGGCAAATTATCATTCTCAAATATGACCTAGAAGCTACAAATGAATACAAATAAAAGTTCAAGATAAGCTCAGCTAAACTTGAACTATTGCTTGATAGTTAGAAGAAGGCTGATGATAAGCATGGTCTATGATATGAAATAGGTGAAAGCTTTGGATCCAGTCAAAGAAATCCTGAAGCAAGAAATCAAAGGAATCCTAGAAGGCCTCTGATAAGACAACCCAATGCTCAAAGGTATCCATCTTTCAATGGTAATTGTTTCAAATGCAATGAGTATGGTCATAGAGCTAATAAATGTAGAAGTAAAGTGAATCAAAATGCATTATCTTTCTCCGGTCAATGCTTTAATTGCAAAAGGATAGGTCATAAGGTTGAGGATTGTAGAGGTGGATCAAGGAATCCTCCTAAGAACAAACAAGTTTTCAATGGAAGATGTTTTACTTGCACAAGTTTGGGCATATTGCAATGCAATGCAGATCTAAACCTGCTCCAACATGTAATTGTTAGAGGAGTAAGATTGTGTGTTTCAATTGCAACAAATCTGAATATATTGCAGAAGTAAAAATGAGAACTCATAGGCAGGTAAAGGAAGAACAGAGCAGAAGATGGACAAAGGCAAGGGAAAAGTAGATGTGAATGAGATCCATAATGAAATTAACAAAACATGGGTGAAGAAAAGTGTAATGAATGATGGCAATGGGTCTGCACCAGAATCTGGTGCTAGTAATTCCTCCGAGAATTGAAATAGGAGCTCTGGCTCAGGGGGAGCTGCATTAAAAATCTAATTCCCCCTGCCAGTAAGTGGGTGCTTGAATCTGGCATGATGAATGAAGATAAAGAAGCCTATTTCAGATCTTTTGAAGCAAATTCTAGAAGAAAAGAAGCTAATGTGATTGATTGCAGAGTAATTGAAGATTGACTGTATTCAGAAATAGTGTAACCAAATGAACTAGGGTAGAGCATTTATTACAATGGTGAATTAGGTTTTGCAGAGCATAAAAGATCATCCACTCAACATTTGAATCACTTTGTATTCGAAGAGAACAAGGAGAAGAGCACCTGAGCTGAGATTTCAAAGATTTGGAGTGTAAAAAGTGAATTTGATAGCTAACCTTAATCCCGTGGAGAAAAATGTATTTTTCTGCGAAGCTTTGAACTTGTGATCCTTTTGAAATGGCTACTCTATTGGTTTTTGACATCACCGAAAGGCCCTGACCTAAATTCAAAAAGCATCCACATAAATCTGTATAGGTCGATCTGTTAGGTGCCCTTTCTAACATTTTGCATGGTGTGTTGTACGTAGAAGATATTAGGGCTTACTTTCATGCTAACATAGATGCATTTGAGGATTCAAAGTTATTAGATTTGGTTAAGAATCACCAGAGGAATGAGACTTATGATCTTAAACCTGAGTATAAGGCACTGGAAGACAAACATTTCATTTAGGTTATTAAGTTCCCATCCTTCAATGAGGACGAGTGGGTCCAGTATGTACTGAGTCAGATGCATGCTAAATTTATGTGGTTAATGAAACCCTTTAAGATCACTAAGGATACCATCAAGGCCGTAATAGGATTGAACTCATCTGGTGGACTGCTGATTAAAATCAGTGAAGAATCAGACTGTAACTGAAGCTACCGACTCAAGGTTTGATAAGAGGACAATGACAATAAATGATATAATTGATCTGGATGTCAAATTTGAATCTATGGTGATTAGGTATAAAATATACCACTCTAGTAGGGAAAACTTAGTGTCTAGTATAGCTATTTACGCTGCTTATCAGATGTTAAGAGAAAATGTTGACTATGACTTGTGTGAGCTACTGCAAAACTAGCTAATGGAAAATCTGAACAAGATCAAGAAGGTAAGAAGAATACATTCAAGTATGGTACGTTGGTCTTGTGCTTGTTGTTTTATTTCATGAATGAGTTGCCTGGGATGAAAAGCCTATATTGGACTAGTGACAAGCCTATTGCCATACAAATAAGAGAGCACTTGCACAATATTGGTGACTGCAATGCCCAAAGGACTATTCTTTGGGGATATTTCAAGAATTTCTAGAATATGATGCAATCAAGGGAAAGAATCCCTAAGTCTGTGGTGGAAAAGTACAAAGATACAATTTTTTTCATGGTGGAAACAGACCAATGCTTGATGGAAGTAGTTGAACCAAGAACTATATCGATCATGCCCATGGGGTATGAAGTTGATGAACAAATACTGGAAATGTATGCTCAACACTTTCTGAGCAAACCAAAAGATACCTCAGTTGAGAGATTCAATACATATGGTGAACTTAATGTGAAATTGCATGTTGAGCTCCAGAAACCTGAAATTAAGAGAAAGGTCCAAAGGCAAGTTGAAATGTATGTAGAAAGTATTGGAATAACCAAAGAAGATGTGAGAGAAACTAGGAAGAGAGCCGAGCAAGTTGAAAAAGAAAAACCAGACAATGAACAACCCTGTGCTTCGGAAGCCTCCCCTAGCCAACAAAAAAGAACAAGGAGTTCTGTTGCTACCTCTAGTCACTCAAAGTCTGCTAGTATAGAGAAACCAGAAGATAAACCATCTGGTAAAGAAGGAAAGAGAAAGAAGACAAAAGCCTCCAGAATGTGTGTGAGCCTAAAAGATGATGAGGAGACAGAATCAGATGAAGCAGTGAAAAAAATAAAGTCAAAGAAAGTAGAAGCATCAAGGGTTGCCAAAGACAAGCCCTCCAGAAATGTAAAGGTGAGCAAAAGACAAAAGACTGAGACTCTATTGAAAAATTCACCTTATCAGTTGAAGATATTGTGAATGCAGTAACTATTCATGGGAATTTGAAGCCCATAACAGAATATTATGATAACCTTCATGATGCCAACAAGAAAATTTTGGAGGATGCTACTGTTAAGTACTTGAATACATTCAACATAGCACTTGTTTAAATTTTGTCAGAAATCCCTAATAGTCTAAGTGACATTTTGGAGATGAGAAAGAAGCTGCTAAAGCACATGATTTGGAGCTAAGAGAACATGTGTTGTCTAGTCTGTGTCCAGTAATCTCTAGGAAGGAAGCAAATAAGATTTTCAAAGAAGTTAAAGATGAATTCAGAAGCAAAATTAGGATGAATAAGCTAATGCTTGGAGACATTGATGAAGTCGTCAAAGGAATAGAACAAATCCTGAAGAAATCCCTGGACAAGAATAAGTTTTATGTGGTCACTGAAGAACCTATTGATGTTGATGACACATCCATTCTGAATGATGAGCAACAAGTTGAGGTAGATGATTTCTCTGTTCTGGAAGAGGAAATATTAAATAGAGGAGATGAAGAGATAGTGAAGGAAGATAATGTTGATGGTACAAAGGATACTCAAATTCCTCCAGACCAATTTGGTGAAGAAAATGCATAGATGAATATGGAAATAAATACTCCTACTGAAGGTGATTTTGAGAAGAATAAAGAACAAAATGTAGAGAAAGCAGAAGTAGAGAAAAATAATGAAAATGATAAGCAAGACAATGTAGTTGACTCCGGAAAGGGAGAAGATGTAGGCACTAAAGAGCATAAAACTGAAACATCATATTGGGCAAGAGACACTGCAGAAGTAGTGAAAGAAATTTTGGAGAAAGACAAACAAGTTGTAGAAGATCCAGATATAATACAAGGTCCAATCAATTTTGATACTATATCACCGGTACAGAAGATGAAGTTGGCCTCTTTTGCACAAGCTAAGGCCATAGAGGAAATCTTGAAGTTCCATATAAAAGATAGTGAGTTGCTTGGTCTTGCATCTAACATTTTGGAGAAAATCATGCCTACATTTCAGAAGGATTCATCAGCATCCCCCCTGGTCAGTTGAAGAGTTTGATAAACTCTGTAAGTACTCATTTTGAATCTTTTGAGAAGTCAACAGAAGTTAAAGTCTGGAATGAATTTAATGATAAAAATTTAGTGAACTGAAAAGAATAATTGACAGTAATAGAATTATATTGGATACTAGTGTAAAGAGTATTCAAAATGCCCTCACTGAAGGAGGAGATGTGTACAAATTGTGTTTATCTTGGCTAAAAGTTGTAGAGGATATTAAGAAGAAAATAAAGGAGTCCAAGCAAAAATTGTCAAATGTATCTCAATCCTTTGATCCTTTAACAATATCTACGACAAGTCAAGAATGTCAAGTAATTAGCTTGATTGATGAAATAAAGAAATTGGTGAAAGAAAAAGAAAACATTGTGGAAAGGATGTGTGAACTCCGGGGACTAATTTTCCCTAAGTTAAAAATAATGTTCAATGCATTGACAGAAGCTCAAGCTGCTACTCTGACAAGTGATCCCACTGATCTATAGAAGGCAGAGTCACATGCAATTTTATTCAATGGTCATATTTCAATTTTGGGTAGCATGAAGAAAAGTTGGGACAGTGAATTGGCACTATTGAAAAATATTTTTGGTGATGTGTTTAAGTTCATGTAGACAAGACATAAGGATTGTTTGTATATACGTGCCCATGTACATAGAGTTTTTGCATGAATTTTGGTATGTGGATCTTAGCTTTTGCATTGATGTCAAAAGGGGACTGGAAAGTAGTGAAAAATGAGGAACTCATCTAAGGGGGAGCATTGGAAATCACAAGTGTACATAGTAAGGGGGAGCTGTTCTAACACTTAGTCATTTTTCAGAAAGTGTTGCCATCAATGCCAAAGGGGGAGATTGTTGGCAAGAGACACTACTAGACATGTCAGGTGTTGTCATTGATGGCAATTGAATCCATCCTACACATCTGCATTGTATCATTTGATCATATCGGAAGTCAGATTGTAAATTTGTCTAAGTCTAGATAGACAGGAACATAGCATATGACAGGGTTCAACATTTTGGTCCGCATTTCTCCACAGGTAATTATATTGTGTTGTGGATATGAGGGAATGTTAAGGGATGTCAGAGCTACCCAAATCCTAAGTTTTAGCCTCCGGTGATGAAGTGATTGAAAGTTACAAGCATCTGAGTATCGGGTTTTGGTTAGACAGTTCAGTCCAGTGAAGAACAGGTTGACTTGGTGTTTGATCCTTATGCGGATTAAGATAAGTGGTTGGTTGAGTAATTTATGAGATCTAGTGGTATTGGCCGACATGTGTGGTGACTTGAATACATAGGTTTTGTTCCGTATTGATGTTTGTGCATGGATTCAGCTGATAGAACAGTGATCTTAAAAAAGTTTCTAAGTTTTCTTGAGGTCGACTGTAGTTGATGTAATTTCATGTTGTGGATATATATGATCGATGGGTGCGAGCATTTTGAGGTATGGTTGTGTGAATATGAGGTGATAGGTGTGAAGTGTGGCAATATCAAGTGCGAAGCAAGAGATCTAAGCCTTAGATCATGGCAGAACAGTGAAATAGGGCAGTGAGAGATGAAGTGTGTGAAGTCAGTATATTGAGCCTAACCAAAATTGTAATCTTACATTGTTTAGATGCTATTTTTTAGTTCAAGTATTTCAGCAAACTACTTGTAATTGATCTTGTAGGTAGTGAGCCTCCTTTGAGTAGTGAGCTCTGGGTAATGTGCCCAAAGGCATGTGCCTTCCCATTTTGCAATACTTTTAACAGAGTACAAAATCTTGTGGGTTAAACCCCACCGTGGTTTTTCCCTTAACTGGGTTTCCACATAAAAATCTTGGTGTTCATGTGTGATGATCTTGTTGTTGTTGTTCTTAAGTTCATGCTTCTTTCTTTTGAATGTATGTGGTAAATTAATAAAGGAACATAATAATAAGTTTTGCAGAACACTGATTCACCCCCTCTCAGTGTTCCTTAATTTCAACAACTTTCATAGCAGATAAATTAGTAGTATTAATTTCCAGAGAAAATAACATTAGCAGAATTAGTTAAATAGATTGGTAACTATGGGGTCCCTAATTGCGGATAGCGAAGGACACAGCCCTGGACTTGACACATGAAAACATGATTAAATGCCAAGGACCAACGACCCTTGTCACCATGTATTCTTTGCCTCTTGTTCATTTAGCCACATGAGAGTCAATCACTTGATCAACCTATTCAAACTATTTTTCAGGAAACTAATCAATCCATTCACATTTATCCTAAATAGTTGAACTGAATTTTTTTGGTGCATGTGACTCCTATTCATAATAACAATACAAATTTGTCACATTGAAAATGGGTGAAATATCTACACTTGGTGGAAGTTCAATTTCATAAGCATTGGATGAAAACTTACATAAGACCTTACAAGGTCCAATCTTTTACACTAATCGACAATAGTGTGAGTTAGTGAACTCATTAGTAATAACAATAATCTTTTACACTAACATTCTCGCTAACTCACAATTTTACACTAACACCCCCCTTAAGCATAGCTTAGGTGGGTCCCGACAACTAGGCTTGATGAGGTACCCATGTACAATGCAATCTCTCATAAAGTGGGGAAAGAAAGAAAACCTAGTGGGAAAAAGCTTCCCTCCAAAAGAGAGAAAAAATGAGAAAGTGTACTACACACTATACAAAATACCTAAGGGTGATCATGGTGATGCAACTTCATCAAAGTTGTCATCCAAAGAAGTGATGTGTTGAATGTTAATACATGCCATATGGCTACTATTAGCAAGATGGTTTCCATTGCACCAAAAGATTGACCTAGTAATGCCTGATACAACCGCCAGAGTTAATGAATCCATAGGAGGTGGTTAAGCCTTGTCATGAACCCAAGCATTATGCTGCACAACACAAGGAGACCAAGAGCACACACCTTGCAACAATCCCCCAGTGCAAGCGAGGGGTTTGAACCTGTGACCCAGGATTTGATACCAATTGTTAGCAAGACAGTTGTTGTTGCACCAAAAGATCGACCTATTAATGCCTGATACAACTGCCAGAGTTAATGAATCCATAGGAGGTAGTTAAGCCTTGTGATGAACCCAAGCATTGTGCTACACAACACAAGGAGACCAAGGGCGCACACTTTGCAATAGCTACAATCCAAAAACCACATGAAGTCTTATTGTAAAGAATCTCTGGAATCCCTCTGTGAAGAAACACAAAACTCTAATGTCACAATAGATGATGGTGGAGGTGATGTCCGGTTTGTCCTAAGAACATGAAGGTTCAAGTGGCCAAGTTGAGCCTCCAATGAACTATCCACACTAAATATAGGAGTGTGAATCATAGAGAAGGAATCATTGGGGGAAAAATGTGAGAATGTGTAAAGATGAGAGTAATTATCAACCTTGACAACTATAACAACCTCTTTGCTTTGCAAATCTTGAATAATCACTAAATCTGATATGAACTCTATTTTCTTCCATGTAACACTATTTGTAATCTGATATATGGAAAGGAGATTTTTGGATAATTCAAGAGCAAAAAGGACATCAATGAAACATATTTCACCCAAATCAGTAGTTCCTTTCCCACAAACACTCATGTAAGTGTTGTTAGCCATCATCATTTTAGATGTATCTATAGGTTCTAATGTAGAGAATAGAGTCAGTGAAGAATCCATGTTACAGTCTCAGAGATTGCAGATGCAACAAGAGCATTGCCCTTAAATGTTTCTAGTGCTGATGAGGACTCTTGGTTAGATTCAAGATCCCTTATATTGTTCTTCTCTAGAAGATTTGTGAGGTGGTTAATTTTTTTCTTCAAACATTTCTGCTCATTGTGTCTAGCTTTCTTGCAAAATATACACTTAGCTTTTTCTTTTATAGTTTCCCTTAATATGAAAATCTTTCAGTGTTTGATTTTGATGATTCAAATTTCTTATCTTCCTTGATTTCCTTCTCCTTTTGTTTTTCTCCTTTTTTGTTTTTCCCATTTCTAGCAATAAGGGCATGAGGTTTAGAAGAATTCATGGTGCCCATTTGTATAAAATTATCTTGCTCCCTTTTTAAGTCAGCAATGAATTCATCTAAAGTAGGCATTTTCCATGTGGCTCCAAAATCCCTTTTGGTGATATAAAAGGTAGATACAAACACAGAGTAGTCATAACCTAGTTTGGAAAGTATAGAAAGGATAAGTTGATCCTCATTTTTTTCTATCCCATATTTTTTCAAATGCAATCCTCTAAGGTGTTAAAGTCTCTAGGGCTCAAACCTATAAGTTCATTTTCTAACTCATGACTTTTTAGTTCATCAACCTTCCCAAAAAGTTTTTCTAAGGCTTGCCAAACTTCATTGGGTGTTAAATCAAGGCCTTTACATGAAATAGTAGTTCAAGAGATAGGTTTAGACATAAACACCTGAAGACCTGATCACATTTGTTAAACCATTTTTGTTTATCTTTAGTAGCTTTAGGTTCTTGTTCAGTACCCATAGTTACCCTTTATTCTTTAGCATAAGTTGTATATTGAGTTTCCACTCATGATAATTAAAGGGTTTGAGAGGCTTAATAGTACAATTTGACTCCATGCTTAACCATATTGTTGCAAAAATTTAGAAATGTGAAAAAAAATATTGATGAAAATGCGGAAGTACACAATAGACATACACAAGGCACCCCTTGTAACACAATATTTTTATCCCCCTAGATTTGTGGCACTTTATAATTTCAATGCATAGGTGTGATCTATTTGGAACAAAAAATGTCACTTAATTTTAGTTCATCAACCTTCCCAAAAAGTGTTTCTAAGGCTTTCCAAACTTCATTGGGTGTTATATCAAGGCCTCTACATGAAATAGTAGTTCGAGATAGGTTTAGACATAAAAACCTGAAGACTTGATCACATTTGTTAAACCATTTTTGTTTATCTTTAGCAGCATTAGGTTCTTTTTCAGTACCCATAGTTACCCTTTATTCTTTAGCATATGTTGTATATCGAGTTTCCACTCATGATAATTAAAGGGTTTGAGAGGCTTAAGTAATTTGACTCTGTTCTTAACCAGATTGTTGCAGAAATTTAGAAATGTGAAAAAAAATATTGATGAAAATGCAGAAGTACAGAATAGACATACACAAGGCACCCCTTGTAACACAATATTTTTATCCCCCTAGATTTGCAGCACTTTATAATTTCAATGCATAGGTGTGATCTATTTGGAACAAAAAATGTCACTCAATTTCGAATTACCAATCAAAAGTTACAATGATTTTTCAATTTTTCCTTCTTGCTAGAAAAAAAAATTACATGTCTTTTGAAAAAACTTTGACAGTTTGTTTTACAAAATCTTCACAAAAAATTTAGAAAGAGGATAAAAATAGAGGGGGAGTTAAGATCCCTCTAGTTGATTGTGACCACAACATATGACTAGGGGGCTAAGAGAATTTTTGGGTCTCCCCCCTCCCTTGATGATGTCACCCCCTATTTTCGTTGACCTCAACAATTCTGCTTTTTGGGAAATGATAAGTGTGACCTATTGTTGTATTTAATTTTATGGGTAGACACCCTTCATAAGAAAAAAATATCAATGCCCTCTCTGCAATAACACTGACATCTCAAGATTTTGATATATAGAAATTTGATCAATCAACTTGTTGGGAATGAAAAACAATCCCTTGGAAGAGAGGAAAATTTAGTGTAGGAATATATAATGACATGGAAATGACTACAAGAAAAGATGGATATGAAAGGATGTTACTAAGTCTTGCAATAATATTGTTGGTCCTAAGAAAATATCAGAAATGGCATTGAAAACCTCTTCACAGACCTGCAAAAATATGAAAATAAAAGCCATGTTTCTGCTAAAGACACCAAGACTAAATTGTTTTTGAGTTGAAAATGGCATTAGATTTCCCTTTGTATGGATCAAACCTTTGATTTTTTCTTTAGCTAGCTAAGAATAGAGAAATGCCACCTCTTTTATTTTTCCTTGACACAAACAAAAATAACTTGTTAGCTAATTTTAAGGTGGAGAAAGTGAGTGGTGAAGCCAAATGTAAAATGTGCCAAGTCTAAGTGTTCAAACTATCTTTTACAAGGGTGCATTTAATAAATTAAGGTTCAAACCTTTACCACATGCATAGGTAGAAAAGGTAAGGGTTAACCATTCATATTATGCACCTAACTTAAGTAATCTATTATTTCCTTTTATTGAGCAAAGATAACTAATATTTGAGCCAAGTTTTAAGATTGCAAGTAGAATTTCATAATGGTCTAACCCTGTCTAGAGTCCATCAAGCACTCATTATCCCTATTTTAGTGCCTTGGGTAGAGGATATGGCTAAGCCCTTCATAATGTGAGCCCAACATTTCTTAAAGTCTTTTCCACAAACTTTAGCATGGATCACTTAAAATTTGGCTAATTTTAAATATGTTAAGGTAGAAAATGTCAGTGGAAAGGATAAGGAAAATGTACATCTAGATTTGAGTTTTATGTCATCACTTAAGGCAAGATGAGATTATTACATTTTTGCCCTTTTTTTGAGTTTGGCATGGGAAAAAGGTGGCTAAACCCAACAAAATATGCACCTAAGTATAGTCTTCAAGTCTTAGGTGGAATTAACTAATGGTCTTGCCCTCATATTTGTGCACCTAAATTATCATTTTTCCATTTTTTCATGATTTAGACCTTGGCACAAATTATTTATGTTTTTTCCATGGTTTGAAAGATTAGGTGCGAAAATTTAGTGACAAATCCATTGTTGGTGTGCACCAATCAATCATCTGCCACTTTTGACTTGCCTTGAGTAGAGAAAAATAATGATTGTGCCATGGAAAAATTATTTCATCCTTCAAGGGTTAGCTTTTACTTAACGTTGCCATCTTTATATGAACCAGGTGGAGATCTAGGTAGAAATTTCTCTCATTGTTGCCACTTCTCATGTAGCACCTAATCACCCTTGTATGTTGTTGATTTGCTCCATGGTCATCATCATTCTCTACCCCTTTGCTACCCTTGAACATTGTCATTTGCTTCATGACCACTTAACCCTAGAAAAGTCATTAGAAGAAAAGATCATGATAGGATGACCTTGCAAATTTACCAAGAAGACCATAATAAAATCAAACTAAGACATATTTCCAATTGATTTAATAACAAACTAGACAAAAGGGAGAACAAAAGTCGACTTTCATATAGGTACAAAAAAATTGGGGTTATCTAGGGCTAGAACAATGATCAAAGATTCTTTGGGAAATCTTGTAAAAGGTGGTTCATTTCTTCTTGGTTTGACAACAAATAATATTGCAATGTGGGAAATAGTTGTTACTAGCCTTTCTTTGGTGACTGCTTTAGGTTTTCTGAAGTTGACTATTGAGGGGGATTTAACTAATGTCATTTAGAGCACAAGTAAATTGTCTAAACTAAAAATTTTGAAATTTATTGGAAGAGGTACAACATTCTGTAGCAATTGTGAGGATTTTTTTCTCATTTCTATTAGGAAAGCAATGAGATGGAAATTTTTTATCCAATGTTAGTATAGATCAAATGTGCTTCTCCATACTCATAAGTGATCATTTAGAGTTTTGCAAAGTATTAGACAAATCTCTTTTGTTTGAGAACCCCTAGTTGGGGCCAATGTTAGGTGATGCAACACTATAGTGGGTCAAATGAACAAAAAAATAATAGGCATGTAGAGTCATAACAAAAGAAAAAGAACCAAAAATAATGTTGAATGATAATGGAACCTTTATTAAGGCATGTAAAGTAATTATATTCATATGGGCTCTTATTACAAATGGAACCTAACACTCATTGTTTACAACATGGACTACCAGGGTATCTGATCCTATTTGCTCCCCATGCTTTCGCACCCAGTGTCAATATAAACCTGGAGAGTTGCCTACTCTTTTGGTATTCCTTCATAGATCTTTAGATTTGATCCCTACACAAAAAATTCCACTCTCCCCTATATCACTCAAGTGAATTGGATCTAAAAGAACCCCGCCAATTATTGGTGACTTTCACTTCCAACCTGATTCACCATCTACATTCTCTTCACATCTAATAATTTTGACTAACATTTGCCCCCCATATTATCGTATCTACCGGCAAGAAGTTAGCCAAGGCTTCTTCCTCAATTCCCATCATGATCACACACTCAACAAAAGAGATTTACAAGAGGAATAGATAAGCCCATCCAAAAAAAATACCCTACCTAAGCAAAGACTCTGATGCAAAAAATTTTAGATTTACAAGAAAACTTTCATCATTTAAAAATGTTTCCTTTTATGTTTTTTATGTTTACAAATTTTCTTACTTATCACAATATTAATATGTTTTTCATAGCTATTTGAAAGAACACTTTAGCTCCACAATCAAAAAGATTTGGTTGTGTTACCAATGCGTCCCCAATTGTCCTTATGCTATTAACATGGATTTATTCAATTTTTTCTATCATGTCCATATGTTTGGTTTGATGTTGCAATCCATTTTGGCTCATCACACCCTTGGAGAGAGATTACAATTTTCCCACTATTAGATTAAATTTACACCAATAGCTAGTGTTGGCACTTGCAAAATCAATCCTTAGAATGCCCCCTTTTTATTTATTTGAATCCCACTTGAATATATAGCTTATAACTGATCAGAGACATCTTTCATAGATTTTCATGTTTTTGCCATTTGAAATGCAAGGTGGAAAAGCCTAAAATTGGCTAAGTCCTAAATTTCCAAGGTTTCCTTGTGTTTTTACCCCTGTCAGGAGTTAGAGCTCTAGTCTTTCATCTTCCTTTCGAAGGCTACGGTGAAAGTCTCTAAAGAGTGTGCCACCTGTCGGGTAGGCACAAGTTCTATACAGTGCTAAGAAAATACTTCTAGAAAGCTACGCTGGCTCGACACGTGTCTTGGCTGCATTCCACGGAAGGCCCAACGACTGACCCCCAATGAGTAAAGTTCTCTAAGTCTTTTCACCTTTCATGATTCCTTCAATGGGACACTTGGTAAGATATCGCAAGTTTGCAGACTACTGAAGCTGACATCATATCTCCACCATGTGACTGCAAAATGAGGACAGGTGTAAAGTATATCATGGCTTGTGACCATAAGATCACTGATTTAGTTGAATGAAGTGGATCGTGCTAGGCGTCAAAGGATGAAGTGAAGAGGTGGGGCTAATAAGGATCGGATGGTAGCACAATATCGAAGGGGGAATCTTGTCTGTAGGAAAAATCCAATGCACGGTTGTGAGATGATGACACGTGGCCTGTTCTCAGAAGGAAGGAAAAGGCTTATATAAGGGAATCCATATGAATGCTCCCACTTTCTTCCTTGGAGTTTTTTACCACTTTTCTGAACGATGATTGAAGGCCCCACAAAGACTCTAGCTCTGGCAAAATGCTCGTGTGGATGCCACATTGAACTCCACGGTGCTGATGCAGACTTTTGGTGGGCACGGTAAGGTGGACACATGGCAGTTAGGATATGGAGCAAATTTGGCTATCGTCCTGGCATTTTCAAGATTTCACTACATATTTCAAAGGGTGGGTGTCAGGCCTCCAGCTCTTTCTCTTCTCCATAGACATGCACAAAGTGAAGGACCAAATGCCGAAGTCTGACAGTGACAAAGTGATTAAGGCAAAAGAAAAGAAAAGTGCAAGGCTGTGAAGGCCGAGTGCCCAAGGTTTGATAGTCCGATTTCTTAGAGGTTGGCTTCCTAGCCTTCTGCACTTTTCTAATTGCCTAGGAATGCACCAACTACTTCTGGCAATGCCATTAATGCAAAGTGGGTGGCCAAATTCAATACTTTTAATACATGTAGTAGGGTTGATGAGGATTTTTTTCACCTAGTTCATTCTCATACTGACTTACTCAGGCTATAAATAGAGGATCGAAGCTCTTTTCAAAGTGTTGGTTGCTAAACCAATTGTCTGGTCTAGAAAATGCCTATGGAAGATTTTAGAGCATCAAGCAGAGAAAAATGTTTGGGCAGTGAATGAAAAAATGTGTATGATACAATGTAGGAAGGATTGTAATGTGCATTTTCATGCATTGGTATGTCTCCATGGTTGTTTGTAATAATTCAGGGGAATGCATTGTTGTAGCTTTGTATTTTGCCTTTACCACATTTGCTAGTGCAATTGTAATGGGATTTGATAATGTATGACATCATTTAAATCAATATAAGCTTTGTGTTGGGTCATTTCTCTATTAAAAGTGGGTTATTATAGTTTGACTTTGGATAAATATGTCTAGTGCATGAAGTGGAATATGAGAAATGTATGTGAATATATTTTAGTTTTCTATTTATGCTGGTTCAACCCTAATCTTTCCTCTTTATTGTTTATAACTCAGTTGCCCAATGGAATAGGCACCAGTCCATATTGGGGATGGATCAATCATCATTTTAATCAAACTCTCATCTTGTTAGCTGTAGGAGTAGGAGAAGGTTTAGTTTAGGGTTTCTCATGTTGTTCATGGTTCTATTTTATAACCAGGGATATATCTGAAGTGATGCAAAATTGTTTTAATCATTCATGAATACTATACATGTATGCCTGCACTATGTATCTTGTGTATGAGAAGTTAAGTGGATTCATTTCAAGGAGTATAGTATTGCCATGATTTGATGCAAATGCATAGTGCAGTAATAAGCTATATAGGGGTTATTAATGACAACCAATTGTTTTAGGTTTAGTGATAGTCTTTGGGACCTAGAAGGTAGTTTGGGTTTGATTATCCTTTCATTTTTAGTTGTTCATCTGGTTTGAACATAATACCTATTCAGGTATCCCCTTAGAATATCCCTCTTGAGTTTAAGCTGAGCTCAAAGTGCAGAGGAGTCAACCCACTCTTGTAGGTTGTCTCAGAATCACCCTTGACCTATTGATAAACCTCTTTCCATCACCTTGATGACACCCCTGACCCTGGTGATTGTGAAATATTTTAGGGTTTTGGGTTGTAGTTATTTTATGAGTCAACATCTTTTAGCATCATTACCAAGGAGGACTTGACAGGTCAAAGATTTTGAAGACCCCTATTTGCAACTGTTGTCAGGTGTCGTTTGTTGATGTGTGTAGGTTTGGCATCCCCTCAACTTATGCCAACATCTTTTGGCGTTGTTGCCGAGGACAATACTATTGGGTTATAAAAGATTGAAGACTCTGCTGGTGAACTGAACCTAGAATCAGTTTGTGGCCTTGAAGTTCAGTCACACTTCAAGGAATTCCTCTTTCAAAGAGGTGGTGCCTCTATTGTCAAAGAACAAAATTTATTATTGTTGTCTCCTAGTTTCTATTGGTGATCTAAATGCTCCATCTCAAGTTGTAGTAGTTGGTAAAAATAAAGGTACCTGGTTTCTTCCTAACCTTTAAAGTTATTGTTCCTGTCACATTGAAGGAACAAATTCCTATGCCTCAATTTTTTTCCCAACATTATAAGATGTTGTAGTCATGGCCAATTGGTATGAATACAGATACCCTAGTGATGTTATATCATCTGAGTCTTCATATATATTAGACCCTAGAAATTACATTTGCATGGATTCTCGTGACCATCCTAGCAATGCATATTCCAGTCATGGCTCTGCATGTTATACAAACCAAAACCTTTATGCACCCATGTAAAATAATAATGAAATAGCAATGCAGCAGTATGAAATTGAAAAGACCAAACAAATGTTGGAGTCATTATTGCAGCAAGAAGTAGAAATAGAAAATTGGATTAGGCTGCTAGAGTTTAGGATGCAGTCCAATGCATTCCCTACTGCCCCAAAAAATTAGTTGGCCCAATCCCCTATTCCTCCCTTAGACCCAGTATATGATCAGCTAGATCTCTCATGGGTTGATTACAAAACAACAAGTATGCCAACTAGGGTCTACAAATAGTTGCCCAAATTTGATGGGTACAATATTTTTGGAATTCATGAATACACATCAGTATGAGAATGAAGACATGTGGATGAGGTTCTTTGTTAGGTCCTTGCGTGGAAAGGAAAAAGAATGGATCCAAAGTTTTCCAAAGCAATCCTTTGCCTTGTGGAATGAAATTGTGGTAGCATTTGAAAATGAATTTGCCAAAGGTCTTGACCTTATTGATCACAGGTTTGTTATTTCTCTTTCCCATATTTCTAAAGGTTTTAGACTTAACATTTTTGCTTGCATTGATATGTTTTTCACTTGAGGTGTCTCATGGTGTTGCTGTGTGTGCTGAGATTTTGAATTGTAGTCTGAATCATGTTTATGATTTAGAAATTGAAGTCTGTAGCAGCACATATGAGAGTTGTGCTCAAGAGCTTGATGGAGCTACAAATGAATATGAGTCTTTCCACTTTGATGTGAAATGTTTTTCAACTCTTGATTGTGTTGGTTTTGCAATAGAGGTTGAGTCCTTTCTATGGGATCTTGATATGAATGAGTAGCTAGACATGTTTATTCCTGAGTTCCAACATGTTTTAACCCAACTTGAAGATATGACTGAGCTAGAGTCTTTCCAGTTTGCTCTACAAGATGAAATGTTTTCTCTTGTGGATCAACAGTGCATTCAAGCACAATTTTCTTTTCCATGTGAATTGGAGGTATTCTCCTTTTCCCTCAATTTACATGAAGGGGCCAATAGGTATGATAGCTTGGTACATGACAATGGAGGTCTGCCTTCATTTATTTCTTATGTTGCTGGCTTGAATTTTAGTGGTGCACCCATTACTGCCTGGGGCAAGAATGATATGGATATGAATAGGTCAAGCACCTATTTTTCATGGTTTCCATGTGATAATAATTTCATTGGTAAGGTTGGCCTTGGCTTCATAAGCATATAGTGTAGATTAGTGCATGTTAAGGGTCATTTTTAGTTGTTGCAGCTGGGTGAGAAGTGCAAATTTGGTTTGAGGGAGATCAAATCCTTCATTCAGCTTGTCTTTGATAGAGGAAAGTAGGCTCCATCACTTGGTGTAGGTTTGACCTGCAAATATGTTTAAATTTTGAATACAGTCATCTTTCCTTGTATGCTCCCATGCTTATAACTGTATACTTTGTAAATAAGTTTCTGTGGTTTCCCCTATTCATTTTTTGGTGTTTTGGTCTGCCTAAAGATCTGGATTCTCATTGTGCCACTGCTTGGTACACGTCCCCAACCAGAGCTAGTGTTGGCACCTGCAAAATCAATCCTCAGAATGCCCCCTTTTTATTTTTTTGAATTCCACTTGAATCTATAGATTATAACCGATTAGAGACATCTTTCATAGATTTTCATGTGTTTGCCATTTGAAATGCAAGGTGGAAAAGCCCAAAATTGGCTAAGTCCTCAATTTCCAAGGTTCCCTTATGTTTTCGCCCCTGTCGGGAGTCAAAGCTTTGTCCTTCTGTCTTCCTTCTGAAGGCATATGGTGAAAGTCTCCAAAGAGTATGCCACGTTTCAAGCAGGTGCAAGTTCTATACAATGCTAATAAAATACTTCCAAAAAGCTCAACTGGCTCGACACATGTCTTGGCTATGTTCCATAGAAGGCCTGACAGCCAACCCTAAGTGGGCAAAGTTCTCTAAGGCTTTTCACCTTTCATGATTCCTTCGATGGGACACATGGCAAGCCTGATATTGTAGGCCTGCAGATTGCCAAAGCTGATGTCATATCTCCATCATGTGGCTGGGAAATGAGGACAGGTGTAAAGTATATTGTGGCCTATGACCATAAGATCGATGATTCAGCTGAATGAAGCAGATCATACCAATTGTCGAAGGATGAAGTGAAGAGGTGGGGCTGATAAGGATCAGAAGGTAATGCAATGTCATAGGGGAATCTTGTCTATAGGAGAGATTCAAAGTGTGGTTGTGAGATGATGACATGTGGTCTATTCTCAGAAGGAAGGAAAAGGCTTATATAAGGGAATCCATGTGAATGCTCCCGCTTTCTTTCTTGGAGTTTTTCACCACTTCACTAAACGATAGTTGAAGACCTCGGAAAGACTCTAGCTCTGACAAAATACTCATGTGGATGCCACATTGGACTCCATGGTGCTGATGTAGACTTTTGGCAGGCCTAGTAAGGTGGACACATGGCAATTGTGATATGGAGGAAATTTGGCCATTGCCATGGCATTTTCAAGATTTTGCTAAGTATTTCAGAGGGCAGGTGTCAGGCCTTTGGCTCTTTCTCTTCTCTGAAGACATGCACAAAGTGAAGGACTGAATGCCAAAGTTTGATAGTGACAAAGTGATTAAGGCAAAAGAAAAGCAAAGGAAAAGGCTGCGAAGGCCAAGTGCCCAAGGTCTAATAGTTTGATTTTTTCGAGGTTGGCTTCCTAGCCTTCTGCGCTTTTCCAATTGCCTGGGAATGTGCCAACTACTTCTGGTGGTGCCATTAATGTGAATTGGGTGGCTGAATTCAATTATCTTAATATAGGTGGTGGGGTTGATGATGGTTTTTACACCCATTTCATTCTCGGACTGACTTACTCAGGATATAAATAGAGGATCAAAGCTCTTTTCAAAGTGTTGGTCACTAAACCAATTGTCTAGTCTGGAAAACACCTAAGGAAGATTTTAGGGCATCAAGAAAAGAAAAATGTCTAGGTACTGAATGAAAGAATGTGTTTGATACAATGTAGGAAGGATTATAACACACATTTTCATGCATTGGTATGTCTCCACAGTTGTTTGTAATAATTTAGGGGAATGCATTGTCGCAGCTTTATATTTTGCCTTCACCACATTTGCTGGTGTGATTGTAATGGGATTTGATAATATATGATAGCATTTAAATCAATGCAAGCTTTGTGTTGGGTAATTTCTCTATTGTAAGTGGGTTATTATATTTTGGCTTTGGATAAATAAGTACATCTAGTGCATGAAGTGTAATATGAGAAATGTATGTGAATATATTTTAGTTTTTTGTTGATGCTGGTTCAACCCTATTCTTTCCTCTTTATTGTTTATGACTCAGTTGCCCAATGGAATAGGCACCAATCCATATTGGGGATGGATCAATCATCATTTAATCAAACTCTCATCCTGTTAGCTATAGGAGTAGGAGTAGGTTTAGTTTAGGGTTTCTCATGTTGTTCATGGTTCTATTTTATAACCAGGGATATATTTGAAGTGATGCAAAATTGTTTTAATCATTCGTGTATCATGAACATGTATGCCTGCACTATGTATCTTGTGTATGAGAAGTTAAGTGCATTCATTTCAAGGAGTATAGTATTGCCATGATTGGATGCAAATGCATAGTGTGGTAATCATCTATATAGGGGTTATTAATGACAACCAACTGTTTTAGGTCTAGTGATAGTCTTTGGGACCTAGAAGGCAGTTTGGGTTTGGTTGTCCTTTCATTTTTAGTTGTTCATCTGGTTTGAACATAATACCTATTCAGGTGTCCCCCTAGGAATATCCCTCTTGAGTCTAAGCTAAGCTCAAAGTACAAAGGAGTCAACCCACTCCTATAGGTTGCCTCAGAATCACCCTTGACCTGTTGATAAACCTCTTTCCATCACCTTGACGACACCCCTAGCCCTGATGATTGTGAAATGTTTTAGGGTTTTGGGCTGTAGTTATTTTGGGAGTCAACAACTAGCATCATCAATGGATTTATTGGTCTCACAAAAGTTCATCTTTAGGACCACATCGAGTTTTAAATCCTAGTTCTTATTGTACATTTAAATCTTCCCAACAATGGTTAGCTACACATTTCATGGCTATGCATCTAGGTCAACTTCATTATTTGAATTAATAGAAAGATCATTAATATTTGGGCTCAGATACTTATCTCTTGGAATTTAGGCCAAGGTAACAAGTTTTTGATCAATGCTACCTTAGTATATCACTCATGGCTATTATAAAGTAGTGGATAACCTAGTTGGGCAATGATAGTTTTGTGAGGAGCATGCACTCAAGAAGAATAGATTATCTTGTGCTCAAGGAGGCCTAATAGATCTTTGATCCTAAGTTAGCATAGAGAATGAATTGAAAGTAGCACACTTATTTTGTGTTAGATTTATTTTTGTAATTGAAGCCTAAGGCCAAATCTTTTTTGTATTCCTAGCAATAGATATCTTTGATGTGTATTGAGATTGTGAATCAATATAATTATGTTCAATATAGTTTTGTTATTGTTCTACTTTGATTTGATTTTTGTTGTGTGATTTTAGTTTAATTGAAAGTGATTATGTAACTATACCATCCATTTGTGACTACGTTAGGTGGTATCAAAGTAGATTGAACCTTTCAAGTAAGAGAGAGAAGAGTGTTGAAGACATATTCCAGTGTTGATTTGTTGGGTAAAAGGTGTTATGTATTAAGATTGTAAATAGAATGTTGAAGTAAGGCAGTCAAAACCAAGTGGTACCTGTTTTAGAAGATAAGTAAGAAACCTTCATGAAGAGCTATATGTAGAGACCAAGGATTACCAATATTGTAGGAAACCTAGAGGAAATGTTTAATGTGTTGAGGAATGTCCAAGTTAGATTAAGGGTTGTTGAAAAGGATAGAAAGAGGGTTCATGTATCCAAATGATGGTAAATAAACTAAGAATGGAGCTATAGGAGAACAAAATGAAGAAGCAAGAGGAGATCTTGAAGAAGAAATATTTTTAAGGCTATTTCCAAGATTGGTACAAGAACCAAATTGATATTCCTAGTTATTTAAGAAGTTTGAATCTAGAAGAGTTAGATTGATTGTTTAATAGAAATGGAAGAATACTTTTAGTTTGAAGAGATCTCAAATCAATAGAGTGAAAAATGCCAGAATGAAATTGAAGAGTCATGCCAAATTATGGTGGAAAGAACAACTATTGAAAAGGAATAGAAGACAAAAGGAGACTAGAGTAAAATGGGATATAATGGTGTCCAAGTTGAAGGCCAAATTAATTTTTGCAAACAACCAATTAGATCTTCTCAAGAAACTGTAAACTTTTAGACAAATAGACTTGAATGTTAAGAATTATACAATAGATTTCTATAAATTGACAATTAGAGTTGGTCATTGGGAAGTAAATCAATAAAATGTGGCATGGTGCATAAATGGGTTGTATAGGAGTCTCCAAGAAGAATTGAGTAGGTTAGACTAGAAATAATTGAATATGCATATCAAATTGTCCTCAAAGAAGAAGAGAAATGAATAGGAGGTAGAAGAATATGTTGAACAAGCAAAGAGGAAGAGGTGGTAGATTCTAGAGAGGAGGAAAAATTCAAGGAGGTGGTCATAGAGGACAAGGCCAAGATGATCTAGAACCAAATGAGAGTACTAGTTCATATTGTGATGATAGATTTGATAATTTCCAAGGAGGTAGAGGAAACTTTAGTATAAGAGGTAGAACATTCCATGGTACTTGTTTAGAATAGGACACGAGTCATTTGAGTGTCTCCAATCACAAGGAAGATATATATAAAAAATATTAATGTAAATGATAGAGTCATACATGTAGATGTGAAGTCAACAACATCAATAAAACACATGAATAGACTAGAAAGAAGGGAACCTTTGTTGATGAATTTTTATTTGATAAAACTTGCCAATGAGAAAAATGAGTCAATACATAAAATAAATTTGTTTAGGACAATCTATAAATTTGAAGGTAAATATTTCAAAATGATCATGAGTGGAAGCACATATAACCTAATGACAAGTGAAATGGTGGAAGGTTGAAGCTAGAAAAGATAGAGCATATAGTTAATACAAAGTCTTATGGATACAAAAGGAACATAAGGTATTGGTAAGTGAATGATGCTTTATTAAATTCAAGATTTGTTCATATCAAGATGAAGTTCTATGTGTTGTTATGCTTGTGGGTGTATAACACTTCTTGTTAGGTAGACCATGGAAATATGATAAGAAGACAATTTATAATGGTAGATAAAATACTTATATATTCATGGAGGAAGGTGAGAAAAATATTCTTACTCCATTGAAAGATAAAGGAGATGAGATCAGTGGTTGTGCTAATATATTTTTAGTTGATGGTAGGCAATTTCGTGAAGGATGAAACACAAAAAAAGTGTGTTTTGCCATAGTTCCAAATAAATTGCAAGCATAAGATACCACAAAGGCAAAAATGATACCATAATAAGTGATTTTAGAATTTTTGGAAAAATATAGTGATATTATATCCAATAACCTTCCAGATGGGTTACCACTAATCAAATGCATTCATCACCATATGGATTTGATTACAATGCAAGTTTACCCAGTGAGGTTTCTATTAGGACAACACTAGTAGAGAATAAGGAATGGAACATGGAAGTGCAAAATTAGTTAAAGAAGGGATCATAAGAAAAAGTGTAAGTCCTTGTGCAATACCAATAGTTTTAGCACCTCAAAAAGGAGGAGAATGGAGAATGTGTACAAAATCCAAAGAAATAAATAAGATCACTATCAAATATAGATTTACATTACCTAAGATGGATGACTTAGTGGATTCTTTGAGTGGTGCCAAATATTTTAGCAAGATTGATTTGAATAGTGGCCATCAACAGATCAAGATTAGAGAAGTTGGTGAATGGAAGACTACATTCAAGACTAAAGAAGGATTCTATGAGTGGTTAGTTATGCCTTTTAGACTAACCAATGCACTAGGTACTTTTATGAGGTTAATGAATGAAGTGTTGAAGCCATATCTTGGTAAGTTTTTTATAATTTATTTAGATGATATTTTGATTTCCAATAATATAAGGGAACAACACCCAAATCATATCACATTAGTGTTACAAAAGTTGACAGAAGAAAAGTAGATGATAACTATTAAAACATATGGTTTAATGAAGGAAGAGTTATTGTATAGAGGCTTTGTAATTTAACTAAGGATTCAAAGATGGACCCAAATAATGTCAAGGATATTATGGATTAGCATATACCAAAGAACATTTTTTAGGAAAGAATCTTTCATGGATTAGAAATTTTTTATAAAGAGATCATTAAAATTTTCAATGGGACTTGTTATAGGTCCCTCTGGGTAAATATTTTCTCATTTGCACTAATTTATGCATGCCTTATAAATAGTTTTGTTGACTTCTAGATACTTCTTGACTTGTGCATGTATCTCTTCCATATGTTTTGTGAAATCATTAGCCTTCACACAAGTGTGCTTGCCACTTTCCACTCCCAATAGATCTATAACACCCCTTGGAGAAGTTCTATACACCACCTAAAATGATGTCTTGTCTATAGACATGTTCACTAAAATGTTGTATGCAAATTCACGTTGTACCAACATGGATTCCCATTTTATAGATTTATCTCCCACCAAACACTTGGGTAAGTTTCTGTGAGTTTAATTGGCAACTTCCATTTGTTTGTATGTTAACAAATGATAAGAAAAAATTTAGTTGAGTTGGGTCTAACTTCTTCCACAGAGGGCACTAGAAATGGTTGAGACACTTAGTGTCCTTGTCTAAATTAATACCACACAATAACCCTTTCAATCAAAAAACTTCATTAAAGAACAAGTTCACAATATTAGTGTCTCATTCAACCTTTTTGATGAGTGAAATGTGTCATTTTCAAAAACCTATTAATGACAAAAAAATGGTGGCATTACCTCTCTACATGTGTGACAATACAGGGATGAAGTCCATGGATAGTTCTTCCCATGATTTGTCTAGTGTGTGCAATGGATTATACAACCTCTTGCCACTTGACAAAATGATAATGTTCACATTCTAACATCCTTATGAAAACTCTACCAATAGTAATACTCCTCTAGCATAGCCTATGTCTTGTCTATTTCAAAATTTCCTCTAAATCCTCTACCATGCAACTCATAAATTAGGTTCTCTCATAAAACTACACAAAATAAACAATTGTTTCCTCTTAAATAGGTATCCATATTACACAATATACTCCTCAAATGAGCTTTTGTCTCTAACCCACAATTTCGTGCATGTATGCCATGCATCTACAAATCAAGATCTATGACATAACACTTCATCACTTCCATGCCTACTAATTACATAATCACAGTAGCCAATAGCACTTTCCTTCTACTCAAGGCGTTGTGACTTTATTCCCCTTACAAATGTAATGCTTCAAAACAAAAAATAACCCTATAAATGTTCCACCCATCTAGTGTGCCTTTGATTCAACTTTCCTTGGTCATTGATAAATTTTAATGCTTGATGATCTATGTACAATAAAATTTTGTAGGGAAAAATAATGCTTCCACTTGCACAAATCTTGCACAATTCCATAGAATCTTTTGTCACAGAACAAATACTTCTACTCAACATCATTTTATTTATCAATAAAATATGTGACTAGCCTCCTTTCTTGTCTTAGTGCAACACCAAGCACTCTACCACTAGCATCACAATCCATCTAGAAGAATTTTCCAAAGTCTATGAGTGCCAACATGGGCTCCTCTATCACATCTTCTTCAAGAGTGAAAAATTCTTGGCAACAACAACCATCCACTCAAACCCTCCCTTCTACATGTGACTAACCTTCTTTCTTGTCTTAGTGCAACACCAAGTACTCTACCACTAACATAACAATCCATCTAGAAAACTTTTCCAAATTCTATGAGTACCAACATAAAATTCCTCTATCACATCTTCTTCAAGAGTGAAAAATTCTTGGCAGTAGAAACCATCCACTCAAACTCTCCCTTCTGCATGTAGTGTGTCAAGGGTGTGCAAATCCCACTAAATTTTCTAGTGAACTTTTTGTAGAAGCTTTCCAACCTATGGGAGATCCTTACATTTATTGTGATTATTGGTTTAGCCACTCAATAATCACATAGACATATTCAAGGTCCATCTTCAATATTTCTTTAAATATGACAAATCCCAAGTATATTAGCTCCCTTTTCATGAAGGTTTACTTCTTCAAGTTAACATTCAACTTCTCCCTTGTCAACTAAGCAAAGACATATTGTATGTGTACAAGGAGCTCCTTCCTATTCTTTCTAAAAACCAAAATGTTATCGACATAAATGACCACAAACTTACCCAAAAGTGGTTTGATAAATTCTTTCATCAACCTCATGAGTGTACATGGGGCATTGGTCAACTCAAAGGGCATCACTATCCATTCATATAGGCCTTCCTTAGTTTTGAATGTGGTCTTCCATTAATACCCTTCCATTATGCAAATCAAATGATACTCAATTTTGAGGTCTATATTAAATAAATAATGTGCACCACTCAAACAATCTATCATATCATCCATGTGTGATAAGGGGAATCAGTACTTAATGGTGATCTCATTGATCAAACGAGAGTCAATATAATTTTGTTGGAAAGATTGCCATTGATGTCAAAGGGAAAATGATGTCATAGAAGAAGAATATGTCAAAGGGAAATGGATGTCACAGAAGAAAAATCATTATCAATGATCCAAAAGTTTCTAAGGCATGAATGATTTCTACCTTTAGTCGGTGAATCATGTGGTTCGTGAACTCTTAAGTTCGCCGACAGCTGGTTTCCCCGATAGCCAGTTCGTCGATAGGTGAGTTTAGCTGATGAAGGGTTGCAGAAGAAAGTTTAAAGTTTGAAGTCCCTTTAGTTTTTTGATGGCACTTTTTGCTGATAAGGTATTGGAAAAATCTTTGATTTGCGAACTCCTTAGTTCGTTGATGGTGAAGTCCGTTGATAAGTCTTTTTGTTGATAAAGTTTTAATTTTGTGAGAATATGATTTTTTAAATAGAAGAGAAGTGATGTTTCATAGTTTCCTTGGTTTTCCGATAGGTGATTTTTATGATAGAGAAGAAGTTGATGGTTCACAGTTTTCTTAGTTCACTGATTGATGATTTTGTCGATAAAGAGAAAATTGATGGTTCATAATTTTGTTAGTTTGCTGATTGGAACTTTTGCTGATAATGAATGAAAAGTCCCAAATCCATGGAAAGATCATTTCACCAATAAAGAGATTGAAGGTGAGTTAAGTGTTGATGGTTTGTGAATGCTTAGTTTGTCAATGGCCTACACCAATGACAGAAAGAAACAGTCCATAATTTGTGTGGAGCCCAATCATGCAAATAGAGTGATGAGAAATAAATGGGCTAGTCGACCATGATTTATATGCTAAGGAGTTTTTTAAGGGGAGGTGTTTATTTTAATGAGCCGAACTAATTTGTTTATATTGGCGCCCAAATTATGTTTGACAATGTGGTAATGATTATTTATAGGGGTTGACCCCTTTGAAGAATTGCCTAATTTGGAATGAGATGGGCCAACTCCCTTGGAATTAAATAAAAAAAAGAAAATAGTCAAATATTTCAAGTTGCATGACCTAAAATAAAATATAAGGTCGACCTCATTGAATGTATATGTTGGAAATCAAATCTATGGAGGCTGAATTCTTGTTTGAAAAAGCATGAAGTAATACATATATAAAGGAGAAGAGTTCTAGGCAATAAAAGTGTGATGTGACAAAGATCTTTTGTGTGTAGCAAAAATGTGATATCTTTTGATTCAGAGCAGAAGCATCTATGAAGGTTTTGCCATCAGATTTAAAGAAATTTATGAGCAATAGATCCACAAGGAGTTTTAATTGAAGAAAAGGTGGTGGGATGAAATGTGATATCATTCAAATATAGAGAAAATTGATTGGAAAGATGATTTATTATAGAGAAAATTGATTGGAGAGATGATTTATTATAGAGAAATTTAGAGCATATCTAATACAGAGCAGAGTATGTGAAGTGTCCTAGTGTAGAAAATGATGATCATCACCTATTGAAGAAGCAACATCCTAAAGGTGAATTTTTACAAAAGAGGTTGGTGCCTCCTAAAAGAAAAGATTGGTGTCTCTTACTAAGTTGGTGCTCATTTGTAGGGATTGGTGTCTCCAGTGCGTTGGTGCCTACAAATTCTATAAGTGGGGATTGGTGTCTCCAGTGGGTTGTTGCCTACAAATTCTGTAAGAGGGCATTGGTGTCTCCTGTATGTTGGTGCCTACAAAGATTGTAAGAAAGCTTTTTATATATAAGCAACATTTTTCCGTGGTTTTCTCCCATAAGGGTTTCCACATAAATCATGTGTTCTTATTATGTTGCATAAGTTTTAGATCTTGTGTGATTGCTATTGTTATGGTTGTTAAAGTTTGAAACAACAAAAGTTTGTCTTATACTGATTCACCGCCCGCTCAGTATAAGTGTGTGCTTATCAAAGCAAGTTCTTTCAGAGATAGTTTTAGAAGCTCGAAGGTAGATCTCAAGAGCACACATGGCTGGTCAAGAAGGATTTGGATTCTCCTCAAACAAGGCTCCATTGTTTGATGGAACAAACTATGTTTTTTGGAGCATAAGGATGCGCACCTACTTAATGGCTCTTGGCTTTGACATTTGGCAATCAGTAGTGGACGGTTATACAACTCCATCATCTCCATTGATGGATACAATTGAAAATAAAGCAAGTGAACACAATTGAAAAGATACAAATGCAATCTTGTGTGGTTTATCAAAATCAGAGTTTGTCAAGGTGATGCATTGCAAATCAACGAAAGAGATTTGGGACAAACTTAAGAACATCCATGAAGGTGATGATAAGGTAATGAAAGCTAAGCTTCAAACTCATAGGAGTCAATTTGAAAGCTTGAAAAAGGAGGATGAAGAAAATATTTCCACCTATATGCTTCACGTAGATGAAATTGTTAACACTATCAAAGGTTTTGGAGAAGAGGTGAAAGAATCAAGTATTGTGCAAAAGGTGCTAAGGTCTCTCCCTTTGCTATTTGATGCCAAAGTTTTAGCAATTTAGGAAATGAAGGACTTGGATAAACTATGGATGAATTGCATGGGATCCTCATGACATATGAGATGAGGACTGAAAATGAAAAACCATCAAAGAGAGAAGCAACTTTCAAAGCCTCAAAAAGGATGAAGATTAAAGAGCCCTCGAGTCGATTGATAGTTCTAAAAATGAATCTAACAAAGAAGAAGCTCATTCTGTGAGGAAGCTGAAGAAAGGATTCGACAAGTACAAAGGTAAGTTGCCTTTTAAATGTTTAAATTGTGGTAAAATAGGTCTTATTGTTACTAAGTGTCCTCAGGTCAAAAGTGAAAGTAGTGATGAGGAAGAAGAGCATAACATAAAGAAAGTGGCAAACATTATCAACATAAAAAGAGCCACAAACAAGACAAAAATGAAAAGAGGATCTTTCACAAACATAAGAAAAGCCTCGACTCCAAAGAGGAAAGCAACTCATCTGATGAGAGTTATGAAAGTGTCTCAGATAGTGAAAGAGAAGAAAATCTTCTCATGGAAATAGAAACAAGGAGTGTTGCATTGGAAAGTGAAGACGACTTTGTGAGTGAAAGAAAAGAAGAGATAGAGTTAGAAGAAGAAGAATAGATGAAATGGATGTGGAAGTTGATTTGGAACAAGAACTCATATGTGCCCTAGGTGAGATCAAGAAACTTAGAAAGAAGAATTTGAAACAAAAGTTGCAGCTGCAGAAGTATGAAGAAGAGGATTGTGATTCAAGTATGTTCCAGATCCTTGAAGAATCAGAAAAGATTATCATTAGCCTAAAGATTCAACTAGAAGAAGAAGAAAGGAGTCAGAGAAAAGGATCATCAATTTGAAAATTCAAATTGAAGAGCCAAAACGAATTGAGGAAGAGGTGAGAACTCAATTGAAGACAAAGGAAGTAGATTGCGAGAAGCTAGAGTCTAAAATTGTTATCTTAAGAAAGGAATTGGAGAAGAGATCCACTCAGTTGAACAATATCATGTCTCATTTTTATGGACTATATAATTATTCTAGATTAGTGAACATTTACTATGATTGTTTTACTTTGAATAAATTTCACGTGTGTGAAGGTAATTATCATGAAGTTATATTTTTGTAATTAGAAATTTGATTTAAATATTAAATATTATTGATGTGATTATAATTTTTTTCTTCGGCTATGTTTTGAGGCACTAACCTATTGACATCGAGTTGAGTGCGAATGAATGTAGGTACTTGTCAAAGATGAGAACATGGTTGAGGTAGAGATGTTCTAGCCACTTGGCAAGAACTGTTTGGGATGGTTAACCTTGATGCACTTACACACTCACATAGTCTCATATTACATTATTTTGAATGGTTTATTATGCATTATTGTATGGACAATAAATGTGATTGATGGTTAAATACTTAGAAAAATATTGTGTTTTAATTTCTACAATAAGTCCATTTTGAATGTATGATTTAATCATAAGTATTAATGTTCTTTTGAATTCTATTTAAAATTTTGTGCTTTATATTATTTAATAATAATAAATAATGTTTTCCTATTTATATAAATACGAATGTTTGAAAAAAAATATCTAAATTAGATTTTCAACAATTATATTTAAATTACATTATATATATATATGTGTAATTTTATTATTTTAAATACTTCTTGTTTTGATTTAAGTGATTATGTTATTTCAAAAATAAATATATTGTATTAATAATACTATTATATTTAAAATTTTAAATAAAGAGAATTAAAAACAAATTATTGTCATGCATGCGACAGAAAGCTAATAAGTTATTTTATTCTAATTAAAAAAAAATTGGAGAGCTTTTCTAAATACAAACGCATGCAAACTCAAAAAAAACTTTAGTTATGAATCAAAAAGCAATCAAAACCTAAATCTAAAACACCAATATTAGCAGAGACTTTTGATAAAAAATAGGGGACAACAGAAGGAATGATAATCATTCTTTTTCTAAGAAATCAAAGGAGAAAAACACCACGATTTGCAACAAAGAAAGGGGACGTCATATTGATTTTTGAGCAGTGACAAGAAGCAAAGGAAACCAATGATAGGGAGAAGGGAATGCACAACAGCAGGAGTGAAATTGATCATTTATACAACAGAGTAACTGGGTATTACTCTTGAGTTTTTCATGCTTAGAGTTGTGTATATCTTAAATTGTATATTGTATTAAAACCCTTGGATGGCTTGTGTTGACCATTGATTAAAATCTCCTTATCTATTTTCTATCGCAACTCTTAAACTTCCCCATCGACCTACTTTCTTTTCTCTATATTTTATTTGGATCAACCCCTTTTTATGTTGTCAGCCTGCTCTATTTAACCACGACCTGTCAAAATGTTAGCTTGCATATGGAACAACCTGCCTTCTTTTAGCTCGACATGCCTTAGCTTTTGTCCCTGTTGCCAACATACATTCCTCTAAGATTTTATTTTTGGGTTGACCTCTTCTTATTTGATGTCAGCCTAAGTATTCTTGGCACGTTCCTTATTTTTTTGGCTTGACTTGAGCCACCTGGCTATGGGTAACGACCTGTTCTTATTTAGTCATTGTTAAAATTATCTTTGTCACCATCCTTAACTTGTAGCTATTATTTCACCTTTGGTCAATGATGTTCTGAATTTTTATTCGACCCCTATTATAGTTTTTATTCTGGCATAATAGATTATCATCTTGACTGAGAGAATTAATCATTGTTCATGTAGCTGTCGTTTATCTATTTTACTGTTGTTCAGACCTGTTTAGTGCCTGTCATAGTCTTTAAATTTTTGTATTTGACTTGTGTGAGTCCATGTAGCATAAAAGATCCATTCCTATAACTTGAATTTTAAAGTTCCTGTAGCTTCTTTTTATCACTGTCGCCATAAACCAGTTCTTGTAGCAGACCTATGTGTTTTCGGTAGCTTGGTAAAAGCTCTTGTAGCTTGAATGATTTGGTTCTGTAGTTTGGTTTAAAACTCTTTAAAATAGTTATGTTATTCCACATAACAGAGACAGTTAATTTCCTGATTATTATCTATGATTATTTAATGTTAAAACTAGTTTTAAACTCTTATTTAAAGACTCTCTAAATTGTTAAATCATAAACCAATATTGGATTGGAAAGAGTTAACATAGAATCCTTAAACCTTTTAGACAACTAATTATAGTTAAAGATTATAATCAGACTATAGACATTATATTTATATTTGCATAAATGAATGAATGAGTGATGTACATCTTGTTGCTTATTGAAGTATGTTTCCATGATTGTTGCTCTGGGAAGAGAATTACAGATGGTTTATAGGTGAAATGGATTGATATTTTTCTCTTTATTTCTTTTATCCTTTTTGTTTATTTCTTGGGGAAAGAAAGTACATTTTTATCTAGGAATGTTATTGGGTTACTTTTGGGCTAGGATGTCAAATGTGGATTATAAGGGATGGATTTTCCTCTTTTCGGGAATTGACCGGTTACTATGTTTTAAAGGTTTAGATCTTAATGAGCTGTCATTGAAAAAGATGAATATTTTGTCTAGAAAATTATTGATATATATCTCTGCCACATCCTATTGTGAGACAATCTACATTTCATTATTTAGAATTACACATTAGACATCAAGTTGCATTAGGTGTTCCCACCTGCCAGTTGTTCTAGGTAGCTAGACATTTCATGCAGGGCTGGGTTTCCTTCATGTCATGAAGGGATCCAAGGAAGTGTAATTGCTTCATGGTTGGGTGGAAAAGCATCTGAGCCATGTTCCCATCTCTCGGGTCGCAGGAGAACCATTTGGGTTTGTGGTGACTAGAGAGTGTATTGATTTATTTATACTTGTTGTCATGATTATTGTAACTTGTAATTAGATGTATTATGACATGAACGCCAATAGAATTTGTATATTATTTTATAGTGCTACCACCTGGATTGAGCATGAGATTTTTGTAAGATTTAATAACTTTTATTGATTATATTTATGGGATTTATCTTTTACTTGTGAAGATGTTATTAAGTGGATTAATTACCTCATTTTACTTTTGTTACTTGTGTGTATAGGATAAAATTTAGATGAATAATAAAATCAAAAGCAATGATAATCAACAACTCAACCCTATAACATAAAGAGATTGATCTAAGCAAATGTCAATATCAAGGAATAATTAAATTAAAACAAGAAAGCCTTCACCTAGATTGTATGGTTCTCTTTGTTAGATGTGGATTGCTCAATAACGTTGCATATCCATGGCGTTGCAACAAGCGGATTTAGATAGTGTGCTCAAAGATTTGATGTGATGTGCTCAACAATACAATGTATGCTCTAAGAGCAATAAGAATGCCTATAGCTCAGATGCATAAAAGATTGGAGACAGTTTGTGATGAGATGAAGGGGGTTTATATAGGATTCAATAAAGATCAATCAAAGGTCTAGATAATTTAATAGAATCAATGGATGAGATTGGATAATGCGGATAGATTGATTAGCTAGATTGGATAAGATGAATGATGATGATGATGGCCCCTCAAGAGGATATTTGGGTTCAAAGAACACAAGTGTGCTCTTGAAATGAAAGGAAGATAAATGGAAAAAGAATAGAAGAATTGATATCATAGAATAGAGAAATGATGATTGATCGATCTTCATGAAAGCTATAGATTTTATTAGGATGTATGGATGAGATGGATGGGATGAAGTGTTTTGAGGATGTTTAGGTGAAATGATGATATCTTATGTACCTGAGTACTGGATACTTCCTTCATATTCCAGACTGCCTACATACCCATATCCACGTGATCAAGGTACCTTAAGATTGAGATGAGATTATATGTAGTTCTAGATAGTGGGATGAGATGGGGTGATGTTGCAATGGTTACAAAAATATTTATTAAGAGAAATCCTTATTTTGAGATAGCATGTGGATGCTATGCACCAGGGTATAGAAGACCAAGGTGACGATGTATCCAATGTATAGAATGTTGACTTTACAAGCAAATGGTTTGAACTTATATCTACTAGACATAATAGAACCTTGTTGGATATGTGAATGAGCCATAGTCTTGAACATAAAATAAAATTCAATACATGAATACAAGAATAATATTAATATGTAAGATGCTAGGTTGTAACACACACACAAGATAGATATGATGCTAAGTAAGATAAAAAGATTATTCCTCAAACACAACACACAAAAGCAATGACTATGCCCCCAATCCGTACTGCATCGCAACATATCAAAATATAGATAAATCCAGGTAGTCTTGAATAGGTAATAGGAAAGGAACAAAAAGATAAACCAAAAAAGAAAATTGACTAACTTATAAAGTAAACATACAGCCAACATATTCTCTTGCCAAAGAGGTTGCTCAGGATAGATTGTGTACATATAGGGTAGATAGTATAGATAACAACCTTATTGTACGAAGGATATATCCATTAAAGGGTGTTGATCTGTTGATAGAATAAGTTGATTGATGTAGCAGATGTTGGAAATTGATATGTAGGACAACATATGGCTCTATAAATAGGTTTCTTTACTTCATGTTGGTTAAGGACTTTTTCTTTGAAAGGATGCGTAGTTTTTGTGTTGCTCGAGTTAGTCAAGTCTATATGGTAGGATGAATTGTGATAAATGAAAGATGAGAATGATGGAATGTCAATGGATTGAAATGGGTGAAGAATGATGAATCGTATGTGTCTAAGTATTAGATACGTCCTTCATATTCTAGACTACCTACATACCCTATATCCATGAGATCAAGGCACATTACGATGAAAGATGAATATGATAATATGTAGTTCTGGATAAAGTGATGTGTGGGTCAAGGTGTTTGAGCTTGGATAGGTAAAATGATGACATCTTATGTACCTGATTACTGGAAACTTCCTTCATGTTCCAGACTGCCTACATACCCATATCCATGGGATCAATGTACCTTAAGATTGAGATAAGATGATATGTAGTTCTAGGTAGTTTGATGATGTAGGATAGGATGAAGTGTTTTGGTTTCAGTGAGATGGTTGATGTGTTTTTGTTTTTGTGAGATGGTTAATGAACTGCGAACAAGGATCCATTCTTAGACTGAGGTTAAGGAAAGAGTTGCCCCTATTTTGGTAGAGGTTTTATTATGGATGACTGCACTGACACATGGATGAACTAATGATGGATGATTTGACACAGATAATTGACATAGGATGAGTGATAACTGACATAGGATAAACTGATTATGGATGAACTGACATAGGATAAAATGATGATGGATGAAGAACTTGACCTAGGATGAGTGATAAGTGACATAGGATAAAACGATGATGGATGATTAACTTGACATAGGGTAATTGACATAGGATGATTTTGACATCGACAAATTTCCAAGCTATTCTAGATAGGGAAATGGAAATGCAAAAGGTCAATAGTTTATTATGGATGGATGGATGATGATTTATTATGGAATGGACATAGAATGAAAAAGACTCATTAGATGATGGATGTTGACTCTACACATAGCGCATGTTTGCCAGGTTTTCACTATGGTACTTATCCAAGGTGCCTGTTTACCAGGTTTTCACCAGAGGATAGATGATTTTTTTATTTTTTATTTTTTTTTGTATTTTTTTAAAATTTTTTGCTAAAGATACTCTGAGGATCAGGCAAAGAACTTCTTGAGATTAACACTATTGAGTGGATCATCTAGAGGAATGTCTGTAGGTGTTGCTAAAGTATAAGCTCCTGATCCATATGTTGCTATGATAACAAAGGGTCCTAACCAATTAGGCTCGAACTTGCCCTTCTTTTCTTGATCTGCTTGATTTCTCTAATTTTCCTTTAAGACAAGATCACCAACTTGAAACTGTCTTTCCTTGATCTTCTTGTTATAGTTACACCGGAGGTGATTTTGATAGACATGGAGATGATTGAGTGTTGCAAGGTGCCTCTCATCTAGTAATTCTAGCTTAGCTAATCTTGAAGTGCGATACTCCTCTCCATTAATCAGGTGCTACAAGGATACTCTTAGGGATGGGATCTCAACCTCTATAGGTAGAATGGCATCAGAGCCATAGACCAAGGCATAGGGTGTTGCACAAGTTGGTGTTTTGATACTAGTGCAGTAGGCCCATAGGGCGGGATTGAGTTGCAGGTGCCAATCACGACCACCTTCATTGACCGTCTTCTTGAGGATTTTTAGAATGGATTTTTTGGAAGCCTCAGCTTGGCCGTTACTCTACAGATAGTATGGAGTGGAAAAGAGATGTTGGATATTGTATTGGGTACACAAGGCATGGACATCTTTATTCTTAAATGGTCTCCCATTATCAGTGACAATGGCTTAGAGGATACCATACCGGCAAATGAGGTAGTTAAGGATAAACTTGGCTATTTTCTTGCTGGTGATATTGATGCAGGAGCATCCCTAGTTCAAGAGAAATATTGCATCAACCAAAAACATTTGCATTTTGGTTTGTTTCTTTTCATTTTCTAGTTCAATTTAGGCAATTCAGTCAGTAGCAGTTTCTGTGTTTTGGTCCGCATTTAGCCGTAGATGCATTTCAGACCTTGCAGAGCTGGACTTAGCTTCTAGATTCATTCATCTACATCATATCTAGAATTTAGAGTTTTGCACATCATTTTTGGAAAGATATCGCTATCAGAAGATCAACTATTTTCTCATAATAGAGCATCCTAATTGTTGGATCTAGGGCATACAACTGAGAGGGGGGGGAATCAGTTGTATAAAAACTTGCTCTTACTTCTAACACTTTATTCTTCTTTGTTAGTTAATAGCATATCAATTAACCATCCATGAAAGCATAATGCATAAACACAAGAGCAGATAAACATCAACACATTGAACACCAAGATTTTGACGTGGAAAACCCGGTTAAGGGAAAAACCACGGGGTGATTAACCCAAGGATTATTCTCTATTAGAAGAATAAGAAAAATGAATGGCACATGCCAATTAGGGCTCACTGCCCGAGCACACTGCTCACAAAGAGGCACACTGCCTACAAGGAGACACACTGTCTACAAAGTGATAAGAATCACAATCTTTGAACTGGAGAATGACATCTCTACCATGTCTGGATCAGTTCCATTTAAGCCCAAAAACCCTTGCTCTACCTTTCGCACTTCTCTTCACTATACCACACTCATCTCCATAATCCACACCTCAAAATGAATTCTCAAACACTTATTTATACAAGACATCGACTTAGGAACAATCATCTAAGTTGGCAAACATCACAATAACATTCGCAAGGCATGTAGAACATCCGGTCGGCCTGTTACAGGAAGAACACCAACAACTGGTAGCCATAACATCAAATCCAACTCTAACTTCAATGTGGACCACCAACATGAACTAGATATGATCCAATGATCATCATAACCTTCCCTAAATTATCAGAAACATCTGCACTTCATCAGCTTACCGAAATTCTTCTCTTCATCATCCGGTACTTCAAGAACACAGTCTGTCGCCACTGTCATAATGCAAAAGGTACTTTCAGACCTCAAAATCATACACAACTTGAGATGACATCATAAGGACATCCCAAACACTCATTCCAATCCATAGATTAGGCTAATACAATTCTGGACCTCACCGGACCTTTCTGTGATCCTCTGTCACCTCTGAACACTTGCCGGAACCTGTTCCACACAGACAGCCACAACTTCTTTAGATCTTCATGCGGACCTCTGAAATCTTAGCTGAAGCATCTCAAGACTCATATCTACAAACCCTTTAATCTGCATCCTCTGGTTCTCAACCTATACAGTACATTTGCCTTCTTCTCATCACTGTTCTTCACTGTTCTGGATGGGGACTGATTTCCTCAATAACAATAGCACACAACTCATCCAAGCCTTCTTACCAATGCAATATGAGTATGTTGACATCAATGACAACACTGTTTCACCTCATACTTGCAACAATCTCCCCCTTTGTCATTGATGGCAACATATGATGTGAAAAACCATCAAGACAAAAACTTCTCCTTTCTGCCACAGCTCCCCCTATCAACAACAACTTTTCACATGTCTTCTCTTCCTTTACTGCTCCCCCTTTGATCATCAACCACTTGTTTTTCACATGTCTTCTCTCCCCCTTTGACATCAATAGCAAAAGGCTCATACTTGCAATTCTAATACATCAGAATCATACCAGCTGCTCCCCCTTAATAGCAGCTCCCCATCATCAATCCAGATCACAAGATATGACTGTGATATCCACCGGACTGATGCACATCAGTGCATCCTAGTTCATCACCGGAGGGGCCATGACCCCTAACTTCTCCTGGAGATATTCAAAAGAGTCCTTGGGAAGAGGTTTAGTAAAGATATCTACAATCTGATCCTTGGAGCGAACATACTCCAATCTGACTTCTTCCTTGTTCACTTGTTCTCTCAAAAAGTGAAACTTGATAGATATGTGCTTAGTCTTAGAATGCAATACCGGATTCTTAGAAATATTAATTGCACTTGAATTATCACAGAAAATTGTGATAGGCTCCTCATATTCAACTTTAATGTCTCTTAGCATCTGCTTCATCCATAAGATTTGAGTGCAACTACCTGCTACTGCAATGTATTCTGCTTCAGTTGTAGACAGAGATATTGCATCTTGTTTCTTTCTTAGCCAAGAAACCAATCTCTTCCCCAAAAAGAATGCTCCACCACTGGTGCTCTTCCGGTCATCCACATCTCCTACCCAATCTGCATCTGTGTAAGCATGAAGAGAGAAATCCGGATCTCTAGGGTACCATAGACCATACTCAACTGTTCCTTTCAAGTACCTAAAAATTCTTTTGATTGCCATAACATGAGATTCTCTAGGATCAGCCTGGAATCTTGCCACAAGACCAACAGCCTGCATTATATCTGGTCTAGTCTGAGTGAGATACAACAATCCACCAATCATTGATCTATACTTTGTCTGATCTGCCTTTGGAGAGTCAACTTACATCCGGTTGCCATAGGAGTGTTCATTGGCTTTGAATCTTCCATACCAAATTTCCTCAACAATTCTTTCACATATTTGGTCTGAGAAATGAAGATTCCTTTCTTTGTTTGAGTAATTTGCAGACCCAAGAAGAAATTCATTTCACCAAGCATAGACATTTCAAACTCACTTTTCATCTGATTTGCAAAAGTTTTGCACATACTATCTCTTCCTCCAAAAATGATATCATCCACAAACACTTCAACAATCAAAATGTTTTCATGATCAATTTTGAAATATAAGTTACTATCAGCAGTACCTTTGTTGAATCCAATCTACACAAGATGCTTATCCAACCTTTCATACCATGCTCTTGGGGCTTGCTTCAATCCATACAAAGCTTTCTTCAACTTGCAGACCATATCATCATTATCAGACAATTAAAATCCATCCAGTTGTTCAATGTAAACTTCTTCTTCCAGATCACCATTTAGGAAGGCAGACTTGACATCCATCTGATATACCTTGAAGTTTTTGAAGGCAACAAATGCAAGAAATAATTTGACTGCTTCAATTCTTGCCACAGGAGCAAAGGTCTCTTCAAAATCAATTCCTTCTATTTGAGAGTAGCCTTTGCAGACCAATCTAGCTTTGTTTTTTATTACTTCACCAGCTTCATTCAGTTTGTTTCGGAAGACCCATTTGGTTCCAATCACATTCCTATCTCTAGGTCTAGGAACAAGATCCCAAGTATGATTTTTCTCAATTTGCATCAATTCTTCCTCCATTGCTTTGGTCCAGTTTTCATCATTGCAAGCTTCATTTACTGTCTTAGGTTCAATCTTTGAAATCAGATAGTATTCATTTGAATCTTGAGCAATTCTTCTTCTTGTTTGTACCCCTTTACTTTTGTCACCTATGATCTGAGCTTCAGAGTGATTTAGAGTTACATACCTTGGAACTTTGGGAGTTTCTTGCACTACTAATTCTTGATCAGGCTCATTCAGACAAACTTCTTCTTCCTGATTTACCGGATCAGTCTGGATCTGAATTTTAGAGGACGAAGGAGCTCCTTGCACCAGATGATCATTCTGATCATCTTCATCACATTCATAGAACCTTGGGGGCTTCTCAATTCCTTCATCAACTTTTACATTAGTACTTTCTATCATCTTCCTCAGTCTCTTATTGTAACACCGGTATGCTTTGCTTTGAGTGGAGTAACCTAAGAAAATTCCTTCATCACTTCTAGCATCAAACTTTCCTAGATCTTCATCTCTTTTAATATAACACTTGCTGCCAAATACTCTGAAATATATCATAGTTGGAGTGATGCCAAACCAAAGTTCATAGGGGGTCTTACCAGTATTATTTTTGATTTGAACTCGGTTGAGAGTGTAGACTGCAGTGCTGATAGCTTCTTTCCAAAACATTTGAGGAACATTTGCTTCCAACATCATTGTCCTGGCAGCTTCCTGGATGGTCCGGTTCTTTCTCTCAACTACTCCATTCTACTGTGGAGTCCTAGGGGCAGACAACTGTCTCCTTATACCCTGTTTCTCACAAAAGTCAATGAACTCACCAGATGTAAATTCACCACCTCTATCAGACCTTAGACACTTCAGTTTTAATCTGGTTTGATTCTCAACCATAGCTTTGAAGATTTTGAACTTCTCAAGGGCTTCTAATTTCTCTTTTAGGAAGGTAACCCACATCATCCGGGAATGGTCATCAATTAGCAACATGAAATATCTATCACCTTGCAGACTCTTGATTCTTGTTAGACCACAGAGATCAGTATGTACTAATTCCAACAATCCGGTAGAGGACTGGTCTTTGCTTTTGAAAGAGACTCTGCTCTGTTTACCTAGCTGACATTCTTTGCACAAACTATTTGTAGGTTTCACCAATTTTGGAAGATCTCTTACAGCCTGAATATTGCTTATCTTGATGATGTTATCAAAATTTACATGACACATTCTTCTATGCCATAACCAACTCTGATCAACTTGAACAAATAGACAACTTTTATTTGAACCAACCAGATGAAAGATATTACCTTTTGTTTAGCACTAGATGCAATTTCAGTTCCGGAGCTTGTAAAGATTCTGCATTTTCCATTCTTGAACTGGAGATCATAGCCTTTGTCCACTAACTGACCAACACTGAGAAGATTGTGCTTCAATCCTTCAACATATAGTACATTACCTGTTTTGCTCTTTCCATCAAAGGAAATAGTTCCCCTACCTCTAATTCTACCAGCAGAGTTGTCACCAAACTTTACCATTTCTCCTTCATACCTTTCCAAATCTAAGAACTTATTCTTGTCACCAGTCATATGGTGAGAGCATCCACTGTCAATAACCCAATCATCCTTTTCTTATACTTGAGTAGCCAAAGCTCTTTCCACAACCTTGTGATTGACAAATTCAGAGGATATTGAATCTTCTTCCTTGATGGCAATAAACACCCATTCATTTCTGGATTTGCTTCCTAGTTCTGATTCATCATCTGTTACTCCTTCATTGTCATCTTCTTCATGAACATAATAGCAGTTCTTTTAAAACCTTTGTCTGTCAGTATTAGACCTTGCAAATCTTTCCATACATCTTGAAGCAAAATGACCAATCTTATTGCAGTTGAAACACTTAAAGGGTAGTTTTCCTTCATACTTACCGGATCCTCTTGGCAGTCTCTTTGCAATGAGGGCTTCAAGTTGAGTTGTTTCTGCTTCCTCTTCTTCCATGTCTCTTCTTGCTTGATCATACCATGACATCTTCCTTGAAGAGTTTTCTCCTGGATCAAATCTTTGTTTGCCTTTCACATAGGTACTGGCTTTGAAAGTAGATTTAGTCTTGGGTGGATCATCTCCAAACTCGGTCATTTCAAATGCAGCTAGTTTACCAGCCAATTGTTCTCTTGTGACAGTTGTGTGAGCTCTGAATTCATCAATGGCAGCAACCTTGATTTTGTAGGCAGCAGGAAGGGATCTGAGAATCTTGCAAACAATCTCATTTTCATCCAGAGTTCCACCAGCATTTCTAATTCCACATACCAGCTCATTCACTCTTGGCATAAAAGTAGTGATGTTTTCATCTTCTCTCATCTTCAATCTTTCAAATTTCCCTTTCAGACTTTGCAACCTTGTACTTTTGACAAACTCATCTCCTTCATACAAAAGTTCCAATTTAGTCAAGATCTCATATGCAGTTGGTAGGTTGATAACATTTGAGAGATCTGAGTCATTCAATGCGCTTAGAAGAGCTTCCTTGGTACGCAGATTGTTTTCAGCATCTGTGATTTCATTCAGAGTTGTCGGACCACCCTGTGGAGGTACATATGGTTTTGAGACCATGGCCAAGTATGCTTTTCCAAGTGACATTTCATGCAACCTTTCCAGAGAGTGAAGTTGGTTCCATCAAACTTCGGACTATCCTTCTTGTATGATGACATCCTGGATCTCCTCAAGCGGTTAAGCTCCTTTCAGAGGAACTTGGCTTTGATATCAATTGTTGGATCTAGGGCATACAACTGAGAGGGGGGTGAATCAGTTGTATAAAAACTTGCTCTTACTTCTAACACTTGATTCTTCTTTGTTATTTAATAGCATATCAATTAACCATCCATGAAAGCATAATGCACAAACACAAGAGTAGATAAACATCAACACATTGAACACCAAGATTTTGACATGGAAAACCCGGTTAAGGGAAAAACCATGGGGTGATTAACCCAAGGATTATTCTCTGTTAGAAGAATAAGAAAAATGAATGGCACATGTCAATTAGGGCTCACTGCCTGAGCAGACTGCTCACAAAGAGGCACACTACCTACAAGGAGACACATTGTCTACAAAGTGATAAGAATTACAATCTTTGAACTGGAGAATGACATCTCTACCATGTCCAGATCAGTTCCATTTAAGCCCAAAAAACCTTGCTCTGCCTTTCGTACTTCTCTTCGCTCTACCACACTCATCCCCACAATCCACACCTCAAAATGAATTCTCAAACACTTATTTATACAAGACATCAACTTAGGAACAATCATCTAAGTCGGCAAACATCACAATAACATTTGCAAGGCGTGTAGAACATCCGGTCGACATCCGGTTAGCCTGTTACAGGAAGAACACCAACAACTGGTAGCCATAACATCAAATCCAACTCTAACTTCAATGCGGACCACCAACATGAACTAGATATGATCCAATGATCATCATAACCTTCCCTGAATCATCAGAAACATCTGCACTTCATCAGCTTACCGGAATTCTTCTCTTCATCATCTGGTACTTCAAGAACACAGTCGGTTGCCACTGTCATAATGTAAAAGGTACTTCCGAACCTCAAAATCATACACAACTCGAGATGACACATCATAAGGACATCCCAAACACTCCTTCCAATCCGTAGATTAGGATAATACAATTTTGGACCTCACCGGACCTTTCTGTGATCCTTTGTCACCTTTGAACACTTGCTGGAACCTGTTCCACACAGACAGCCACAACTTCTTCAGATCTTCATGCGGACCTCTGAAATCTTAGCTAAAGCATCTCAAGACTCATATCTACAAACCCTTTAATCCGCATCCTCTGGTTCTCAACCTATACAGTACATTTGCCTTCTTCTCATCACTGTTCTTCACTGTTGTGGATGGGGACTGATTTCCTCAATGACAACAGCACACAACTCATCCAAGCCTTCTTACCAATGCAATATGAGTATGTTGACATCAATGACAACACTGGTTCACCTCATACTTGCAACACTAATAGTCTCTAATAATCAGCTAAAGGAGAAGACTTGTGGAGCATTCCTTGACTTGTGAAGCTTAATGACACATCATTCAATGATCTTTGGTTCATGGCCGACCTTCCTTGAAGATCTGCACATTATTCCATTCATTTGAGGAAGTGTTCTATGCATTTAGGTCTGACCTATCCGTGTTCGCATGTTACAACCCTTCACTGGAGTTTGTGACCTTCCTTGGCCGACGCAGAGGAATCTAATTGTTCTGGAGATGATATATATTGATGTAATAGATCCTTAGGAAAGAAGTGATCAAGTTATCAAGTTCTGATCATCCACATAAGTTCATAGTTTAGATTTTGTACGAAGGAGCTTCAAAGCTTTATCTTGCATATGTATGTAATCAAGCCTCTGAGCCCTAATTGTAAGCCCGCATGTTGCTATTTGATCTGTATTTGAATTCTACTATATGCTGAATGACTGAGTCTACACTTGTTCCATTTCTTTGAGTTATTTCCATTGTGTTTACTCTTGTTGTACGGTCTAGATAGTTCATTCTGTGAACCCTCCTAACATGACTGCACCAAGTGGTATCAAAGCGAAATTTTGAATTTGTGGAAGCGAAATTTTGAATATGTGGGAGCGAATTGAGTGAAGTTGGTGAAGGAATTCTATACAGATCTTGTTGTGGACATATCGCTGAATTGAGGCAGGTTACTTGTGTTGCAACCAATCACCGATTGAGAGGCAGTTGTCACCTTGTAGCCCGATCGCCGAACTTGAAGCAGTTTACACTTGATCCTAGGAAGAATGCCACTGAGGAGAGTTGCTGCTATTGGAACAATGGCTATAAGAATGGATGAAATGATGGAGATGATGAAAACAATGTGAATTCATTTGGATGATGTTGAAGAAAATAGGCGAAGAGGATTGACACTGAGACCTAATGTTGAAAGTGATGATGAAGAAGAATTTCAATATGTTGAACAAACTGGCGAAATCCTAGGAGGTGATGAAGAAGAAGAATCAGATCAGGTAAAGATGCTATGAGTTATTTCAAATATTGGAAAGAGACCTAGAGTTTATGTGTCGAACTATACTGGTAATTTGAACCCTGAAGAATTGATTGACTAGATAAATGACATGGAAGAATACTTTGAGTATGAGGAAATTAAAGATCTGGAGAAGATGAAATTTGCAAATACAAAGTTGAAAGGACATGCTGCTATATGGTGGAAAGAAGTTTAGTTGGAAATAAATAGAAGAGGAAAAGAAAAGATTACAAAATGGGACAGGATGGTGACAAAGTTAAAGAATCAATTTATACCTGCTGACTATGAGTTGGAACTGTTGAAAAGATTGCAAAACCTGAGACAAAAGGAGAAATCTATGGAGTACACTGAAGAATTCCATAAAATGATCATAAGGACAAGAGATAGTGAAGCAAACAAGGAGAAAGTGGCTAGATACATCAATGGACTGAGATTTAACATTCAAGAGGAACTAAGCTTGGTAAGGATGACATCTTTGGAAGAAACATATCAGTTTTCCCTGAAAGTTGAAGAGAAGATGAATAAAAGACATGATCAGAGATAGAGAGGCAAAGGAGATAAATTTCAGAGAGGTAAAATATTTTTTGGAGGAGACAAATCACATCCGGAGCAGAACAAGCTTGACAACCCATTTAAGAAGGATGACAGAGATAACAATGCTTACCGGAGAGATGATAGAAATTTTCACCGGAGAGGAAACCCTAGTGCATACTGGAATGAAGGATATAGAAGAGAAGGAAGAGGATTTGATAAGAGAACATTCAGAGGTACTTGTTTCAAGTGTGGAGGTGAAGGACATAGAGCATTTGAGTGTAATCAAGGTAGCACAAGTAAGAGGACATAAAATAGTGGAAGAGTATCCTATGTTGAAGAAGAACCTATTTAACTAAGTGATCCCTATTCTGTTGGAAAGCCGAAGAAAGGAGAATCATTGGTGATGAGGAGAGCATTATTTCAAACAGAGACAAATGAGGAACCACCGCAGAGGAAAAGCTTGTTCCGGACAAGATGCAAATTAGGAGGTAAGTGTTGTAAAGTTGTAATTGATAGTGGTAGTTCAAATAACCTAGTTTCAGAGGAGATAGTGAGTAAGCTAAACTTGGAAAGATTGAAACATCCTAAGCCCTATTAGATAGCATGGATTCAGGATGATCATAAGGTACTGGTCTATGAACAATGTTTTGTGAAATTTTATATTGGATCTTATCATGAGAAGTCTTGTGTGATATTATGCCTATGGATGTTTGTCATATCTTGTTGGGTAGACCTTGGCAATATGATACAAAAGCTATACATGATGGGAGAAAGAATACATACACTATAACAACAAATAGAAAGAGAATTACTTTGATTCCTTTGGAGGATGATCCTAAGAGTGAAGTATGTGGGAATACTAGAATCTGCTTGGTAGATGGAAGGAAATTTTTGGATGGTTTGAGACATGAGAATATGTGTTATGCCTTGATTCCTAAGAAGCCTGAAACATTAAAGAAGGAAACTGAAGAGACACAACCAGAGGAGATAAGAGAGTTGCTGACAGAATATGAAGACATCATATCAGATAATGTACCTGAAGGATTACCACCTATAAGGAGTATCAGTCATCACATGGATCTTATACAGAGAGCAAGTTTACCGAACAAAGAAGCACATAGAATGACATCGACAGAGAATGAAGAATTGAATAGACAGATACAAGAGTTGTTGATGAAAGGTTTGATCAGAGAAAGTTTGAGTCCTTGTGCAGTACCTGCAGTGTTAGCACTAAAGAAGGATGGAGAATGGAGAATGTGTACTGACTCTAGAGCAATAAACAAGATCATAGTTAAGTATAGATTTCCTTTACCTAAGATGGATGATATCATGGATTGTTTGAGTGGAGCAAGATATTTCACAAAGATAGACTTGAAGAGTGGATACCATCAGATCAGAATCAAAGAAGGGGATGAATGGAAGACTACTTTTAAGACAAATGAAGGATTGTATGAGTGGTTAGTGATGCCCTTTGGATTGACAAATGCACCAAGTACTTTCATGAGATTGATGAATGAAGTTCTAAAAAAATTCTTGGGTAAATTTGTGATTGTATATTTAGATGATATTTTGATTTTTAGTAACACAAAGGAAGAACATTCATGGCATATTAGACAAGTTTTATAGAGACTAAGAGGAGAGAAATTGTTGATAAACATCAAGAAGTGTAGTTTCATGAAAAAAGAGTTGGTATATTTGGGATTTGTGATTTTTGTGGAAGGATTGAAGATGGACCCTAAGAAAATGAAAGCAATTGTTGAATGGCCTACACTGGAGAGCATTGGAGAGGTTAGATCATTTCATGGATTGGCTAGTTTCTACCAGAAGTTCATTAAAAATTTTAGTTCAGTTTGTAACCTATGATAGAGACAATGAGAGGTGACAGAAAGGATTTTAAGTGGACATTAAGAGCAGATAAAAGTTTTGAGTTGTTGAAGTAGAAAGTGATAGAGCAACCTATTTTGGCATTACCAGATTTCAATAAGGTATTTCAAGTTGATTGTGATGCAAGTGGAAACACAATTGGAGCAGTATTAAATCAAGAAGGTAGACCAGTAGCATATTTCAGTGAGAAGTTAAATGATGCAAGGAGGAGATATTCAGTTTATGATCAAGAGTTCTATGCCATAATTCAAGCCTTAAAGAAGTGGAGACATTATTTGTTGCCTAAGGATTTTGTATTGTATACAGATCATCAAGCTTTGCAATATTTGAATAGTCAAGGTAAGTTGATCTGAGACATATGAGATGGGTAGAGTTCATGCAGATTTATACTTTTGTGTTGAAGCATAGGAGTGGAAAATCAAATAAAGTTGTTGATGCATTGAGCAGAAGAAGAAACTTGTTGACAGAGATGAGAGTTGAAGTGTTGGGTTTTGATGAATTGAAGAGCATGTATGAGGGAGACACTGATTTTGTAGAACCTTGGAAAGTATGCAAGGAACCTGTTGTGACAGATAGGAGTAAGTGGTTGGACTATTTCATTCATGAAGATATGTTGTTCAAAGGAAGTTAGTTATGCATACCTAGAAGTTCAATGAGAGATAATTTGATCAAGGAAAAACATAGTGGTGGATTGGCAGGACATTTTGGCATTGATAAGATAGTGGCTTTGGTGAGTGAAAACTACTTTTGGCCTTAGATACATAAGGATGTTAGGAGATTTGTGCAGAGTTGTAGAGTTTGTCAAGTTGCAAAAGGGAGAAGTCAGAATATTGGATGGTATAGACCTTTGATAGTACCAGAGAGACCTTGGGAAGACATAAGCATGGATTTTGTGATGGGATTAAATAAGACACAGAGAGGACATGATTCAAAATTTGTAGTGGTTGACATATTTTTAAAGATGGATCATTTCATACCTTGTAAGAAGACAACTGATGCAGTGCATGTAGCTAACTTATTTTTCAAGGAGATTGTGAGATTGCATGGATTACCTAAGAGTATAGTTTTAGACAGAGATACATGTTGGCAAGAGACACTATGTGGCTTCATGAGTGTTGTCATTGATGGCAACAAAGTCTATCCCACACATCCGCAGCACATAGTACGCCTTTACTGGAAGTCAGATTGAAGAGTGTTTTGGTCTGGTGAACAAGAACAAAGCATGCAACAAGGTCTGACAATCAGGTCTGGATCTCTCAGATGGTGTAACTCAGCAAGTTACGGACTTGGATAACTCAAGAGGAGTATCATGACTACTATATTCCAAAGTTTGAGCCTTTGGTGATTAAACATGGAAAATATATGAGCATCTGAGTGTTGGGTTCCAGACAGGCAGAGCAGACTGAGGAAGAACTGACCAGCAGAGTATCAGACTTCAATTCGGATGAATAATTGATGTTGATCAAACTATTTGAGGGATCATACAATATTGTCTGACATGATTGATGACTTTTATGTCTATGTTTTTGATACACATCACAAATCAAGTATGGATTCAGCTAACAGATTAGTATCTTGTAAATATCTTGAGTATTCCGGTTGCCAACTAGAAAGTAGTTGAAATCCTTGGTGCGAATATATATACCAGATGAATTCTAGCATGTTGAAGTGTGTGTGTGTAGATGTGATCAAATAAGGTGTGAAGAAAGGCATAGATAAGTGTGGAAGCAGCAATATAAGTCTGGTATGTGACAGAATAGCAGCACTAGAGCATAGGAAGAATGAAGTGCATTAGATCAGTATATTGAGCCTAACTAAAACTAAACTTTAGCATTTGTGGATGCCTCTCATCAGTTCAAACACCTGGTTACCTTCTATAAACTTTGTAGATAGTGAGTCTCTTGTAGGTAGTGTGCCTTTTGTGAGAAGTGTGCTCAGGCAGTGATCCCTAATTGGCAAGTGTCTTTTTGTACTTCTTATCCTTTTAACAGAGAATACAATCTTGGGTTAGTCACCCCGTGGTTTTTCCCTTAACAGGGTTTTCCACATAAAAGTCCTTGTGTAATGTGTGTTGATTTTATTTCTGCTCTCATGATCATGTATGCTTATATGTTTTGATGCTACACTAATTATTAAAGGAGAAAAGAAAGTTAAGATATTTGAGATAACTAATTCACCCCCCCTCTTAGTTATCTGCCTTGTTTCCAACAATTGGTATCAGAGCCAAGTTCCTCTAAACAGATCCTAATAGCTTGAGGAAGATCTGGGAATCTCAATGGATATGTATGGTATGAAGGAACAACTTTAGTTTGCCCTAGATGATCTTGAGCAATCTCACTCTAAAGTCAATAAATTGAGAGAAAGACTAAAACAAGATGATGATTTCATAAATGAGCTAAAAGAAAAATTGAGTATCTCTGTGAAAAAGAGAAAGGAACTACTTCAAAAATTAGCAAGTCAGAGTGAAGCCAATGATAATAATGAAGATCTGAATGAGAAAAACAAGCTATGTGAGAAGTTATCAAAAGAGGTCATTATGGTAAGGCATGAGATGGAATCAGGGGTTATGAGATTCACCCAAGAAATTGAAGAGAAAAGGAAAACTAAAGATAATCTAAAACAATCCCTCGAGGAGAAAATAGAGGACTACCACAAAATAGACAGAATAATCAGGCATCTTGAATCTGATCTTGAAGAAGCTAGATATAATGAAGAACAACTTGAGAATCAGATAGACACTCTTAAAAAAGATCTTCAAGCAACAAATGAATACAAAGAGAAATTCAAGATAAGTTTAGCTCAACTTGAAGTTCTTCTTGAAAGCCAAAAGAGGGTAGATGACAAGCGTGGCTTGGGATATGAGAAAGGTGAAAGCTCCAGATCCAGTCAGAAGAATTTTGGATTAGGAAATCAAAGAAACAGGCCTAGAAGACCTCTGGTAAGGTAACCAAATGCTCAAAGATATCCATCCTTCAATGGATATTACTTCAATTGCAACAACTTCGGTCATAAAACAACTCAGTGCAGAAGGAGAATGAATCAGACCAATCCATCCTTCTCTGGACAATGTTTCAATTGCAAAAGGTATGGTCACAAATCTCATGAATGCAGAAATATGTAAATAAACAATTCATTCAATGATAGATGCTTTGCATGCAATAGAATGGGACATATGGCTAATCAATGCAGATCAAGAGGATATTAGTCAACTATGCAAAGAAATGTTGTTTGTTACAATTGCAATAGATCCGGTCATATTGCCAAATTCTACAAAAGTAAAAATTAGGATAAAAAGGGTGCGGTGCATCATAATTAAAATCAAGACAAGGGAAAAGGCAAAGTGAATGCAGATGAAGTTCAAAGGGAGATGAGTAAGATTTGGGTAAAGAAGAGTATAGAAAATGATAGGGATGGATCCACATAGGAATCTGGTGCTGATATTCCTTCCAAAAATTGAACAGATGAGCTCTAGCTCAGGGGGAGTCACAAAGAAAAATAAATTCCCACAGCCAATGAATTGGTGCCTAAATTTGGCACATGGAATGTTGCGGATTAAAGGGTTCTCAGAAAATTATCTAAATAACCCTCGGTGAAAATATGAAAGATCTGCATGGAGTCTTGCAAGAGTTTAATCATCCAAGATTGATCCGATTTGACAGCCATCCGGTAAAGTAGGATTTTCATAGACAGATCCGGTATGATTCAAAATTGAGATATCTTAATCTGTAGATCCATGGGATGATTGGAGGAAAGAAGATACATTGTCAATTATCACTGAAAATGATTCTAAGTGCAACACAGTGATTCAAAAAGATCTCTCTCAGAAGAAGGTAACCGGATAACTTAAGTTGTACATTTATTGCAAAAGGAAATTAGGGTTTGTGAAAGAATAAAAGGGTTCTTTCACTCATCATTTGCAAATTTGCATTCAAGAAGAAGAAAAGAAGAGCTCTGCATCAAGTTTCTACAACTCTCTTAGATATCAACCGTAAAATCCAATTCAACCAATGATTTGTTCCAGCTCTTATTTTGAACCCTAAAAGCACAAAAAGGTATTTCCATTCTAAATATCTCTCTCTAAATCTTTTACAAAAATGGCTACTCCAATGGTTGTTAAGATCACTAATAGGCTGTGCCCAAAGTTTAAGAAACACCCCTACAAATCCCTAGAAGTTGATCCTTTAGGCACTTTTTCTAGCATTCTGCATGGGGTACTGCATGTAGAAGATGTTAGGGTCTACATCCACGCCAATATTGAGGAATTTGGATAATCTAAGTTGATGGACATCTACCATAAACAATTAATAGATGAAATTTTTGAACTCAAACCTCAATACAAGGCCCTCTGAGATAAGCACTTTGGACATTGCATCCACTTTCCCTATTTTGTAGAAGATGAATGGTTCTAGTATGTTCTTAGCAGAATACATGACAATTTCATATGGTTAATGAAGCCCTTCAAGATAACAAAAGATGCCATTAGGGCAGTAACTAGATTGCACTCATTCAGTGGGTTACGTGCACTCAAATCTGTCAAGAACTAGACAATAAGTGAAGCTACCGGATCTAACTTTGACAAGAGAGCAATGACCATAGAAGACAATATAGATCTGGATATTAAATTTGCCTCTATGATAATTGGATATAAGATCTATCATTCCAGCAGGGAGAATTTTGTGTTTGGTACTGCAATATATACAACATATTAGATATTAAGGGAAAATGTAGATTATGATCTATGTGACCTTCTCCTGAATCAATTATTAGAAAACTTGCAAAAGATAAAAAAGGACAAGAAGAATTCCTTCAAATATGGTTGTCTAATACTATGTCTATTCTTTTACTATATGAATGAGCTACCCGGATCAAGTGGTTAGGTATGGCAAAATGACAGACTGGTTGCAATACAGATTAGAGTCTATATGTATGGACTTGGTGATGCTAAGGCTCAAAGTACAACACTTTGGGGATACTTTAAGAAATTCCAAAGTAAGATACAAGCCAGAGAAAGAATTCCTCAATCCATAGTTGAAAAATACAAGGATACAGTGTGCTTCATGGTTGACACTAATCAATGCCTAATGGAGGTAGTTGAGCCTAGAACAATATGGATAATGCCAATGGGTTATGAAGTAGATAAGAAAATCTTGGAGCTACACGTTCAACACCTATTGAGCCAGCCAAAGGACCCTGAGGCAGAAAGGTTTGGAACCTTTCAAGAATTAAGTGTAAAGATACATGTTGAGCTGAGACAACTGGAGATAAAAAGGAAAGTTAGAAGGGAAGTAGAGGAAATTGCCAAAAGATATGGCATATCAAAAGAGGCAGTTGATGCAAACAGAGAGAAAATAGAAAGAGCTAAGAAAGAGAAACAAGAAGCAGAAAAAGAAAGTGTTCCGGTACAAGCCTCCTCCTAGACTAGATCCTCCAAGAGCTCCGCACCTACCACTCCTAAGAGCTCAAGAGCCACCAAACCAGAAGTCAAGACATTCGGAAAAGGAAAAAAGAAAATGAAAACAAAAGCCACAAGGTCTTACATAAGTCAAAAGGATGATGAAGAAACAAAGTCTGATGAGGAAGTTAAGAAAATGAAGAAGAAGAAGAAAACATCCGGGGAATCCTCTACCGATAAAAACAAAGAAGAAAAGGAAGAAGAATTTATTGAAAAGCCCACTCTTTCTATTGATGATATCATCAAGGCAACCACTGTGGATGGGAATCTGCAACCAGTAATAGAATTTTATGATAATTATAGTGATACTGACAAGAGGATCTTAGAAGAAGCTACAGTTAGGTACCTGATTATTTATAATAAAGCATTTATTGAAATTATTTCATTAATTCCCAAAAGTCTAGAGAAGGTACTTGAACTTAGAAAAGAGAATGCCAAGGCAAAGGACTTAGAGATCTAAGAACAGATTGCAACTTAGCTCTATCCTTCCATTACTCCAAAGCAAATGAACATGATCTTTAAGGACTACAAGGATGAATTCCAGAGCAAAGAAAGAATGAACAAACTTATGCTTGGAGAGACTAATCAGGTAGCAAGAGAAACAGAAGACATCCTTTGGAATGCCTTCAAAAGATTCAATCTTCCTATTATAGAGGAAATAGATGAAGAACCTTCTACCATGGATGTCGATGGATTAAATCCATCAAAAGAAGAATCTATTGAGAAAAATGTAGAAGGGTCAAAAGAGATAGATGAGGAGAAGTCTAAGGACTTGGATTCCTCTGTTCCAGAAGAGGAAGTTCATGAAGAAGTTAACATCTCTCCTCCAGATCCCACTGCAGACATTCCAGATTCAGCAACTGAAGGAGAAGGAAGAAAATAGGAGAAAGTGAGTCAAGAAGAGGAGGTAAAGGGAACAGAAGAAGAACAAACAGAGAAGATCTCTGATGACAGTTCTCCGATTCCAAAAGAAAACAAGACTCAGTCTCTGGCAAGAGACACTACATAGACAGTGAAGAATTTCTTGAACAAAGAGATGATAGAGATAGATGAACCAAAACTATTCTAGGGACCACTAAATTTTGATTCCCTCTCTCTAGTCCAGACAATGAAAATAACATCTTTTGCCCAAGCTAAAGCAAAAGAAAAGCTTCTGAAGTCTCACATGGAAGACTACGAGCTGTTAGAGATAGCATCTGGTATGCTGGAGAAGATCATTCCATCTTTTCAAAATGATCCTTCGGCCTCTCCATCCGGTAACTTGAAATCTCTAGTAAACTCTGCTAGCACTCATTTTGATTCTTTAGAGAAATCAGCAGAAGAAAAGGTCTAGAAAGAGTTTTTGGGAAAGAGATTCACTGAAGTACAGGGACTAATTACTAATGATAGGAGGAACCTAGATATTGGGATAAAGAGCCTTGAAAATGCTCTTAAAGATGGTGGGGACATGTACAAATTTTGTCTATCTTGGTCTAAAGTGACAGAGGATATTGAAAAGAAGGTGAAAGAACAAGAAGGTAAACTGTCAAGTTTATCTCAGAATTTTGATCCCCTCACTACATCCATAATGAATCAAGAATGATAGGCTATTGCCATTATAAATGAAATAAAGAGGATGGACAAAGAGAAGAAGAATATAATAAGCAGGATGAGTGAACTTAGAGGGATAATTATCCCTAAGTTAGAGTCAATGCATGAGGCCTTAATAGATGCTCAGACCACAGCCTGGATCAGTGATCCAGTAGACTTAAGAAGGGAAGAAGCTTATGCATTTTTGTTGAGTGGTCACATCTCTATTTTGGATAGGATGAAGCAGAGCTGGGCAACAGAATTTGTATAGTTGAAGGCCACTTTTGCGGATATACTTAAGTACATATAAGTATAACATGTATATATACTTATGTAGCTATGTATAGGTTAATTTTTGCAAATTTTGGTGTGTGGATTCTGCCCTTTGCCATTGATGTCAAAGGGGGAGTGAGGAGTAGTAAAAAATGTGGAATCTAGCTAAGGGGGAGCTCTGGTAAAATAGTGCATAAGATAGAGCATCAGCCAAGGGGAGTTTGCTGCGACATTTAGTCATTTTTCACTAAGTGTTGCAATCAATGCCAAAGGGGGAGATTGTTGACAAGAGACACTGTGTGGCTTCATGAGTGTTGTCATTAATGGCAACAAAGTATATCCCACACATCCACAGCACATAGTACGCCTTTACCGGAAGTCAGATTGAAGAGTGTTTTGGTCCGGTGAACAAGAATAGAGCATGAAGCAAGGTTTGACAATCAGGTCTGGATCTCTCAGATGGTGTAACTCAGCAAGTTGCAGACTTGGACAAGTCAAGAGGAGTATCATGACTAATATATTCCAGAGTTTGAGCCTCCGATGATTAAACATGGAAAATATATGAGCATCTGAGTGTTAGGTTCTAGGCAGGCAGAGCAGACTGAGGAAGAACTGACCGACAAAGTATTAGACTTCAATCCCGATGAATAATTGATGTTGATCAAGCTATTTGAGGGATCATATAATATTAGCCGACATGATTGATGACTTCTATGTCTATGTTTTTGATACGCATCACAAATCAAGTATGGATTCAGTCGACAGATCAGTATCTTGTAAATATCTTGAGTATTCTGGTTGCCGACCAGAAAGTAGTTGAAATCCTTGGTGTGGATATATATACCAGATGAATTCCAATATGTTGAAGTGTGTGTGTAGATGTGATGAAATAAGGTGCGAAGAAAGGCAGAGATAAGTGTGGAAGCAGCAATATAAGTCTGGTATGTGACAGAATAGCAGCACTAGAGCAGAGGAAGAATGAAGTGCATTAGATCAGTATATTGAGCCTAACCAGAACTGAACTTCAACATTTGTGGATGCCTCTCATTAGTTCAAACACCTGGCTAGCTTCTATAAACTTTGTAGATAGTGAGTCTCTTGTAGGCAGTGTGCTCGGGCAGTGAGCCCTAATTGGCAAGTGCCATTTTGTACTTCTTATTCTTTTAACAGAGAATACAATCTTGGGTTAGTCACCCTGTGATTTTTCCCTTAACAGGGTTTTCCATGTAAAAATCCTTATGTAATGTGTGTTAATTTTATTTCTACTCTCATGATCATGTATGCTTATATGTTTTGATGCTGCATTAATTATTAAAGTAGAAAAGAAATTTAAGATATTTGAGATAACAGATTCACCCCCCTCTCAGTTATTTGCCTTGTTTCCAACAATACAAAGTTTGTTGGATACATTTGGAAGACACTTTGGAAGAAGATGAAGATAGATTTGAAGTTTATTTCAACTTTTCATCCACAGACTGATGGATAGATAGAGGTAGTGAATAGGAGTCTGGGAAACTTCTTGAGATGTTTGGTTGGAGAGAAGACAGGAAGTTGGGATTTGATTCTTTCACAAGCAGAGTTTGCATTCAATAATTCAGTAAATAGGAGTACCAGAAGAATACCTTTTGAGATTGTTACTGGAGTGAACCCTAGAGGAATGGTAGAATTAAGAGATATTAGCATGGAAGAAAAGAGGAGTGCAGAAGCAGAGGAATTTGTAGATCATATGAAGACAGTGCATAATCAGGTGAAGAAGCATTTAGAGGATATGAATAGTAAGTATAAGGAAAAGGCAAATGAGACGAGAAGACATAAGGAATTTGAAGTTGGAGATGAAGTGATGGTGTACTTGAGAAAAGAAAGATTTCCAATTGGGACATATAACAAGTTGAAGATGAAGAAGTTTGGACCTTATAAGAGACTCAGAAAATTTGATTCAGGAAATGCATATGAAGTAGAGTTACCAGAGACCTTGGGTATATCACCTATTTTCAACATTGCAGACCTTTCTCAGTATCATGAAGTAGAGTTCAGTGATAGCATGGAAGAAGACTTGAAGAAGCAACTACCACAACAAGCACTAGAGCAAATTGAAGACATTTTTGACAGTAGAGTTGGATGCAGCACTAGATGAAGACAATACAAAGAATACCTTGTGAAGTGGAAAGGCATACCAGAAGAAGATTGATCATGGATTTCTCAGGCTGAGGTGGACTGTCTTGGTTCTGCCCTAGCCCTAGCAAAGTGAGGGACTCACTTTTACAATAACCCTGGATGTCTGATGCAGGAGCATCCCTGGTTCAAGAGCAATCTTGCATCAACCAAAAACATTTGAATTTTAGTTTGTTTCTTTTCATTTTCCAGTTCAGTTCGGGCAATTCAGTTAGTAGCAGTTTCTATGTCTTGGTCCGCATTCTACCACAGTTTCATTTTAGACCTTGCAGAGCTAGACTTAGATTCTAGATTCATTCATCTACATCATATCTAGAATTTAGATATCCGCACATCATTTCCAAAAATATATCGTTATCATAAGATTGACTGTTATCTCATAACAGAGCATCCTGACAATCTCTGATAACCAGCTAAAGGAGAAGACTTGTGGAGCATTCCTTGACTCGTAGAGCTTAATGACACATCATTCAATGATCTTTGGTTTGTGACCAACCTTCCCCAAAGATTGACACATTATTCCATTCATTTGAGGAAGTGTTCTATGCATTTAGGTCTGACCTATCCATGTTCACACGTTATAGCCTTCATTGGAGTTTGTGACCTTCCTTGGCCGACGCAAAGGAATCTATTGTTCCGAAGATGATATATATTGATGTAATAGATCCTCAGGAATGCAGTGATCAAGTTATCAAGTTGTGATCATCCACATAAGTTCATAGTTTAGATTTTGTGTGAAGGAGCTTCAAAGCTTTATCTTGTGCATGTATGTAATCAGGCCTGTGAGCCCTAATTGTAAGCCCACATGTTGTTAGATGATTTGTATTTGAATTATACTATATATTGAATGACTGAGTTTACATTTGTTCCATTTATTTGAGTTGTTTCCATTGTGTTTACTCTTGTTGCATAGTCTGAATAGTTCATTCTGTGAACCCTCCTATTGTGACTACACCAGATATAAGTCATGGGAATGGCTTCGACCCACTTCATGAAGTACCCAGTGGAAGTAATGATAAATTTATGGCCATTGGATGGGGATGGATGGATTTGTCCTACGAGGTTGAGACCCCATTGTGAAAAAGGCCATGTAGTTGTCACGGGTTGTAGTTCATGAGCTGGTGTGTGAATCAAATCTCCATGCTCCTGGTATTGTAGACACTTCTTAGCAAACTATTTAGCATCTTGTTCTATGGTAGGCCAGTAATAATCTCTTTTTAGCATCTTTTTAGCGAGGTTAGGACTAATAGAATGTGTGCCATAGACACCTTCATGTATGTCTCTAAGGTAGCATCAGCTTCTTCCACGTTAAGACATCGTAAGAGGATACCATCGAGACTCTGGCAATATAGTGTATCACCCAGAATGGTGTAATAGGAGGATCGATGGATAAAGGTTTTGTGTTGGGTTGTAGATAGCTCAAAGGGAAAGGTATCATTTTTAAGGTATTCATAGATATCTTCGTACCATGGGGAATTGGGACCAACAAGTTTGTAGATGATTTTGGTAGTTGGAACATCGATGGTTGGTATCAACAATTGCTTGATCAAAAATTCACATTTCTGTGTGTTTACAGGCATGTCTATAAGTGACACCATAGAAGCCATAGAATCTATAACTTTGTTATGCTCTCTTAGAATTTGCTCAAAAGTGGTGCTAGAAAAATGTGGTTTGTAGACATCCACTAGTTGCTTGTAAGGGACCAGCTTTTCATCTTTTGTTTGGTACTCATCAATGACTTGTCGAATGACTAGTTGTGAGTCTCCATATACCTGTAGTTATTTGATGTCCCATTGAACTGTTGTATGGAGACCTATGAGGAGTGCTTCATACTCGGCAATGTTGTTGGTGCAAGGAAATGCAAGCTGATATGACTTTGGGATATAGTCATTTTGAGGTGTGATAAAAAGGATGCCAACCCCTGATCCATGTTGTGTGTAGGAACCATCAAAATACAACTTCCACACTACCTAGGTAGAGAGATTAAAGATTTGGAAAGTCAGATACCATAGGATGTACATCTATCATGGGTGCTTCTGCTAGTTGATCTGCTAGGGATTGTCCCTTGATTACTTTACAATCCACATACTCAATGTCAAACTCACTAAGGATAATGACCCATTTAGCTAGTTTACTTGTGAGGGTTGCTTTTGCTAGGAGATACTTTAATGGATCAATTTTGGCTATTAGATTTGTGTGTTGGTTTATCATGTAATGCCACAACTTTTGGGAAGCAAACACTAAAGCTAAACAAGCTCTTTCCATAGGTGAATAATTGAATTCATAACCCACCAAGGTTTGACTGATATAATAGATTGCATGCTCTTTTCCTGACTCATCATGTTGTGCTAGAAGAGCCCCTAGGGCTGCAGTTGTAGTTGAGATGTAGTTGAGTTGTAGTCATCAAAGGCCTATTGGTGACTGGTGGTACCAAGACAGGAGGTGTAGCTAGATATTCCTTGAGCTAATCAAATGTCGCTTGACACTTAGCATCCCATCGAAATCAGACATCCTTTTGGAGCAAGTGTTGGAATGGTTGACATTTATCTGCTAGCTATGGGATAAACCACCTAATGGATTGTAACCTTTCTTGAAGGCTCCTTAAGGCTTTTAGATTCTTTGGTGGAGGCATCTCTACTATAACCTTGACTTTTGTTGGATCGACTTCAATGTCTATGTGAGATATGATGTATCCCAACAATTTTCCTGAGGTTACCCCAAATACACACTTATTTGGATTGAGTCTTACTTGATATTTTTTGAGTCTATCAAAGATTTGTCCTAGAACCTGTATGTGATCTTCCCTACAAGACTTTGCTAGTATATCATCAACATAGTCCTCCATGATGTGATGAAAGAGATCATGGAATATCACTGTCATTGCTCTTTGATAGGTTGCTCCTGCATTTTTAAGACCAAATGGCATGATGCACCAACAATAGGTACCCCAAGGACAAGTAAAAGCTATTTTATGTTGATCTTCTTCTACTATCATTATCTGATTATAGCTGAAAAATCCATCCATTAGAGAAAGCATTTCATGACTAGTGGTTAGGTCCACTATGAGATCAATGATTGGTAGTGGAAAGTCATCTTTGGGACATGCTTTGTTGAGATCTCTAAAGTCGTAACACATGTGGATGCCCCCATTTAGTTTAGCCACAGGTACAATGTTTGAGACCCATTCTAGATAATCAATAGGCTTGAAAATTTTTGCATCTAGCAACTTCTGTATTTCAACTTTCACCAAGAGAGTGATCTATGGGTGCATCTTAGTTTTAGTTTGACCAGTTTAGCTTTTAGATCAACCATGAGATAGGGAACTACTAGCGAAGGGGTCCATGCAAAGTTGATGGTTCTCTGTAAGAAGAAGTTGGTAAGATTCTTGTTCTCTTGTTCTAATAATGATCCTGCAAGGAATGTGGTCTTAGGATTTTTCTCTGTGCCTAGATTTATCTCTGTAGAATCTTCCACTAGGAGAGTTGATTTCTCTTTTTAGATGGTAGGGGAAGGTCAAATCCTCCATCCTCAAGTACCACAATTGGGTTTTCAGCTTTGGATATGTCCTTTATTTTGATTATTTTCTGATCAGGAGGTGCCAGTGTGTGGTTTTCACCTAGAGATCTTTCTTTATTTTTATTTTTGCGACTGGAGGATTTGGCATTCTCACCAAAATAAGTAGTTTAATCTAGTTCCATTACAAAACCAACTTTGTGATCGCCACGAGGGATACCAACCCAGAGTCCCATGAATTCTGGAAGAGTTTCATCATTCTAAAAACATCTAGAATAGGAGACCCTTGTTGGTCCCAATTGATAAGTTCAAGGTAGACAAGTGTTACCATCAGGGTGTTGGTGGTTGATGTGAAGGATACAAATGATAGCATGAATATGGAGGATCTAGTGAATAGGTTGGTCATATGGAGGTAGGAGTCATCGATGATATCCTCTTGAGACGTCAAATCTATGAGAGAAGTTTGTGCCACCTTGTCGAGAACACCCTTGATGTCCAAGGTGCATGGTACCTTCTTACCGTATCCCAACCCCTTCTTGTCTAGCTTCTTTTTCGCAAAAATGGGTTCTATTTCACCTTGATTATCTTTCCCAAGGCCACCTTTGCCTTTATAGCCCATGTTTTTGACAATTCTTAGGCCATTGCCATATTGTTTAACTAGTATGGTGACTGGTTCTTTCTCTTTGTAGAGCCAAGATGAGATGTCTTCAATAATTTCATCTACCAATAATTTTCCCTCATTGAACTGGGTTAGGGATGTTGGAGGGGGGATGGCTGCTTTCTTAGTCACTTTAGCTATGGGTTGTTGGCCGTAGGATTTAGGGGATAAGGGCATCCACCCTACACAACAAGATTTAGAGATATCTTATTCACCAAAGCCTATATCACAGATGTCAGCTTTGATTTCAGAAATAGGATTAGGATTAGGTTCAACTTCGGAGGCTTTTTTCAGATTTTTAGAGTTGACATACAATGGTGATTCATAGGCTTTGTCATTATTTGGCACTTGGTTGCAATTCTTATAACTGCCTTGCAAGGCACGATAGAATTCAAAGGGATGAGGATCTCCTAGGATAGTGATCTCCGTACCATTAAATGGGAACTTGAGAGACTTATGGTACATGGAGAGAACAACTTTCATGGCATGGATCCAAGGGCATCCTAAGATAATGTTATAAGGTAGCTCAATGTCGAGGACTTGGCACCTAGTTTCAAGCATGCTGGGGCCTACTTGTATAGGCAAGTGCATAACACCTTCTGAACGATGCTCAGCATTATCATACACCTTGATTGTAATGCTTTGATCAATGTTGACATGATCCTCAGAGTATCCCAATTGTTTAACTTAAGAGAACAAATATTGAGACCAAGACCACCATCTATAAGTATGCATTTGATCTTTCATTTATGGATGAAAACTTCAATCTAAAGTGTGTCATTGTGACATGGATCATGGGATGGGAGGTCCTTTGCAGAAAAGACCACATTGTAAGGTGAGGCAATGTTACCTATTATAGCTTGGAAATCCATGACCGTTATGTTATTAGGAACCGAAGACTCTTGTAGGGCTTTTTCTAGCACAACTTTATGTGTGGGTGATGACCATAGAAGGTCCAAAATAGAGATCTATGCAGGAGTTTTCCCTAGATGTTCTACAAGATTGTAATTAGATTGGGTTGGGAGACTCAGTGTAGGCCCACAAAGGGTAACACAACCACGATGAGTTGTAACTATGCAATCCGAGGATTTACCTTTGATAATAAGGGTAGACACACAACTTTCTTCAAAGCGACCTACAATAGAGTCATAGGAAGTTGAAGCTTTGTTAACGCCTTTACCTTTATCAGGGTGTTGACCTTGACCATGGTTAGGGAATGGCTCCTTGTACATGTTGAGGTCTTTGTTGGTGTTCTGATTAGGAGGTGCATAAAAAGTGACTTTGCCTCTATCGATAAGGTTTTGGATCATGTGCTTGAGTTTCATGCATGATATGGTTTTGACCTTTGGTCATATGGTATTCACAATATTCATTTTCTTTGTACCATGTGGGTTTGAAAGTAGGTTCCTCATATGGGTGAGATTCTGGTAGCGTGATGACTCCATTTTGCACAAGTTTCTTTAGAATTGACTCTATAGGCTCTCCCAAGGGAGTGAACTTACGTCTTGGAGGGTAATCTTGGGGATGCCGCTCTTGTTGATGCTGTTGGTTTTGGTTTTGTTGTCATTGTTGTTGTTGAGGTGGAGGCTGATTTTCTTTGGATGAAAGATTAAATGGGTGTTTGTAGTGTTTGAACATGTTTGGAATCCACCACACCATCATTGACCACGTTTTTGTTTTTGTTCTAGAATTTGGGCTTATCATTTGATTGTTGTTGGGGAGAATTATCTTTATTTTCTTTGAAGATTTTGACCATGCCTTTAGCGATGAGGGATTTTTTGATGTTGATGCCTTTATAGGTAATCTCGTCAAAGGTTGTAGCACTTAGTATTTTCAAATGGAAACCTAATTCTTGGGTAAGGTTCTGCACAAATATGCTAACAAGCTGCTTTTCAGGTATTTTAAATGGAAATTTTCTAGCCATGTGTCTCCCTCTTTGAAGGAAGGAGATAAGAGTTTCCCAATTTTTCTGTTTGTAAGTCGGTCATAGAGACCTCATGTTCTATGTTGTACGCGAAATGGGCGGCAAATTTTTCTGCAAGCTCATTAAAAGTTTTGATACCCCTAGGTAAATGCGGGAACTATTCTATAGCCTAACCTCCAAGACTATGAGGAAAGAGGCACATGAGGTATGTGTCATTATATGCAACCTCTAAACAAGCAATATAGAATTCTCTAATGTGGTCTTTTGGGTCTCATCTTCCCTTGTATTTATCAAATTTGGGTATATTGAAGTTGGGAGGAAAAGGGATCATTTGCAATGACTGATCAAATGGATAAGGATAAACCTCCTCCAAGGAGAAGGTTTTCTTAGTGTGACCAAATGTTAAATTGGCTATTTATTGTTGTACCTCAGCAAGTTTAAGCTCCATAGCTATTGGGGGTGTTGGTAAAGTCTCATGTTTCACTAGGGGTGGTTGTTGTTGCCCATAGGGAAGATTGTAGTTGAAGCCATAGGAATCGATGTTATGTGGGTCATATGATTGATTTGGGTCATATGTGTCATATGATGGATTTGGATTAGGTTGGGGTTGGTTGTTTTGAGGTGGGGCTAGATAAGAATGTTGGCTTTGTGATTGTTCTAAAGGGATGATAAAAGAGTTTTATCATTGATATTGTTGAGGAGGGGTGATGAATGGATTTTGTGGAGGAAAGCTAAATGTGTTTTGATTTGATTGTGATGGCAGAATATAGACATAGGAAGATTGGATTTGAGAATGTTGAGGGCTATTGAGATAGGCGTTGGTGAGATTGAGTGTGGATGATATTTGCGGTGGAGTGATATAGGTAAATGGGTTTCGAGATGGTTTGGGTTGATTGAGATAGGTGTTGATGAGATTGAGTGCGGATGACCTTTACAGTGGAGGTATATAGGTTGATGGGTTTTGAGATGGTTGGGGTTGATTGAGATAGGCATGGGTGAGATTGAGTGTGGATGATCATTGTGGTGGAGGGATATAGTTTGTGTTGATGTTTTGGGAGTGTAGTGGGGGAGTGATGCTGTTTGTGTTGATGTTTTGGGAGTTGTGGTGGTATGATATTGTTGGTGTTGATGTTTTGGGAATGTTGTGGGGGAGTGATTTTGTTTGGTTTAGTGATACAGAGGGTTGATGATGTTGGGGATGGTGTCGCTTGTGACCCTTGTGTATGAGGAAAATTGACTATGATAAACTAACAAAATCAAAAACTAATAACATAAAGAGAACAAATCTAGATAAAAGCCATTACTAATAAATCAATGAAATATAAAAGCTTTTACCGAGATTTGTATTGTTCCCTTTGGATGAATGTGGATTGCTCAATAGTGCTGCGAAACCATGGTTGCAACAAGCAAGTAAAGTGCTCAAAGATCAATGTTAAGAGATCCTAAAGTTGCTCAATCAATGCGATGTATGCTCAAAGCGCTGTTAAAGGATGCCTGAGAATAAGTGATCGAAGAAGATTTGTGAAGGAGATGAGGGGGGTTTATATAGGTTTCAATGAAGATCGATCAATGGTCCAGATAATTTAGAAGAATCAACGGAGGAGATAAATCAAATAACCATGATGAATGTGCACACGACATGTGTAAATCCATAAGGATATTTTTATTAAGATATGATGAAAACAAGATTGATTGAATAGATAACTCAACTTGTAATTTTTCCTTTTTTAGAGTTCTAAAAATAAGACTGATTGTACACGAGTTAACAAGATATTTTAAGAGGAATTGGAAGATAACTAAAATTAAATAAATAAATTTATTTAATTAATTGTGCATGATTGAGGATCAAAAGATTATAAATAAAATATTTGATTTTATTTATTTTTAGAGGATTGAGATAATTTAAATAAATTTGTATGATTTATTTAAATTTAGAAGAACAATTGATTTAATTAAATAATGTAAATTATTTAATTGTAGATAAGAGGAGATTTGTGATGAATTAATTAAATAATTGGTTTATTTAATTAATGGAGACTTGATATTTGAAAGAGGATAATGAGCTAATTAAATAATAAAAATTATTTAATTTTGGAAGAATATAGAGGAATTTAATGAAATTAATTAAATAAAGGGGATTTATTTAATTAATGTTGAATTTTAGAGTTTTGGAAGAATTTGATGAAATTAATTAAATAATTAGATTATTTAATTAACGTTGAATGCAAGTGATTAGACAAATTAGATGAAATGTAAGTGATGTGATGACTTGGTCATTTTTGGGTGTCTACATTTTGCCCCTCTTTGATGCAATGTAGTTTATAGCGTTGTGTCAAAGAAAATGATTGTTGAAGAAATGATACAATTTTTGATGCCCCAATGTGGGTAGTTGCCCCAGCGTATGCCCCCTCAAGCGGAAAGACAAGGAAATGATAGAAGGACTAGGTTGACAGTCGACGACATGCGTGTGTGACGAGGTTAGAAGGAAAAAGCAGAATGGGTTGGGAAGAAAAAAAATGAGGGAGGGATGCTATAAATAGGTCCCATGGGGACCACAATCCTCATTTGCACACTAGGAGCTTCTAAATTTAGAGAGTAGAGCCTTCAAACTTAGGGTGAGAGAGTTGAGTGGAAGGAGCTGATAGTGAGGAGAGATGTCGATTCCAGCACATAGGCATCGGGCGGAGCTAGTGTGGACATACGGGAGGCTAGTAGGAGCTCCGGCAGCGGTAAGTGTTCAAAAACCTCATTTTAATTTGACGTTTTAGGGTGGTTTTAGGGCTAGGTTTAGGGAGGTCTTGTAGGTCAGCCAAAAGTGCTTTAGGATAGTTTAGTGCATATGGTAGTTGGGTTAGGCATGTTTGGCACACCGTAGTGCATCTAGTAGGGTAGTTTAGTGCTTTTGGCAAAAACAAAGCGCTATTGGTTTTAGGGCACTGTGCCACAGCATGATTGGTATAAACCTGCAATGCTCTTGGTGGAGCAATGCAGCGCTATTAGTTTGGAAGGAAAGCGCGGTTGGTAGGGAAGGAGGTAAATCGTGTCACTTTTGGTAGCACAGAGTGGTGCGGTTGTAGGCATAGCGAAGCGCCCTTGTTGAAAACAAGTCACGCTTGGTGCAGAAAATAAAGTGCCTTTGTAGGATTAGTAAGGCGCGCGTGGTAACATAGTGTAGCGCTCTTGTGGAAATCAAGGCGCATTTGGTTTGGATAGAAGAATGCGATAGGTAGGGTTGACTACCCTAGTTTAGAAAAGGGGACAGTTGGTCTGAGGGCTCACAGTATACAATAGATGTAGGTAGGGTTTGGGGGATATGGTATAAAAGAATTGACAAGTGGTTGTTTGGATGCAAAGGATTATATCGTCGTTGATGTATAGCACATGAGGTAGTACAGCTGACGTGGGAGGAGGACATGTTCCTAGAGCATGCGGGATTGTGGCACGTGGCACACTTGACACACATTAGGGCAAATCTCACCCTAGTGACAGCAGTGGTGGAGAGATTTCGCAGTGAGACAGGCTCGTTTCACTTTCTGACAAGGGAGGCGACAGTGACACTAGAGGATGTGTATCGCATCCTGAGGATTTAGATTGATGGAGAGAGAGTGGACTTTGACCAGGCACAAGGCGAGGTAGGCTTCGTAGAGGTCTTCTACACAGATGACCTGAGGATAGATGACAGGGAGATTCAGTGGGTAGACGTCCCATGACTCTGCGACAGGATCAGATGGATAGTTATGTCACTGATCGGTGGCTTCTTGTGCCCAGACAGGTGATCGAGAGGATTATTAGTGGGATGGGACATAGTGCTATCGAGGATATTTACACATGGGACATAGTATGCATGGGGGCCTTGCATGCTTGGATAGTTGTATCACGATATGCATGATTATGTTTATAGGAGGCACTGTAGTCTCTCAGTAGGGGTGACTTTGCTACAGGTGTGGGCGTGGGAGCATATCCTAGTGATCAGACCCATGACATAGCACCACCAGGAGAGGGGAGAGCCATACATGTTTTTGTATGAGGGAGTCATTACACATAGGAGGCTTGGATCTGTTAGCCATTGGAGGCGGTAGATCGATGAGATGGACCTATTTGTTTGGAGGCCATGGTTACTTTGCGAGGAGTGGGAGGATGAGCAGGAGCAGCTTATGTACTGCCGCCAGGCTCGCTACCTCTTTGGGAGACAAATAGACACTATTGAGAGATACCTACTAGAGTGGGTACTTAGACAGTTTGGAATACCAGAGGGGCTACCAGTTGGAGAGGCGACGCATGCCAGGACACGACGAGAGGTTGGGGATTGGGATGCAGAGATTACAGTAGCGATAGCTTTGGCAGAGGTACAGGGACTTGTCCCTATGAGATGGGATTGGGACACAGGACTGGCAGATCCAGGGACACTGCCAGAGTACGACAGGTACTGGTAGACACACATGCCAGTGTGGTTGACTACACTAGGTGTAGCAAGGGCAGTGGGGGAGGTACTAGTCCTAAGTACAGAGGCCAGGATGAGGCAACAAGCCAGAGAGGCAAAACAATAGGCAGTTGGAGAGGCCAGCGGCCAGTAGGCCGATGTGGAGATGGATGAGGAGGGGGATCCGGTCGTAGAGACCAATTTATAAAGGGCTGAATGGCTCTTACAGGAGGAGATAGCCTAGAGGACTTGACTAGAACTCCAGATGGTGAGGCTGAGGAGAGACAGGGATGCATCCAGGGTAGAGGTGAGACAGGTGGAGGCACTCGTACAGGTGCAGACACAGGTAGCCACAGCAGCGCAGACAGCCCTGGCACATGTACAGGCATAGTTACAGATCTAGGCACATGCACAGGTATAGGTACAGGTACAGGCGTTGGCCGCACCAGCAGTGGATGACAGGCAGCTAGCCCAAGTGACAAGGGAGAGAGATGCAGAGGCACAGCTACGGCTGACAACAGAGGCAACACTACATAGAGTGAGGTCGGAGAGACATGAGGCACATCGTGCACTGGGTGCCGATCAGAGGACCTTATACAGTGAGCTCGTCTAGGTGCAGGGAGAGCTAGTATCAGCAGGCAGAGAGGCAGAGTATTACAGGGGTCTATACGCGGGTGCAGTGCCAACGGCACAACGAGAGTCGAGCTACAAAGATAGGAGCAGGTCTGGAGCATCCAGGTCTCATAGGACAGGGTAGTCACTGTCCTCAGATAGAAGACTAGGGGTGCCACTAGGGGGAGGAGGACTAGCAGGGGGACCTGCACTGAGCACAGGTGGAGGACAGGGGCCACAGCAGGAGGGCAGCTCTACCCACTAGAGCATGTACATGTGTATATTGTATCATTTTGTATCATTATGTATCATTTTGGACTGATGCCTACATGCATCCTAATGTATATATTGCGGGCCCTTGATAGCCTTGATGTACTATATTGATGTATATATGGACTATTGATGTAGAAATAAACATTTTGTATTATGATGACCTTCACATGAGATATATGATGATTTGTTCTGCTCATTGATGTTCATGTTTGTATATATGCACTTCTTGATGTCATGGATGTGATGATATGTATGTATGATTATGGATTTATGCGATGACATATATTACCGATATGATGCTTCTAGATGTCATGATGCTTATAGATGTATGATGATAGAGATGTTATGACTTGTGATGGCATGATGTAGATGCTATGACTAGTGATATCTAACATGTGGGTTTTGCAGATATGCACCAAAGAGAAGAAAAGGAGGAGATGGAAGACAGAGACTGTTGATTGATCATTACAATGAAAATGATATAAGGGTTGTGTGAATGGATGAATGCACAATTGTATATAAAGAGAAATCCTTATTTTTGATATAGCACGTGGATAGTTTGCCACCAAGATATAGAAGACCAAGGTGCAGTAATATCTGAGTGCGTGGACGTTGACTCTACAAGCAAGCCGTTTGAATTTAGTTCCTTTAGACATAATATGACCTTGTTGGTATATGTGAATGAGCCATAGTCTTGAACATAACATAAACTTCAATACATGAATGTAAGAAGAATATTAATATGTAAGATGCTAGGTCGTAACACACACAAGATAAATATGATGCTAAGAAAGATGCTAAAGATCATTCCTTAAACACGGCACACAAAAGCAATGACTATGCCCCCAATCCGTACTGCATCGCAACATACCAAGATTATAGATAAATCAAGGTAGTCTTGAATAGGTAATGGAAAAGGAACAAAAGATAAACCATAAAGTAAATTGACTGACTTACAAAGCAAACATATAACCAACATATTCTCTTGCCAAAGAGGTTGCTCAGGATAGATTGGGTAGGAAAGATAACAGCCTTATCGTAGGAACTCTGTGTCAGTTAAAGGGGGTCATCTACCTAAAAGACAATGTCTTGCTGTAGGAATTGCTACATGTTGCAGGAGACGCGTGTGTTGGTCTCAACAATGGAATAGTTTGCAGAAGACAAGCTGTTGATCTGGTGCTTTGGTTAAGTTGGATTTAGCTGATGCTGACAATCAGAATAGTAGGACAGTAGATGACTTTAGAAGTAAGCTTCTTGGCTTCAGGTTTGTTAAGAACTTTTGCTTTGAAGGATGCGCTAGCTTGTTGCTTGAGTTAGTCAAGTCGAGGCGAATAGATTTTGACACACGGAAGACCAGAAAGGTGGAAGGCTAATGGATTGAAATAGGTGGAGAATGATGAATCATATTCCAGACTGCCTACATACCCTGTATCCACGAGATCAAGGCACATTACGAGGAAAGATTGAAAGTGATAATATGTAGTTCTGGATAGAGAGTGATGAGATGGGTCAAGGTGGTGAGGGGGAGATCTTATGTACCTAAGTACTGGATACATCCTTCATATTCCAGTCTGCCTACATACCCATATCCATGGGATCAAGGTACCTTAAGATTGAGAAGAGATAATATGTAGTTCTGGTTGGTGTGATGATGTGGGAAAAGTGTTGAGAAGATAACAACCTTATTGTAGGAGCGATGTGTCTGTTAAAGGGAACTCTGTGGAAAGGAGAAAAGATTGAAGTGTTTACGAACCACAAACAAGGATCCATTCCTAGACCTAGGTTAAGGAAAGAGTTGCCCCCATTCTGGTAGAGGAATTTGCATGGATGACTAATGAAGAAGACATAGAAAGTTTCACCTAGGACAAGATAGTGCTAACTGTTGACACAGATCAAGACGTGGGATGACGATGATGGACATTGACAAATTTCCAAGCTATACTAGATAGGGAGATGGAAATGCAAAAAAGGTCAATGGTTTTATTATGGATGGATGGATGAATCTTGTTGCAAAATGGACATGGAATGAATAGGACTCGATAGATGATGGATGCTGACTCTACACATAGTGCCTGTTTGCCAGGTTTTCACTATGGTACTTATCCAAGGTGCCCATTTTCTAGATTTTCACCAGAGGATGGATGTTTTTGGATTTTTTTTGTTTTTTAGTTTTTTTTGTTATTTTTTGTTGTTTTTTTTTTGGTATATTTTGAGGATCAGGCATAGAACTTCTTGAGATGGACACTGTTAAGTGGCTCATCTAGACGAATGCCATCAGGTGTAGCTAAAGTATAAGCTCCTGATCCATATGTTGTTGTGACAATAAAGGGACCTAACTAGTTAGGCTCAAACTTGCCCTTCTTTTCTCGATCTGCTTGATTTCTTTGATTCTCTTTAAGTACAAGATCACCAACTTAAAACCATCTTTCTTTGATCTTTTTGTTGTAATTACGCCGGAGGCGGTTTTGATAGACATGGAGATGATTAAGCACGGCAAGGTGCCTTTCATCTAGTAGTTCTAGCTTAGCTAATCTGGAAGTGCGATACTCCTCTCTATCGATCAGGTTCTGCGTGGATACTCTGAGGGATGGGATCTTGACCTCTATAGGTAGGACAGCTTCAGAGCCATAGACCAAGGCATAGGGTGTGGCACTAGTTGGTGTTCTGATACTAGTGCGGTAGGCCCATAGGGTGGGATTGAGTTGCAAGTGCTAATCACAACCAGCTTCATTGACTGTTTTCTTGAGGATCTTGAGAATGGTTTTATTGGAAGCCTCTGCTTGGTCGTTACTCTACAGATAGTAGGGAGTTAAAAAGCGATGTTGGATATTGTATTGTATGCATAAGGCATGGACATCTTGATTCTTGAATGGTCTCCCATTATCAGTGACAATGGCTTGGGGAATACCATACCGGCATATGAGGTAGTTAAGGATAAACTTGGCTATTTGCTTACCGGTGATATAGGTCATGGGAATTGCTTCAACCCACTTTGTGAAGTACTCAGTTGCAGTAATGATGAACTTATGGCCATTGGATAAGGATGGGTTGATTTGTCCTATGAGGTTGAGACCCCATTGAGAAAAAGGCCATGGAGTTGTCACAGGTTGTAATTCATGGGCTGGTGCGTGAATCAAATCTCCATGCTGCTGGCATTGTAGACACTTCTTAGCAAACTATAAAGCATCATGCTCTATTGTAGGCCAGTAATAACCTATTCTAAGTATCTTCTTAGCAAGATTAGGACTAGTAGAATGTGTGCCACAGACACCTTTGTTTATTTCTCGTAAGGTAGCTTCGGCTTCTTCCGTGTTAAGACATCGTAAGAGGATACCATTGAGACTCCAATGATATAGTGTATCACCCAGAATGATGTAACGAGAGGATCAAAGGATAAAGGTTTTACGTTGGGTGGATGATAGGTCAGGGGGAAAGGTATTGTGTTTAAGGTATTCATAGATATCTTCGTACCATGGGGAATTGGGATCAACAAGTTCACAGATGATTTCAGTAATGGGAACATCAACGACTGGTATCAACAATTGCTCGATCAAGAATTTGCATTTCTGTGTATTAGCCAGCATTTCAATCAGTGACCCTACAGAATCCATAGAATCAGCAGCCTTGTTATGCTCTCTTGGAATTTGCTCAAATGTGATGCTAGAAAAGTGTGGTTTATAGGCATCCACTAGTTGCTTATAGGGGACCAACTTTTCATCTTTTGTTTGGTACTCATCTGTGACTTGGCGAATGACTAGCTGTGAGTCTCCATATACTTGTAATTTTGTGATGTCCCATTGAACTTCTATATTGAGACCTATGAGGAGTGCTTCATACTTGGCAATGTTTTTGGTACAAGGGAATGCAAGCCGATATGACTTTGGAATATAGTCATTTTGAGGTGTGATAAATAAGATGTCGGCCCCTGATCCATTTTGTGTGTAGGAACCATCAAAGTACAACTTCCACATTATTGAGTTGGAAAGACTGAAGAGATTCTCATCTGGGAAGTCTGCTACCATAGGGTGTGTATCTGTCATGGGTGCTTCTGCTAGTTGATCTGCTAGGGCTTGTCCTTTGATTGCTTAACGGTTCGTATACTCAATGTCGAACTCACTAAGGATCATGACCCATTTAGCTAGTCTGCATGTAAGAGCTGCTTTTGCTAGTAGATACTTCAATGGATCAATTTTGGCTATAAGATTTGTGTGTTGGTTTAGCATGTAATGCCCCAGCTTTTGGGAAGTGAACACAGTTGCTAAACAAGCTCTTTCCATTGGTGAATAATAGAGTTTGTATCCCACCAAGGTTCTACTGATATAATAAATTGCATGCTCTTTTCCTGCTTCATCATTTTGTGCTAGCAGGGCCCCTAGGGCCGAAGTTGTAGTTGAGATGTATAATATCAAAGGTTTATCAGCAACTGGTGGAACCAATACATGAGGTGTAGCTAGATACTTTTTGAACTGATCAAATGCTGCTTGACACTTATCATCCCATCAGAATGAGACATCATTTCAGAGTAAGTGTTGAAATGGTTGACATTTATCTGCTTGCTGTGAGATGAAACACCTAATGGATTGCAACCTTCCCTGAAGGCACCTTAATGCTTTGAGGTTCTTTGGTGGAGGCATCTCCACTATAGCCTTGACTTTTGCGGGGTTTACTTCAATGCCTCTACGAGATATAATGTATCCCAATAGCTTCCCTGATGTTACACCAAAGACACACTTCTTTGGATTGAGGCGTACTTGGTATTTCTCGAGCCTGTCAAAGATCTATCCTAGAACTTGTATGTGATCTTCCCTAGAAGATTTAGCTAGTATGTCATCCACATAGTCCTCCATGATATGATGAAAGAGATCATGGAATATCACTGTCATTGCTCTTTGATAAGTTGCCCTTGCATTCTTTAGACCAAACGGCATGACACACCAACAATAGTTGCCTGAAGGACAAGTAAAGGTTGTTTTATGTTGATCTTCTGCTATCCTTATCTGATTGTAGCTTGAGAATTCGTCCATGAGAGAAAGCATTTCGTGACTTGTTGTCAAGTCTACTATAATATTAATGTTTGGTAATGGAAAGTCATCCTTGGGACATGCTTTATTAAGATCTCTAAAATCATTGCACATGTGGATGTGCCCATTGTGTTTAGACACAGGTACAATGTTTGATACCCAGTCTGAATAATCAATAGGTTGGATGAACTTTGCATCTAACAGCTTCTGTATTTCTAATTTTACTAAGAGAGCTATCTGTGGGTGCATCTTCCTCAGCTTTTGCTTGACTGGTTTAACTATTTGATCCACTGTGAGATAATGAACTACTAGCTTAGGGTCTAGCCTTGGCATATCAGCATAGGTCCATGTAAAGTTGATGGTTTGTTGTAAGAAGAATGTGTTAAGATTCCTATGCTCTGTTTCTGATAATGATGCTGCTAGGAATGTGGTCTTCAGATTGGTGAATAATTGAGTTTGTATCTCACCAAGGTTCTACTGATATAATAAATTGCATGCTCTTTTCCTGCTTCATCATTTTGTGCTAGCAGGGCCCCTAGGGCTGAAGTTGTAGTTGAGATGTATAATATCAAAGGTTTATCAGCAACTGGTGGAACCAATACAGGAGGTGTAGCTAGATACTCTTTGAGCTGATCAAATGCTGCTTGACACTTATCATCCCATCAGAATGAGACATCATTTCAGAGTAAGTGTTGAAATGGTTGACATTTATCTGCTAGCTGTGAGATGAAATGCCTAATGGATTGCAACCTTCCCTAAAGCCTCCTTAATGCTTTGAGGTTCTTTGGTGGAGGCATCTCCACTATAGCCTTGACTTTTGCGGGGTCTACTTCAATGCCTCTACGAGATACAATGTATCCCAACAGCTTCCCTGATGTTACACCAAAGACACACTTCTTTGGATTGAGGCGTACTTGGTATTTCTCGAGCCTGTCAAAGATCTATCCTAGAACTTGTATGTGATCTTCCCTAGAAGATTTAGCTAGTATGTCATCCACATAGTCCTCCATGATATGATGAAAGAGATCATGGAATATCACTATCATTGCTCTTTGATAAGTTGCCCCTGCATTCTTTAGACCAAACGGCATGACACACCAACAATAGTTGCCTGAAGGACAAGTAAAGGTTGTTTTATGTTGATCTTCTTCTGCTATCCTTATTTGATTGTAGCCTGAGAATTCGTCCATGAGAGAAAGCATTTCGTGACCTGTTGTCAAGTCTACTATAATATTAATGTTTGGTAATGGAAAGTCATCCTTGGGACATGCTTTATTAAGATCTCTAAAATCATTGCACATGTGGATGTGCCCATTGGGTTTAGACACAGGTACAATGTTTGATACCCAGTCTGAATAATCAATAGGTTGGATGAACTTTGCATCTAACAGCTTTTGTATTTCTAATTTTACTAAGAGAGCTATCTGTGGGTGCATCTTCCTCAGCTTTTGCTTGACTGGTTTAACTATTGGATCCACTGTGAGATAATGAACTACTAGCTTAGGGTCTAGCCCTGGCATATCAGCATAGGTCCATGCAAAGTTGATGGTTTGTTGTAAGAAGAATGTGTTAAGATTCCTATGCTCTGTTTCTGATAATGATGCTGCTAGGAATGTGGTCTTCAGATTGGTGAATAATTGAGTTCGTATCTCACCAAGGTTCTATTGATATAATAAATTACATGCTCTTTTCCTACTTCATCATTTTGTGCTAGCAGGGCCCCTAGGGCCAAAGTTGTAGTTGAGATGTATAATATCAAAGGTTTATCAACAACTGGTGGAACCAATACAGGAGGTGTAGCTAGATACTCTTTGAGCTGATCAAATGTTGCTTGACACTTATCATCCAATCGGAATGAGACATCTTTTTGAAGTAAGTGTTGAAATGGTTGACATTTATCTGCTAGCTGTGAGATGAAATGCCTAATGGATTGCCACCTTCCCTAAAGGCTCCTTAATGCTTTGAGGTTCTTTGGTGGAGGCATCTCCACTATAGCCTTGACTTTTGCAAGGTCTACTTCAATGCCTCTACGAGATACAATGTATCCCAATAGCTTCCCTGATGTTACACCAAAGACACACTTCTTTGGATTGAGGCATACTTGGTATTTCTCGAGCTTGTCAAAAATCTATCCTAGAACTTGTATGTGATCTGCCCTTGAAGATTTAGCTAGTATGTCATCCACATAGCCCTCCCTGATATGATGAAAGAGATCGTGGAATATCACTGTCATTACTCTTTGATAAGTTTCCCCTACATTGTTTAGACCAAACGGCATGATACACCAACAATAGTTGCCCCAAGGACAAGTAAAGGTTGTTTTATGTTGATCTTCTTCTGCTATCCTTATCTAATTGTAGCCTAAGAATCCATCCATGAGAGAAAGCATTTTGTGACCTGCTATCAAGTCTACTATAATATCAATGTTTGGTAATGGAAAGTCATCCTTGGGACATGCTTTATTAAGATCTCTAAAATCATTGCACATGTAGATGCGCCCATTGGGTTTAGACATAGGTACAATGTTTGATACCCAGTCTGAATAATCAATAGGTCGGATGAACTTTGCATCTAACAGCTTCTGTATTTCCACTTTTACTAAGAGAGCTATCTGTGGGTGTATCTTCCTCAGCTTTTGTTTGACTGGTTTAACTGTTGGATCCACTGTGAGATAATGAACTACTAGCTTAGGGTCTAGCCCTAGCATATCAGCATAGGTCCATGAAAAGTTGATGGTTCACTTTAAGAAGAATGTGTTAAGATTCATGTGCTATGTTTCTGATAATGATGCTACTAGGAATGTGATCTTCAAATTTTGCTCTGTGCCAAGGTTTATCTTTGTGGAATCTTCCACTAGGAGAGCTGACTTCTCTTGATACTTAGATGGTAGGGGAAGGTCAAATCCTCCATCCTCAGGTGCCACAGTTAGGTTTTCACCTTTGGATACGTCCTTTGTTTTTACTATTTTGTGATCAGGAGGTGCCACAGTGTGGTTTTCACCTAGAGATCTTTCTTTATTTTTACTTTTGCGACTGGAGGATTTGGCATTCTCACCAAAATAAGTTGTTTGCTCTAGTTCCATTACAAAACCTGCTTTATGATAGCCAAGAGGGATACCTTCCCAAAGTCCCATGAACTCAGCTATAGCTTCGTCATTCTGAAATACATCTATAACAGGGGACCCTTGTTGGTCCCAATTGATAAGTTTAGGGTAGACAAGTGTTACATTCTGGGTGCTTATGGTGGAGGTTAAGGATACAGATGATAGGATAAAGACAGAGGATTCGGTGAATAGGTCAGTCATATGGAGGGAAGAGTCATTGATGGTATCTTCATTAGATGTCAAACTAGCGGGAAAAGTTTTGGCTACCTCGTCGAGGTTATACTTGATGTCCAAGCCATGCGGTACCTTCCTACCAAATCCTAAACCCTTCTTGTCTAGTTTCTTTGTCACAATAATGGGTTCCATAGTTCCTTGATTCTGTTTCCCAAGGCCACCTTTGCCTTTATAGCCCATGTTTTTGACTATCCTTAAGCCATTGCCATATTGCTTGACTAGTATTGTGATCGGTTCTTTCTCCTTATAGAGCCAAGAAGAAATGTCCTCAATAGTTTCCTCCTCCAATAACTGTCCCTATTGGAATTGGGTTAGAAATGCTGGGGGAGGAATAGTTGTTTTTTTAGTTACTTTGGCAATGGGCGGTTGGCCATAAGATTTAGGGGATAAAGGCATCCGCCCTACACAACAAGATTTTGAGATATCACATGTTCCAAAGCCTATATCATGGATGTGAGCTTTGATTTCAGGAAGAGGATTAGGGTGACTTGTAGAGGCTTGTGTCAGAGTTTTAGGATCAACATATAGTGGGGATTCAAGGGCTTTGTCATTTTTAGGCACTTGGTTGTAATTCTTATAGCTGCCTTGCAAGACATGGCATAATTCAAAAGGATTGGGGTCTCCTGGGATAGTGATCTCTGTACCATTGTATGGGAACTTTAGAGACTGATGGTACGTGGAGGGAACATCTTTCATTGCATGGATCCACGGGTGGCCTAGGATAATGTTGTAAGGCAGCTCAATGTCAAGGACTTGGCACTTGGTTTCCAACATAACGGGGCCCAGTTGTATAGGCAAGTGGATAACACCTTCTTAGTGGCATTCAACATCATCATATCCCTTGATTGTAATACTTTGATCAATGTTGATATGATCCTCAAAGTATCCCAATTGCTTAAGTAAATTTAAAGAACAGATGTTGAGACTAGCACCACCATCTATGAGTATACATTTGATTTTGCGCTTATGGATGAGAACCTCAATATGAAGGGCATCATTGTGACATGAATAATGGGATGGGAGGTCCTTTTTAGAAAAGACCACATTGTAGGGTGAAGCAATATTACCTACTATAGCTTGGAACTCCGCGACCGCTATGTTGTTGGGAACTGAAGACTCTTGGAGGGCTTTTTCTAGCACAACTCTATGTGCAGGTGATGACCAAAGGAGGTCCAAGATAGAGATCTGTGCTGGTGTTTTCCTTAGATGTTTGATAAGATTATAATCAGATTGAGCTGGAATATTGGGTGGAGGACCACGAATGGTGACACGACCATGACGAGTTGTAACAGTGTAATCCATAGATTTGCCTTTGATGGTGAGGGTAGATACTCGACTCTCTTCAAAACGACCCACAATGGAGTCAAAAGAAGTGGAGGCACGGTTGACACCTTTACCTTTATCCTGTGGAGGAGGTGGACCATGATGAGGAAATGGTTCCTTGTACATGTTGAGGTCTTTGTTCATGTATTGAGCTGGTGGATCATCCTCAAGAGATATTTGGTTGCCTTCAATGAGATTTTGGATTAGGTGCTTGAGTTTCATGCATGATGCAGTTCTGTGCCCTTTGCTCCTATGGAATTCATAGTATTCATTTTCTCTGTACCACATAGTTTTGTAAACAGGTTCTCCATATAGGGGAGCATCAGGTAAGGTGACGAGGCCTTTGTGTAAGAGCTTCTATAGGACAAATTCTATGGGCTCTCCCAAGGGAGTGAATTGACGCCGCGGAGGGTAATCTTGTTGGGGCCGCTCTTGTTGTCGTTGCTGTTGGTTTTGATATGGTTTCCACTATTGTTGTTGTTGTTGTTGAGGTTGACTTGGTTTAGAAAGTTGAAGTGGTGTTTGCAATGTTTGGACATGTTTAGAGTCGACCACCCCATTGTTGGCCACGTTTTTGTTTTTGTTCCAATATTTAGGTTTATCATTCGTTTGGTGTTGAGGAGCATTGTCTTTAGTTTCTTTGAAGATTTTGACCACACCCTTAGCAATGAGGGCCTTTTTGATGTTAATTCCCTTGTATGTGATTTCATCAAAGGTTGTAACACAAAGAATTTGCAAATGGAAACCTAACTCTTGGTTGAGGTTCTATACAAATATGCTAACAAGTTGTTTCTCAGGAATCTTGAAAGGGAATTTGGTAGCCATTTATCTCCATCGTTGAAGGAAAGAAATGAAGGTTTCACCATTTTTCTAGTTTATTGTTGCATAGATCAGTCATGGAGATCTCATGCTCTGCATTGTAGGAGAAATGGGTGGCAAATTTCTCTGCTAGCTCGTTAAAAGACTTGATACCCATGGGTAAGTGTGAGAACCATTCTATAGCTTGACCTCCAAGACTGCGAGGAAAGAGACACATAAGATATGTGTCATTATGCGAGACCTCGAAGCAAGCAAGATAGAATTCCTTGAGATGGTCTTTTGGGTCGCCTTTTCCTTTGTATTTATCAAACTTGGGAATAGTGAAATTTTGAAGAAAAGGGATCATAGGGAATGACCGATCAAAAGGATAAGGACACACTTCTTCTAAAGAGAAGGTCTTCTTGGTGTGGCCAAACATAAGATCAGATAGTTGTTGTTGAACTTCTGCAATTTTGAGCTCCATCATTGTGGGAGGGGTTGGAAACATCTCATGTTGTCCTAGAAGTGGCTATTGTTGCCCATATGGAAGATTGTAGTGTAAGCCATGAGCATTGGTGTTATAAGGGTCATATGCATTGTATGTTGGATTTAGATTGGTTTGGGTTTAGATGTTTTGATTCAGAGGAGGTGGGGGTAGCACTAGGTAAGAATGTTGGCTTTGTGATGGTTGAAGAAAAGAATTGGGTGGAGGAAAGCTAAAGTGTGGGTTAGGCTGTGATTGCAGTGCATAGCTTTGGGAACTTGATGTTGGGAAAGTTGAGGGTGGCTAGGCAATGTATGGAAAAAATTTAGCGCTGATGAACGTAGTGGAGGAGGGACATAGGTAGATGTGATTTGCAATGGTTTATTGGGGATGAGTGTAGAAGAATGTTGTGATTGGGATTGCATGACTCTAGTTGGTTGAGAGACATGAAGGTTTGATGATATGGGATGTGGTATTTGTTGAGACCCTTGTTGCATGGCTACATAGTTGTTCCCCAGATTGTAATTTGGTGGGAAACCTATTCGTGATGGGGTAACCAAAATTCCATTTGCGATTGGTGTGGGCACTATAGGAGTTTGTTGAGCTATGGTGGCTTGCTTAGCTAGCTCTGCTTGACATTGGAGAGTTTCCTATTAATTTTTGTAGATTTCCATAGGAGTCAGAAGCGGTGATATGGCCATCTTTCCTGTTGGGTTTTGATAAAGCAGATTCTCATATTGTGAGCTTTGTTCAGGCAAGGGCATGGTCACTTTGACATGGTTTACACTTCTTGTATGGTGTCTTGGGTGTTGTTAGGCTCGCTAAGCGTGGATAGATCAAAAGCTTTGGGTAGTTTGGCTCCTTACTCTGCTAGCAAGCGAAAGAACTGACCTGGGTTTTCACTAAGGATTTTGTCAAAGGTGGCTACAACTCTAGGATCTTGTATGAATTCATCAAGATCTTGCCCATCTTCTTGAGAGGATTGACCTATTTCAAAGTATCGCTCTTCTTGAGGTGGGGCTTGATCTGCGGTATAACCTTGTGGGACAAAATCTGGAGGCAAGCCAGTGGTATAGTAAGGTGTACTTACCAAAGGAACTCTTTCTTCCAGAGATGGGACTGGATTGGCATTACAACCTTGCGGGACAAAATCCTGAGGCAAGTTGATGGTATAGTAAGGTGTACTTACCAAAGCGACCCTACCTTCTTGAGAATTGCTTGGTTGGTCTAGGTGCGGCATGTTGGGAGAACTGGTTGATTTTGCCGCGGCTGTCCTAGGAGTAACCTTGGGAGTAATGTTGAGATGACCCGATTGCAGTGTGTGAGGAGGTGATTTGTGCTTCCTAGGGACAACTTTCTTGGACTTCATAGTTTGCTGGAGCCTAGTGGTTACCATGGAATACACTAGGACAAAAAGTAATGCTGGCATTTTGCTTGTGTTTTGACAAAGACAAAATTTGATGCACAATTTACTAGACCAAAAGCACTATACTATTTGACCAGAGGCGCAGGATTGTGCAACCAAAAGCATGCTATTATAATACCAAAGGTGATGGACTGAGCTACCAAATGTGAGGTACTGCTATACCAAAGGTGAGCTACGGTGACAAAAAGCGAGCTACTGTACCACCAAGGGCGAGCTGCTGTAATACCAGAGGCGCTGAAGTAGTGTCTGATGCAAAATTTAATAGATTTGGTTTGCTTCTGGTTGGTTTTGCTTTGGCAAGAGAAAACACAGCAAACAGAAAGGCAAAAAGGGACTGACACAATAGATAGTGTATGTTTGAGGCTCACAAAAAAGCCTAATGTTTTCACAGGTATAAGACGATTGCAATCAATAACAAGCACTTTTATCCCTAGAGACAAGGTTTCATTGCAGTAGATCAGCTCACAGCTTAATACTCCGTCGATAAAAATATCATTCCATAAAGGTGTCAGATATTTTGTATCTTTGTGAGAGACGATAGGTAGGGATATCTCACCCTCCCCTTGGAAAGCTCAAGTAGGTCACAAGAGCTTTATGGCCAAGGGAATACTATCTCTTCTTAAGGGAGCCAATGGTGAGTATCTTAAGGGCTTAAATCAATTCCCCTTGCACTGATGATTACCGCAATGTTCGAAGGTAGATCGGGTAGTCTCTATCTAGAATGGTTCTTAGTAACTTTGAGGGACCAACACCTTACGAGCAATAAGACAAGCTACTAAAAGCTTTAACCAATTCTACTAAGAGTATCAAACACTTCGCTCAATGTGAAAATCATTTCCACAAAGAGCTAGTACACCTCTTTTCAGTTTGGCACCACAAGGTAAGGCTGACGTCAGTTAGGACTTGGCTTTCGCCTTATACCTCTTATATAGCGGTTCAAAGGAAAATTCTTCTTAGGGTCATCCCTTTTGGATGAAACACAATCCAAAAGCAAGCCCTTCTAAAGGAATAACTAAAATGTAAGAGAAAGCATGTCAAACAAAGGTTCAATTGTCCTGTTATAAGAAAAATAAGGTGCAACTAAATTAGGCACACACACGTTTGTAGTTGTTAGTTGTCCCTTATGAAATTGAAGTGTTTGGCATTCATGTCCATTGTCCCTTAAAAAATTGAGGTGTTCTCACATACATGTCCATTGTCCCTTAAGAAAAGTAGTATGTTCCTAAGACTTAGATTGCCGAAATGATTTGTTTAATTATCCCTTAAGAAGGCAATATGTTTCTAAGACTTAGTGCAATAAATCAAGATTTCTTCAATGCTCGTCCTGCATGAACATATTAGAAAAATCTATTTGCTCTGTGTGATTGATAAGAAGCTACAACAAGTCAATTAGTTCTACAAAAACTCAAAGGTTAACAAAAAACAAAACAAATTGACCAAACGCGTTGTACTGTCTCACCAAACGCGACTTACTGTGAACTGAAAGCGCTGCACTGTGCTACCATAAGCGATGTGTTGCAAACCAAAAGTGACTTACTGTGCCACCAGATGCACTGAAATAGACCCAAAAGCACCGTACTATGTTGCCGAAAGCGCAGTACTATATAACCAAAAGTGCTGCACGAGACTCAGATCAAGAAAAAGTTATATTTTATCAAAATAACTAAGTCCATATATGATTTCAGAGTTGATTTTAACGTTCTGAGAAGTAATATCTGATAGATTTGTATCCTGAAATCAAGAAAACTCAAAAGGTGTCGCGAATAGATAGGTTAACTCAAATATCGAAGATACCCCTAAATACGTCAGCTTAGGAAGTATCAAAAGACAGTTGAAAGACAAATAAACCAGCTTGTCAATTAAATCAATGATAGTTAAGTGAGTAAAACCCTGCAAAAATCACCAAAGTAAGATCAGAAAAACCTAATTTTCCAAAAGCGCTTTACGATACTGCCAATTGCGCTAGACTGTTTTACCAAAAGCGCAGCTCTGTGTTAGCAAGAGCGTTGTAGTATTGCCTGAGGGTGCGGTACTGTGCCTCCAGAAGCGCTTTAGGATACTGCCAAAAGCGCTTTTCTGTGTCTTTTACGCTGTTCCATACTCTAGCTTCAAAAAAGTCAATTTCTCAAATAAAAAAAGGATTAGTGGGTCCCACTGGGCGTGCCAGAATGTGTATGAGCAAAAATTGACTATGATAAACTAACAAAATCAAAAACTAATAACATAAAGAGAATGAATCTAAATAAAAGCCATTACTAATAAATCAATGAAATATAAAAGTTTTTACCGAGATTTGTATTGTTCCCTTTGGATGAATGTGGATTGCTCAATAGTGCTACGAAACCATGGTTGCAACAAGTAAAGTGCTCAAAGATCAATGTTAAGAGATTGTAAAGTTTCTCAATCAATGCGATGTATGCTCAAAGCGCTATTAAAAGATGCCTGAGAATAAGTGATCGAAGAGGATTTGTGAAGGAGATGAGGGGGATTTATATAGGTTTCAATGAAGATCGATCAATGGTCCAGATAATTTAGAAGAATCAACAGAGGAGATAAATCAAATAACCATGATGAATGTGCACACGACATGTGTAAATCCATAAAGATATTTTTATTAAGATATGATGAAAACAAGATTGATTGAATAGATAACTCAACTTGTAATTTTGCCTTTTTTTAGAGTTCTAAAAATAAGACTGATTCTGCACATGAGTTAACAAGATATTTTAAGAGGAATTGGAAGATAATTGAAATTAAATAAATAAATTTATTTAATTAGTTGTGCATGATTGAGGATCAGAAGATTATAAATAAAATATTTTATTTGATTTATTTTTAGAGGATTGAGATAATTTAAATAAATTTGCATGATTTATTTAAATTTAGAAGAACAATTGATTTAATTAAATAATGTAAATTATTTAATTGTAGATAAGAGGAGATTTGTGATGAATTAATTAAATAATTGGTTTATTTAATTAATGGAGACTTTAAATTTGAAAGAGGATAATGAGCTAATTAAATAATAAAAATTATTTAATTTTGGAAGAATATAGAGGAATTTAATGAAATTAATTAAATAAAGGGGATTTATTTAATTAATGTTGAATTTTAGAGTTTTGGAAGAATTTGATGAAATTAATTGAATAATTAGACTATTTAATTAACGTTGAATGCAGGTGATTAGACAGATTAGACGAAATGCAAGTGATGTGATGACTTGGTCATTTTTTGGTGTTTACAACCCTTGTTGCATGGCTACATAAGTGTTTCTCAGATTGTAATTTGGGGGAAAACTATCTCGTGATGGTGTGGCTAATGTACCATGTGCATTGGATATGGGCATTTGTGATATGCTAGGAGGTTGTTGTTAGTTTTGTTTAGCTAGAGCAATTTGTCATTCAAATTCAGCTTGACGATGAAGAGTCTCTTATTGTTGGTTATAAATCTCCATAGGAGTCAAGAGTGGTGATATTGGTCTTTCTGCTGTTGGATTTTGGTTTTGATAGAGAGGATTTTCATATTGAGTGTTGAAAGGATTGGTCGTTCCCTCTTGTGAGACTTGTGCGGGTATGGGAGTGATTATGATTGACATAGTTTGTATAGCAGTTATAGTGGCATGGGTATTGTGTTGCTCTTGAAGAGTAGATAGATCAAATTCTTAGGGTAGTTTAGCTCCTTTTTGAGTAAGTAAATGAAATAAATGATCTTGATTTTCACTAAGAAGTTTGTCAAATGCCGCTATGGCTCTAGGATCTTTCATGATTTCATCAAAGTCTTGTCCATCTGATTGAGAGGATTGACCTTCTTGAAAGTTTCACTCTTCTTGAGATGGGTTTTGACCAATGGTATAACCATGTGGATTTGTATCATTATGAGGTAGTCATATGGGAGCATTAGGAGGATCTATCACAATGGTATTATCCTTGTCCTTGTGAGGACTATTTTGAAAATTGGTTGGTCTGTTTTGAAAGTTTGTTGGTATGCCAGTTGGTGTTTGGGGAGTACCTTGTTGAGACATGGTGGAATGACTTGGTTGAGGTGTATGAGGGGGTGATTTGTGCTTCTTTGGGGTAATTTGCTTAGCCTTCATAGATTGTTGGAGTCTAGTGGTTACCATGGGATGTACTAGGAAAATTTGTTTTGAGATTTTGACTGATTTTGGACTAGTTTGATAAGGTTGAGATTACTATGTTGGTGGATTTGAAGTGGGTTGATTGTGGAAGATTATAAATTATAGATAAATTTATGATTGGATAAGGATTGTCATTCACAAAGGTAGACTAATGACCTCAATGAAGGTAAATAATGTTAATGGCATAAACTAACTCAAAAGAAGTTGATTCTCAAAATCTTGTAAAGACCAATAATGGAAACTAGTTTCTCTTCAAAGACCTAAGAGATGTGATCACTCTCAAATCAAAGACAAACTAGGGGATTGATGTGATATAGGATTTATGGTGGAGACCAAATTACTCAACTAGAAAAAGTGTTGATAAAGATTTAGGTTTGTTTGGTGAAATGGGTTCGATGATAGTAATCTCAAGGGGATCAATGGTTCAAAAAGTCCAAGTTTAAGCAATGATGAGGGATAAAATGGACTGAGGGGTTGATGGCATATATTTGACACAACTGTATGATGATGGCTCAAAGGCAAATATGATAAAAAAGTGTGATTGTGCTGAGATTTGGGCTAGATAATTTGATAAATAGTTTATTGGACCAAAGGCATTGGATTGTACTACAAAGGCACTAGACTGTTATACCAAAGGCATGTGACTGTGTTTTAGAAGCACTTGACTACTTATTAGAGGTGTGTTACTATGTTACGAAGGCACTGGACTGTGTTTGAGAAGCACGAAGATGGTATCAGTGATGTTTGCAAGGCAAAGTTTGATAGATTTTGGATTTGATTTTGATTGGATTTTGTTTGATAAGAGAAAACACATCAAACAAAGTGGCAAAGAACTGACACAATAGATAGTGTATGTTCAAGGCTCACGACAAAGCCCAAAGTTTTCATGGGTATAAGATAATTGCAAACAATTCAAGCACTTTTATCCCTAAAAGACATGGGTTCATTGCGGTAGTTCAGCTCACAACTTAAAATCTATGTCAACCAAATATCATTCCATGTGGTGTCATACATTTGTTTCTTTGTGAGAGACAATAGGTAGGGATATCTCACCCTCCTCTCAGAAAGCTACAAGTAGGCCACAAGATCTTATGCTAGTTGACGGAGTACTGTCTCTTCTCAAGGGAGGCAATGGTGAGTAATCTTGAGGGCTTATTTTGATTCCCCTTGCACTGATGATTACCGCAATGTTCAGAGGTGAAAACTATCTAGATGGTTCTTAGTATCTTTGAGGGACTAAGGCCTTGCAAGTATGCAGCAAGCTACTAAAAGCTTTGACCAATCCTACTAAGAGTATCATATACCTCCCACAATGCAAAAATTATTTTCACAAAGTGTTGGTATGCCTCTTTTCGATTTGGCATCGTAATGCAAGGCTGACATTGGTTAGGACTTGGATTTCACCTTATCCAACTTATATAGTAGTTCAAAGGAAAACTTCGCTTAAGGTTGTCCCTTTTGGATTAAGCACAATCCAAAAGTGGGCCCTTCTAAAGGATGAAATGAAAAATAAAAGATAGATGATTTGGTGTTTTTGATCTCCCAAGTTTTCACAAGGAAGAGCATATACCTATCACCTTCAAGCATGGCATACACATGTTCATTTATCCTATTTAATAAGAAAAATAACTAGTTTGTTCAATTGTCCCTTAAGAAAGCAGTGGTTCCTAAGCTTTAAATAGCAAAAAGATAATCCATGTCCATTGTCCCTTAAGAAAGCAATTTGTTCCTAAGACTTAGATTGCAAAAGATGATTGTTCAGTTGTCCCTTAAGAAAGCAATATATTTCTAAGACTTAGATTTGCAAAAGATGATTTGTTCAATTGTCCCTTAAGAAAGAAATATGTTTCTAAGACTTAGTGTGATAGGTTTGCAATTCTTCAATGCTCCTCCTACATAAACATGTTAGAAAACCCCATTTGTTTTTTTTGAGTAATAAGAGGCTACAAAAAGTTGATTGGTTCCGCAAAAAACTCAATACTTAGCCAAAAACAAAGCAATTGACCAAAAGTGCTTAACTTGTTAGGTGAAAAATGAGCAATCTAGAAAAATATGATAATAATGATTAGGTATAATAGATTAGATATTATGATCATATTCTACATAAAATTCTATGCAATTTCAAAAAAAAATTGTGAAAATTAAATAAATTTTGCACAAGTTATAACCGTTTGAAGTTTGCAAAGAAGGGTTGACTTTGACTGAGTGTACATGACAAATCTGATAAAATTACCTAAAAATTCTTTCACCACATAAAATTTGGGAGAACCATCTTTTCAATGCCATTGGTTTTGCAAAAATCTGACTCTGTATGCAAAAGATATGCCTGATTTCGTGAAAATGCTCTAAAAAGGCAAAAAAAACAACCGTAGGCTAAAAATAGGGATGCAGATTTGTGATCTATTTTTCTTGACATACATGCACTTTCTACAAAAATAAGAGATACCTAAATAGGATTTCAATGCTCCCAACAAAACCCAAAAATTGTTTGAGCTAAGGTTACACAGATATGCCTAATTTCATAAAATTTCTTTGAAAAAACAAAAAAACAAGCATAAGCTAAAAATAGGGATGTAGATTTGTGATTTGTTTTTCTCAAAATCTGTGTGCTTTTGGCAAAAAAAATGAGATACTCAGATATGATTTCGATGCTGCCGACAAAACTCAAAAATCTTTTGAGCTACGGTTACACCGTTTGAATGCTCAACGCCTATTCTTTCAAACTAGTGAACAAGGATCTTCATATCTATGTTGCGATTTGCACTTTTCTGTACCTAGCTTAAAAAAAATTATTTTTTTTAGAAAAAAAATAAGGTTAGTGGGTCCAACCAGATGTGCCAGAATGTGTATAGGATAAAATTGAGATTGAATAATAAAATCAAAAGCAATGACAATCAACAACTCAACCCTATAACATAAAGAGATCGATCTAAGCAAATGCCAATATCAAGGAATAATCGAATTAAAATAGGAAAGCCTTCACCTCGATTGTATGGTTCTCTTTATTAGATGTGGATTGCTCAATAACGTTGCATACCCATGGTGTTGCAACAATCAGATTTAGATAGGGTGCTCAAAGATTCGATGTGATGTGCTCAACAATACGATGTATGCTCTAAGTGCAATAAGAATGACTATAGCTTAGATGCATAAAAGATTGGAGAGGGTTTGTGATGAGATGAAGGGAGTTTATATAGGATTCAATAAAGATTGATCAACGGTCCAAATAATTCAATAGAATCAATGGATGAGATAAATATAGAATTCATGATGAATGTGCACCTGACATGTGTCAGACAAAAAAATATTTTTATTGAGTTAATTGATTGATGTGAGATAAAACACATGAAAAAGTATGATTAGATTTCATAAAAATAGAAATATTTTTTTCTAATTTATGAGTTGGTGATAAAAACAATAATGATTAAGTTAATTAACTCAACTTTAGATTTACTTTTTGCATGATATGAGTAAAATTAAATAATAAATTATTTAATTTTGTGTGCATGATGAATAAGATTTACTTTTAGAAGAATTAGAAGATAAAAAAAAATTAAATAAATAAATTTATTTAATTGTTTGTGCATGATAGAGGACATAGAATAGATTTGAAGATTTAAATAAATTAAACAAACAAATTGATTTAATTTATTTTGCATGATGAAGGATAAATAAAATATTTGATTATATTTTATTTTTAGAAGAGAGATTCAATTTAAATAAATTTGAATGATTTATTTAAATTTTGAAGAATAATTAATTTAATTAAATAATTTGGAAATTATTTAATTATAAATAAGAGGATTTAAATGATAAATTAATTAAATAATTAATTTATTCAATTGACATAGATTTGAATTTTGAAAGACGATAATGATTTAATTAAATAATTGAAATTATTTAATTTGGATGGATAAAGAGGAAATTTATTGAAATTAATTAAATAAAGAGGATTTATTTAATTAATGTTGAAAATATGTGATTTAGAGGAAATTGATGATTTTGATTAAATTAATTAATTAACATTTAATGCAGGTGATTTAGGAAGAATTGATGAAATACAAGTAATGCGATGCAAAGGGTCATTTTTAGGTGTCTACAACTTGTGTGTTGTAATTTAAATGGATTATTTACTCTATTTGTTGTATTTACTTTTGTGATAGTTGTAGTGGCTTTACATTTGGTATCAGAGCACTAGGTTGAACACTAGGGCCTCTTTTTGGGACTATTATGCTCAGTTGCAAACTTGATGCAGATTATTTATCATGAATACTAGAAACATTGATTAAAGTGGAGGATTAGAAAGTGGTCAAAATAGAAGAAACCGTGGAGGTGCAAATAGTGGTTAGAATGCAAGAAATCGTGGAGATGCTAATAATGATGAAGATAGAAGATTGGACCGTATTCTTACTCTCTTGACCCAATAGGATACAAGGATGAATGCTCTTGACTAGGAGATCAGAGAGAATCCTAGAGGGCAGAATGTGTAGTGCCCCTCAACTTATCATATTTTGGACTGATGTTTGCTTAGTAGTACTGGACATTTTGACAGTATTTTTAGATCGTTGATGATGGATTTCTGGTCATTTTGCTATTTCAGTATGAACCTAATTGTTATGATAACAGATGTCGATGTTGGATTATGTCATTTTATGCCTTACAATTTGATAAATGAACTGATGTTTTAGATGCTTTGATGTTATTCATTATATGGGATTGGAAGTTAGTTGATCATTTTCTGTCGTAGATTAGTAATCTGATACCTTGTTCAATATAGTTTATTGTTATTTATAAACGTGAATGGAACAGTGTTGTATTACTCGTTCTCGAGTACCCTACCTCACTGCAATTTCCATTCACGATAGGACTGCATGTGATGTATATGTATATCTTGTTATGGTTAACTGTGCGTTGCTGCAGGATGCAGGTACTAGGCATCGACTCCACCTGATTACAGGTCTGAGCGTGCCTTCGCCAATGGATTAGTTGGTTGGAGTTAATGTGAGGTCCCTAGTCAGTGTCCCTTCGTCGTCAGTTACCCTTGTGGTTATTGGTTGTCGTTCGCCCATGTCTTACTGTCAGGTAATATTGTATTTTGGAGTCAAATCAAGTTCGAAGGTGTCTAAGTATGTGTGGTAATGTTGTGCTTTAATTAGAATTATTCTACGGAAGAGTTTAAGTGTTGTTGATAAATAAAGTTGTAAGAAGTTTGTATTATTCGATATAATATTATTCATAATAAATATTTAAATAAATAAATAGATACAGCCACGCTTGTAAATTGTGTTTCACAACTGGATTAATAAAATAAATTAAAGGGTAGTACAAAATTATATAATTGTCGAAATAGTACTATTCTATATATAACAATATTTTGGGTCGGCTATAAAAAGAAAATAATAATAAAATAAAGTATCTAATAATTGGGATCTTTTAATTAAATAAAAAATACATATTCTTTAAAGGAGTTATGCACGGAATCACGTGCCAAGCGCTTGGAGAGGAGAGAGGCTGAGTTATAAAAGAGCTGGAGGGGCATCAAGGAGATCATCACAGGGGAAAGGAAAGAAGCAGCTTGGAACTGCAACGACTGGAGCAGGTTCGTCGAGGTGATTGGCGAAATCAGGTTCCGTCAAATGCCTTACCTCTGAATTTCATTTCAAATCTGCAAATGTGGTTATAGTTTATTCGATTCCAAATAGTTCTGTAGACTGTCCTCTCAGTGTGTAATCAGCATCTTCTCTTAGGGTTTAAATACTTTGTTTCTGCTCAAGGATTCCGTTAGTAGATTGTCTTTCCTTCTATTGGTTTGCCGAATTGGTCAATCGTCCCTGCAACAATTCATTTTGATAATCTTCTTCATGTCTTGGAGGATGTATATCGGCAACTCCATCGGTGTGCAATCTCAGCCCGGTATATGGATGATCGGGATAGATGATTCAAGTTGGCATTCCTTCAGTATTCTCTTGGTTAACTGTTTTTGCATAATCTCGATCATGCGTTGCCTCCGCAAATTTCCTATTTCCTCAGACCCTAACTGATCTTTCATCGAGCAACTTTGCACATTAGGTTTTAGGCTAAAGGCTCGCAGGGCTGAGAACGACCCTCTCGCATAGGTTGGTAGTTGGTGAATGTGTTTGGGATAGGACGAAATGGAAGGTGCAAAGCGATTGCACCAACGTCTAGGCTCTCATTAGTTTACAGAAACAAGCTAAAAGCAAACCGTGGATTGTAAATTTAACCTCAGCTTCTCACTTGTTGTTTGAATGTTTTAATTTTAATTGTTAGCACAGTCGTAATCCTATAGCGCCCTGAGCCTAAGACCTCATGAGATCGGCTTGCACTCATTTTTCAGCATAGGATTACTTGGTAATGCAAGAAAGGCTAGGGTTAGATAGTATGAGATGAGCCGCCCAGATTACTTGTCCAATGTCTGCGAATGAAGCTTTAATCAAAAAAAAAAAAAAACCTAGGTTAGCGATCTGGCCGGAGGCTCTACTCATTCTGCTTCATAGCGGTTAGTATGGTTTAGCAGTGGGTCGATAATCTGAGGAAACGCTGTAACTGTTATGCCAGGGCGATGGGAGATGATGGAAGTCTCAGAAGTCTTTTCAACGTGCCCATCTTGGAAATCACAGATTCTCATTTCAAAGGTTGTTCACAGTTTGAAGATATAGGAATCACTGGCCAATCACAGAATATCTGAACAATCAAAACAAGGGTAATTTTAGTGCACATGCAACCTGGTTTGAGCCAAACTTTACTCTCTGTTGCTATTCATTTGAGAATGTTCAACAGCAGCTATGTTTGGATTGTTACAGATGGTATTGTAAGCATATTAGACACACTACCTCTTGGGGTTGATTCATTAACTGCACTAGAGGGTATTATACGTACTAGAGTGTATACTCCTCCATCTTTGAAGTTCAAATATATCTACTATGAATTGAGAAAACGACTGGGAGGTGCCTGTTGTGAAGATCAGAATCTAAGTGATGTGGCTTTCTATGCATATGATGCGCTTTGGGTGGTAGCCAAAGCAGTACATAGCTTATTGAATCAGAAGAGATATGATTTATCTGGTGGTCCAGAAACTCCCAGTGGAACTTTTAATCCAAAAAAAGGAAGAGATTTAACCGATGTGTCTGCTTTGCGTCATCAAATTCTAAAAACCAGATTTTCGGGTATAACAGGCCTTATTGGATTTGATATTAAAGGTGACCGTTTGCATTCTGTCTTTGAGATTATAAACAAACTTGGGACAAGTTGTAAAGCTGTGGGTTACTGGACTCCAAATGTTGGATACTTGACCATTCACCCTCCAATTACTATTGCTGAGAGTACATATAATGTTACCAAAAGAGTCAAAGAGCCAAGTCTTGTAACTTGGCCTGGAGGTAGTAGTAAAATTCCTCATGATTGGATTCCTTCAATGCTTGAAAGGCCTCTTCGCATCATGGTTCCAAATAAAGCTGGGTTTAAGAAATTTTTGGGGGTGCGTGTGGACAGGCATAATAAAACAATATTTTCGGGCTTCTGTATAGATGTGGTTACAAGTGCTATTTCTCATCTTCCTTACAATGTTTCATATACATTTACAGCTTTTGGAACTGGACAGACAACTCCTGTTTATGATGATCTCATTCAGAAAGTTGCTAACAAGGTGTGCATTTGGAAATTTGTTTAATTGTATTTTAATTGTCTGCTAGTTGAAATTTTGCTTACTATAATATTTTTGAAATTTATTTGACAAGAGTCTGAACTTTGGAATTTATCAGAAGGCCCATAAAACACAGAGATTATGCATTTTACTACAATGAAGGTCATCTTCCTCCAAAAAGTATTTAAGTAAATAATCAATGTGTGTAAACTGATAGAATTCATTATGGCTAACTGTTCCTCGAATCTCATCATTTCCGTAAATAGAGTTCCTAGAAGATTTCAATTACTGGGGAAGAAGGACAAAAGGGGTCAGTCTATTGTACATTCTTTTGCTAAATGCAACCAATTCTTGTTTAAATATTGAAGACTTGCTAAGTTGCTACAAGAAATTATGCAATTGCATTCCAAACAGTATTTCTGTAGAATCCAGTTTTATAACCACAGATCGCCCTGTGACGAGTTTGTAGAGTTTATGCAAATCCAGTATTGTTGGCCTGCATTCATTCCATCTATTTGGAGCGTTGTACTCAGCTGAGCGCTCAAGTTCACCTTTACCCTCATTCAACTGTTTTCTGGAAAATGATTCGTACAACCAGTGCAGAATTAACACATATATCAATAACTGAGTTAGTACATAGAAAGGCATGCGCTGCCAAGAAAGATGGTTCTGCCTTCACACAGTAAACAGCAGTCGAAACCTACAGAGGATTTGTAATATGCGACCTTCCGTCAGAGATAAACTTCCTTCAGTTGTTACTCTGTTTCCACACCTTTTTGTAATTGGAAATCTGCATGGCGTTGAGTATGTGAAGAATGCTGTTAGAGGCCGTAAGTAATCTTTTCGACACTCCAGTTCGTCATTTCTGTGTGTCATTATTTTCCTACAGCCCTTGCCTTTTTGTTAGAGAAAGAAAACCCTTAAGTTGTACCATCAATTTATTAGAATTCCAAGTTGTCGGACGCTGCCAGAAGTTGGTGATACAATCAAATATTATTCACGTCAGTGGTAAAACAGTCAATAGCAATATTTCATCTCAGTAGTAAGTTATCCCAAGCTGTTCGCATAGGGCGCATTAACGATCGTTCTCTTGAGAAATTATATCACCACAGATATGATCGATTTCAGGGACATCTTTAAACCATCATAAAAGAATCCATTTGGTTGAGCTCATTAGAATGTCTGATAGACCGTATGAAGGAAATGAACTTTTCGTGATTGAACCCTCCTCGTGTAGTTACCGTTCAGCCGTAAGATATCGCTATGGAAGTGTCGAACGGTAAATGGAAATTAAGTGATTCTTTTATCTATTATTGTAACAATTTAGTTAATCAATTTATTTATCTTTGAAACAATATAAGGTTAGTTAGAGATTTGGTTGCAAGGTATTAATTTAATTGTTGTAATATAATGTTGATTTTATTTCAGAAGCTGTTTGCATTAAACTGAGAATGAATTGTAGTATTTCATCTCTTGAATCTGAATTGAATCGAATTGAATGAAGTGTCGTAATGAGTCGGATTGAGGTTGTTCAAACTTGTATTCCAGAGGCTAAGTTGTCGTTGTTAAGTATCGGCAACTTGTGTATTGCTGTTTTGTAATTGTGATATAATAGCGTTTATATGTATCAAACAAAGTATGAGGTATAATGAGGTTCTGTCAAGTTGAATGTTGTGTCTTGTAAGGTAATAATCTCAGGATGAAATATCAAACCCCTTGTGCTCTTATTGTACCATTTTGTCGTAAGGAGAGATCTGAAATCTGTAAGAGAATAAAGTTATGTAATGTTAAAAGTATTGGATAACAATTGATGTTATGATTCTATTTTGATGCAAGAGGGTTTATGCCTTGCAGTGTTCATTTACGTGTATTGTTATAAGTCTTGCATGATGTTTTAAGGTTTACTAGGTGTTAGGAAGGAGAGTGGCTTTCAACGTGGGGCTGGCGCCCAAAGTGGCAGTCAGGATAACCCGTTGGAAGTAGATTAATCAAGTGATAACCTAAAAATTAACTAGGGGGTTAAGGGTAGATCTCACATTAATAAGATTAATGGATTCCTCTCCCATGGCTTGTAGTGCTTGTTTAGACTAAGGATGGGTAGAGAAGGCCTAGTCAGCATGATTGACTTCCTTGTCCTCATGAAAGGAAGGTCGATTCCGCATGTGTCACCCTATGGGGCCGGCGCCTAGTGAGAGGCTGTCAGGATAACCATAGATGGGGGCCGGCGCCTAGTGAGAGGCAGTCAGGATAACCCATGTTAGGACCATGTGATGACACTCTCCCTACTACAACCTAGCATCCCTTGTTCGGTCTCTCCTCGTTTGTTTTGTGTCGCCTCTGGAAGTGAAATGAAAGTTAAGTTAAGTTATGTTGTGTTGTGTTGTTATAGCCATGTGTTGTATTGGCATTGGTCGTCCTTTGTTCTTGTTTGTCTTTCGTCTACCTGACTGTCAGTGTTTGGGTCCTCATGTTAACTCCTAGCTCGGGGGGTGGACCTTAGGGTTCCACATGGTCGGGTGGAAGAGCTATTTTATCCATTGGTTACTCTTGACAAGATCATATGCAGAAAAAAGGATTTGTTATAGTTGTACTTGTTTCAATGATGATGATGTAAGTGTACAACCTTGTACCAGATTTGTGTAACAGAATATTCTTTATGTATGTAACTTTTGATGAAGACTAAAAGTGGCAATGTAATGATGTCTTGATGTACTTATATGAAAGCATTTCAGTTATGTATCTTATCATGCTGATTCCGTTATCTGATGTTTGCAATGAATGTGAATGAGTTATTTATTTGAAAAGGAATTTGGATCAGTTACTAATGTATGTTAAATTATGTTAGTTGATTTGTTAAGTGATGCAGCCTTGGACCCTTAGAGAAGAAGTTGTAATTAGTTGTGTTAACGTTACTTTATCAGTTTTTAAAAAAAAAAATTTCCTGTTTCATATGGCTTAAGTGTGTATTCTTTAAGGCGTTCAAGGCGGGCGTTACAGAATGCTAATGAAAACCTAGGAGGTGCTAATGCAAATGAGAATATGAGGATATAAGTTCAAGTTCTCGAGGCTGGAGTTCATGCTAATAATCAAGTAAGAATTGCAGAGGGGTTGGGGAAAGACCTCAAGAAGGTCTCGCCACCTAAATTTGATGGAAAGACAAGTAGAGATGGAGTTGAAGCATGGATCATAGAAATGGAGAAATACTTTGGGCTCCAAAACCTTTTAGATCACATGAAGGCAATGTCGGGATCATATCAGTTGACTAGTGAAGCAACAACATGGTGGGATAATGAGAAGGCACATCAGAAATTGATACCTGGTGAAATAACAGGAGATTTTCCTACAACTTTTTAGGATAAGATGGTTACCATATCTCTTCTTTGACAAGTAGATGATGGAGTTTCAGAATTTGGTTCAAGGAGGTATGTCTATAACCAGTTATTAGGAGAGGTTCTCGCATCTACTTAAGTATGTTCTACAATACCAGACAGATGAGAGATTCTAGATCAAGAAGTTTATTTTAGGCTTAAGGCCCCAGATCAGTGATAACTTTAAGAAACCCCCCTAAAAAAGATATAAAATCTTGGTGAATCTTTCATTTTTTTGGAATAAATATTAATTTATATTGGTGAATCTTTCCTTTTTTTTTGAAAAAAAATATTGATTTTATTGGCAATTTTTTTTAAGTCGCTAGAATTTTATAGAAAATCCTGGCAAATCTTGATGAAAATAGTTAAATGCATTAATTACCATGGTGAATCATTCCTTTAAAAAAATTAAATTCCTATGGAAAAGTAAGGGCCTAAGGGTGGTAGTGATTGACTAGTTTAAGGTGTATTGCTTGTGTCTATAATTCCTTAATTCCTTAATATTTTAAATCAAACATTAAATGTTTTAAATTGGCCCTAAATTATTTTTTACCACCATTGATTTTATTTATAATCTAATGGTTTGGGTTCTATTCTGTGGGCCAAAATGTACCCACAGAGCTCTAATGCCCATGGGGCCTGAAATTACATTTGGGTTATTGATCTCAATTGAGATCAATGGCCCAAATGCAATTTCAATCCCCATGGCCTTGGAGCTCCATGGGTACATTTTGGCTCATGGAATTTAACTATAGCCATTAGATTATAAATTAAGATCAACAACATAAATATAATTTTGGGCTCAATGGGAATTGGAGCTCCCTGGGTACATTTTACCCATGGAATGTTCAGCCACTAGATTATAAATAAAATCAACAGTGGTGATTAAAAATTGGTGATATGGCCCTAAAATAACCAATAATTATATAATATTATTGGCAAATTAATTTCACTTTCTACTATAACTTATAAAATTTAGGTGAATCTGATCTAATTAGGTATTGAATATTGTGGTGAATTTTTGAGTTTAAAAGTTTAATAAAATATTTTTTTGTAAAAATGTGGCGATTTGGGTCGCCTTACGTATTGTACTATTAGCCAAATTTTCAATCCCCAATTTCAACTATTAGCCAATTGGCAAATATTAGCCACTAAAAAAATCACTGCCCAAGATTGGAGTAGAGGTAGACATTCATAATCCACTCACTATGGATGCAGTTTTTGAGAAAGCAATTAAAAAAGAGTAGAAGTTACAACAAGTAGCCAGTTACCACAAGTAGAGAGATGTCAAGTTTGCCAATAAGTGACCTTAGAATAATCAACAGAACTATCAATGGAATTGTAATCAAAATAACAATCAAGGCAATAATAATCGGAAGATTAGGAATTTGAAGAGAGGTAATAACTCTCAGGATGGAAATGGTGGAAACCAACATGGAGGAAACAAAAGAGGTGGCTATAACAACCAAAACAACAATCAGAGGGAGAGAACTGAAGGATTGAAAGCACCTAAGGGTGGATGCTACATTTGTGGAGGAGAGCATTATGCAAATCCATGTCCTTAGAGATTAGCTGGAAGATGAAACAAAAATCAACAAGGAGCACCTCAACATCAGATACATGCCACAGTGGACAATTGACAAGATGACTTTCAGGCAACACCTATACAGTTTCAAGGTAAGCTCTATGGACTACCTATTTCTATTTTGATTGATACTGGTGCCACATAATGTTTTGTAGATCCTAAAGTAGTATCTAAGTTATCCATTAGACCTGGGCATATGGAAAACTCTAAGATGGTACAATATGGCAATAGAGTAGAAAAGAGAGTAGACTCATGTCTAGCATGCAGTGAGTTAGATCTTCTGAGATTTCAGATGCAATTTAATTTATATGTAGCACCTTTAGGGTCTTATGATGTAATTCTAGGAATCAACTAGTTAGTTGAACATAAGTCTAGTAAATTGTGAAGACAAAGTTGTTAGTGTTGCAAGTATGTGCCTAACCGGTGTTGTCATTGGTGTCAACTATGCTCTTACTTTGTTGCTTGCTTGTATGAAGTGAAATGCTTTATATTTACTTATGTAAGTGACCCTGATGTTGAGGATATTGAGAAAATTAGCCCCTTTGATGGTAACAGTGTGTTGCAGTGGAAACAATGTATTGCACTAAGAAGAACAGTTCAGAAGTTAGCTCCGCATTTCCTGTAGAATGAATGTCTTTGCCTATGGATTAGAAGTTATTTAGATGTATGTCTGAAGATGTTATATTCCAAGATTGAACCTCCATCATGAAGATTTGAGTAAGTTGTGTTCACCAGTGTCAAAATTGCTTTTCCTATATGTTTGGTAATGATAGGGAGAGAGTGTTATGCTCTGCATTCCTCTGTATTGAAGTATTCCAGTTTGTGGTTCTGGAATCAAGTTTGTAATGATATTAAGCACCTTCAACTATAATGGTTCATGATTTGGTGGTCTGCAAGCTATCATTTCCTTATGACAGTGGCTGACAGTGTTGTTCTTGTGCTCCAGTTTAAAGAATCTTCTTGACAGAGTGGTTAGAGATTGTCCAGTTGTTCCTAGTAATTACAATGTGCTTGTGGATGTCTCCTGATCATGTTCCTACATTTGGATTGGTTTGCAAAGAGAAAATTGTATCATGAATGAAGAATGTTCTTAGCAGACCTAGTGCTCTCATCAGTCTTTGTTGACTTGGTAAATTTCACTAATTGCGTTGATGCATCAAAGATTGTAGAAGCATATTGTAGCATGGAGGATTATGATTGAGTCTCAGCTAAGGCATGGCATGATCTACATACATCTTTACATCTTTTCCTTAGCTAGATTTGTATTAGGTCCAGACCTATTTTATGTATGATTGTAATCCCAACCTTGGAGATTGATCAATGGTTGATGAATGTAATGCTGACCTTGATGAACATTCCAAGGTTGAAGAATTTTATAAAAGCATGTAATGTAATTGTGAAAAAGTGTGTGATGTGAATATGAAGAGATAAGTGCAAAGGTGTGAAAAAGTAGAGCAGATGAGTTAGATTGTGCTTCAATGGAACTAAACCCTGGCATGGAGTAGATGCTATCTAATCAGTTCACCAATTTGGCAGTGAGCCACCCATTAGGCAGTGAGCCATTCTTTGTAGTGATAATCTTGGGCAGTGAGCCTCTATTTTTTGGTATTGTTATAACTCGTATATTTTTGTGGGCTAACACCCACCGTGGTTTTTCCCTTTTAGGGTTTTCCACGTAAAAATCTGATGTCTATTGTGTTTTATGTGTGATTGTAATTAAGTTTATGGTTTCATGCTTTTATGGTTAAATCTGATTATGAAAAATTAAGTTGTTGATGGTTTTATATTCATATGAAGCTAAGTTTGTGTGACAAGTGATTCACCTCCCCTCTCAGTTGTTTGATATATTTCAACAATTGGTATTAGAGCAGGTTCCTCAAAAGAAAGCCTAACAGCTTGAGGAAGATCTAGGATGTCTTATAAAAGGGAAGCTCCACAATTTGATGGGACAAATTATGTTATTTGGAAGGTATGAATGAAAAGCCATCTCCTTTGTCTTGGATATAAAGTATGGAAGGCTACAGAATCAAAATATACCATGCCTCAAAATGGTTTAACAATTGAAGATGAAATCAAATAATATGAATTGAATATAAAAGCAAGAGATGCCTTGTTAAGTGCCTTGAATGACACTGAGTTTATAAAAGTCATGGATCTAGAAACTACAAATGAGGTTTTGGAAAAGTTGAAGAAATTGTATGAAGCAGATGATTTGGTAAAATAAGCCAAACTTCAGAGCCTAAAAGATAAATATGAGAGCTTGAAGATGAATGAAGATGAAATCATTACAGCCTTCATGCAAAGGGTTGATGAACTTGTGAATGGAATAAAAGAAATGGGTGGAACCATTGGTGATAAGGAAGTTGTGATGAAAATTCTTAGATCACTACCAAAGTCCTATAGTCACAGAGTAGCTGCAATTGAAGAATTCATGACTATGAAAACTATTGACAGAGATCAATTACTTGGAAAGCTTACAGCCTTTGAGATGAGAGAGTTTGGTGATGCCCTGCCAAAAGTCGAGACAACTTTTAAAGCCAGTACTTCAGAAAAGATCTCTAGAGATGAGAAATATAAGGTGGATGATGACTTTGATGAAATTGAAGCTAACTTTGTTGACAGGTTGCAAAAAGGTTCCGGTAAGTTCAAATGTAAATTACCTTTCAAATGTTTCTCTTGTGGTAAAGTAGGTCATTATGCTTCCAGATGTCCTAAAAGAATAGAAAGAAATAGGAAAAGATTTGAGAGTAGTCCTAGAGCTCCAAAGAAATGCTACTATGTTAGAGATTTTGATGATGAAGGTGTGACTGATGATAAATCTAATGATGCTAATACTAGTGCAAATGAATGCCTATTTATTGCTATTAAAGAAGATCCTATGTCTACTAATTCTACTATGTGAAGGAAGAAAAACCAGTGGAAGAAAGTGCTTTGTTTGTTCAGGTTGAGAAAGATAAGGATGAATGGATTATTGATAGTGGATGCTCACATCACATGACTGGTGATAAAAGTAAGTTTGTACGTTTGGAAAAGTATGATGGAGGACTGGTTAGGTTTGGAGATAATGCATCTGGTAATATTTGTGGAAAATGACCTGAGATTCAAAGCATAATACTGATAATGTCCTATATGTGAAGGGTTTGAAGCATAATCTTCTAAGTGTTGGTCAGATGTGTGACAAAGGATATGATCTAATATTCAAAGACAATAGGTGCAAGATCATGGAAAGCTCTAGAACTGTGATTACTACCGGTAAGAAGACAAAAGGTAACATCTATCAATTAAGAGGAACTAATGATTACTATTTATTGGCCTAGGTAGATGAGAGTTGGTTGTGGTATAGAAGGATGTGTCATATAAACTTTGATAATTTGGTAAAGATAAGCTCAGGTCAGACTATGAGAGATTTACCAAAACTTGTGAAACCCTCCAATACAAATTGTAAGGAATGTTAGTTAGGGAAGCAAACAAGAACAAGTTTCAAGAGCAAAGAGCAATTCTCTGTTGGTTTGTTGGATCTAGTGCATACAAATCTCTGTGGTCCTACAAGGGTAAGAAGTCTACAAGGTGATAGGTTGTTCATGTTGGTTTTAGGACAGACAACTGAGAGGGGGGGTGAATCAGTTGTCACCAATCCTTTTGATCTTTAAATCCTTAAATCCTTCTTATATAATAATTATTCAATTATGAAAGTAAAATGCAATAACTCAAGAACAAAAATACATTCAACAGATATGACACCAAGATTTTAATGTAGAAAATCCGGTTAAGGGAAAAACCATGGGGTGACTAACCTAAGATTGTATTCTCTGTTAAAAGAATAAGAAGAACAAAAATGACACTTGCCAATTAGGGCTCACTGCCTAAGCACACTGCTCACAAGAGGCCCTGCCTACAAAAGACACATTGTCTACAAAATAATATAAATATTACATACTTGAATTGGAGATTAACATCTTCACCATACTTGAGACAGTTCCATTTAAGCTCAACACTTATGCTCTGCTTTTTGCTCCTTTCCTCTTTATCACTTTCTCATCACGACTACACATCTTTTGAAATAAATTCACAAATCTTATTTATGCAAGACATCGACTTTGGGATGATCATCAAAGTCAGAACAACACATACTTTATTTTATTATAGAGCAATTACACAAATACAACTTGACTTATTACAAAAATTTCGTGCGCGTCACTACCCTGTCAGCCACGCATAACTGGGACTTCAATCTTCTTCGAGGAACATGCCATGCTTCGTAAAACATCTTCAAGATCATCCTCAACATGTGTAAAACATCCGGTTGGCCAGGACTAGGAAGAACATCATCAACCAAAGGTAAATCTTTAGTTACGAGCTCTATCTTCAATGCAAACTACCAACACAAACTGGACACTATCTAGAGACCTCCACAAGCTTGCCTGAAACACCAAGAACATCCACACCACTTCTGCTTGCTGAAATCATTCGCATCTTCATCCAAAACCTTAAGAACACATCCAGTCATCATTGTCACATAAGAATAATTGCTTGCAGACCTCCAGACCATGAACCAATTGAGTTGTCAATTCACATTGGCTTCCCAAACATGCCACTAGATCCACAAAACAAGATATTGCATTTCCAGATCTCACTGGACCAATTTGTGTCACTCTATCACCTCTGAATAGCTGCCAGAACTAGTTTTACTCATATGGCTATAACTTCTCCAAATCTTTATGTGGATCTCTGAAATATTTACAGAAGCACCTTCAAACATATATCTACAAACTCTTTAATGCACATACTTTGATCTTCAACTGTCTGGAATTTTCACTTCATAGAACTTGACTGACTTTACTATTCTTCTCTATTTCTGATAGGGCTAATTTTCTCAATATCCTCAACACACAACTCATCCAATCCTTGACATCAATGTAATAGGAGTATGTTGACATCAATGACAACACCGGTTAGGCCCATACTTGCAACAATCTCCCCCTTTGTCATTGATGGCAACATATGATGTGAAAAATTGTTTTGACCATTAAGACAAGAATTTCTCCTCACTGGCTCCCCCTAACAACACCAATCATTCACATATCTTTTCTTTCTTCATTTCTCCCCCTTAGATCAATAATCACTTTTGTTTTTCACATGTCTTCTCTCCTCCTTTAACATCAATGGCAAAGGGCACATACTTGCATCATACTTCAAAATCAAACAAACTGCTTCCCCTGAGTAGTAGCTTCCTATCATCAATCTAGACCACAAGATATGACTGTGAGATCCACCAAACTGATGCACATCAATGCACCTTAATTCAGAATCGAAGGTGTAATAACCCCTAACTTCTCCCTGAGATACTCAAAAGAGTCCTTAGGTAGAGATTTAGTAAAAATGTCTGCAATCTGATCCTTTGAGGGCACAAACTCCAATCTAACTTCATTCTTGTTTACCTACTCTCTCAAAAAGTGAAACTTGATGGATAAATGTTTTGTCTTCAATGCAACACTGGATTTTTTGATACATTTATTGTACTTGAGTTATCATAGAAGATTGTGATAGGTTCTTCATACTCCACTTTGATGTCTCTTAGCATTTGCTTCATCCACAATACTTGAGTGTAACTACCTGCTTCTGCAATATACTCTGCTTCTGCAGTGGATACAGATATTGCCTCTTGTTTCTTGCTCAGCCAAGACACCAATCTTTTCCTCAAAAAGAATGCACCACCACTAGTACTCTTCCGGTCATCCACATCTCCTACCCAAATAGCATCTGTATATGCATGGAGAGAGAAATTATGATCCCTAGGATACCATAAGCCATACACAACTATCCCCTTTAGATATCTAAGAATTCTCTTAATTGCCATGACATGAGAATCTTGAGGATCAGATTGGAATCTGGCAACAAGACCAATAGCATTCATAATGTCAAGTCTAGTTTGAGTAAGGTACAGTAGTCCTCCAATCATTGACCTGTACTTTTTCTGACCAGCCTTAGGAGATTCATCATCTTTTCTTAGTTTACATCCGGTTGCCATGGGAGTATTCATTGGCTTTAAATCTTCCATCCCAAATTTCTTCAACAATTCTTTCACATATTTGGTATGTGATATGAAGATTCCTTTCTTTGTTTGAGTGATTTGCAGACCCAAGAAGAAATTCATTTCCCCAAACATAGACATCTCAAATTCACTTTTCATTTGATTTGAAAAAGTCTTGCACATATTATCTTTTCCTCCAAAAATAATATCATCAACAAATCTTCAACAATCAAGATATTTTCATGATCAATCTTGAAGTACAAGTTACTATCAGTAGTACCTTTGTTGAAATCAATCTTCAAAAGATGTTTGTCCAATCTTTCATACCAGGCTCTTGGGGCTTGTTTGAGTCCATACAATGCTTTCTTCAACTTGCAGACCATATCACCATGATCAGACAATTGGAATCCATCTGGTTGTTCAATGTATACCTATTCTTCCAAATCACCATTCAGGAAGGCAGACTTGACATCCATCTAATATACTTTGAAATCCTTGAAGGCAGAAAAAGCAAGAAATAATTTGACTGCTTCAATTCTTGCCACCAGAACAAAATTTTCTTCAAATTTAACTCCTACTTGAGAATAACCCTTACAGACCAATCTAGCTTTGTTTATGACTACTTCACCATCTTCATTCAGTTTATTCTGGAAGACCCACTTAGTCCCAATCACATTTTTGTCTTTAGGTCTGGGAACAAGATCCCAATTGTGATTTTTTTAATCTGCATCAACTCTTCCTCCATTGTTTTAGCCTAGCTTTCATCATTGCATGCTTCACTTACTATTTTTGGTTCAACCTTTGAAATCAGACAATACTTCACTAAATATTGAGTAATTTTTCTTCTTGTTTGAACACCTTTGCTTCTATCTCATATGTTCTGGTCTTTAGAATGATCCAGTCTGACATACCTGGGAGTTTTAGGAATTTCTTGCACTTCTATTTCTTGGGTAGGTTCATTCAAATTTGTCTCTTCTTCTTCATGTTTTTCAAGATTCTCCAGATTAGTCTAAATCTGAACTATAGTTGGGGCTTGTTCTTCTTGGACAGAAACATCATTCTGATCATCTACTTCATACTCATAAAATCTTGAGGGATTTCAATGCCTTCATCAACCTTCACATTTGTACTTTTTACAATCTTTCTCAATCTCTTGTTATAACACTAGTATGCTTTGCTTTGAGTAGAATAACCCAAGAATATTCCTTCTTCACTTCTAGCATCAAATTTGCCAAGGTCTTCATCTCTTTTGATATAACATTTACTACCAAAGACTGAAATACTTCACAGTAGGAGTGATGCCAAACCAAAGTTCATAAGGAGTCTTACCAGTATTGCTTCTGATTTGTACTCGATTAAGAGTATAGACAGCAGTGCTTACAACTTCTCTCTAGTAGATCTGAGGGACATTTTCTTCCATCATCATGGTTCTAGATGCTTCCTAAATGGTCTGGTTCTTTCTCTCCACTACTCCATTCTACTATGGAGTCCTTGGAGCAGATAGCTGTCTCTTTATCCCATGTTTCTCACATAATTCTATGACCTCTTCAGATGTGAATTCACCACCTCTATCAGACCTGAGACATTTTATGTTTAGCCCAGTTTCATTTTCTACCATAGCCTTGAATATTTTGAACTTCTCAAGTGCTTTAGATTTCTCTTTTAGGAAAGTCACCCACATCATCTGGGAGTGGTCATCAATCAGTAACATAAAATATCTATCACCTTGTAGACTCCTGATTCTTGCCGGTCCACATAGATTAGTGTGTACCAAGTCCAACAATCTGATAGAATATTGTTCCTTACTTTTAAATGTGACTCTGTTCTGCATTCCTAACTGACATTCTTTGCACAAACTGTTAGTAGGTTTCACTAGTCTTGGAAGATCTCTTATAGCCCGAGTGTTGCTTATCTTGATGATATTATCAAAATTCACATGACACATTCTCCTATGCCACAACCAACTCTAATCAATTTGAACAAATAAACAACTTTTGCCAATACCAACCAAGTGGAAGATGTTAACACCTTTTGTTTGAGTACCGGATGCAATCTCAATTCCAGAGCTTTCAAAGATCTTGCATTTTCTATTTTTGAATTGGAGATCATAGCCTTTGTCCACCAACTATCCCAACACTAAGAAGATTATGTTTCAGTCCTTCAACATACAAAACATCACTGGTTTTGTTCTTTCCATCAAAAGAAATAGTTCCTCTACCTCTGATTCTACCAGCAAAATTATCACCAAATTTTACAACTCCTCCTTCATATCTTTCCAAATTTATGAACTTGTTCTTATCACCAGTCATATGATGGGAGCATCCACTGTCAATGACCCATTCATCCTTTTCTTCAACCTGAGAAGCCAGAGCCCTTTCTATCTTAAGATTGGTAGATTCAATAGGCATTGGATCTTCTTCCTTGATGGCAATAAGCACCCAGTCACTTCCAGATTTGGTTCCTAGCTTAGATTCATCATCTGTTACTCCTTCATCATCATCATATAGTAACACTTCTTTTGAAATCTTGATCTATTATGGTTAGGCCTTGAAAATCTTTCAGGACATCTTGAGGCAAAATGACTGATCTTGTTGCAATTGAAACATTTGAAATTTAATTTTCCTTCATACTTATTGGATCCTCTTGGCAATTTTTTTGCAATAAGGGCTTCAAGTTGAGTAGCTTCTGTGTCATCTTCTTCCAGATCTTTTCTTTCTTTTTCATACCATGATGATTTCTTTGAGGAACTCTCTCCTGGATCATACCTTTGTTTACCTTTTGTAGAGGCACTAGCTTTGAATGTAGATTCAGTCTTAGGAGGAGCATCTCCAAACTCAGCCAATTCAAATGTAGCTAACTTCCCAACCAATTGATCCCTTGAAATATTTGATAAAGATCTGAATTCCTCAATAGCATCAACCTTGTGTTTGTAAGCAGGAGGTAAGGATATGAGAACTTTGACAACAATCTCATCTTCATCCAAAGTTTCACCAGCACATCTAATGTCACAAACAAGCTTATTTACTTTTGGCATAAATGTAGTGATATTCTCATCTTCATTCATCTTTAGGTTTTCAAAATTTCCTTTCAGACTTTGAAGCTTGGCACATTTAACATATTTGTCTCCTTCATGCAGAATTTCTAGCTTTGACCAAATTTCATATGCAGTTTTTAAATCCATAACATTTGTCAGCTCTATATTAGATAAGGCACTTAGCTTTTCTTTAGCTCAAAGATTATCTTTAGCATCTCTGATTTCATCTAGAGTTGTCAGACCATTCTTTGGAGGAATATACTCTTTTATAGTCATGTTCCAATATTGAAATCCCATACATTGCAAAAGACATTCCATGCGATTTTTCCAAAGAGTGTAGTTCATTCCATCAAACCTCAGACTATCCTTCTTGTAGGAAGACATCCTGGATCTCCTCAAGTGCTTAAGCTCTTTTAGAGGAACTTAGCTCTGATACCAATTGTTGGTTTTAGGACAGACAAGTGAGAGGGGGGGTGAATCAATTGTCACCAAATCTTCTGATCTTTAAATCCTTAAATCCTTCTTATATAATAATTATTCAATTATGAAAGTTAAATACAATAACTCAAGAGCAGAAACACATTCAACACATATGACACCAAGATTTTAACGTGGAAAACCTAGTTAAGGGAAAAACTACGAGGTGACTAACCAAAGATTGTATTCTTTGTTAAAAGAATAAGAAGAACAAAAATGGCACTTACCAATTAGGGCTCACTGCTCGAGCACACTGCTCACAAGAGGCCCACTACCTACAGGAGACACACTGTCTACAAAATAATATAAATATTACATACTTGAACTGGAGATTAGCATCTTCACCATGCTTGAGACAATTTCATTTAAGCTCAACATTTTTGCTCTGCTTTTCGCTCCTTTCCTCTCTATCACTTTCTCATCATGACCACACATCTTTTGAAATGACTTCACAAATCTTATTTATACAAGATATCAACATTGGGATGATCATCAAAGTCAGCACAACACATACTTTATTTTATTACAGAGCAATTACACAAATATAGCTTGACTTATTACAAAAATTTCATGTGCATCACTACCTTGTCGGCCATGCATAACTGGGACTTCAATCTTCTTCGAGGAACATGCCATGCTTCGTAAAAAGTCTTCAAGATCATCCTCAACATGTGTAAAACATCCAATTGGCAAGGACTAGGAAGAACATCATCACCCAAAGGTAAATCTTTAGTTACGAGCTCTATCTTCAATGTGGACTGCCAACGCAAATTAGACACTATTTAGAGACCCCCACAAGGTTTCCTAAAACACCAAGAACATCCACACCACTTCTGCTTGCTGAAATCATTCGCATCTTCATCCGAAACCTTAAGAACACAGCTGGTCATCACTGTCACATAAGAATAATTACTTGCGGACCTCTAGACCATGAACCAATTTAGTTGTCAATTCACATTGGCTTCCCAAACATGCCACCAGATCTTCAGAACAAGATATTGCATTTCTACATCTCACCGGACCAATTTGTGTCACTCTGTCACCTCTGAACAACTGCCAAAACTAGTTTTACTCATATGGCTATAACTTCTCCATATCTTTATGTGGATCACTAAAATCTTTATAGAAGCATCTTTAGACATATATCTACAAACCCTTTGATGTGCATACTCTGATCTTCAACTGTCTAGAATCTTCACTTCATGGAACTTGACTAACTTTACTGTTCTTCTCTGTTTCTGATAGGGCTAATTTTCTCAATATCCTCAGCACACAACTCATCCAATCCTTGACATCAATGCAACAGGAGTATGTTGACATCAATGACAACACCAGTTAGGCCCATACTTGCAACAGTTCATGTTGCTTATTGATTACTATTCTAGAATGACTTGGGTTACTTTTCTAAGAGACAAATCAGAAGCCCTAGAGAAGTTCAAATCTTTCAAGGTAATGGTTGAGAATGAAATGGAGTTGAAAATCAAATGCTTGAGGTCTGATAGAGGAGGTGAGTTCACATCAAATGAATTCAACACTTTCTATGAAGAGCATGGGATAAAGAGACAGTTATCTGCACCTAAGACTCCTCGGCAGAATGGAGTTGTGGAAAGAAAAAATAGGATAGTTCAAGAAGTTGCTAGGACAATGATGAAGGAAGCAAATCTGTCGAAAGTGTTTTGGAAAGAAGCTATACATACTATTGTTTACATTCAAAACAGAGTTCAAGTAAAAGGTAATGGTACTAAAACTCCCTATGAATTGTGGTATGAAAAAACTCCTATAGTAAAATATTTCAAAGTCTTTGGAAGCAAATGCTATATCAGGAGAGATGAAGATCTAAGAAAGTTTGATGCAAGGTGTGATGAAGGAATCTTCCTTGGATACTCTGCCAAGAGTAAGGCCTATCGATGCTACAACAAAAGACTCAAAAAGATTGTTGAGAGTGCAAATGTGAAGGTGGATGAAGGCAAGGAAAGAATATTAGACCTGAGTTGCTATGAACCATATGAACTGGTAACCATAGTGAATGAAGAAAAAGATGAGTAAGAAGACAGTCAAGATGAAGAAGAGGCTCCAGAAAGTGTTGTCAAGACTCCCAGGTATGTAAGGATTAATCATTCTGAAGATCAGATTATAGGTGACAAAAACTAAGGTGTGCTGACAAGGAAAAGAGTTGTAGAAGAACAAGTGAATTACTATTTGCTTTCAAAGGTTGAACCAAAAATTGTGAATGAAGCCTACAATGATGAAAAATGGGTAAAATCCATGGAGGAAGAACTAATGCAGATAGAAAAGAATGATACTTGGGAATTAGTTCCTAGACCAACTAACAAAAATGTTATTGGAACCAAACGGGTTTTCAGGAATAAGATGAATGAGAATGGAGAGGTTGTAAGGAATAAGGCAAGGCTTGTGTGCAAAGGATATTCTCGGATTGAAGGAATAGATTTTGAAGAGACTTTTGCTCCAGTAGCCCGGATTGAAGCAATCAAAATATTTCTAGCATTTCCAGCCCACAAAGATTTCAAAGTGTATCAGATGGATGTGAAGTGTGCATTTCTAAATGGTGAGTTGGAAGAGGAAGTTTACATTGAGCAATTGGAAGGATTTAAGTTATCATACCAAGGTGATATTGTGTGTTGATTGAAGAAAGCTTTGTATGGACTCAAGCAAGCTCCTAGAGCCTGTTATGCAAGGTTGGATAAGTACTTATTGCAGTTAGGGTTCAATAAAGGTACTACTGACAGTAATCTTTATTTCAAGATTAATGGTGATCAAATTTTGATTGTTGAAATCTTTGTTGATGATATCATCTTTGGAGGCAATGAAGGTATGTGTATGAAATTTGCTGGTGAAATGCAAAAATAGTTTGAAATGTCCATGTTTGGTGAGATGAATTTCTTTCTAGGTCTGGAAATCAATCAATCAGATAAGGGAATCTTCATATCTTAGTCTAAGTATATGAAAGAGTTGTTGAATAAGTTTGGAATGGAAGACTCTAAACTAGTATGTACTCCTATGGTGACTAGCTGCAAGTTGAGAAAAAATGATGAATCACCTAAGACTAATCAAAAAAATATAGATCTATGATTGGAGGATTGATTTATCTAACTCAAACCAGGCCTGATATTATGCATGCAATTTGTCTTGTTGCAAGATTCCAAGTTGATTCAAGAGAATCACATGTGATGGCAGTCAAGAGAATCCTAAGGTATTTAAAAGGCATTCCAGATCATGGCTTATGGTATCCAAAGGACAATGATTTCACTCTCAGTGCTTATACATATGTAGATTGGGCTGGAGATGTTGATGACAGAAAGAGTACAAGTGGAGGTGCTTTCTTCTTGGGAAATAGATTAGTTTCATGGCTGAATAAAAAGCAAGACTCAATCTCTTTGTCTACTATAGAAGAAAAGTATATTGTAGCAGTGTGTTGTTGCACTCAAGTGTTATGGATGAAGTAGACTTTGAAGGATATAAGAGTTCTATGTGAAAATCCAGTTACAATCTTTTGTGACAATACAAGTACTATAAACATTTCAAAGAATCCAATGATGCACTCAAGAACAAAACACATATCAATAAGGTATCACTTTTTGAGAGAGGAGATGACAAAGAATGAAGTAAAGTTGGAATATGTATCCACAAAGGATCAGATTGCAGACATTTTCACTAAATATCTACCTAAAGCTACCTTTGAGTATCTTAGAGAAAAGTTAGGGGTCATCACCCCTCTTGCTCTAAACTAATATGCATAGGAATGCATCAATCCAGTGGTGTTCAAAGTGTCACTCTTTGATCTGGATTGATGTTTTGAGGGCTACCTCTCAAGGGAGTAGCTAGATGTTTCTGATAAAGTAAATGTTGATAATAGAAAAAGTTCATTGGATCAGAGCAGCAACATGCAAGTATGTGCCCTTTACCATTGATGTCAAAGGGGGAGAGAAATCATGTGAAAAAATTAGGGGGATAAAGAGTGTAGATGTGTAAAAATAAAGGGGGAGTATCTTGTATTGATGGTCATTAATTTTTTCACATCATATGTTGCCATCAATGACAAAGGGGGAGATTGTTGCAAGTATGTGCCTAACCGGTGTTGTCATTGATGTCAACATATATGTGTTGTCATTGGTGTCAACTGTGCTCTTACTCTGTTGCTTGCTTGTATGAAGTGAAATGCTTTATATTTACTTATGTAAGTGACCTTGATGTTGAGGATATTGAGAAAATTAGCCCCTCTAGTGGTAACAGTGTGTTGCAATGGAAACAGTGTATTGCACTAAGAAGAATAGTCCATAAGTTACCTCTGTATTTCCTATAGAATGAATATCTTTGCCCATAGATTGGAATTTATTTAGAAGTCTGTCTAAAGATGTTATATTCCAAGATTGCACCTTCGACATGAATATTTGAGTAAGTTGTGTTCACCAGTGTGAAAATTGCTTTTCCTGTATGTTTGGTAATGATAGGGGGAGAGTGTTATGCTCTGCATTGCTCTGCATTGAAGTATTTTGGTCTACGGTTCTGGAATCAAGTTTATAATGATATTAAGCACCTTCAACTACAATGGTTCATGATTTGATGGTCTATAAGCTATCCTTTCCTTATGACAGTGGTTGACAGTGTTGTTCTTGTGCTCCGGTTTGAAGAATCTTCTTGACAGTTAGAGATTGTGCAGTTGTTCTTGGTAATTACAATGTGCTCGTGGATGTCTCTTGATTGTGTTCCTACCTTTGGATTGGTCCACAAAGAGAAAATTATATCATGAATGAAGAATTTTCTTAGCAGACCTAGTGCTCTCATCAGTCTTAGCCAACTAAGTAAATTTTACTATTTGTGGAGATGCATCGAAGATTGTAGAAGCGTATTGTGGCATGGAGGATTATGATTGAGTCCTAGCTAAGGCGTGGCATGATCTATATACATCTTTACATCTTTTCCTTACCTAAATTTGTATTAGGTCCATACCTATTTTATGTATGATTTTAATGCCAACCTTGGAGATTGATCCAATGGTTGATGAATGTAATGCCAACCTTGATGAACATTCCAAGGTTGATGAATTGTATAAAAGCATGTAATGCAATTGCAAAAAAGTGTGTGTGATGCCAATATGAAGAGATAAGTGTGAAGGTGTGAAAAAGTAGAGTAGAGGAGTTGTTGCAAGTATGTGCCTAATCAGTGTTGTAATTGATCTCAACATATCTTTGATGTCATTAGTGACTTTATATGTTGAGGATATTGAGAAAATTTGCCCCTCGAGAAGAAATAGTGAATTACAGTAAATTGTAGTAAAGACAGTGTGTTACTGATAAAAGAACAGTGCATAAGATTGCTCCGTACTTCTTGTTGATTAAATATTTTGGTCTATGGATTGGAAGATATTTAGAGACATGTCTGAAGATGCTACATTCCAAGTTTGAGCCTCTGGTATGAATAATTGAGGAAGTTACATTCACCAGAGTAAAACCTACTTTTTCTAATTATTCACTGGTGACAGGGAGAAAGTATTTTGCTCCGCATTCCTCCACATTGAAGTATTTTTCTCTACGGTTCTAGAGGTAAGTCTAGGATGATGATAAGTACCTACAACTACAATGGTTCATGATTTGGTGGTCCACAAGCTATCTTTCTTTCATGATAGTTAAAGATAGTGAAGTTCATGTGCTCCGATGTGAAAAATCTCATAGATAAAATCGTTAGAGTTTGTGCGGTTGCTCCTGGTGATTACAACGTGCTTTTGGATGTCTCCCGATTGTGTTCCTACCTTTACATTAGTCTGCGTTAAGGAATTGAGATCATGTTTGAAGATTATTCCTAGATAACGTAGTGTGTAACTAGTCTTAGCCATCTTGGTTAATTCCAGTGATTGCGAAGATGTATTGAAGATTGTAGAAGTGTGTCATGGCATGGAAGATCATGTTTTAGTCCTAGCTAAGGTGTGGAATAATCCACATACATCTTTACTACATTTCCTTAGCATAATTTTGTATTAGGTTAAGACCTATTCTGTAAATGTTTGTGATGTCAAACTTGGAGATTGTTCCATTGGTTGATGAATGTAATGCTAACCTTGAAGTACATTCCAAGTTTGATGAATGATATATACTTATAATTTGGTTGTGGAAAACATGTCATGTTACGAGAATGAAAAAAGAAGAAAAAGAGTGAGAAGGTAGAGTAGAGCAGAGGAATTGTTTTGTGCTTCAATGGAACGAAACTCTAGCATGGTGTAGATGCTATCATCTCAGTTCAAACCCTTGGTAATAAGCCACCCCTTGGTAGTGAGCCTCTTTGAGTAGTGAGCTCTGGGAAATGAGCCCTAATGGTAGTGAGCCTCTAATTTTTGGTATTGTGCTTTACATAATAATCTTGTGGGTTAACCCTCATCATGGTTTTTCCCTTTATAGGGTTTTCCACGTAAAAATCTGGTGTCTATTGTGTATGATCTTGTAGTTGTGTTAGAATTTCTAATTCTATGCTTTCATGTTCTAAAAATAATAACAATAAATAAGTGGATGATTTTTAAGATGCATAAATTGTTTAAGTTTTGTGATAACTGATTCACCCCCCTCCTTAGTTGTCTTGTGCATTTCAACAATTGGTGTCAGAGCCAAGTTCCTTGGAAGAAAGCTTTATCGCTTGAGGCCAATCCAGGATGTCGTATAAGGAAAGTATGTGGTTCAATGGAACAAACTACTTTGTCTAGAAGATCCGCATGAAAACCCGTCTCCTCTTCTTGGGTTATAGTGTTTAGAAAATAACTAAAGATAAGTATGAAATACCAAAGAATGGTCCACAAACTGAAGATGAGGTCAAGCAATTTGAGTTGAACATAAAAGCCAAAGATACCCTGGTAAGTGCCTTATCCGACATCAAAGTAACAAAGATCATGGAGCTGGAAACTGCTTATGAAATCTAGGATAAGCTAAATAATCTATATGAAGGAGATGAATCTATGAAGAGTGCCAAGTTGCAGAGTTTGAAGGAAAAATATGAATGTTTGAAGATGAGTGAAGATGACAACATAACATCTTTCATGCAAAAGATCGATGAAGTTGTGAGTAGCATTAGAAGTGTGGGAGGAAAAATTTAGGATATTGAAGTTGTGAACAAAATCCTTAGATCACTACCTAAATCATATAGTCATAAGGAGGCCGTAATTGAAGAAATAATAATAGTAACAAATGTTACAAAAGATCAGTTGCTTGGGAAGTTGATGGCATTTGAAATGAGAGAACTTAGTGATTCACTTTTGAAGATAGAGACTACTTTCAAGGCCAGCACTTCAGAAAGAACCCCCAGATCTAACAAGTACAAGGTGGAACTAGATTATGAGCTTGAAGAACTTGAAGCCAACTTTGTTAATAGTCTGCCCAGAGGTATTGATAAGTTCAAAGGAAAACTACCTTTTAAATGTTTTAGTTGTGATAAAGTTGGTCATTATGCTTCTGGATGCCCCGCAAGTGTTCCTAAGCCAAGACTTGATAGACCTAGGATCCCAAAGAAATGTTACTATGTTGAAGATATTAATGATGATGAAGGAGTATCAGATGGTGAACCAGATAATGCTAGTACTTCTGGTAATGAATGCTTGTTTATTGTTATTAAAGAACCTGTGTCTACTAATCCTGCTAGCTATGTGAAGGAAGAAAAACTAGTGGAAAGTGCCTTAGCTATTCAGGTTGTTGAAGATAAAGATGAATGGGTTATTGATAGTGGATGCTCTCATCACATGACTAGTGACAAAGGTAAGTTTGTAAATTTGGAAAGATATGATGGAGGACTGGTTAGGTTTGGAGATGACACATCTGGTAAGATTTGTAAAAAAGGATCCATTTATTTTGACGGCAAGCATAATACTAAAGATGTTTTGTATGTGAAAGGGTTAAAGTACAATTTTTTGAGTGTTGGTCAGATGTGCAACAAAGGTTATGATTTGAGATTTAAGGACAATGGATGCGAGATCATGGAAAGCTCTAGAATAGTAATTGTAACTGGTAAAAAGACCATCTAGGCAATATCTATCACCTGAAAGGAAATGATAACTATGGCTTGTTGGCTCATATTGATGAAAGTTGGCTATGGCATAGAAGGTTGTGTCACATCAATTTTGACAACATTGTGAAGATAAGTTCTGCACAGGCTGTCAAAGATTTGCCTAAACTAGTAAAGCCTACTAATCCTATTTACAAGGAGTGCCAATTTGGGAAACAAACAAGAACAAGCTTCAAGAGCAAAGATTAATCTGTTGAAGGATTGCTGGAGTTAATGCATATAGATTTGTGTGGACCTACTAGAGTAAGAAGTCTGCAAGGAGACAGGTACTTTATGTTGCTTATTGATGATTATTCTAGAATGACTTGGGTTACCTTTTTAAGAGAAAAAAACAAAAGCCCTAGATAAGTTCAAGGCATTCAAGGCAATGGTTGAGAATGAGATGAATTTGAAGATCAAATGTTTGAGATCTGATAGATGAGGAGAGTTTACATCAAATGAATTCAACTTTTTTTGTGAAGAGAAAGGGATAAAAAGATAGTTATCAACACCTAGGACTCCACAACAAAATGGAGTTGTTGAAAGGAAGAACATAACAGTTCAAGAGGCTGCTAGAACCATGATGAAGGAGGTTGACCTACCAGAAGTATACTGGAAAGAGGCTATTAATACAATTGTATACATTCTAAATAGAGCTCAAGTAAAAGGTAATAGCACCAAAACCCCTATGAGTTGTGGTATGGAAAAGTTCCTATAGTAAAATACTTCAAATTTTTTGGTAGCAAATGTTATATCAAAAGAGAAGAAGATCTAGGCAAGTTTGATGCTAGATGTGATGAAGGAATCTTCCTTCGTTACTCCACCAAGAGCAAGGCCTACTGGTGCTATAATAAGAGATTGAAGAAGATCATTAAGAGTGCAAATGTCAAAGTTGATGAAAGTAAGGAAAGGTGTTAAGGATCAAATGGATATGAATTAGATGAACCAGATGTTTCAGTAATCAAAGAAGTGGTGTAGCATGAAGATAGTTTAGATGAAGAGGAACAAGGTCTAGAAATTATCGCCAAGACACCAAGGTATGTAAAAATTAATCATTCTAAAGATCAAATTATAGGAGATAAGAGCAAAGGAATCCTGACCAGAAGAAGAGTTGCAGAAGAACAAGTGAATTTTTGTCTGATCTCCAAGATTGATCCTAGGACTATGAATGAAGCTTGCAATGATGAAAATTGGGTAAAGGCTATGGAAGAAGAACTGATGCAGATAGAGAAGAATCAGACTTGGGATCTTGTTCCCAGACCAACAGATAAAAATGTAATTGGCACCAAATGGGTCTTCAGGAACAATATGAATGAGAATGGTGAAGTGGTAAGAAACAAAGCAAGGTTGGTATGCAAAGGATACTCTCAAGTTGAAGGAATAGATTTTAAGGAAACATTTGCACCAGTGGCAAGGATTGAAGCAATATGAATGTTTTTAGCATTTGCATCTTACAAAGATTTCAAGGTATATCAAATGGATGTGAAGTCTGCATTCTTAAATGGAGAATTGGCAGAAGAAGTCTATATTGAACACCCAGAAAGAATCCAGTCATCAAATTAGGGTGACATGGTGTGTAGATTGAAGAAAGCATTATATGGACTAAAACAAGCCCCAGGGCCTGGTATGCAAGATTAGATAAATATCTGATACAGTTAGGATTTAGTAAGGGTACTACCAATAGCAATCTCTATTTCAAGATCAATGATGAACAAATCCTAATTGTTGTAGTAATTGTTGATGACATTATCTTTAGAGGCAATGAAGGTCTGTGCATGGTTTTTTCTAGGGAAATGCAAAATGAATTTGAAATGTCCATGTTTGGTGAGATGAATTTCTTTTTAGGTCTACAAATTAATCAATCAGATAAAGGTATCTTCATTTCTCAGTCGAAGCATATGAAAGAGTTGTTAAAGAAGATTGGGATGGAGGACTCTAAACCGGTAAGCACTCCCATGGTAACTAGTTGTAAATTGAGAAAAAATGATGACTCACCTATGGCAGATCAGAAAAGGTATAGATCTATGATTGGAGGATTACTTTATCTGACCCAAACTAGACCTGACATAATGCATGCAATTTGTCTTGTGGAAAAATTTCAAGCAGAACCTAAAGAGTCCCATGTGATGGCTGTTAAGAGAAAGGCACGGTAGATTATGGTTTGTGGTATCCAAAAGATAATGATTTCACTCTTGGTGCATACATTGATGCAGATTGGGCTAGAGATGTGGATGACATGAAAAGTACAAGTGGATGTGCATTCTTCTTGGGAAAAAGGTTGGTATCATGGTTAAGCAAGAAACAAGACTCAATATCTATGTCTACTGCAGAAGTAAAATACATTACAACAGCATGATTTGCACTCAAGTGTTATGGATGAAGCAGACATTGAAGGACATCAGAGTTGTTTATGAAGATCCAATTGCAATCTTTTGTGACAATACAAGTGCCATAAATATATCAAAGAATCCAATAATGCATTCAAGGACAAAGCATATATCCATAAGATATCACTTCCTAAGAGAAAAAGTGACAGAGAATGAAGTCAAGTTGGAGTATGTGTCCACAAAAGATCAGATTGCAGACATCTTCACCAAGCCTCTACCTAAGGATACTTTTGAGTATCTTAGAGAAAAGTTAGGGATTATTACCCCTCCTTCTCTAAACTAAGATACACAAGAGTACGTCAGTCCAGTGTTGCTTAGAGTTCTACCTCTAGATCCATATTGATGCTTGTAAGGGCTACTTCTCAGGGGGAGTAGTCAGATGAAGAGATTTTGGTTTAGAGAAGTAGAGTGAAAGTATGTGCCCTTTTCCATTGATGTCAAAGGGGGAGAGAAATCATGTGAAAAACTTAGAAAAGAAGGAATACATATGTGTAAAGAGATAGGGGGAGAATCTTGTCTTGATGACTGCTATAGTTTTTCACATCCTATGTTGCCATCAATGACAAAGGGGGAGATTGTTGCAAGTATGTGCCTAATTGATGTTGTCAATCATGTCAATATATCTTTGATGTCATTGGTGACTTTATATGTTGAGGATATTGAGAACATTTGCCCCTCCGAAAGAAACAGTGAATTGCAGTAAATTGTAGTAAAGACAGTGTGTTGCTGATAAAAGAACAGTGCATAAGATTGATTCGCACTTCTTGTTGATTGAATAATTTGGTCTATAGTTCAGAAGATATTTAAATACATGTCTGAAGATGCTACATTCCAAGTTTGAGCATCTGGTCTGAATAATTGAGGAAGTTACATTCACCAGAGTAAAACCTACTTTTTCTGATTATTCACTGGTGACAGGGAGAAAGTATTTTTCTCCGCATTCCTCTGCATTGAAGTATTTTGCTCTGTGGTTCTAGATGGAAGTCTAGGATGATGATAAGTCCCTGCAACTACAATGGTTCATGATTTGGTAGTCCGCAAGCTATCTTTCTTTCATGACAGCTGAAGACAGTGAAATTCATGTGCTCCAGTGTGAAAAATCTCATGGATAAAGTGGTTAGAGTTTGTGCGGTTGCTCTCGGTGATTACAACGTGCTTGTGGATGCCTCCTAATCATGTTCCTACCTTTACATTGGTCCACATTAAGGAATTGAGATCATGTTCGAAGATTATTCCCTGATAATGTAGCGTGTAACCAGTCTTAGCTAACTTGGTTAATTCCAATGATTGTGAAGATCTATTGAAGATTGTAGAAGTGTGTCATGGCATGGAAGATTGTGTTTTAGTCCTAGCTAAGGCATGGAATGATCCATATACATCTTTACTACATTTCCTCAGCATAATTTTGTATTAGGTCAAGACATATTATGTAAATGTATGTAATGTCGAACTTGGAGATTGTTCCAACGGTTGATGAATGTAATGCCGACCTTGATGTACATTCCAAGGTTGATGAATGATATATATACTTATAATTTGGTCATGGAAAACATGTCCCATTGCGAGAATGCAAAAAGAAGAAAAAGAGTGAGAAGGAAAAGCAGAGAAGAGGAATTGTTTTGTGCTTCAACAGAACTGAACTCTGGCATGGTGTAGATGCTATCATCTTAGTTCAAACCCTTGGTAGTGAGCCTCTTTGAGTAGTGAGCTCTGGGTAGTGAACCTCTGATTTTTGGTGTTGTGCTTTACATAATAATCTTGTGGGTTAACCCCCACCATGGTTTTTCCCTTTACAGGGATTTCCACGTAAAAATCTGGTGTCTATTGTGTATGATCTTACAGTTGTGTTAGAATTCTTGATTTTGTGCTTTCATGTTCTAATCATAATAACAGTAAATAAGTGGATGATGTTTTAAGTGTTGTATGTGCTTAATCAGTGTTGTCATTGATGTCAACATAGCCTTGTTGTCATTGGTGTCAATTGTATCCTATGTTGTTATTTGTTTAGAAGCCTTGCATGTTGAGAATATTGAGAAAATTTGCTCCTCTGGAAGAAATAGAGAGTTGTAGTGAATTACAGTGAAGATAGTGTATTGCATACTGAAGAACAGTCCAGAAGATTGCTCCACATTTCTTGTCTATTGAAGATCTTTGTCTGTAGATTGGAAGTAATTTAGAGACATGTCTGAAGATGCTATATCCAGAGTTTGAGCCTCTGGTATGGAGAATAGAGTAAGTTACATTTACTAGAGTAAACCTACTTTTTCTGATTATTCACTGTTGTAAGGGAGAAAGTATTCTACTCTTCGGTTCTAGAGGGAAGTTTAGGATGATAATAAGTGCCTACAACTCTAATGGTTCGTGATTTGGTGGTCCGCAAGCTATCTTTCTTTTATGACAGTCAAAAGACAGTGAAGTTCATATGCTCCAGCGTGAAGAATCTCATGGATAAGGTGGTTAGATTTTGTGTGGTTGCTCCTGATGATTACAATGTGCTTGTGGATGCGTCTTGATCATGTTCCTACCTTTGCGTTGATCTGCAAGGAGTATTTTGGATTAAAGTTGAAGATTGTTCCCAAACAAGGTAGCGTGTAACAAGTCTTAGCTGACTTGGTTAATTCTAGTAATTGCAGAGATCTCTTGATGATTGTAAAAGCATGTTGTAGCATGGAAGATCATGTTTGAGTCCCAGCTAAGGCATGGTGTGATTCACATACATCTTTACTATACTTCCTTAGCTTAATTTTTGTATTAAGTCAAGACCTATTTTGTAAATGTTTGTAATGTCAACCTTGGAGATTGTTCCAACAGTTTATGAATGTAATACTGACCTTGATGTACATTTCAAGGTTGATGAATGATAGATATACTTGTAATTTGGTTGTGGAAAACATGTCATTGAATGAGGATGTGAAGATAAGGGAAGCAGCGAGTAGATAAGGCAGAGTAAAGCAGAGCAAAGCTGAGGAACTATTGTAGTCAAATGTATTTATCTCAGATCTAAAAAGGGTGATGATTTTGGCAGTGAACTGCCAGTAGGGTTTAACAACCCTCAGGGTTTAACAACCCTTATTGTAATCTTTCTAGGTTTAGGGTTGAGGCAGTGAGCCTACTCGACCTATTTGTTCTTCATGGCAGTGAGCTAGCATGTTCTAGGCCCACGGAGTGACCAAGCCTGAACATCATTATTTCAAGATTGCAATACGTATTGAGAGTTAATCCTCTCCATGGTGTTGTCTCACACACACGCTCCATTTCACAAAATAGGGACCCCCTCTTGCAAACTTTGGTTTAGAGTATCAATTATGTTTTCATCTCCTAAGTTGTCAAAAATGATCAAAATGCATTTCTTGCCATGTTAGAAAATTGGTGTCAGTAGGTCACTCAAAAATCTACTAAGTCCAAGTAGTTGGATTCAATAAAACTAGGTCTGAATGTCTTTTTCACTAAAAATCCCTCCATCTGACCTTTGCAGTAAAATCCACTGCCTTCGACTTAGCGTTGTTTCACTGCCTAACCGACCTTTGCACTGCTTTCATCATCTATCGACCAAGCGCCAAAATCATCTGCATCGGACCTCACGCTGCAAAGCCCATCCGTTGACTAAGTCAGAGACTAGAAAAATCTCCGCATGTTTGAGGATCCCCAAACCCCTGCAAAGCACTTAAAATGCGTTTGGTTGACCCTGCGTTAAAAGTCTTGACCACCGACTAAGTCGGTAACATGCCAAAGTCCCGCTGAGTTAGTAGCATCAAATTTCTGCACAAACCCTAAAACTTTCTACCAAACACCACTACTGACAATCTATACCCTCCACATTTATGACCATCAGTAGGGGAATAAAATATGTTTTGGCCCATTTTCAAGCTCATTTCACATTTCAACATTTGATCCAAAGAGCTCTGAAAGACGGATTTAGACCTGGCTTGCTGCGAATCGCCCTTGAATTTAAACAAAGGACACCACCTAAAAATTTCATCATAGTTCATCTTTGTGAACTAGGTAGGAGTCCCTTTCATCTGCTTAGGGTTTGTGTTTTCCAGTTAGGATTTTGTTTAAACGTAAGTTCTACAAAATCAATTTCTTCAAATCACCTTGCAATTACATTTTTCTGAGTGATTAAGTTTAAGGGACAGAAATTAGGGTTTCTTCTTGAATTGTCTGGTTATCGTAAAACGCTAGTTTTAAACTGAGAGGAAGGACAATTGTTGAATGTGTTTTAAAAATATCATGTGCAAAGCCCCAAACAAAATTCATCAAGTCACAACTAAAAATTCTACTTCGCCACAAAACTGATGAACAAAACGAGTAATTTATTTGCTAAGTTTAGAATTGACCTTTTGAAGTTGCACTGAAATCCATCTGACTGACCCCTAAACTTTACGATCAATCTGAGTTAGTCAGTGACCTTGAAAACCTCTGCCAAGATCCCAAACACACTTTACATTGAAAAACTTGTCCTCTGACCTAGCGCTATTTATTGCTACAACTGACTTGGTCAGAGGACCCCTAAAAGCCTGCTGGACTTCAATACTTATTTTGCGCCTGAAACAAAGTATTATGACTTAGCGCTGAAAGGTGACTTCTCCAACTTAGGTCAGATGCATCTAATTTTCCCGCAAGTCTGTGAGACTTGAAACTTCTGCAAAATATGACAAAGCAGATAAGCGCTGAAATTAACTCTCTCCGACCTCATGCTGAAATGTCTCTTCACTAACTTAGTGGGTTCGAAACATCTGCTAGGTCAGATGACATCAAAACCTGTGCAGACAGTATAAGGAAATTATTCAATGTTCAATCTTACTCGCACCGACTTGCGCTAAAAAATTAACCAACCGACCTCCTTGACTTATCCTAGTCAGTCCCATCTAAAACCCCCGCAAGTCAGATGACTAAGGAATCCCCACAAATGTTGCAATGGCCAAACAACCCGAATGCCAATAAACCAATGGGTCGGACGACCCCAATTTCCCCACCACGTTGGTTGACCTCCAAATCCCCGCTGTTACATCCCCAATTTTTGTAATGCAATACTTTTTACTTTTACTCAGACATAAGTAAATCTATTATGATGTTTAGATTAATGTCGAGGAAAGACATATTATATCGAATGTCATATATGGAATTATGGAAATGAATATTTTACTATTGTTGATTTAATATTGCATTATGAGATTTGGTTTATTATTTGAATAATGATGCATTGATCATAATTTGTTGGTTACAAGTTTGATATAGGATCATAGGTTTTCAGATGACTCTCAGATAAAAGAGAGAATCTTTCAAGGAGAGAGATATAGACCTCGGGTTAGGAGTGGTTTATTTGCCAAACGAGTGTTAGTGTTTAAGGAAGACATGAATTAGTGTCATAAGAGGTAAGTCTTGTCTTGTCAGTTTACTTTTGAACCCAATCGACAGGTAGTTGATATCTTTTGAATCTTTTCAAGTCATAGTGTGACGTCATAGTCATTTGTGAAGTAAACAACGCCATCTGAGTAGAACTGTGACCGTTTACGTTTAACATAAAAGTTACGACGTCATTGTTGTAAAAAGGTTGTGTTATTACTTTTGAGTCACTTAAGGTTTTATGGTCTATGTTTAACGTCAAATAACGATCCTGTCACAATAAGTTGATGTGATTTATTGAGAGTCTATGAAGGGGAGACAAGCTCGACCCTATCACATTACTCGTAAGTCTTTGGACTTTTTATTTTAACATGTTTTCATCAAAACTTAAATATGGCCAAGGATTATTATTATTATTATTATGTTTATTATTTTGTTAGAGGGGTTTTTAACAACTTTGAGTAGTGGTTTTAATTACTCAAGAGATAACTAAACGATATTATGGAGCCCGCACATTCTAAATGAAGTTGTTTTAACAAAAACTTAGGTATGGTTTAACAAAACCCTAAGATGTGTTATTTTGGTGTCTGCATGCTCGTATAGTGGGGAAATAGAGGCTTTATTTTGAGAGATATTCATGGCCTCGAGGGAGTTTCTTTTAACAACCTCTATGTAGAATCATTAAAGGTAATTAATATACTTGAGTCGGTGACCGGATAGTGAGAGGAGCGTGCAGGTCTTTTTGAGGATCATCATTAACTCAATAAAGGAATAGTGTCATGTGACTTAAGTGAATCGGTTTTAAACCAACTTCTAGTGATGACTTAGTTATTATCATGAGTCATGGAGTTTCAGGTGTCGATCTTTTTGAAGTTGTTGGTCCTGAGAGTATGGGAAATGACTCTTAAATGTTGTCGTGGGAGTGTTTGTAGAAAAAGGAGGACTGTCTTCAGGGAGATGATACTTTTGGGAGATCTATTCGAGAGAAGAGGGGAGTAGAATAGTTTTTGATAGAAACTTTTAGTGAGAACTATTAAAGAAAAGAGAAAAGACGGTGGTAATCTCTACACTTGAAAGAGGATAGATAACCTAATGATTAGGAGATAGATGGAGGGGTCTGATTATTGACTAGAGGTAAGTCTATGAGGGCAAAGGAGAACTGGTTATCATGGGAGATTGTAGCAAAAATAAAGGGAGTATTCACATCATAGAAGGAGGTGCTTAACATAGCATAAATGATAGAGTAACTATCTCAGCTTATATGCAGTATAGTTTTTGTTGGTGCACCATATTTGACCAAGTCTTGAGTCGAGGAGAGAAGGGCATCATCATCATAGAAGGTAGGAGCTCTGTTATCTATAGTGAAGAGATTTATTAATGTAGAAGGTAGGATAGCATAGAGCTATCACAAGAAAGGAAAACAAGAATAGTTGAAGAGTAAAACGAAGATATCAGGGAGTTGTGAGGACGATCATAATCTACTAGAAGATTTGGACAGGTTATCTTCTTATAAGAAATCTTCTTCTTTATAAGTAATACAGTCTTATATTCTTTACCTCAAATGCTTTCTGATCAGAGGCTTTGTTATCTGTCAGTAGATAACTTAGTTAGGCTTATGCAAGGTTGTATGTTAAAATATAGATAGTTTATGAATGTATTTGTTGAAGAGGTATCTAAGTTATATATGCTCATACTGAAAAGTTTTACCTCAACACTGTGTAAATAGTTTAATTATGTTTATATGTTTCATATAAACCATATTTTTTGGTATTAACCAGTATATTATGACAATGTAGAACTTGCATGCATTAGGATACTATGGGAAATAAGTACTCTTATTATCAAAGAGAATACTTTAGTTCTAATAAATATTATCTCTATGAATAAACTTTGTTGTGAGGGTGCATTGAGTGAGATGTTTACCCTACATCTAGCTTAGATGAAAACACTTGTTATATTATTGTTTTGACATAATGTATTTTGTATAAGAGAAAGAGAAACCTAGACATGGAATACAATTGGACAACAAATGGAATTAGTCCATCATCTTTTGGGAGTCAAACCAAACTTAGGCAAAGTTTAGATTCGTATTTGAACCTTTGGTTCAAATAAATCTAAAGTTATACTTGCATAATGATCTAGACATGTTTCGAAAGATTTAAATGACCTCTTAGTCAAAAGTAGACTAGAGGATAATCGTTTCTTATGATATTCTTACTTTCTAGAATATGTATGATTCTTACTCCTTTGTGTTGGAATAGGATAAATAAAACCCTAGTTTAACCTAGAAGGGTTAAAGATTATTGATGACACCTTTACGGTTATAACCCGCTTAGTTATTTTATGGGGGTAGACATCAAAGGGTCGAGAACCCTAAATATTAAATGTTTCATCTATCTTATTGAAAATAGATTTGTTATTAGTCGATAACGTTTAACCTTAGATAGAGAAACCTATTTTTCTGGATACAAGTCAACTTAAGTTATGTCATAAGCCTTGATTTTTGCAAGTATGCAAGAGGTACTATTAAATGGTTAGTCTTGACCATAAAGTCTATTGTACCTTTTTAGGTTACAATTTGTTTTAGCTATTTCTATATGGGTCGATAAAGAAGGTCGAGTACCCTAAATAATAATGTTCATTGTATTTACTTGTCGAAAGGATGACATGTCCTTCTCAATAACGTTTATCATTGGTTTGATAACCTATTAGATTGTTTATCAATCGACTTAAAGTTCTTTATGTGTTGATAATTTTTGGGATCTTGGGTTCTGCAAAGATGTAATGAGTATCCTCGTATAAAGAGTTAATCCATAAGATCTATGGAACATTGATAGTGTTTGTAAACTTGTCTAAGATAGGAAGACTAAAATATTGAAATTTTCTTGCCTTCATAAGCTAAATGCAGTTGACCAAGTCAAAATGTAGGAATATGATAGTATCCAAGTTGAGTTGGGGTGGGTGAACATTATGACAACGTTCATTGTGAATGTCAATTATATTGAAACTATGGCCATAGTAATGCGTATGTCTCTACATACATTGTCGGTTCACTATATCTAGATTGCACAACCTATCAAAAATCATACTTAGCTAGAGGGTATCTAGGGTTGTATGATTGATAGAGTTGTGTAGGATACAACACTATGTACTTAGAAAAGGAAAATTACCACTGGTCACCTAAGGTCTATGTCCCTCGTGAAGGGTAGAGTCACTTCCTATGTGGAAGATGTGTGGGAGACTGCCGGTTTGTGGATGGAGGTAAATCACTGGAAAGATACTCTCTCTCACTAGTAGAAGACATGCCGAGGCTTGTGATAAAGATGTTTGATTTCCAGATGCAATATATCTTTGAGACTTGTGTTTATTGAGACTATGTAAAACATTATCTAATGCAGATATTTGTAATTGATTTACTTTTGTAAACATTGTACTTGAGAAAGACAATATGGTTTATTGTATTTCATAATGATAAATCTTGTAATTGTAGTCACTTGATTATATGTTGAATAAAAGAAAAAAATTCTCTATCTCATTTTTACCTTGTTAAATTACTTTATGGTAATTTTTTTTATTTTACTATGTTTTTAGAACTTGGACGTTACATATGGTATTAGAGCTACCAGGTTCAACACTAGGGCTTATGAGTCCACTATGCTAACTTGTAGTCAACATTATGTGGTTAGCTAATGTTTGAATTCTCTTGTATCAGAATGGTCTGGAGAAAAATCAAGAAAATTGCTAGAAAATCTATTCCCCAGCATTTGCCTGAATTAGTAGTTAAGAAGGAACCTATCGAGGAGGTTGAACTTAAAGAGCATATTATTTACTCTGAAGGTGCATGGCTGGAGGATTCAGAGACTTTTTCTGATGCACTTAAGTGTATTCAGCTAGAAAGAAAACAACGTTTTGAACTGGCCAAGAAAACTACTATTTCTACTTTTATAGTAAAAAATCTAGTAAAACTGTAGCCAGTTACGACATGTCATTTGGAAGAAAATGCGATGATTTTGTTTTAGGAACAGAGGTGTTGGAGGAGTACTTGTGTGTCCATCCACCGTCTATGTTTGTTTAATTGGAAGATTGTTAAATCAACAGAGACATATAGTCTTATCGTATCAACTATATAAATAAGGATGTGATTACACCTGAATAAATTATAATAATAATGAGAATGTTTTGTATCAATCTATTGATTGTTATGAGATAAATATGTTTGATGTTTTGAGTCGCTTTAGATTCAGAAAACTATTAGATAACTTATTTATCTGACATGAGAAAAATGACATGTTTCATACAAGAACAAACTAGGATGAGAGTCTAGAAGAGAATAAACCACTAGTTAATCTCTTGGACAAATTGGATAAATCCTAACCATGTTTGTAAAAATCAAAGAGAGACCTGGTATTTTGGAAAAAAAAGTAAGAGATCAAGGAAACCCTGAAGGGGGGAAATGAGATTTCTTAAGGGATGAGAAAGGAAAATCACCAAGAATATAGACTGAGTAATGGAAATCTTGTACCCATAGACCCTAAAAGAAAGTAAAGGATAGGCTTGCCTTAGAACTTTCTTAGATATGAAGAAAGTCATTCCACCAAAGCTTGATGGAACAAGTGTTTAGAGCAATCAAAAATTTTATTTCCTCCTAGGGTTTTGGGATAAGTTACCTAGAAAAGTATCTTGCCATATGACAACTACAAAATTAATGGAATCAAAAGCCCTGTAACAAGAATTATTGGCTAAAGGTTTTATTAGAACTAGTATTTCACCTTGGGGTGCACTAGTTATCATTGTCAAGAAAAAGGACATATCTTTGCAATTGTGTATTTAGTATCGTATGCTCATTAAAGCAACGATAAAGAACAAATATCTTTCACCACGTATTGATGACCTCTTTGATTAGATGTGTAGAGATGCAGTATTTTCAAAGATTGATTGGCAATCAATATATCATCAGTTAAGATTGAAGGTTAAGGATACCCATAAAACAACTTTTAAGACAAGAAATGGGTACTTGAGATGCAGTGTTGCCTTTTTGACTTACAAATGCCTCTGTCATATTCATGAATCTCATGAACAGAGTGTTTAGAGAATGTTTAGACAAGTATGTTCTAGCCTTTCTGGAAGATATACTTATTTTGAAGGAGAACATTATCAACATGTTCAAAAGGTTCTGCAATGGTTAAGGGGAACAATTTTGAGTAGAGAGATAAATGTCAAGAGGCAATTGATCTATTAAAAGAGAACAAAGTAGGTAATGCTCTGAGTTGAAAGGGACATATAACTTCAATTATCTCTATTCATACAAACTTAAAGATTAAGTGTTGCAAAATTTATTAAATGATGAGTATTATGAGCAAGTCAATTAAGCTCTTATAGTAAATCCTAAAGATTCAAGGTATGATGGGTTTCTATTGGAGTTAGATGGACTATTGAGGTATAGAGGTAGAATGTATGTTCCTAATTCAGTTGGATAAAGGGATCTAGTATGGAAAGAAGTTCATACTGCACCATATTCTGGACATCCAGGAGTGACTAAACTTCTAGCAGATGTTAAACCTCTTTATTTTTGGAAAAGAATCAAGAATAATGCTGCGAGATTTGTAGCAATTTGTCTGGAGTGCCAGAGGATAAAAGTAGAACATCAACACTCTATAGGATTGATGTATCCACATGACCTACCAAAATGAAAGTGACAAGACATAAATTTGGACTTTGTTCATAGTCTTCCAATGTCTAAGAATAGACATGATGCCATTTTAGTTATGGTTGATAACTCACAAGGTAGTACATTCCATACGAGGGAATTTAACTAAAGGAGCACTAGTATTGGCTCGCCAACCTTATAGATTATCTCAGATAGGGATACATGTATAACATCAAGGTTTTGACAAACTTTGTTTTCTGCGCTAAGGACTAAACTCAATGAAAGTACAACTTATCATCCTGAAACCAATGGGCAAACTGAGAGAGTTAACCAGGTTTTGGTAGACTTGTTGCAAAAGTATTGCATGGATCAGCAATATAAGTGGGAGACTACTTATCACTTGTGAAATTTTTAACAATAACTAACTTTTTGCTATTAAGATGGCTTGAATTGAAACATTGGATAGAAAAGATGTCGAACTCCTATAAGCTAAAAGATAGGATTAGCATTAGTCTGGAAATGTTATCAGAAATGGATGAAAAGATTCAGCTAATCAGAAAAGATCATTGGAAACCATTAATAAATAGAAAAGCTACATTGATGTTAAGTGTACACTAAAACAATTCTTAGTTAGAGAAGAAAAGTTCTTTTGAGGGTAGAATCCCAGAAAAGTTTCATAAAGTATGGAATGTATTCCAAAACCAGTTCCTAAGTATAAAGGACTCTTCTAAATTTTTAAAGTTATCAATTCTATTGATTTCAAGAATCAATTTATTACCAGTTATTGCCAGGAGGCATAATGCTTTTTGTGATTCATCTATGAAAAATATATTTATGTAATATATGAATATTATATTCTATGAATTTTTTACAAGTACAGAACCTAGGAATGGTTATGATCAATCTTCTTAAATGCTTGAAGTTCGCAAGCAATGCTTGTGGAACGTAGAGGTTATGTAGTGCTAGGTCCAGTGGGACTAATATGCAAATGTTAATGCTACATGGGGGGATTACCATGAATTTTACCAAAAGCTTCTTCATTTATTTAATGTTGTTACCAGTTGAAAATAATGAACTTTTTTTTAGTTGCATTTTGATACTTTATATCATCGAGGACGATGAATCTTTAGGGGAAGGATATGTTACATCTCCAATTTTTGTCTTGCTATACTTTTTACTTTTACTTGGACATAAGTAAATCTATTATGATGTTTAGATTAATGTCGAGGAAAGACATAGATTATATCAAATGTCATATATAGAATTATGGAAATGAATATTTTATTGTTGTTGATTTACTATTGCATTATGAGATTTGGTTTATTATTTGAATAATGATGCACTAATCATAATTTGTTGGTTACAAGTTTGATACAGGATCACAAGTTTTCAGATGACTCTCAGAGAAAAGAGAGAGAGTATCTTTCGAGGAGAGAGATATAGACCTCAGGTTACGAGTGGTTTATTTGCCAAACGAGTATTTGTGTTTAAGGAAGACATGAATTAGTGTCGTAAGAGGTAAGTATTGTCTTGTCAGTTTACTTTTGAACCCAATCGACATGTAGTCAATATCTTTTGAATCTTTTCAAGTCATAGTGTGACGTCATAGTCGTTTGTGAAGTAAATGACGTCATCTGAGTAGAACTGTGACCGTTTACGTTTAACGTAAAAGTTACAACGTCATTCTCGTAATAAGGTTGTGTTATTACTTTTGAGTCACTTAAGGTTTTATGGTCAACGTTTAACATCAAATAACGATCTCATCACAATAAGTTGATGTGATTTATTGAGAGTCTATAAAGGGAAGACAAGCTCGACCCTATGACATTACTCGTAAGTCTTTGGACTCTTTATTTTAACATGTTTTGATCAAAGCTTAAATATGGTCAAGGATTATTATTATTATGTTTATTATTTTGTTAGAGGGGTTTTTAACAACTTTGAGTAGTGGTTTTAATTACTCAAGAGATAACTAGACGGTATTATGGAGCCCTCACATTCTAAATGAAGTTGTTTTAACAAACACTTAGCTATGGTTTAACAAAACCCTAAGATGTGCTATTTTGGTGTCTGCATGCTCGTGTAGTCGACAAATAGACACTTTATTCTAAGAGATATTCACGGCCCCGAGGGAGTTTCTTTTAACAACCTCTATGTAGAATCATTAAAGGTAATTAATATACTTGAGTCAGTGACCGGATAATGATAGGAGTGTGTAGGTCTTTTTGAGGATCATCGTTAACTCAGTAAAGGAATAGTGTCAGGTGACTTAAGTGATTCGGTTTTAAACCAACTTCTAGTGATGACTTAGTTATTATCATGAGTCGTGGAGTTTTAGGTGTTGATCTTTTTGAAGTTGTTGGTCGTGGGAGTATGGGAAATGACTCTTAAATGTTGTCGTGGGAGTGTTCGTAGAAAAAGGAGGATTGTCTTCAGGGAGATGATACTTTTGGGAGATCTATTCAAGAGAAGAGGGGAGAAGAATAGTTTTCGATAGAAAAGTTTAGTGAGATCTATTAAAGAAAAGAGAAAAGATGATGGTTATCTCTGCACTTGAAAGAGGATAGCTAACCTAATGATTAGGAGACAGATGGAGGGGTCTGATTATTGACTAGACATAAGTCTATGAGGGCAGAGGACAACTGGTTACCATGGGAGATTGTATCAAAAATAAAGGGAGTATTCATGTCGTAGAAGAAGGTTCTTAATGCAGCATAAAGGATAGAGTAACTATCTCATCTTATATATAGTATAGTTTTTGTTGGTGCACCATTTTTGACTAAGTCTTGAGTCGAGGAGAGAAGGGCATCATCATAGAAGGAAGGAGATTTGTTATCTATAGTGAAGAGCTTTATTAATGTAGAAGGTAGGATAGCGTAGAGTTATCACAAGAAAGGACAACAGGAATAACTGAAGAGTAAAAGGAAGATATCAAGGAGTTGTGAGGATGATCATAATCTACTAGAAGATTTGGATAGGTTATCTTCTTATAAGAAATCTTCTTCTTTATACGTAATACAATCTTATATTCTTTACCTTAAATGCTTTTTGATCAGAGGCTCTGTTATTTGTCAGTAGATAACTTAGTTAGGCTTATGCAAGGTTGTATGTTAAAATACAAATAGTTTATGAATGTATTTGTCAAAGAGGTACCTAAGTTATATATGCTCATACCGAATAGTTTTACCTCAACATTGTGTAAATAGTTTAATTATGTTTATGTGTTTCATATAAACCATAGTTTTTGGTATTAACCAGTATATTATGACAATGTAGAACTTGCATGCATTAGGATACTATGGAAATAAGTACTCTTATTATCGAAGAGAACACTTTAGTTCTGATAAATATTATCTCTATGAATAAACTTTGTTGTGAGGGTGCATTGAGTGAGATGTTTTCCCTACATCTAGCTTAGATGAAAACACTTGTTATATTATTGTTTCGACATAACATATTTTGTATAAGAGAAAGAGAAACCTAGACATGGAATACAATTGAACAACAAATGGAATTAGTCCATCATCTTTCGGGAGTCAAACCAAACTTAGGCAAAGTTTAGATTTGTATTTGAACCTTTGGTTCAAATAAATCTAAAGTTATACTTGCGTAATGATCTAGACATGTTTCAAAAGATTTAAACGACCTCTTAGTCAAAAGTAGGTTAGAGGATAATCGTTTCTTATGATATTCTTACTTTCTAGAATATGTATGATTGTTACTCCTTTGTATCAAAATAGGATAAATAAAACCCTAGTTTAACCTAGAAGGGTTAAAGAATATTGATGACACATTTATGGTTATAACCCGTTTAGTTATTTTATGGGGGTAGACATCAAAGGGTTGAGAACCCTAAATATTAAATGTTTCATCTATCTTATTGAAAAGAGATTTGTTATTAGTCGATAATGCTTAACCTTAGGTAGAGAAACCTATTTGTCTGGATACAAGTCGACTTAAGTTATAAGTCATAAGCCTCGATTTTTGCAAGTATGCAAGAGGTACTATTAAATGGTTAGTCTTGACCATAAACTCTATTGTACCTTTTTAGGTTACAATTTGTTTTATCTATTTCTATATGGGTCGACAAAGAAGGTCGAGTATCTTAAATAATAATGTTCATTTTATTTACTTGTCGAAAGGATGGCGTGTCCTCAATAATGTTTATCATTGGTTTGGTAACCTATTAGATTGTTTATCAATCAACTTAAATTTCTTTGTGTCAATAAGTTTTGGGATCTTGGGTTCTACAAAGATGCAATGAGTATCCTCGTATAAAGAGTTAATCCATAGACCTATGGAACATTGATAGTGTTTGTAAACTTGTCTAAGACGAGAAGACTAAAATATTGAAATTGTCTTTCCTTCATAAGCTAAACGTAGTTGACCAATTTGAATTGTAGGAATATGATAGTATCCAAGTCAAGTTGGGGTGGGTGAACATTACGACAAAGTTCATTGCGAACGTCAATTATATTGAAACTATGGCCATAGTAATGCATTGTCGGTTCACTGTATCTGGATTGCACAACCTATTGGAAATCATACTTAGCTAGAGGGTATCTAGGGTTGTATGATTGATAGAGTTGTGTAGGATACAACACTATGTACTCGAGAAAGCCAAATTACCATTGGTCACCTAAGGTCTATGTCCCTCTTGAAGGGTAGGGCCACTTCCTATGTGGAAGATGCATGGGAGACCGTCGGTTTGTGGATGGAGGTAAATCACTGGAAAGATACTCTCTCTCTAGCAAAAGACATGCCGAGGCTTGTGATAAAGATGTCAAATTTTTGGATGCAGTATATCTTTGAGACTTGTGTTTATTGAGACTATATAAAACATTATCTAATGCAGATATTTGTAATTGATTTACTTTTGTAAACATTGTACTTGAGAAAGACAATATGGTTTATTGTATTTCATTTTGAGAAATCTTGTAATTGTAGTTACTTGATTATATGTGGAATAAAAGAAAAATTTTCTCTATCTTATTTTTACCTTGTTAAATTACTTTATGGTAAATTTTTTAATTTTACTATGTTTTTAGAACTTGGATGTTACACCCGATTTGCCTTCTGCAGGTCAGTTGACCCTCAAATCAACGCAAAATTGGTAAAATGATTGTTCTAAGAGAAATTTCAAAAGGTGAAAGGTCTGTTAAGATGAAATAATAGCCACATTTATGAAATCATGATGTTTCACATGTTTAAATTAGGATTTTCCAGCATTAGAAGTATTCATTGCATGTATAGAAGGCAACATTGTCTCATCATTTGATCATGTAACAAATGTAGTAGCTAGTAAATTTCAGACTTATGTGTTTTCATAGGCATGCATTGGTAACTTAGATGGATATATATTGATTTTACTTGGCATGACATGGCTTAGTAATGTAATAGTTAACTTGATAGTCATAGATTTGAAACTTAGGAGTCAGGAAAACCATTTCAGAGGCATCAAGACTTATGAGGTCCAGTCATGCAGGTTAAATGACTGCAAGAGCCCAAACCATGAGGTATGAGTTCAAAGGCATCCCTCCTGAGACAAATATCTCTACTAGATGGAAGGATATAGGAGATATAGACCTAAGTCATATTGACTTAGAGGATTTTAGACTTAGAGTGTTTGGACCAAATCTGACCCCAAGAGCCAGAGAAAGATATATCTGACGAGCCTCTTTCTGAGCAGTAAGCACCAAAGTAATTGAAATTTCTTGCAGTCCTCCAAAGAAGAACCCAACATAAGTAATCTTGGGGGCAGCTCAGAAAGATGTATTGATAAATTGGAGAAGTCTCACAAATGAGGAAGAGGATATGGATAAGGAACCAGAACAAGAATAGAGATTACTTGAAGGGCCACCTAATGTAGACAATGAGAATTTTGATGGGCCTAATAAGCCTTCATCCTCAGCACCTGATTGGCTGCAAAGTAGAATTGCATATCCAAAGCCTCAGGTAGAAATTATGAAGTTAGATCTAAATGCTATCTTTTCACAAGCTCAGAAGCCAAAGAAGCAGAAGAAAGCTAAGGTGTAGTCCAAAATTTATAAGGATGCAACTGGATCTAGAATAGCAGAAGTAGTTGTCCCACCAGCTGATGCAAACCAAGAACAAGTTAGAGCTGAGGATTATACTGTAACAATAGTGAACTTGGGACCAGCCACAAGGACTCAGAGGGTTGATGAGTTTAAGGGTTCTGTCTCTTCAATCCTGGAACAATGAGACAAAGATGAACTCACAAAGAAGGAGCTGAAACAATAGAATGAAGAATTCAGAGCTTGTTTACAATTTTTGATAAAACTTGTGGACTCTGAAGGTGAGCTTAGGACAGTGCCCACTTTGTTGTCAAGAGACAAAGTATCCAAGCTTGATGAAGTCCAAACTCTAGCCACGGGAACTCAGAAGTGCATGATCAAAGTGTGCGAAAAGGGATGTGAGGCCATCGATTTCGCAGCTGAGCTTCATAAGGATTTGTGCCAACTTCAAGAGCATTGGAAAGACTTGTATGATGAATGTGATCCTTTTAATGAATATTATTCCCAGGTGTTCCCTCGAGTACAAGCAATCAGAGATTTTCCTGCTCAGACATTGTTGTCTGAAAATATTTTGACAAGAGATAGACTGCACAAAGCCATAATATGGTATCAGAAAATAAAATTGAGAAAGGAAGTTTTTGATAGCATCAAGGAAGCCTACAAAGTGGCAGATGAAAATATATTGTCTCTCATTTATGAAATAATTGATACCCTGAAGGACTGCCTTGTAATAATGGCTTGTGATAATCTGGCACCTTACGATGTAAAGGGATGCAAAGATAAGTTGCATAAGATAGTTTTTGAGGATACTTAGTTGGATGTTGAAGGCAGACTGGATAGAGTCAGTGACCTCCAAACTAACTTTATTGCATTTCTTAAAGGGAAGAAGGATGTGGAAAAGATGTATATTCAATACAGTCAGTAGTTGGAGATGTTTAGATATCAAATCAGCCACCTCAAGAACCCGGACCCATCAGATATCAATCCATCATTGTCAACTTGGGTCAGCTACCGCAACAAAATGGAAGAAGAAGACAAACTATATTTGGATGAAGAACATTAGCATATTTTTGAATATTTTGAAATATAATCCTATCACTTATGTATATTGCTATGTTTAGAAGGTCATAAGACATTACTTTGTCCTTATTATGCCTTGGAAATAGTCTTTTCTATATATATATATATTCAAATAGGTAGTGAAATTGTCCAAGTTCAATGTATTTGGGGGTCATTTTTCATCCTTTTCATAAGAGACAAAATGTAATCTGGGATTACAATGAGTTGTTGTAAATGCATTAAATGATGTTAAATCTAGACTGTCAGTGTTGAGCTAATCTCCACCGTCCATTCAAAAACTTAGTATGGTGCCTCTCCTATTTAAAGGGTTGCCCTCTCTCTTATTTGTAAGACTCTTGATGCCAAATTGTTGATGCTCTGCCATTTGAAGTTAATACAGAGCAAGTTTATGCAGTTTTTCTGAGAATTTGTGTATTGTATTGCTTATTTGGTTTCATGGTTCGCTTCTTGATCTCCATTAGTTAGTTAGTTGTGCTTTTACAATGTTCATGATTTGTTAAAGGTATCTAATGAGTATTCATAGTCCATACTTTTAGTTGCTTGTTGATTGTAAGTAGCGGTGCAAAGTTAGCCTGGGTTGCTCATTTCATGCTAAGTTCAATTGCATTTCATTAATTAAATTACGCCATCATTTGGATATTTGATGAATGAATGTAATCTAAAAATATTTAAGTCTCCATTAAAGATAGCGTCATTATTTGCAGTGCTATAACATTCATTTAGTTTGGTAACTCAGAAAACTGGTTAAATGCAGAACATTTGTCTACATGCAGTAGTCTCTTCATTGTGATTGTCACTTAGGATTTTTCTAAAACCCTATCTCCTTTTGCACTTTCTTTCAAAACAATTGTTAGTTTAGGTATTTCAGCAGCATTTTACATTGTTTATCAGCTAAAATCATTAAGGGTTTGCATGAACTGTTGTTTAAACTGTTTAAATCCGTCAACTGCATGTAAGACCCCTTGTTGGCATAGCTAGTACATTCCAATTAAGAGATTCCAAGCAAGCTAAGACCTAGATATAGAAACCTTGGAGTAGTCTTACCTAGGGTAGGATACTTTTCAAGAGAGGTGTGATACCAACAATCATACCTGCATTGTTGTGTGCTAAAACACCCATCAACAAAATTAGTGCTAGAAGGAGGGTGAACCAAGCTAAAATTTCCCTCCATCAAATCAGCAAGTCTGGGGACCAGATAGAGACACACTAGATCTAGCTTAGCTGGAGAAGAGTTGTCCTTGACAGGATTCAAATGAACAAGGAGAGATCAAGGAATACCTAGGGCACCTAGAGCTCAATCATCCCCAAGGAACGCAGTAGCAGCACCAATCAATCCTTCGATCATGGCTTTCTTCATGGAAAACAACCAGTCCCCATTTTAGTTTAATGACTACCATGATATGCCCAAAAACCCTGACAAGTTTTGCTCCAAATTTAGAGAAAATGATCTAGATAGAACTGTAGATGAGCATATTAAAATCTTCAAAAGTAACATGTTTATGCTTCGGGTATAGCATGAAAATGTGGTCTTCTGATTGTTTCCTTACTCTTTTGTAGGATGAAGCTTATTATTGGTTTGCTAATCTGCCTTCGGCATCTATACGTTCATGGTTGGCTCTGAAAACTACATTCTTGGATCATTTCAAGATGCCAACTACCCCAGAAAATCTCTATAGGTCTTTCATGGAGATTCATCAAGGTGAAGGTGAGCTGATAAGTTCTTTTAATAACAAATTTCAAAAGGCCTTTAGTCATTTGCAAGATCTTTATGCCATATGTCAAGATGCATCCCTACCAATTTATTATGCAGCCTTGGATAGGCTCACCTCTATGTTTGTAAGAAGTGCTAACCCACCCCCAACTAATCTTGCTCAAGCCTACACTAAAGCTGTTACTATGAATACTCAGCTAGGACATACAACCATAGGTCTATTGAATCACATGGGTCCCGTAGCCATGCCAAATCAAGTACCCATGATTAATCCAACTCTACCATTCCCTGTGGAATCATATTTGTCTTTACATTGAGAACTCTATCTAAAACCATCTCAGCAGGTTCCACCTCCTCCTCATCTATTATTTGAGCAGTAAAAACATCTAAAGAAGTGAGTAAATCAATTATATGTTTTTCATCTTCAAAGACCTAGAAATTTGTGACATTGTCCGACACTAACGAGGTGGCAACAAACTTGACAGTGAACTTCTTTAAACCTGACATAGCTGTTGGTTCTATCGTGCTTGCTATTTGTGCTAGAGCATTTGGAACATGATTTTGCCTTTGAGGAATTAGCTAGATATTGAAACTGTCAAAGCATTCGATCAAATCCCACACTCAATTTCTATACATATTCAACCTCTTATCATTGCATGAATATTGCTTCCTCACTTGTTTTACAACCAGTTCCGAATCTCCAAACACCTGAATAACTTTGACTTTCTTCTGAAGAGCCATCAACAATCATTGGACTAAAGCTTCATATTCCATTACGTTATTTGTGCAAGGGAACTATAATCTGTGTGATGCCAAATACAAACTTTCGGTGGGACTGATCAATTCAAAACCTGCCCCAGATCCTTGTCTACATCTTGATCCATCAAATCTCAAAGTCCAGAGGTGAAAATCCTTACTGCCGTCATCCTGCTTCACTTGTTTCTTTTCATCTGAGTGAGGTTTTGGATCTATCTTTATTGTAACACTTGGGTTTTCCTTCAGAACTATTAGAATGTTTAAATGTTTCTACACTTGATCCACCGCTTCTTGACAAAGTGGGCATATAAACTCAGAATGAGAAGCATCATAGATGCGGCACCAGCTTGGCAGCAACAACTCTTCCATCTAGACTCGCTTCCTTATAGCTGCTTGATCACTTATAAATTTAGCCACAAAATCATGAAATCCTTCAAATTTACCCAGCTCATCATCATCACCCTCAGAGGAAGATTTAGGTACTGACTACACACATGCTTCAGTAGTCTCTTGATATTTTGGTTAGGGCTGACTATAACTCAACATAAATATTTCCTCAGTCTGATCTACCTGGGGAAGATAGACTCCCAAATCAACTCTTGAAAACAAGATTTCATTCGTTTGATTATACTCTGTAATCATATGTTTCATTTTTGGCTCCCTTTCAATGCAAATCTGGTTTGCCAGTCCCTTCCATGATAGCCACATGTGGGAGAAGTATGTTGCCATATAACCATTCAAAGTTCTAGACCAATCCCTACTTAAGAGCATACCATATTGATCTGGAATATCTACCACTTGAATGTCTATGTATTGTTGCACTCTAGGATCAGAAGGTAGCTGCATATGTATCCTATTCAATTCGCCCATCACATTCACCTTAGTCTTATCCAACTATGTGACTTTCCTAGAAGACTTGGCTGGAGTGAGACCTAGGGCCTTACAAACTAACAAAGGCATTACATTAGTAGAAGCCCCCAAATCCACAAAACAATTGTGAAGATTCTTCCCAAATATTTAGAGTGTTAAGAGAAAGGGAGGGCTTTTTCTCTTATCTTTATACAATCTCATCTTATGTTTGGCATCTGTCACATGAACTCTCTCCTTACCTTTGTCAGTGTTATCCTTCATGGGAACCTCCTTTTGAGAAAAATCTACCTTAATTTTGGCACCCATATCTTGGAAGAAGGCTGTCCTAACCTCAAACACTTTAAGCAATTCATAAATGGACAAGCTAACCTTCATCTTCTTAAGTTCATCAGCTACATATTGTCCCATTTTTACTATATCAGATCTCTGAGAATTTTCAGCAATAGTTCCTTGATGAATGGACTGGGGTGTGGCCTTTGGAGGTTCAGGATTGTTGGAAAATTTTGGATCCGGTGGGATTTGATAGTTATTTGGAGGAATGGAAGTGGTGAAAGGACCTTTTGGTTTATTGCTTCTCAGGTTATATGGAGTTTTGTTATATTGCTGATAAGTGTTTCTTCATCTAGCTCTTCTTCCTCAGGCTGATTATCATCTTGGAATGGAAATGTGTAACTATCAAGCACTAGGGAAGTGTCATACCTTTGATACGTCACGAGATCGTATCCTGTCAGCGGATTCTCTTGTGTCTCTGCATTCTGGATCTCCATCTGGAAGATGCTGGATGCTATCTAAAAATCTAGGCAGTCCAATTCTAAATGAACATTGGTATTATGCAACCTGCACCATGTGCACAATGCTACTTCAACCAACATCACACGGCTAGGTGGATGGGTATCGTTACTCTGATTCTCCAATGGTGATGGCACCCATCCGTTGTTGGGCCTAGTGTTCCAAGACCGGTTTGACCGCTGCTAAAAATTTTGATTCTGATATTGATGCTGATTTTGAAACTGGTTCTAATTTTGACTCCTCTGTTGTAGATATGCATTTTGATTCCTTAGGTGGGTGACCTCTGTAGTGAGCTTCTTCATCTACTTGGCTAACTCTCTAATGTCATCTCTATCATCTCTTACCTTAGTTGTTTTAGCAGATTGGAGAAAGGGCATTTGGGCTAGGTGCATTTCAGCTATCAGATTTCTTATGTGAACCACTAAAGCTTGTGTAGCAACGGGAGTTGGAATTGGGTTCATTACATGGGTATGGTTGGCCAAACGATTCAGACAAGCTAGGGAACCAGAGGAAAGAAGGAGAGTCACCTGGTGGGCAATGCGATCCTTTTAATTTGGGGACAGATGAAGAGATTAAGAATGTGTTTATTGGAAAATCCAGCACGGAAGAAGAAAGAGTGGGTATTATTCATGCCTTAAGAGATTATCATGAAGTAATAGCCTGGAGTTATGAGGACCTCAAAAAGTATGACACTTTGATCATTACTCACACCATCCCACTCAAACAAGGAGTAAATCCATTCAGACAGCAATAGTGACTGATTAATGACTTGTTAGAACCTCTGATTTTTAAAGAAGTACAGAAATTACTATTAGCAAGAATAATATTCCCTGTCAAACATTCAGCCTAGGTGGCAAATTTGGTCCCAGTCAGATATAAAAATGGAGAAATCAGACTTTGTGTCGACTTTTAGAATTTGAACCAAGCATCTGAAAAAGATAACTATCTGCTACCATCATTAGACAAAGTATTGCATATTGTCAATGAATCTCAGATGATGTCTTTTCTAGATGGATATTCAGGCTATAACCAGGTGATAGTTGATTATGAGAACAGATTGAAGACATCTTTTACATGTAAATGGGGGATCTACACATACCGCAGAATGCCGTTTGGGCTGATAAATGTTGGTGCTACACTCCAGCGTGCGATGGACATAGCCTTCAAAGGATTAGTTGGGAAGTGTATTATAATCTATATGGATGATCTCATGGTGTTTTCAAAGAGACAAGAAGATTATGTGGCTGACTTAAGGAAGGTATTACAACGGTGCAAAGACCATGGGATCTCACTCAATCCTAAGAATTGCATTTTTGGAGTGACTGAGGAAAAGTTGTTAGGACATGTAATCTCCGAGCAAGGCATATCCATTGATCTAGATCGAGTGTAGGCAATTCTCAAAATACCACCTCCGGCTAGCAAGAAGGAACTTAAGTCTTATTTTGATAAGATCAACTTTGTACGCAAGTTCATCATGAGTTTTGCTGAAATTGTTTGACCTCTTAATGCCATGTTCAAGAAAGATGCTAAGATGGATTGGACTCCGCAAGCTAAAGCTGCCTTTGCAAAGATCAAACAAGTAATAGCCAATGCTCCAGTGCTAGTAAGTCTATATTATACACTGCCATTCCATATCTATTCATTTTCTTCTAAACATACTTGCACAACCATGTTAACACATAAGAGAGTAGTTGACAATGAAAGGCCCATCGCTTTCATGAGCACGCCATTAAAGGATGCAGAGCTAAGATATCTGAATGTAGAGAAGAAAGCATATACCCTGGTAAAGGTAGTTAAGAAGTTTCGCCATTACATTCTAAGAAGTCAGGTAACTACCATAGTGCCAGATGCAGCAGCTAAAGTGCTACTAATGCAAAGTGAACTTGGGGAGAGAAGAGGAAAATGGGTTACCATTCTACAGGAATTTGATATTGACATACAGCCCATGAAGTTGGTTAGAGGGTAGGCATTAACTAGATCAAGGGCAGAAGTGGGACCAGGTTTAGTCTCCCAACAATACATGTTAGAGGACATCTCCAAGGATGAGTGGTACGGAGACGTCATATTTTATCTTCTTAATCAGTGCTTCTCACCTTAGTTGAATTCGGTTCACAGAAGAGCACTTAGGCTAAAGAGCAATAGCTATATGATAAAAGGGTCAGTATTATACAAGAAGAATCATGAAGGGATCTATCTGAGATGCTTGGACAAGATAGAGGTAACCTAGGTGCTGACCACTTTTCATGAGAAGTTTGGGATAGGTCACGGATCAGCTCATTCAACTATCAATCAAATTCTCTGAGCGGGGTATTACTGGCCTACGTTATTCAAAGATGCTTATTCGCATGTAAGACCCTGTCATACATGTCAAACCGCTGCAACAAGAGAATGAAATGTTGTCATGCCGCTGTAACCAGTTGTGGAGGTACAACCATTTGTGTAGTGGGGACTCAACTTTATCGGTATGATCAATCTGCCCTCCTTTGCAGGCCACATGTATATTCTGACCGCTTCAGACTACTGCACTCGTTGGTCTGAGGCCATAGCTTGTAAACAATGTACCACAGAGGTAGTCATTGAGTTTGTTGAGAAGCATATTATTACCAGGTTTGGATGTCTATTTTCTTTAGTGTGTGACAATGGTCCTGCCTATTCATCATTACATTTTTCTAACTGGGCATTTGATTATGGGATCATTCTAAAATTCTCATCTAATTACTATCCACAAGGGAATGGGGTAGCCGAATCCACAAACAAAAACTTGTTTGAGGTAATCAAGAAGCTGATAGACAAAAACCTGAGGGATTAGCATACTCAACTCAAATTTACTTCATGGGCTGATAGAATTAGACACAATGTTTCCTTGGGAACATTGCCTTATCATTTAGTCTATGGTACTGAGACTATCTTCCCCATTCATTTTAGGATCCCTACCCTACAATTCATGCAAGATTGTCTTGAAATTAATGACCATCTATTCTCCTGATTGACCCAATTACTGCACCTTGAAGAGAAACGTGATGCTGCCATAGAAAACATTGCTAAGCACCAAGGTGTAGTGAAACGATAGTTTGACAAGAGAGCCAAGGTAAAGGCTTTAAGCATTTCAGATTTAGTGTTGTATAGGGATAAAGCCCATGAGAAGAAAGGTGAACACGGTAAGTTTGATAAACTTTGGTTGGGCCCGTATTAGATCTATGAGATCCTTGGTGATAACATGTATCGACTCAAGAGCCTTACTGGTGAGGATCTTCCATTGCCCGTCAATGGACAGTTATTGAAGCACTACTTTTAGGATTGAGAGGCAGTCTTGCCTCCTGTTAGTGTACATAGTTAGGTTGCTTGTCTGCTTTGGTTAGGTTAGGTTGTTGTTAGATTAGTTTTCTTTCCTAATTTCACTTGTTGTGGTTGTTAGATGTTTTTCTTTCACTTAGTTTAGTTGTCTTTTCTCTCTTTTCTCTTGTTCATTGTGCTTTCTTTGTGCGGGGTCTTTGTTTCTAGAATGTGGTGGCAATTATGCAAACCTGCAAGTGCCTCTTTATTGGGCAAATAATTTGTAGTCTTTCTTTGAGAAGCCAAAGTTTTTCTTAGGGTTCCCCATTTCATAAAATAGGGACCCCCTCTTGCAAACTTTGGTTTAGAGTATCAGTTAGGTTTTCATCTCCTAAGTTGTCAAAAATGATCAAAATGCATTTCTTGCCACATTAGAAAATTGGTGTCAGTAGGTCACTCAAAACTCTACTAAGTCCAAGTAGTTGCATTCAATAAAACTAGGTCTGAATGTCTTTTGCACTAAAAATCCCTCCATCTAACTTTTGCGCTAAAATCTACTACCTCCGACTTAGCGTTGTTTCACTGCCTAACCAACATTTGCGTTGCTTTCATCATCCGTTGACCAAGCGCCAAAATATTCTACATTCGACCTCGTGCTGCAAAGCCCATCTGTCAACTAAGTCAAAGACCAATAAAATCTTTGCAAGTTTGAGGATCCCGAAACTGCAGCAAAGCACTTAAAATGCATCTGGCTGACCATGCATTAAAAGTCTTGACCACTGACTAAGTCGGTAACATGCCAAAGTCCCACCGAGTCAGTAGCGTCAAATTTCTGCACAAACCTTAAAACTTTCTGTCAAATGCCATGACTAACAATCTATACCCTCCACATTTATGACCATCAGTAGGGGAATAAAATATGTTTTGGCCTGTTTTCAAGCTCATTTCATATCTCAACAGTTGACCAAAAGAGCTCTGAAAGATGGATTTTGACCCGGCTTGCTGTGAATCGCCCTCGAATTCAAACAAAAGACACCACCTAAACATTTCATCATAGTTCATCTCTGCGAACCAGGTAGGAGTCCCTTTCATCTGCTTAGGGTTTGTGTTTGCTAGTTAGGGTTTCGATTAAACATAAGTTCTGTAAAATCAATTTCTTCAAATCACCTTGCAAGTACATTTTATCATGAGTGATTAAGTATAAGGGATGGAAATTAGGGTTTCTTCTTGAATTATCTGGTTATCGTAAAACCCTAGTTTTAAACCGAGTGGAAGGACAATTGTTGAGCATATTTTCAAAACACCGTGTGTAAAGCCCTAAACAAAATTCATCAAGTCACAACTAAAAATTTTACTTTGCCACAAAACTGATGAACAAAACAAGTAATTTATTTGCTAAGTTCAGAATCAACCTTTTGAAGTGCTGAAATCCATCCAACTAACTCCTAAACTTTGCGATCTATCTAAGTTAGTCGGTCACCTTGAAAACCTCCGCCAAGATCCCAATTACACTTTGTGCTGAAAACCTTGTCCTCTAACCTAGCACTATTTATTGCTGCAACCGACTTGGTCGGAGGACCCCTAAAATCCTGCTAGACTTCAATACTTATTTTGCACCAGAAACTAAGTATTCTGACTTAGCGCTGAAAGGTGACTTCTTCGACTTAGGTCGGACGCATCCAATTTTCTCGCAAATCTGTGAGACTCGAAACTTCCACAAAATATAACAAAGAAGATAAGCCATGAAATTAACTCCCTTCGACCTCGCGCTGAAATGTCTCTTCACTGACTTAGTCGGTCACTTTCGAAACACCCTCTACATCAGATGACATCAAAACCCGCACAAACAGTATAAGGAAACTATTCAGCACTGAATCTTACTCACACCAACTTGCGCTAAAAACTCGACCAACCGACCTTCTTGACTTATCCTAGTTGGTTCGATCTGAAACCCCCGCAAGTTGGATGACTAAGGAATCCCTGCAAATGTCACAATGACCAAATGACCCAAATGCCAATAAACCAATGGGTCAGACGACCCCAATTTCCCCGCCAGGTCAGTTGACCTCCAAATCCTCGCTTTGCCTTCTGCAGGTCAGTTGACCCTCAAATCAATGCAAAATTGGTAAAATGATTGTTCTAAGAGAAATTTCAAAAGGTGAAAGGTTTGTTAAGATGAAATAATAGCTGCATTTATGAAATCATGATGTTTCACATGTATAAATTAGGATTTTGTAGCATTAGAAGTATTTATTACATGTATAGAAGGCAATATTGTCTCATCATTTGATCATGTAACAAATGTAGTAACTGGTAAATTTTAGACTTATGCATTTTCATAGGCATGCATTGGTAACTTAGATGGATGTCTACTAATTTTACTTGGCATGACATGGCTTAGTAATGTAATAGTTAACTTGATAGTCATAGATTTTAAACTTAGGAGTCAGGAAAACCATTTCAAAGACCATGAGGTATGAGTTCAAAGGCATCCCTCCTGAGACAAAGATCTCTATTAGATGGAAGGATATAGGAGATACAAAGCTAGGCCATATTGACTTAGAGGATTTAGACTTAGAGTGTTTGGACCAAATCCGACCCCAAGAGCCAGAGAAAGATATATCTGATGAGCCTCTTGTTGAAATAGTAAGCACCAAAGTAATTGAAATTCCTGACAGTCCTCTAGAGAAGAACCCAATAGAAGTAATCTTGGGGGCAGCTTAGAAAGATGTATTGATAAACTAGAGAAGTTTCACAAATGAGGAAGAGGATATGGATAAGGAACCAGAACAAGAACATAGATTAATTGAAGGGCCACCTAGTGCAGACAATGAGAATCCTGATGGGCCTAAAGAGCTTTCCTCCTCAGCACCTGATTGGCTGCAAAGCAGAATTGCATATCTAGATCCTCAAGTTGAAATTATGAAGTTAGATCTAAGTGCTATCTTGTCACAAGCTCAGAACCCAGAGAAACAAAAGAAAGCTAAGGCGCAGTCCAAAATTTATAAGGATGCAACTAGATCTAGAATAGCATAAGTAGTTGTCCCACCAGCTGATACAAACTGAGAACAAGTTAGAGCTGAGGATTATACTGTAACAATAGTAAACTTGGGACCAACCAAAGGACTTAAAGGGTTGATGAGTTTAAGGGTTTTGTCTCTTCAATCCTGAAACAATTAGACAAAGATGAACTCACAAAGAAGGAGCCAAAACAACAGAATGAAGAATTCAGAGCTTGTTTACATTTTTTGGTAAAACCTGTGGACTCTGAAGGTGAGCTTAGGATAGTGCCCACTTTGCTATTAAGAGATGAAGTATCCAAGCTTGATGAAGTCCAGACTCTAGCCACGGGAAGTCAGAAGTGGATGATCAAAGTGTGTGAAAAGGGATGTGAGGCCATCTATTTCGTAGTAGAGATTCATAAGAATTTGTGCCAACTTTGGAAGCATTGGAAAGACTTGTACGAGGAATGTGATCCTTTCAATGATTATTATTTCTAGGTGTTCCCTCAAGTACAAGTAATTAGAGATTTTCCTGCTCAAACGTTGTTGTTTGAAAATATTTTGACAGGAGATAGACTGCACAAAGCCATAACATGGTATTAACAAATAAAATTAAGAAAGGAAGTGTTTGATAGCATTAGAGAAGCCTACAAAGTGGAAGATGAAAATATATTGTCTCTCATTTACGAAACAAATGATACCCTGAAGGACTACCTTGTAATGGCTTGTGATCATCTAGCACCTTACGATGTGAAGGGATGCAAAGATAAGTTGCATAAGATAGTTTTTGAGGATACTGAGTTGGATGTTGAAGGCAGACTGGATAGAGTCAGTGACCTCCAAACTGACTTTATTGCATTTCTTAAAGGGCAGAAGGACGTGGAAACGATGTATATTTAATACAGTCAAGAGCTGGAGATGTTCAGATATCGATTCAGCCACATCAAGAACCCAGACCCCGCAGATATCAATCCATCATTGTTAGCCTGGGTCAGGTACTGTAACAAAATGGTAGAAGAAGACAAAGTGGATTTGAATGAAGAACATTAGCATATTTTTGAATATTTTGAAATATAATCCCATTACTTATGTATATTGCTATATTTGGAAGGTCATGTGACATTACTTTATCCGTATTATGCCTTGGAAATAGTCTTTTCTATATATATATATATATTTAAATGAGTAGTCAAATTGTCCAGGTTCAATGTATTTGGGGGTCATTTTTCATCCTTTTTCATAAGAGACAAAATGTAATCCAGGATTGCAATGAGCTGTTGTAAATGCATTAAATGGTGTTAAATTTGGACTGTTAGTGTTGAGCTAATCTCCACCATCCATTCAAAAACTCAGTATGGCACCTCTCCTATATAAAGGGATGCTCTCTCTCTTATTTGTAAGACTCTTGATGCTGAATTGTTGATGCTCTGCCATTTGAAGTTAGTACAAAGCAAGTTTCTACAGTTTTTCTGAGAATTTGTGTATTGTATTGCTTATTTGGTTTCATGGTTTGCTTCTTGATCTCCATTAGTTAGTTAGTTGTGCTTTTACAATGTTCATGATTTGTTAAAGGTATCTGATGAATGTTCATAGTTCATACTTTTAGTTGCTTTCTGATTGTAAGTAGTTGTGCAAAGTTAGCCTGGGCTACTCATTTCATGCTAAGTTCAATTCAATTTCATTAATTAAATTACATCATCATTTGGGTATTTGATGAATGAATGTAATCTAAAAATCTTTAAGTCTCCATTGAAGATAGCATCATTTTTTGCAGTTCTGTAACATTCATTTAGTTTGGTAACTCAGAAAATTGGTTAAATTTAGAACATTTGTCTACCTACAGCAGTCTCTTCATTGTGAATTTCACTTAGGATTTCTCTAAAACCCTATCTCCTTTTGCACTTTCTTTGAAAACAACTGTTAGTTTAGGTATTTTAGCAGCATTTTACATTGTTTATGAGCTGAAATCATTAAGGGTTTGCATGAACTGTTGTTTAAACTATTTAAATCCATCAATTGCATGTAAGACCCCTTGTTGGCACAACTAGTACATTCCAACTGAGAGATTACAATTAGGCTAAGACCTAGTTGTAGAAACCTTGGAGTAGTCTTACCTAGGGTAGAATACTTTTCAAGAGAGGTGTGATACCAGCAATCATACTTGCGTTGTTGTGTGCTAAAACACCCATCAACACATAGTTTTTCCCCACATTGGAGTTTTCCATGTAAAGATCTGGTGTCTCATATGTTTATGTTGCGAATGTGTTTGAGTTTCTAATTTATGCTTTCATGATTTGATCATAATAATGATTGGTAAATAATTGAATGTTTTAAGTGCAAAAATTGGTAAAGTTTGAGACAACTGATTCACCCCCACCCCTCTCAGTTATTTGGAATATTTCAACAATTGTTATCAGTCGAGCCAAGTTCCTCAGAAGAAAGCATAACTACTTGAGGCCGATCCAAGATGTCACACAAAAAGGAAAGTCTACGGTTCGATGGGATAAACTACTCCATCTGGAAGATTCACATGAAAACCCATCTCCTCTACTTGGGTTACAGTGTTTGGAAAATAACTGAAGACAAGTATGAAATTCTGAAGAATGGTCCACAAACTGAAGATGAGATCAAGCAATTTGAGTTGAACATAAAAGCCAAAGATACCTTGGTAAGCGCCCTATACAATATCGAAGAAACAAGGGTTATGGAGTTGAAAACTGCTCATGAAATCTGGGACAAGCTGAAGAACCTATATGAAGGAAATGATTCTGTGAAGTACACCAAATTATAGAGTCTGAAGGCAAAATATGAATGTTTGAAGATGAGTGAAGATGACAACATAACATCCTTCATGTAAAAGATCGACAAACTTGTGAGCAGCATTAAAAGTGTGGAAGGAAAATTTGAGGACATTGAAATTATAAAAAAAATCTCAGATCACTGCCTAAAGCTTATAGTCATAAAGTGGCCACAATTAAGGAAATAATGATAGTAACAATGATTATAAAAGATCAACTACTTGGGAAGTTGCCAGCCTTTGAAATGAGAGAACTTGGTGATTCCCTTCCAAAGATAGAGATTGCTTTCAAGGCCAACACTTTAGAAAGAACCCCCAGATCTGACAAGTATAAGGTGGAACCAGATTATGAGCTTGAATAACTTCAAGCTATCTTTGTTAACAGTCTTCCCAGAGGTACTAGTAAGTATAAAGGCAAATTACCTTTTAAATGTTTCAGTTGTGGTGAAGTTGGTCATTATGCTTCTAGATGTCCCAGGAACCTTGCCTAAAAAAACCTTACCTTTGGAAAGACCTTGAAAAAATAGGTAGGTTTGCTTTTTACACCACCCTGGAATTCAGCCAAATAAAGAAGTTATTCATGGTCAAAGTTTTGGTCAACATACAGTTCAAATGTACATTTGGCGGGCTTCCAATCTCTATCGGCCTTAGAAAATGATGAAAAAAGGTAAGTTGTATGCATTTTGGAATGCATATTAGGCCAAGGAAATGCATATACAAAGGGGGAATCTTTTGCAAATTCCTGAGATTATTCTGCAGTTGTATACATTTATGAATGCATATCAGCTCAAAAGATGCATGTACATTTAGGGAATCTATTGCAGATTTTGAGAATATTCCCAGTTTGTATATCAGGTTGCATGAAGGATGCAAAGAAGTATACAAGGCGAATATACATTGAAGATTCCCCAAAATATTCTGCGCTTGCATATCAAAAGGCTTGTATATTGCTTTGTATGTTCGCACATACTGTAACGCCCGCCTTGAACGCCTTAAAGAATACACACTTATGCTATATGAAACAAGAAATATATTTTTTTTTAAATGATTAAGTAATGTTAACACAACTAATTACGACATATTCTCTAAGGGTCCAAGGCTGCATCACTTAACAAATCAACTAACATAATTTAATATTCATCAGTAACGGATCCAAAACCATGCTCAAATAAATAACTTATTCACATTCATTGCAAATCATCAAATAACGGAATCTGCATGATTAAATACATAACTGAAATGCTTTCATATAAGTACATCATGACATCATTACATTACCATTTTAGTCTACATCAAAAGTTACATACATAAAGAATGTTCTGTTACACAAATCTGGTACAAGGTTATACACTTACATCATCATCATTGTAACAAGTACAACTGGAACAAATCCTGTTCTACATATGATCTTGACAAGAATAACCAATGGATAAAATAGCTCTTCCACCCGACCATGTGGAACCCTAAGGTCCACCCCCCGAGCTAGGAGTTAACATGAGGTCCCAAACACTGACAGTCAGGTAGACGAAAGACAATCAAGCAAAAAGGATGACCAAACGCCAATACAACACATGGCAATAACAATACAACACAACATAACTTCCAGAAGCAACACAAAACAAATGAGGAGAGACCGAACAAGGGATGCTAGGTTGTAGTAGGGAGAGTGTCATCGCACGGTCCTAACATGGGTTATCCTGACAGCCTCTCACTAGGCGCTGGCCCCCATCTATGGTTATCCTGACAGCCTCTCACTAGGCGCCGGCCCCATAGGGTGACACATGCGGAATCGACCTTCCTTTCATGAGGACAAGGAAGTAAATCATGCCGACCAGGCCTTCTCTACCCATCCTTAGTCTAAACAAGCACTACAGGTCATGGGAGAGGAATCCAATAATCTTATTAATGCGAAGACTACCCTTAACCCCCTAGTTAATTTTTAGGTTATCACTTGATTAATCTACTTCCAACGGGTTATCCTGACTGCCACTTTGGGCGTTGGCCCCACGTTGAAAGCCACTCTCCTTCCTAACACCTAGTAACCTTAACATCATACAAGGCTTATAACAATACACGTAAATGAACACTGCAAGGCATAAACCCTCTTGCATCAAAATAGAATCATAACATCAATTGTTATCCAACACTTTTAACATTACGATACTTTATTCTTTACAGATTTCGGGTCTCTCCATACGAAAAAATGGTACAACAAGATCACAAGAGGTTTGATATCTCATCCTGAGATTATTACTTTACAAGACACAACATTCAACCTTGACAGTACCTCATTATACTTCATACTATGTTTGATACACATAAACGCTATTACATCGTAGTTACAAAAAACAACAATACACAAGTTGCAAATACTTAACAACGACAACTTAGCCTCTGGAATTCGAGTTTGAACAACCTCAATCTGACTCATTACAACACCCAATCATTCCAATTCAGATTCCAGAGATGAAATACTACAATTCATTCTCAGCTTAATGTAAACAACTTCTGAAATAACATCAACATTAAATTACAACAATTAAATTAATATCTTGCAACTATATCTCTAACTAATCTTTCTTTCAAACTTGTCTAATTAACTTTATTCTATCAAGGATGAAATGAATAATAACGCTAGGAGAGATGTCTTATGACTGAACGGCAATTACACGGGGCGAATTCAATCACGAAATGTTTGTTATCCTTCATACGGTCTTTCAGACATTCTAGCGAGCTCAACCAAATGAATTCTTTTATGATGATTTGAAGATGTCTCTGAAACTGATCTTATCCATGGTGATTTAATTCCTCAAGGAGAACGATCGTAAATGCGCCCTATGCGAACAGCTTGGGATATTTTACTACTGAGATGTAAAATTGCTATTGACTGTTTTACCACTGACGTGAATAATATTTGATTTTAACACCAACTTTTGGCAGCGTCTGACAACTTGGAATTTTAATAATTTGATGGCACAACTTAAGGGTTTTCTCTCTCTAACAAAAAGGCAAAGACTGCAGGAAAACAATGACACACAGAAATGACAAACTGGAGTTGTCGAAAAGATTACTTACGGCCTCTAACAGCGTTCTTCATATACTCAACGCCATACGCCTTCTTATCATTATGCAGATTTCCAATTACAAAAAGGTGTGGATACAGAGTTACATACTGAAGGAAGTTTATCTCTGACGGAAGGTCGCAGATTACAAATCCTCTGTAGATTTCGACTGCTGTTATTGTGTGAAGGCAGAACCATCTTCCTTGGCAGCGCATGCCTTTCTATGTGCTAACTCAGCTATTGATATATCTGTTAACTCTGCACTGATTGTACGAATCGTTTTCAAGAAAATAGTTGAATAAAGGTAAAGGTGAAACTTGAGCGCTCAGCTGAGTACAACTCTCCAAATAAATGGAATGATTGCAGGACAAACAATACTGGATTTGTTGCCTAAACTCTACAAACTCGTCATAGGGCGATCTGTGGTTATAAAACTCGATTCTAAAGAAATACTTTTTGGGATGCAATCAAATGGTAATCCTACTATTGTGCAAGATCGCTGGTATACACAGAATGGTTTTGCTGACAAGGTATTAGATTCTTTTTTTTGACAAGGTGGGCTTTTAGTTTCCGATTCGCAACCCTACAACCGCTAGGAAATAGTGATTACTGAGTTCGGAGGTAATAGTAACCATTGACCCGCGCCATGCAATTATCACTTCCCACAGGTATAAGTGCCAAATCAGACCAAACAATGAACACATTAGACTCTTCCAGCAGACAAAACACCAGTTGTCTAGGGCACAAGACTCCACATGGGAGATGTTGATCAATCCCTCGTGAGTTTTGCTCACACTACATACCTCCTATCCCACGTCTTACATATATAGCATGCATCTATATCATCAGTTTTCGAAACCTTAAATCTTTTTCTGTTTTCTTTCAAGAACAAACCGTTGAACTAGCCATACCAGGTGCAATTTGCAAAAAACCACACTTTCCAGACATGCGCCTAGCCCAAAACGGCTTAGGGAGACAATGGAACAAGGCAGAGCCAATACCCAACAAGAAGAACTTCATAATCGATAATGAAAGGGTTCGATAGCTCCAGCTATGGAGTAAGCTTAGACAACGGATCATAGCATAATACTCAGAAAATGGCAGATAACAGGGATTCGGGACTTTCATTCAAACGAATGAAAGCAAGGCAGAAACGAAAGAAAGTAAGGCAGCGGCTACCTAATACCATCGGTCCACAAAAGAATAATACCAAACACACAAAAATAGTATACCAACCATCTGCAGGCCATCCTCCCTCTGGCAGGTATGCAACAACCCATTCGGCTAGGAAACAAGGGACGAGTGCAGAGTTGGTATCCAACAGACGAACCTTCAATAACCGAAAATGAATGGGTTTCAACGACTCTAGCTAAGGCATAGGTTAGTCAACGGTACATAGCATAATACCTAGTAAATGGCGAAAGAAGAGGCTTCGGACTTTCATTCCAAAACGAGTGGTAACAAGGCAGCGAATTACCTATTATTATCTGTCCACAACAGAAAATAAAACTAACCACAACAAAATGCAATATATACACAGAGCTTTCAAATATAACGGATGAATATGTTCGCTGACCTGATAAAAGTGCGACTAGCTATTGCCAAGGCGATCCATGATTAGTTCGCTATATCAGAGGCACTGATCAATGATCAGTGGACGCACGGAAAGGATCTCAGGGAAAGGGGCCGCATTTATTAGAATGGTCGACTCACTGCTATTATCTTTTTTTTTTTAAACTATGATGGAAACAATGCAATCTGTATGTGCCCGACTACTGCCTGCTAATGCTCCCTCTCTAAACTAGGGTTCAAAGACTGTAAGGGAGAAAAGAACATAATTGTTTTCACACAATCAAATCGCTTGCCCCGAGGTGTTAGGGGATTTCAGTGTGGAGAAGAAACCGTGGTCGACTAATGACTGAGAGAGAAGGTGAGCTACAGCAAACACATCATGGCATCTACGAATTGGAACCCTCCTAAGGACGATCTCCCTTAAATGTAACCTGGAAAAATAGTTTCTAATCTGTTGGAGGACGGTGGGAGGATGGTAAGGCAATTCCGTTTATTACAGACCCAAGGTTTTCATCTAAAACTGTCTACAGAGAATACACATTTGCAGAAATGACAGAAAGTCCCGGCAGAAACCATTGAACCAAAACCATTTCATAAATCAGACAAAGACGCAAACAATCAACATGCTCAGATTCAGAGAAAAGAAACAGCGAAAGAAGGCAAGTATTCCAAGGAACCTGGCTACGATGTCGGTTCAACGAGTCTGCTTCAATTGTTGCAGATCCAAGCTACCTATTCTAGCCTTCTTCTCCCTTCGTGTACCTATAATGCCATCCTTAATGCCTCTGCCGCTCTTTTATAACACAGCCTCTCTCCTCTACCAAGGGCTTGGCACGCGATCCCGTGCATAACTCCTTTAAAAAATATATATTTTATTTAATTTAATGATCCCCAAATATTATTTATTTTATTTTATTATTATATCTCTTTATAGCCGACCCAATATATTGTTATTAATAGAGTAGTACTATTTCGACAATCTATAATTTTGTACTATACTTTAATTTATTTTATTAATCAAGTTGTGAATCACAATTTACAACATGATTACCACTATTTATTTATTTAAATATTTATTATAAATAATATTATATTGAACAATACAAATTTCTTAGAACTTTATTTAACAACAACACTCCTCATAAAATAATAATTTATTTATAATGATAATCGACAACTAACGACTTTATGCCCATTTAACAACATTTATACTCTTTCGTAGAATAATTCTAATTAAAGCACAACATTACCACACATACTTAGACACCTACAGAACTCATTAGACTCCAAGATACAGTATTACCTGACAGCAAGACATGAGCGAACGACAACCAATAACCACAAGGGTAAACTGACGATGAAGGAACACTGACTAGGGACCTCACGTTAACTCCAACCAACTAATCCATTGGCGAAGGCACACTCAGACCTGTAATCAGGTGGAGTCGATGCCTAGTACTTGCATCCTGCAGCAACGCACAGTTAACCATAACAAGATATACATATACATCACATGCAGTCCTATCGTGAATGGAAATCGCAGTGGGGTAGGGTACTCGAGAACGAGTAATACAACACTGTTCCATTCACGTTTATAAATAACAATCAACTATATTGAACAAGGTATCAGATTACTAATCTACGACATAAAATGATCAACTAACTTCCAATCCCATATAATGAATAACATCAAAGCATCTAAAACATCAGTTCATTTGTCAAATTGTAAAGCATAAAGTGACATAATCCAACATCAACATCTGTTATCATAATAATTAGGTTCATACTGAAATAGCAAAATAACTAGAAATCCATCATCAAACGATCTAAAATACTGTCATAATGTCCAGTACTATTAAGCAAATAGCAATCCAAAAGATGACAAGTTGAGGGGCACTACACATACAAGCAACTATATATGTAGACACCCTAAAATGACCAAGTCGCCACACCACTTGTTTTTCGTAATCTGTCAAATCACCTGCATTTCACACATTAATTAAATAATCTAATTATTTAATTAATTTCACCAAATTCTTCTAAATCACAAAATTGTGACATTAATTAAATAAATCCTCGTTATTTAATTAATTAAATCAAATTCCTCTATTATTCTTCCACAATTAAATAAATTATTATTTAATTAAATCATTATCTTCTTTCCAAATCTCAAGTCTCCATTAATTAAATAAATTAATTATTTAATTAATTCATCACAAATTCAATTCTTCCCAAAACAATTAAATAATTCTTAAATTATTTAATTAAATCAAAATCATTCTTTCAAAATCATGCACAACAATTAAATAAATTTATTTATTTAATTTGCTTTCAAATCTTCTAAATTAAATAATTCTAATTATTTAATTATTTCTTCTAAAATATCTTCTCTAAATTTAAATAAATCAATTATTTATTTAAATTGCTTTTTCTTCTAAATTTGAGTTATCTCTAAAATAACTCAAGTTTTCTTGCTCATGCAATTAAATATTTCTAATATTTAATAAAGCAAAATATCTTCTTATTCTCATGCAAATCTCTTCTTGTTGTAAATCACTTAACTGATCATTACATTCTGTTAATTGCTTTAACTCATTCTTCTATTCTTGATAACTCCTCTCATAGAAAAGAAAGCAAGGCACTTGTCTTCTTTTTATTCGTTGCACATTCCTCAACTGTTCTCCTCCATTGATTCTTTTGAATTATCTGGACCATTGATCGATCTCTGTTGAAACCTATAAAACTCCCCTCATCTCCTTCATACTCTCTCTCTTCGATCACTTATTCTTAGGCATACTTAACAGTGCTTTGACCATACATCGCATCGATTGAGCAACTTCACAATCTCTTAACATTGATCTCTTGAGCACACTACTTGCTTGTTGCAACTATGGTTTCGCAACTTCATTGAGCAATCTACACTTCTCCAAAAGGGAACAATACAGATTTTGGTAAGAGTTTTCATTTTTCTTTGATTTGATGATAATGGCTCTTAGATTGGTTCACTTTATGTGATTGGTTTTGGTTTTATTAGTTTTGATTTGGTCAATTTTCCTCATACACATTCTGGCACGCCCGGTAGGACTCATTGGTCCTGATTTAATATCAAATTTGTGGAATTTTTAGTTTGATTTCACAGGTTTTTTAATTCTTTTTTTTGAGAGATCCGAAGATAATTTTTTAAAGGAAGCTTGTTGGGCAAAAATAGAGGTCACGGTTGCGTTTGGAAGGGTCGAGAAGCGAAGAAAAATATATAATTTAGCCTATTTTGGTGAAGGTAATTTTTTTACCTCGGGCACGCAACCCGAGGCCGTATAATCACTACACAGGTACAGTATATATATATATATATATATATATATATATATATATATATATATATATATATATATATATATATATATATATATATATATATATATTTTAATTTTTAGCTTTTTGTTTTCAAAAAAAAAAAAGCCAAAAAAAAATAACAATAGAAAATAAAAAGCAAATCCAAAACCCAAAAATAAAAAAACAAATCCAAAAACAAAAAAGCTAAAAAAACAAAAAACCAAAAGACAAATTCCTTTGCAGGCGTGTCAGCAGGTACAAGGTACCTTATTTTGCAGCAGGTACAGCGTACCATTTTTTCCAACCAGCTTTTTCTTTTGTTCTTATGAAAAGGTTTGTTTTAATAAAAAATGAAATGTTTTTTTTTAGTTTTTATTTCTTTTAAAAAATAAAATAAAATAAAGAGAATCTTTTTTCTTTTTTATTTTTATTTTTTGAAAAAAAAAGAGATCCTCCAGCCTAGCAGCAGGTCACATCAGTGACTAGGAGCCAGTCACAGGGGGCTAAGACAGACCCCTCTTCAATGAGTTTTTTAAACTAATAGGCGATTTTCAAACCTCATTATCTTGGTCATATGGACACGTATTTCAGTGCTTTTTTTTTAAATAGGCTAAATTTTCGTGATCTACATCGTGGTGAAATTGGTTTTTTCTTAAAATACTCTGTTTTTTCAGAAAATTAATTTTCTCACTGATGTCTTTGTCTCGTCACACTTTTTTGACTTTTCAAGCTTCATAACTTTCACAAACGGACTCGGATTCAGGTGATTTTTTTTTGAAAGTTGATATTTTTCTATCCTCTACACAGTGGTAATATTTTTTAAAGATTTTCTAAGATTTATTTTTTAAGACCACTCATTGGCCTATTCTCAATCTATGACTTCAAACACTTGCTAACTTTTGAGTTTGTGTGGACCTAATATCACTTGTTGCAGCTTCTTATCACTCACACAGAGCAAATAAGTTTTCTAACATGTTCATGCAGGATGAGCATTGAAGAAATTTTGATTTATCTCACTAAGTCTTAGAAACACATTGCCTTCTTAAGGGTTAATTGAACAAATCATTTTTGGCAATCTAAGTCTTAGGAACATACTGCTTTTCTTAAGGGACAATGGACATGTATGCGAAAACACTTCAATTTTCTAAGGGACAATGGACATGAATGCCAAAACACTTCAATTTCATAAGGGACAATTGACAACTACAAACGTGTGTGTGCCTAATTTAGTTGCACCTTATTTTTCTTATAATGGGACAATTGAAACTTTGTTTGACGTGCTTGCTCTTACATTTCTGTACTTCCTTTAGAAGGGCCTACTTTTGGATTGCGCTTCATCCAAAAGGGACGACCCTAAGCAGAGTTTTCCTTTGAATCACTATATAAGAGGGATAAGGCGAAAGCCAAGTCCTTACCGACGTTAGCCTTACCTTGTGGTGCCAAACTGAAAAGAGGTGTACTAGCTCTTTGTGGAAACGATTTTCACATTGAGCAAAGTGTTTGATACTCTTAGTAGGATTGGTTAAAGCTTTTAGTAGCTTGTCGCATTGCTCGTAAGGCGTTGGTCCCTCAAACTTACTAAGAACTATTTTAGATAGTGATTACTCGACCTACCTCCGAACATTGCAGTAATCATCAGTGCAAGGGGAATCGATTTAAGCCCTTAAGATACTCACCATTGGCTCCCTTGAGAAGAGATAGTATTCCCTTGGCCATAAAGCTCTTGTGACCTACTTGAGCTTTCCAAGGGGAGGGTGAGATATCCCTACCTATCGTCTCTCGCAAAGATACAAAATATCCGACACCTTTATGGAATGATATTTTTATCGATGGAGTATTAAAGCTGTGAGCTGATCTACTGCAATGAAACCTTATCTCTAGGGATAAAAAGTGCTTGTTATTGATTGCAATTGTCTTATACCTGTGGAAACATTAGGCTTTTTTGTGAGCCTCGAACATACACTATCTGTTGTGTCAGTCCATTGTTTTTACCAACATTGTTTGTTGTGTTTTCTCTTGCCAAACAAATCCAATAAAAAACAGAACCAATCTATCAAAATTTTGCCTTTTAGAAGCATCAGACACTACTTCAGCACCTTTGGTATTATAGCAGCTCGCCCTTGGTGGTACAGTAGCTGGCTTTTGGTAACCTTATCTCACCTTTGGCATAGCAGTAACTCACCTCTGGTAGCTCAGTCCATCGCCTTTGGTATCACAGTAGCACGCTTTTGGTTACACAGTCCTACACCTCTGGTCAAATAGTATAGCGCCTTTGGTCTAGTACATTGTGCATCAAGAGTTTGTCTTTTTCTCAAAAGCACAAAGCAGAATCCCAGCATTACCATTTGTCCTAGTGTATTCCATGGTAACCACTAGGCTCCAGCAAACTATGAAGTCCAAGCAAGTTGTCCCTAGGAAGCGCAAATCGCCTCCTCACACACCGCAATCCGGTCGTCTCAACATTACTCCCAAGGTTTCTCCTAGAACACCCACAGAAAAACCAATCAGCTCTCCGAACATGCCGCACATCGACCAACCAAGCAATTCCCAAGAAGGTAGGGTCCCTTTGGTAAGTACACCCCAATACACCACCGGTATGCCTCAGGATTTTGTCCCACAAGGTTATACTACAGATCTAGCCCCATCTCAAGAAGAGTGACACTTTGAAATAGGTCAATCCTCTCAAGAAGATGAGCAAGATCTTGATGAATTCATGCAAGATCCTTGGGCCATAGCCACAATTGACAAAATCCTTAGCAAGAACCAAGATCATTTCTTTCACTTACTAGCAGAGCAAAGAGCTAAATTACCTAAAGATTTTGACCTATCCAATCTTAGCGAGCCTAGCAACACCCAAGACACCATACAAGCAGTGCAAACCATGTCAACTGTGACCATGCCCTTACCTGAACAGAGCTCGCAGTATAGGAACCCCCTTTATCAAAACCCAACAGGAGAGAGGGCAGTATCACCGCTTCTAACTCCTATGGAGATCTACAAAAACCAACAAGAAACTCTCCAACGTCAAGCAGAGTTAGCTAAGCAAGCCACCTTAGCTTGATCGAATATGCAACCACCTCCTAAAGTGTCCACACCAATCACAAGTGGAATCTTGGTTACCCCATCACGGATAGGTTTTCCACCAAATTACAATCCAAGGAACAATTATGTATCCATACAACAAGGGTCTCAACAAATACCACCTCCTATATCATCAAACCTTCATGTCTCTCATCCAATTAGATTCATGCAACCCCAACCACAACATTCTTCTACTCTCATCATCAATCAACCTCAACCATCGCAAATCACATCTACCTATGTCCCTCCTCCACAACATTCATTCGCACTAAATTTCTTCAACACCTTACCTAGCCACCCTCAACATTCCCAACATCAAGTTTCCCAAAGCTATGTGCCGCCATCGCAACCCAATCAAACGCACTTTAGCTTTCCTCCACCCAATTCTTTTCTTCAACCATCATAAAGCCAACATTCTTACCTAACTCCACCTCCACCTCTTCCAAATCAAAGCATCCAATTTCAACCCAATCTCAACCCAACGTATAACACATATGACCCCAACCAATCTTACGACCCTTATAATACCAACGCATATGGCTTACACTACAATCTTCTGTATGGGAAGCAACAACCACTTCTAGGACAACAGGAGATGTTTCCAACCCCTCCCACAACAATGGAGCTCAAGATTGCAGAAGTTCAACAACAGCTATCTGATCTTACATTTGGCCACACCAAGAAGACCTTCTCTTTAGAGGAAGTGTGTCCTTATCCTTTTGATCGGTCATTACCAATGATCCCTTTCCTCAAAATTTTACTATTCCTAAGTTTGATAAATACAAAGGAAAAGGTGACCCAAAAGACCATCTCAGGGAATTCTATCTTGCTTGCTTTGAGGTCTCACATAATGACACATATATTATGCGTCTCTTTCCTCGCAGTCTTGGAGGTCAAGCTATAGAATGGTTCTCACACTTACCCACGGGTATCAAGTCTTTCAATGAGATAGTAGAGAAGTTTGCCACCCACTTTTCTTACAACGCAGAGCATGAGATTTGCATGACTGATCTATGCAACAACAAATAGAAAAATGGGGAAACTTTCATTTCTTTCCTTCAACGGTGGAGACAAATGGCTAGCAAATTCCCTTTCATGATTCCTGAGAAACAGCTTGTTAGCATATTTGTGCAGAACCTCAACCAAGAGTTAGGTTTCCACTTGCAAATTCCCAGTGCTACAACCTTTGACGAAATCACATACAAAGGAATCAATATTGAGAAGGCCCTCATTGCTAAGGGTGTGGTCAAAATCTTCAAAGAAACAAAAGACAATGCTCCTCATCAAAAGACGAATGATAAACCCAAATATTGGAACAAAAACAAAAACGTGGTTAACGACGGTGTGGTCAATTCTAAACATGTCCAAACGTTGCAGACACCGCTGCAGCTCTCCAAACCAAGTCAAGCTCCACCTCAACAACAATAACAGTGGCAACCGTATCAAAATCAACAACAACGACAACAGGAGCGACCTCAACAAGATTACCCTCCACGACGTCAATTCACTCCCTTGGGAGTGCCTATAGAGTCAGTCCTACAACATAATTTACACAAAGGGCTCATCACCTTACCGGATGCTCCCCCATATGGCAAACCTATTTACAAAACTGCGTGTTACAGAGACAATGAATATTATGAATTCCATAGAAGCAAGGGGCACAGAACCACATCATGCATGAAACTCAAGCACCTAATCCAAAATCTCATCGATGGCAACCAAATCACTTTTGAAGATGAACCACCAGCTCAACATATGAACAAAGATCTCAACATGTACAAGGAACCATTCCTTCACCATGGTCCACCTCCTCCTCAAGATAAAGGTAAAGGGGTCAATCATGCTTCCACATCTTTCGACTCCATTGTGGGTCATTTTGAAGAGAGTCGAGTGTCTACCCTCACAATTAAAGGCAAATCTATAGATTGTGTTATTACTACTTGTCGTGGTCGTGTCACCATTCATGGTCCTACACCCAGTCTTCCAGCTCAATCTAATTATAATCTTGTTGAACATCTAGGGAAAACACCAGCACAGATCTCTATCTTGGACCTGCTACGTTCATCACTTGCACATAGAGTGGTGCTAGAAAAAGCCTTCCAAGAGTCTTCGGTTCCTAACAACATAGCGGTTGCAGATTTCTGAGCTATAGTAGGTAACATTGCTTCGCCCTACAATGTGGCCTTCTCTGAAAAGGACCTCCCATTCCATGATCCATGTCACAATGATGCCCTTCATATTGAGGTTCTCATCCATAAGCGCAAAATCAAACGCATCCTCATTGATGGTGGTGTTGGCCTCAACATCTACTCTTTAAAGTTACTAAAGCAATTGGGATACTCTGAGGATCATGTCAACACTGATCATAGTATTACAATCAAGGGGTATGATGATGTTAAACGCCGCTTAGAAGGTGTTATCCACTTGCCTATACAACTGGGCCATGTCATGCTTAAAACTCGGTGTCAAGTCCTTGATATTGAACTACCTTACAACATTATCCTAGGCCGCCCATGGATCCATGCAATGAAAGTTGTTCACTCCACATATCATCAATCTCTAAAGTTCCCATACAATGGTACAGAGATAACTATCCCAGGAGACCCCAATCCTTTTGAATTATGTCGTGTCTTGCAAGGCAGTTATAAGAACTGCAACTAGGTGCCTAATAATGAAAAAGCCCTTGAATCCCCACTATATGTTGACCCTACAACGTTGACTCCAGCCTCTACAAGTAACCCTAATCCTCTACCTGAAATCAAAGCTCACATTCGGGATATAGGCTTTGGCACTTATGATATCTCAAAATCTTGTTGTGTAGGGCGGATGCCTTTATCTCCAAAATCTTACGGCCAACCACCCATTGCCAAAGTAACTAAAAAAGCATCTATTCCTCCCCCAGTGTTTCTAACCCAATTCCAACAGGGACGCTTACTGGAAGAGGAAACTATTAAGGATATTTCTTCTTGGCTCTATAAGGAGAAAGAACCAGTCACAATACCAGTTAAGCAATATGGCAATGGCTTAAGGATAGTAAAAAACAAGGGCTATAAAGGCAAAGGTGGCCTTGGGAAACATAATCAAGGAACTATGGAACCCATTGTTGTGACAAAGAAGCTAGACAAGAAGGGATTAGGATTTGGTAAGAAGGTACCACACGCTTTGGACATCGAGTATATCCTCGACGAGGTAGCTGACACTTTTACCACCAGTTTGACGTCTACAGAGGATATCATCGATGACTCTTCCCTCCATATGACCAACCTATTCACAGAATCCTCCATTTTTACGCTATCCTCCATATCCTTAACTTCCACCACCAGCACCCAGAACGTAACACTTGTCTACCCTGAACTTATCGATTGGGACCAACAAGGGTCCCCCGTTATAGATGTATTTTAGAATGACGAAGCTTTAGCTGAGTTCATGAGACTCCGGGATGGTATCCCCCTAGGCGATCATAAAGCAGGTTTTGTAATGGAACTAGAGCCAACGGCTTATTTTGGTGAGAATGCCAAATCCTCCAGTCGCAAAAGTAAAAATAAAGAAAGATCTTTAGGTGAAAACCACACTGTGGCACCTCCTGATCACAAAATAGTAAAAACAAAGGATGTATCCAAAGGTGAAAACCCAACTGTGGCACCTGAGGATGGAGGATTTGACCTTCCCCTACCAGCTAAGTATCAAGAGAAGTCAGCTCTCCTAGTAGAAGATTCTATAGAGATAAATCTTGGCACCGAACAAAATCCAAAGACCACATTCCTAGCAGCATCATTATCAGAAATAGAGCACAGGAATCTTAACACATTCTTCTTACAGAGAACCATCAACTTTGCGTGGACCTATGTTGATATGCCAGGGTTAGACCCTAAGCTAGTTGGTCACTATCTCACTATTGATCCAAAAGTTAAACCAATCAAGCAAAAGCTGAGAAAGATGCACCCCCAGATAGCTCTCTTGGTAAAAGTGGAAATACAGAAGCTGTTAGATGCAAAGTTCATATGACCAATTGACTATTTAGACTGGGTATCAAATATTGTACTTGTGTCTAAACCCAATGGGCGCATCCGCATGTGTAATGATTTCAAAGATCTTAATAAAGCATGTCTCAAAGACAACTTTCCACTACCAAACATTGACATTGTAGTTGACTTGACAGTAGGTCACGAGATGTTTTCTCTCATGGACATATTCTTTGGCTACAATCAAATAAGGATAGCAGAGGAAGATTAGCATAAAACAACCTTTACTTGTTCATGGGGCAATTATTGTTGGTGTGTCATGCCATTTGGTCTAAAGAATGTAGGGGCAACCTATCAGAGAGCAATGACAGTGATATTCCATGACCTCTTTCATCACATCATGGAGGACTATGTGGATGACATACTAGCTAAATCTTCTAGGGTAGATCACATACAGGTTTTAGGACAGATCTTTGACAGGCTCGAGAAATATCAAGTAAGACTCAATCCAAAGAAGTGTGTCTTCGGTGTCACATCAGGGAAGCTATTGGGATACATTGTATCTCGTAGAGGCATCGAAGTAGATCCCACAAAAGTAAAATTTATAGTAGAGATGCCTCCACCAAAGAACCTCAAAGCATTAAGGAGCCTTCAGGGAAGGTTGCAATCCATCAGGCATTTCATCTCACAACTAGTAGATAAATGTCAACCATTTCAACACTTTCTCTGAAAGGATGTCTCATTCCGATGGGATTATAAGTGTCAGGCAGCATTTGATCAATTTAAAGAGTATCTAGCTACACCTCCTGTATTGGTTCCACCAGTTGCGGACAAACCTTTGATATTATACATCTCAACTACAACTTTGGCCCTAGGGGCCTTGCTAGCACAACATGATGAATCAGGAAAAGAGCATGCAATTTATTATATTAGTAGAACCTTGGTGGGATATGAGCTCAATTATTCACCGCTGGAAAGGGCTTGTTTAGCAGTAGTGTTTGCCTCCCAAAAGTTGTAGCATTACATGTTGAACCAACACATAAATCTGATAGCCAAAATTGATCCCTTGAAGTATCTACTAGCAAAAGCAGCTCTTACAGGTAGACTAGCTAAATGGGTCATGATCCTTAGTGAGTTTGACATTGAGTATACAAATCGCAAAGCAATCAAAGGACAAGCCCTAGCAGATCAACTAGCTGAAGCAACTATGATAGATACACACCCTATGGTAGCAGACTTTCTAGATGAGAATCTATTCACTCTTTCTAACTCAATAATGTGGAAGTTGTACTTTGATGGTTCCTACACACAGCATGGATCAGGGGCCGGCATCTTGTTTGTCACACCTCAAAATGACTATATTCCTAAGTCATATCAGCTTGCATTCCCTTGCACCAACAACATTGCCGAGTATGAAGCACTCCTTATAGGTCTCAATACAGCAGTTCAATGGGACATCACAGAATTACAAGTTTATGGAGACTCACAACTAGTCATTCGCCAAGTCACAGATGAGTACCAAAAAAAAGATGAAAAGTTGGTCCCCTACAAGCAACTAGTGGATGCCTACAAACCACATTTTTCTAGCATCACATTTGAGCAAATTCCAAGAGAACATAACAAAGCTGCGGATTCTATGGCTTCTGTAGGGTCACTAATCGACATGCCTGCAAATACACAGAAATGTGAATTCTTGATTGAGCAATTGTTGATACCCGCCATCGACATTCCAGTTACTGAAGTCATCTGCGAACTTGTTGGTCCCAATTCCCCATGGTATGAAGATATCTATGAATACCTTAAACACAATACCTTTCCCCCTGACCTATCATCCACCCAACGCACAACCTTTATCCGTTGATCCTCTCGTTACATCATTCTGGGTGATACACTATATTGCCGGAGTCTCGATGGTATCCTCTTACAATGTCTTAACGCGGAAGAAGCTGAAGCTACCTTACAAGACATACACGAAGGTGTCTGTGGTGCACATTCTACCGGTCCTAATCTCGCTAAGAAGACACTCAGAACAGGTTATTACTGGCCTACAATAGAGCAAGATGCTGCACAGTTTGCTAAGAAGTGTCTACAATGCCAGCAGCATGGAGATTTGATTCACGCACCAGCTCATGAATTACAACCTGTGACTACTCCATGGCCTTTTTCTCAATGGGGTCTCGACCTCGTAGGACAAATCCACCCTTTCTATTCCAATGGCCACAAGTTTATCATTACCGCCACTGAGTATTTCACGAAGTGGGTTGAAGCCATTCCCATGACCTATATCACCGGTAAGCAAATAGCCAAGTTTATCCTTAACTACCTCATTTGTCGGTATGGTATTCCCCAAGCCATTGTCACTGATAATGGGAGACCATTCAAGAACCAAGATGTCTATTCCTTGTGCACACAATACAATATCCAACATCACTTTTCAACTCCCTACTATCCGCAGAGTAACGGCCAAGCTGAGGCTTCCAATAAAACCATTCTCAAAATACTCAAGAAAACAATCAATGAAGCTGGTCGTGATTGGCACTTGCAACTCAATCCCACCCTATGGGCCTACCGCACTAGTATCAGAACACCAACTGGTGCCACACCATATGCCTTGGTCTTTGGCTCTGAAGCCATCCTACCTATAGAGGTCGAGATCCCATCTCTCAGAGTATCCATGCAGGACCTGATCGGCGGAGAGGAGTATCACACTTCCAGATTAGCTGAGCTAGAACTACTAGATGAGAGGCGCCTTGCCGCACTTAATCATCTCCATGTCTATCAAAACCGCCTTCGGCATAATTACAACAAAAAGATCAAAGAAAGACGGTTTCAAGTTGGTGATCTTGTACTAAAAGAAAATCAGAGAAATCAAGCAGATCGAGAGAAGAAGGGCAAGTTTGAGCCTAACTGGTTAGGTCCCTTTCTTGTCACAGTAGCATATGGATCAGGAGCTTATATTTTAGCTACACCTAACGACATTCCTCTAGATGAGCCACTTAACAGTATTCATCTCAAGAAGTTCTATGCTTGATCCTCAGAGTATTCCAAAAAATAAATAAATAAAATTAAAAATTAAAAATTAAAAATTAAAAACCATCCTCTGGTGAAAACCTAGTAAATAGGCGCCTTAGATAAGTACCATAGTGAAAACTTGGCAAACGGGCGCTATGTGTAGAGTTAGCATCCATCGTCTATCGAGTCTTGTTCACTCCATGTCCAGTTCAACAACACACTTCATCCATCCATCCATAATAAAATCATTGACTTTGTTTGCATTTCCATCTCCCTATCTAGTATAGCTTGGAAATTTGTCAATGTCCCTCGTCGTCATCCCACATCTTGATCTGTGTCAACAATTTGCGCTGTCTGGTCCTAGGTCACAACTTTCTAGGTCTTCTTTGTCAGTCATCCATGCAAATTCCTCTACCGGAATTGGGGCAACTCTTTCCTTAACTTAGGTCTAGGGGAGGTTCCTTGTTCGTGGTTCGCAGCACGCTCTTCAATCTTTCTCCTTTCCGCAGATAGCATCCTTTAATAGACACATTGCTCCTACGATAAGACTGTTATCTTCTCAACACTTTTCCCACATCATCACATCCACCAAAACTACATATCATCTCTTCTCAATCTTAAGGTACCTTGATCCCATGGATATGGGTATGTAGGCAATCTGGAATACGAAGGAAGTATCCAGTACTCAGGTACATAAGATCTCCCCCTTTCACCTTGACCCATCTCATCACTCTATCCAGAACTACATATTTATCACTTTTCATCTTTCATCATAATGTGCCTTGATCCCGTGGATACAGGGTATGTAGGCAGTCTGGAATACGAAGGATGTATCCAGTACTCAGGTACATACGATTCATCATTCTCCACCCATCTCAATCCATCAAACATTGTCACCTTTCTAGTCTTCCATTTATCAAAATCTATTTCGCCTCGACTTGACTAACTCAAGCAGCAAGCTAGCGCATCCTTTCAAACCAAAAGTCCTTAACAAACCTGAAGCAAAGCAGCTTCTTTCCAGAGTCATCTACTATCCTGCATACTGATTTGCCAACACCAGCTAAATCCAGCTTAACCAAAGCACCAAATCAACAAGCTTGTCTTCTGCAAAGTGTTCCATGATCAAGACCAACACACATGTCTCCTGCGACATGTGGCATTTCCTACAGCAAGACATTGTCTTTTTAGGTAGATAGCCCCCTTTAATGGACACAGAGTTCCTACAATAAGGCTGTTATCTTTCCTATCCAATCTATCTTGAGCAACCTCTTTGGCAAGAGAATATGTTGGCTATATGTTTACTTTGTAAGTTGGTCAATTTGTGTTATGGTTTATCTTTTGTTCCTTTTCCAATACCTATTCAAGGCTACCTTGATTTATCTATAATCTTGGTATGTTGCGATGCAGTACGGATTAGGGGCATAGTCGTTGTTTTTTTGTGTGCCGTGTTTGAGGAATGATCTTTAGCATCTTTCTTAGCATTCTATTTATCTTGTGTGTGTTACAACCTAGCATCTTACATATTAATAATTCTTCTTGCATTTACATGTATTGAAGTTTATTTTATGTTCAAGACTATGGCTTATTCACATGTTCCAACAAGGTCATATTATGTCTAAAGGGATCTAAGTTCAATCCGTTTGCTTGCAGAGTCAACGTCCACGCACTCAGATATTACTGCACTTTGGTCTTTTATACCTTGGTGGCGAACTATCCACGTGCTATATCAAAAATAAGGATTGCTCTTTATAAATAAATGTGAAACCATTGCAACAAGCTCATCCATTTACACCATCCATTTTTTCATGGCCTTATTTCTCTCATGTTCTTTTCTATCTCCTTTCTTCTATCTATCATCAACCCAACCTCGTCTGTCTCCAACAAAATCTTTTAGTCGAGTGTCAACACAGTTCTTCTGTCGCTTCCATGTCTTTCCTCTTGAGGGGGCACCCTACACTAACTACGCTGGGGCAACTACCTACACTGGGGCATCAGTAAATTGTATCATGTCTTCAACAATTGATTTCTTTGAAGCAACGCTATAAACTGCATTGCATCAAAGAGGGGCAAAATGTAGACACCCTAAAATGACCAAGTCGCCGCACCACTTGCTTTTCGTAATCTGTCAAATCACTTGCATTTCACACATTAATTAAATAATCTAATTATTTAATTAATTTCACCAAATTCTTCTAAATCACAAAATTGCGACATTAATTAAATAAACCCTCATTATTTAATTAATTAAATCAAATTCCTCTATTATTCTTCCGCAATTAAATAAATTATTATTTAATTAAATCATTATCTTCTTTCCAAATCTCAAGTCTCCATTAATTAAATAAATTAATTATTTAATTAATTCATCACAAATTCAATTCTTCCCAAAACAATTAAATAATTCTTAAATTATTTAATTAAATCAAAATCATTCTTTCAAAATCATGCACAACAATTAAATAAATTTATTTATTTATTTTGCTTTCAAATCTTCTAAATTAAATAATTCTAATTATTTAATTATTTCTTCCAAAATATCTTCTCTAAATTTAAATAAATCAATTATTTATTTAAATTGCTTTTTCTTCTAAATTTGAGTTAGCTCTAAAATAACTCAAGCTTTCTTGCTCATGCAATTAAATATTTCTAATATTTAATAAAGCAAAATATCTTCTTATTCTCATGCAAATCTCTTCTTCTTGTTGTAAATCACTTAACTGATCATTACATTCTGTTAATTGCTTTAACTCATTCTTCTATTCTTGATAACTCCTCATAGAAAAGAAAGCAAGACACTTGTTTTCTTTTTATTCGTTGCACGTTCCTTAACTGTTCTCCTCCATTGATTCTTCTGAATTATCTGGACCGTTGATTGATCTCTGTTGAAACCTATATAAACCCCCCTCATCTCCTTCATACTCTCTCTCTTCGATCACTTATTCTCAGGCATACTTAATAGTGCTTTGAGCATACATCGCATCGATTGAGCAACTTCACGATCTCTTAACATTGATCTCTTGAGCACACTACTTGCTTGTTGCAACTATGGTTTCGCAACTTCATTGAGCAATCTACACTTCTCCAAAAGGGAACAATACAAATTTTGGTAAGAGCTTTCATTTTCCTTTGATTTGATGATAATGGCTCTTACTTAGATTGGTTCGCTTTATGTGATTGGTTTTGGTTTTATTAGTTTTGATTTAGTCAATTTTCCTCATACACAATATACAATGAAAAGTATACGTTACGGGTATATTCCATCAAGGATTCCCTGTTTGTTTGTCAAGGGAGTTTGTATATTGTGTTTGTATATTCAACATACAAAGGTGCCAAGATACATTTGCTACAGTGGAATGTACATTCGCCAATGTACAATGTAGGGAGCATGCAAGTCAAAGATGCAAGGGCTTACATGCAAAGGTCGAGATACAAGCGGTGGGGTCCACAATATACAAAGGCGTTTGTATATCTACAACATACAAGGAAAGATATGCATTTTTTGGGTTATACATTGCAGGAATATTCCATCAAAGATTCCCGCTTGCATGTTGGGGTTCGTATGTTCTACTTGTATATTCGGATATACAAGTAAACATACAAAGGCGTTTGTATATGGCCGAATGTGCAAGAGGTGGGGTCCGCGCATATACAAAGAGGATTGCATATGTTCTACATACAAGTGAAAGCACTACAGTGGAATGTATATCGGGTTGTATGTTCAACATATAAGGCCGATATACAAGCAGGATATACAAGCCGAACCCAAAGGGCTTTTTCAGGAAGCTTTATAAAGATTTAAAATCTGGGTTGTATATTTTGCAGTTGTATATTGCGATATACAAGGGGAGATACAAGGGATGCATACAAGGTGGACTTAACCAAAAGTCAAATCCAGCATATAAAGGTTTGAAATCCAGCTTGTATGTATAAGTGCTTTGTATGTTTGCACATACAAAGAAATATACAAAGAAAGGAGATACAAGCCGGACCTGACAGAACAGTTAAATACAGTTAATGGTCTTTTGGGGTCCGTGGCTTGTATGTTAACAGATACAAAGGATTCTCAATTGGTGAGACCCACACAAACAAGGGCGATTGTATGCATATACAAGTCGCGATTACAAAGGGTAAAGTGCATGATTGTATGTGCTAGTTTGTTTGTATGTTTTGCTTGTATCTTTACATATACAAGCCGACATGCAAAGGCCAATATGCAAGGGAGTTTTTGGCCAAACAAGACATAGTTCTTTAGTGATAGGTCCCAGTTTCAGTTCGACGGCAAATCAGGAGGTGCCACATGGCAGTGGCGAATGCATATACAAAGGCTCTTGCACATACAAAGATGATTTAAAAGGCAATTTCAAATGCATATCCTGAAAGCGATTACAAAGAGCTTTTAGGCGCCAAAGACAAAGATAGATGCAAAGCGATATATACAGGTGGTTGACCAAAACTTTGATCGCCCGTAACTTCTCCATCCTAGCAAATTTTGACATGTTGCAAGAGGCAAAAGTGCACATTTTTGCCTCCTCTTTCATTTGACAGGGTTTTTGGGAGGTTTTTCTGGTCTTCATTTTCTGGACCTGGCTTTGCACATATTTCAGCTGATAGGACGTTTCAGCGGCCGTCTTGAAGATGCAAGGGACATTTCTTCTCCACAGTGGCTCCGGTTGGTGAGTTTTGCAGGTGCATTCATGGCGTGTGGGCTCTTTGTCCTTCAGGACCATTTATTGCATGTTGGATGGTGACTTTGGAGGTTCCTTCTCCATGTCCTGTCCTTTTTGCATATTGGCTGCAGTTTTTCTATGATTTTAGGCTGGCGAAGGCATGGCCCCTGTCCCTTCACCATGCCTCTACTCATAGGCCCCCTGTTGCTGGCATTTATGGCCTTGATTCCGTGAATTAGAGACTCCATGCTTTTCTGGCAAGAGTCTGACTTATAAATGCAATGTAAACTCTCTTGTTAGGAGGATGGTTGATTTTGGGGCTGTTATGTTGTCAATTTTATTTTAGTCAGACCTCTTAGTGTAATTGCAAGGGTATGGGAATGGGACTCACTGTGCCTGAATTTGGCCTCTGTTGTCTTCCTTTTATCCACCAATGAGTGTAATTAGCTATGGTTGTATACCCCTGCTATGAAATATCTCTGTATCGTAATAGTTTTCCAGACCTTCATGATTAATAGATGTTGATTTCTCACCTCTCTTATGTCTAGATTTCTGTGTTTTAATTGAAGTTATAGTCTATTCTGTGGGTAAAACAGCTCCTCTGCAGGTTTAACTTTCATACCGAAGCCTCAACCAGTCATAAGTCTGTGTGAATCCCCCTCTAGCAGCAAAAGATTCATTGTTGTGTCCACACCTTGACCACCATCGCTCACTAAATCTGGTGTATCACCTATTTTCCCTTTAAGTTTTTTCTTCTAACTCTTTCCCCTGCAAGTTGTTTAGCACTAGGTTTAGTATCACTACTCTAAGTAATACGCTTAGAGAAAGGAACCAACCTTCTTTGGAGGTCTGATCTCAAATCGCAAGGTCCCACACTTCGAGATCATTCCCATGTTACCCCAGATTGCTAAGGTCTCATAACTGCAGCAAAGGGTGCAAATCTGGGTGATAACAGATACATTGTGCAAGGAGTGCCAATTTGGAAAACAAACAAGAACAAGCTTCAAGAGCAAGGAACAATCTGTTGAAGGTCTGCTGGAATTAGTGTATATAGATCTTTGTGGGCCTACTAGAGTAAGAAGTCTACAAGGAGACATGTATTTTATGTTGTTGATTGATGATTACTCTAGAATGACTTGGGTTACCTTCTTAAAAGAAAAAGTAGAAGCCCTAGAAAAGTTCAAAGCATTCAAGGCAATGGTTGAGAATGAGATAGATTTGAAAATCAAGTGCTTGAGGTCTAATAGAGGTGGAGAATTTACATCAAATGAATTTAACTTTTTCTGTGAGGATCAAGGGATAAAAAGACAATTATTTGCACCTAGGACTCCACAAGAAAATGGAGGAGTGGAAAGGAAGAACAAGACAGTTCAAGAGGCTACTAGAACAATGATGAAGGAGGATGACCTACCAGAAGTATAGTGGATAGAGGCAATTCACATTGTTGTATACATTTTAAACAGAGTTCAAGTCAAAGGTAACAATTCAAAGACTTCTTATGAATTGTGGCATGGAAAAGTTCCTACTGTTAAATACTTCAAATTTTTTGGTAGTAAATGTTATATCAGAAGAGATAAAGATTTAGGTAAGTTGATGCAAGATGTGATGAAGGTATCTTCCTTGGATAATCCACCAAGAGCAAAGCCTGTCGGTGCTACAATAACAGGTTGAAGAAGATCATTGAAAGTGCAAATGTTAAAGTTGATGAAAGCAAGGAAAAGACATCAAGTGGATATGAATCAGATGAACCAGATGCTTCTACAAACAAAGAAATGGTACAGTATGAAGACAATTCAGATGAAGAGGAACAAGATCCAGAAATCATCACCAAGACACCAAGGTATGTAACACTAAATCATTCTAAAGATCAAATCATACGAGATAAGAGAAAAGGAATTATGACCAAAAGAAGAGCTACAGAAGAGCAAGTAAATTTCTATTTGATTTCCAAGATTGAACCTAAGACTGTAAATGAATCTTGCAATGATGAGAATTGGGTTAAGGTTATGAAAGAACTAATGCAAATGGAGAAGAATCAGACCTAGGATCTTGTTTCCAGACCAGTAGATAAAAATGTAACTGGCACCAAATGGGTCTTCAGAAATAAGATGAATGAGAATGGTGAAGTGGTAAAAAACAAAGCAAGATTAGTATGCAAAGGATACTCTCAAGTTGAAGGGATAGATTTTGAGGAAACATTTGCACCTGTGGCAAGAATTGAGGCAATAAGAATTTTCTTAGCATTTGTAGCCTATAAAGATTTCAAAGTATATCAAATGGATGTGAAGTCTGCATTCTTGAATGGAGAATTGGAAGAAGAAGTCTATATTTAACAACTAAAAGGATTTTAGTCATCTGATCAAAGTGACATGGTGTGTAGATTGAAGAAAGCTTTGTATGGACTAAAACAAGCATCCAGGGCCTAGTATGTAAGATTGGATAAATATCTGATACAATTAGGGTTTAGTAAGGGTACTACCGACAGTAATATCTATTTCAAGATCAATGATGAACAAATCCTAATTGTTGTAGTCTTTGTTGATGACATTATCTTTGGAGGCAATGAAGGTAGGTGCAAGGTTTTTGATGGTGAACTGCAAAGTGAATTTGAAATGTCAAGGTTTGGTGAGATGAATTTCTTTTTAGGTCTGTAAACTAATCAATCAGATAAAGGTATCTTCATTTCTCGGTCTAAGTATGTGAAAGAGTTGTTAAAGAAATTTTTGATGGAGGAATCAAAACCGGTAAGCACTCCCATGATAACTGGTTATAAGTTGAGCAAAAATGATGGCTTGCCTATGGCAGATTAGAAGATGTATAGATCTATGATTGGAGGATTACTTTATTTAACCCAAACTAGACCTGACATAATGCATGCAGTTTGTCTTGTGGCAAGATTTCAAGTAGAACCTAAAGAATCACATGTGATGGTAGTCAAGAGAATACTGAGATATTTAAAAGGCACAATAGATTATGGATTGTGGTATCCAAAAGATAATGATTGCACTCTCAGTGCATACACAGATGCATATTGGGCTGGAGATGTGGATGACAGGAAAAGTACAAGTGGAAGTGCATTCTTCTTGGGAAAACGGCTAGTATACTGGTTAAGCAAGAAACAAGACTCTAAGCAAGAAATGAGACTCAACATCTCTATCTACTGTAGAAGCAGAGTATATTGCAGCAGCATACAGTTGCACTTAAGTGTTATGGATGAAGCAGACATTGAAGGACATCAGAGTTGTGTATGAAGATCCAATTGTAGTCTTTTGTGATAATACAAGTGCCATAAACATATCAAATAATCCAGTAATGTATTCAAGGACAAAGTATATATCCATAAGATATCACTTTCTTAGGGAAAAGTGATAGAGAATGAAGTCAAGTTGGAGTATGTATCTACAAAAGATTAGATTGCAGACATTTTTACCAAGCCTCTTCCTAAGGATACTTTTGAGTATCTCAAAGAAAAGTTAGGGGTTATTACCCCTCCATCTCTAAGCTAAGATGCACAAGAGTGTATCAGTCTGGTGGTGCTCAGAGTTCTACATCCAGATCCAAATTGATGCTTGTATGGGCTACTTCTCGGGGGGAGTAGTCAAATGAAGAGAGTTTAGTTCAAAATAGCTAAGTGCAAGTATGTGCCCTTTTCCATTGATATCAAAGGGGGAGAGAAATCATGTGAAAAACTCAAAGAAAAAGGAATAGAGATGTGTAAGAAGGTAGGGGGAGAATCTTGTCTTGATGGTAGTTAAAGTTTTCACATCATATGTTTCCATCAATGACAAAGACAGAGATTGTTGCAAGTATGTGCTTAATCAGTGTTGTCATTGATGTCAACATATCCTTATTGTCATTGGTGTCAACTATATCCTATGTTTTTACTTGTTTAGAAGCCTTGCATGTTGAGGATATTGAGAAAATTTGCTCCTCCAGAAGAAACAGAGAGTTGTAGTGAATTACAATGAAGACAGTGTATTGCATATTGAAGAACAGTCCAGAAGATTACTCCACATTTCTTGTATATTGAAGATCTTTGTCTGCAGATTGGAAGTTATTTAGAGGCATGTCTGAAGATGCTAAATCTAGAGTTTGAGCCTTTGGTATAAAGAATAGAGTAAGTTACATTCACCAGAGTAAAACCTACTTTTTTTATTATTCACTGGTGTCAGGGAGAAACTATTCTGCTCCGCATTCCTTCGCATTGAAGTGTTTTTCTCTATGGCTCTAGAGGGAAGTTTGGGATGATAATAAGTGCCTACAACTCCAATGGTTTGTGACTTGGTGGTCCTCAAGCTATCTTTCTTTTATGACAGTCAAAAGACAGTGAAGTTCATATTCATATGCTCCGATGTGAAGAATCTCATGGATAAGGTGGTTAGAGTTTGTGTGGTTGCTCCTGATGATTACAATGTGCTTGTGGATGCATCCCAATCATGTTCCTATTTTTGCATTGATTTGCAAGGAGTATTTTGGATTAAAGTTGAAGATTGTTCCCAGACAAGGTAGCTTGTAACCAGTCTTAGCTGACTTGGTCAATTCTAGTAATTGCGGAGATCTCTTGATAATTGCAAAAGCATGTTGTAGCATGGAAGATCATTTTTGAGTCCTAGATAAAGCATGGCATGATCTGCATACATCTTTTCTATACTTCCTTAGCTTAATTTTTGTATTAATTCAAGACCTATTTTGTAAATGTTTCTAATGTCAAGCTTGGAGATTGTTTCAATGGTTGATGAATGTAATGCCAACCTTGATGTACATTCTAAGGTTGATGAATGATAGATATACTTGTAATTTGGTTGTGGAAAACATGTCCTTGAATGAAGATGCGAAGATAATGAAGATGTGAAGATAAGGGAAGCACAAGAAGATAAGGCAAAGTAAAGCAGAGCAGAGCTAAGGAACTATTGTACTCAAATGTATTTATCTCAGATCTAAAAAGGGTGATGATTTTGGCAGTGAGACACCAATAGGGTTTAGCAACCCTTATTGTAATCTTGCTAGGTTTAGGGTTGAGGCAGCGAGCCTTCTAGACCTAGTTGTTCTTCATTGCAGTGAGCCAACATGTTCTAGGGCCATGGAGAGACCAAGCCTGGACATCATTATTTCAAGATTGCAATATATATTGAGAGTTAATCCTCTCCATGGTTTTTCCCCACATTGGGGTTTACCACGTAAAAATTTGGTGTCTCATATGTTTATGTTGCAAATGTGTTTGAGTTTCTTATTTATGCTTTCATGATTTGATCATAATAATGATTGGAAAATAATTGAATGTTTTAAGTGCAGAAATTGGTAAGGTTTGAGACAACTGATTCACCCCCCCTCTCAGTTGTCTAGAAAATTTCAACATTAAGATGCAGAAATTGTTTAAGTTTTGTGACAACTGATTCGCCCCCCCTCTCACTTGTCTTGTGCATTTCAATAGGAGTTACATCGTGCTTCAATGGAACTGAACCCTGGCATGGAGTAGATGCTATCTAATCAGTTCACCACTTTGGCAGTGAGCCACCCATTAGGTAGTGAGCCATTCTTTGCAGTGAGCATTTTGGGTAGTGAGCCTCTATTGTTTGGTATTGTTATAACTCATATATTTCTGTGGGCTAACACCCACCGTGGTTTTTTCCTTTTAGGGTTTTCCGCATAAAAATCTAGTGTCTACTATGTTGGATATGTGATTGTAATTAAGTTTATGGTTTCATGCTTTTATGTTTAAATCTGATTATGAATAATTAAGTTGTTGATGGCTTGATATTCATATGAAGTTAAGTTTTTGTGACAAATGATTCACCCCCCCTCTCAGTTGTCTGGTATATTTCAACAGTTAGATGTTTGGATGACCTAGGAAAACAAGTGGAAATTAATGGATCTTGAAAGGAAGCTAGGTGTGCAGAAATCACTTCCTACACTAATCTAATGAGGAGAGGAGAGTGTAAATTCAATTTTATCCTTACTATTATAGCAATGTTAAACCACTAACAGAGATATTGTAGCAAACACATACACAAGAAAGTGAGACAAAACAAGAGAGACATAAGATATACGTGGGGAAAACCCTTATCGGGTGAAAAACCCCACACTCCAAAACTTGCACAATGTATTATCAAAATTGAAATGGTTTACAATACACTTGCAATGCAAGCTCTCAGGAGTCTTTGACACTCATATATGGAGACAAGCCCACAGCATAACAGTACCTATCAAACCTGTAATAATTCTCCTCTCAAAAGCACCTGTTTATATAACAAATACAAGGCATATATGGCTCCACATAGGGATGGGCATCCAACATGGCTTCATGGCCCAAAATCCATGTCTATGGACACTTGTCCAACTCTGTAGGATGCTCCTGACACTTGTCAAGTCACCCCATCCCAAGGAGGTCACCTATTTCTAAAATGGGCTATGACAGTGGCTCTTACGACTCGTACAACCGTCATAGAATCTGTCATAGTTGTCATAACTTACAGAAGAGAATCTGTCATACATAGGCTATAAATAGCATATTCTCTTATAACATGTCATAGTCCACCTTGGGGTTCCCAAAGATGCCTTTTTCAAAGATGTTCTTTGACACATGTCTTCACCTATCATAGAATCTCCTATTTCTGACTCTTACATGTCACAACTTCGTCATAGGAATCTGTCATGACCGTTACGGTCAATATTCCCTTACACAACATCTAAGATGCCGACACATGGCAAAATATTCCTACCACTAAGTGGGATGCCTATCTCCTCATGTGAGGACAAAAATACATGTGGTCATATGCCATGTAGGATGACACATCACCATGCCAACTCCCACAATATAACAACATAGGATTTGCATCCAATTAATACAATAGGCAATTAATAAATAAATACAATGTAAAAATACAAGGAATTACCAAGGTTGAGACACCTTAATTCCCAATATTCTCCCACTTGTTGAACACCTTGTAAGAGCCAATAGAATCAACAGGATTTAACTGCTATAGGCAGAGAGGCCCATAGACTCCGAACACCATCTAAACTTCTCTGTACCCACTGGTTTCATCAATGCATCTAGAACATTCTTCAAAGTATCTAACTTCTCCAAATTTACCTACCCATCCTCTACCATGTCTCACACGAAGTGAAATTGTACATCAATATGCTTTGTTCTGGCATGGAAAGTTGGATTCTTTGCAAGGCAAATCACACTCTAATTGTCACAACAAATCGTAATATGTTCTGTATCAACACCAATATCTGAACACAATCTCTTAAGCCAAATGGCTTCCTTGCAAGCATGAGTTTTTGCCATGCACTCAGCTTCTATCATGGACAAATAAACCACAAGTTGTCACTTACTCATCCAACTAATTACACCACCAAACATAGTGAACACATAGGCACTGGTGGATCTCCTGCTGTCAATGTCACCTGCCCAATCAGAATCCACAAATCCATGAATACAAACTGAATGTGGAGGTCTTGTAGCATTGCCATGATAGAAAATGGAATACTCAGAAGTACCCCTCAAATATTTGAACATTCACTTAACTGCATCCCAATGTATCTGTCTAGGATTAGCCATAAATTGACTAAGGACTCCCACTGCTTGGGCAATGTTTGGTCTTGTGCAAACCATAACATACATCAAACTGCCAATAGCACTAGCATAAGGTACTCTTCTCATATCATCCACCTCACTAGGAGATTTTGGACAATCATTAATAGACAATGTTGTCCCCAAAGAAACAAGAACACACAATGGTCTAAAATCTACCATGCTGAACCTGTCCAACACGGTCTTCACATGCTTACTCTATCTTAACCAAAGTTTTCTGTTAGCTCCATCTCTTCTGATTTCCATTCCCAGAATGTACTTGGCTGCCCCAAGATTTTTCATCTCAAACTGTGCTAACAACTGAGACTTCAAATCAGAAATCATATTCTTACCATTCCCAATTAACAACATATCATCAACATACAATGCAATAATGAGAATGTGATCATTGTCAAATTTGTAATACACACAATGATTTGATTTCGATCTCAGATATTCAATTGACAACACAAAGGCATCAAACTTCAAGTACCACATCCTAGGAGACTGCTTCAAACCATATAAAGACTTCTTAATCTTGCAAACCAAATTTTCCTTACCTTTCTCTATGTAATGCTCTAGCTGTGACATGTAGATTTCTTCCTCCAAATCACCATGAAGGAAAGTTGTCTTTACATCCATTTGTTCTACCTCTAAGTCATAAGTAGTTGCAAGAGATAACAATAATCTAATGGATGTTAGATTTGCAACGGGAGAGAAAATTTCACCATAATCAATTCCCTCCACTTGTGAGTACCCCTTCGCAACCAATCTAGCCTTGTACTTTTCAACACTATCATCTACACCAAATTTCTTTTTGAACACCCATTTGCAACCAATGGGTTTCCATCCATCAGGAAAAGGCACCAAGTCCCATGTTTTATTCTTTTCCAAAGAAGCTATCTCATCTTCCATGGCCTCCTTCCAGGAACCTAGATCTTTCATGCCCATAGCCTCTTTCATGGTTCTAGGCTCATCAGTGTTAGTAAGTAAAGCAAAAGCATAACTAGAATCAAGTAATGAATAACCAAACCTATTAGGTTGCTTTCTTGTTCATGTAGACCTTCTTAATGGCTGAGGTGGAGGTTCTGTTTCTTCTTCTGAGCTTTCAGAGCTGCTAGAGCTCTCCTCATCATTAGGTCTCACAAGGTCTGTTTGTTCAGTCTTCTCAGGGTTAGAAGGAAACTAAACTACATCCTCTTTCTTTTCTGTCTATTCTGGCTATAGAACAACGGAAGAAGGTGTTAGCTCTCTAAAGATAACACTTCTTCTATACAACACATTTTTAGCCATAGGATCCCAAATCTTGTATCCTTTCAAACTAACACCATAGCCAATGAAAATGCATTTAACAGCCTTGTTCTTCAATTTAGACCATTTCTCCCTAGGCACATGTGCATATGCCTCACAACTAAAAACATGAAGCTGTCTAACTGAAGGCTTCTTACTAGACCACACCTCCATAGGTGTCTTACCAACAAGATCTGATGTAGGAGATCTATTTACCAAATAGCAAGTAGTGGCTATAGCTTTAGCCCAAAACTTTTTCTCAAGGATTGCTCCACTAAGCATACTCCTAGCCTTCTCCATCAGTGTCCTGTTCATCCTCTCTGTAACTCCATTTTGTTGTGGGGTGTATGGAGTTGTCTTATGCCTTTCAATCCCTTTCTCTTTACAGAACTTATCGAACTCTGCTGAACAAAACTCACCACTGTTATCAGTTCTGAAACACTTAATCTTTTTACTAGTCTAATTTTTAGGAAAGACTTTAAACTCTTTAAACCGACTAAAGACTTCAGTCTTGCTTCTAATAAAATAAACCCATGTCCTTCTACTGCAATCATCTATAAAAGATACAAAATATATAGATTTTGAAATCGAAGGAACATTAACAGGACCAAACACATCAGAATGAATAAGATCTAATACACCAAAAGACTTGTGAGAACTAGAGTAAAACTGAACACAGTTTTGCTTTCCATAAATGTAATGTTCACAAAAGTCAAACTCAAGATTACAATCATTTAACCCCTTAATGAGGTTTTTATTTTTCAAGGTACGCAGACCCTTCTCACCAATGTGGCCATATCTCAAATGTCATAACATAGTCTTTTCAGTAGGAAGCTTAGATTCCATAGCATGTGCACTACCATCAAAACTAGTTACAACAAATTTCTTCGCTGCTCGTTCAGATGGTGGGGATGAAGTGACTGCAGCTCGTTTCTTCGAGTCAGAAGAACTATTGCATTGTGAAGTGCATACCTCCATCTGAAATAGAGTACCTCTCTAAGTACCCTTCGTAAGCACCATAGATCCTCTAGTCATCTTCCACCCATCCTTTGAAAAGACAACCTGCACACCTGCATCATTCAACATACTTATAGAAAGCAAGTTCCGTGCAAGGCCTGGAATGTGCATAACTCTAGTGATCCCCTTCACTCGTCCATCAAGGAATCGGATTGAGACTCTTCCACAACCAACAATCTTCAGATGAGAGTCGTCACCCAGGTACACTCTTCCACCATCAAACTCTTCATACTTCATGAACCAGTCTCGATGTGAGGTCATGTGGAATGATGCACCAGAATCAATCAACCACACATCATCAGATGCATGGGTGGCCAGGACTGCGATGAAGGCATTGGCATCATCTTGTGACTTGTCAAAATTTGAATCAGGAGCTTTCTTCTTTTTCTTCTCCTCTTTGCATTCCTTTTGGAAATGCCTAGTTTTTCCACAGTTCCAATAGAGAGCCTTGGACTTTCGATAAGATTTGGATCTCCCACGGGATTTGGATCTACCCTTATCACTTTTCTTGTCCTTCTTCTTCCCTTTCTCTTTGGGTCTTCCATGAACCATAAGAGCCTCTTTGGCTACCTCAGAAGACTTCCTCCACATTTCTTCAAATAATAGTGAGGACACCACATCTTCCATTTTGAAGGTGGTAGTAGTGCTTCCGATAGCCATGACAAGATGATCCCATGAATCTGGCAAAGAATGAAGTACGGTCATGCATCGATCGTCCTCCATTTTCACACCCACAGATGTCAATTGTGCAACAATCATGTTAAAAGCATTCATGTGATTCGCAACAGATCCTTTGTCTTCCATCTTCAGAGGAAACAACTTCTTTTTTAGGAAAATTTTGTTTACCAAGGACTTGGCCTGATAAACATCACCCAACTTCTGCCAAAGATCTTTTGTGCTCTTCTCCTCATGGACATTCAACATAATAGAGTCAGCTAAATAGAGTCTTATGAGACCCTTAGCTTTTCAATCTTTGAGGTCCCAATCAGCTTGTGACATTGTTGTAGGTTTCACACCGGATACAATTTCCCATAGTTCACGATCAATAAGTAGGTCCTCCATCTTGAGTTTCCACAACTCAAAATTAGTGCCATTGAATTTCTCAACCTCTAACCTTCTGGATGTGGTTTCCATCTCCTTACTACAACAAGATACAAAATACTCTGCACAACACTCCCACTCAACCTAAGATTAGCTCAAAAAACCCCTACCCAGCAGCTAGAACCAAAATTGGCTAGGCTCTGATACCAACTAAAAGGAAGTAGGTGTGCAGAAATCACTTCCTACACTAATCTAATGAGGGGAGAAGAATGCAAATTCAATTTTATCCTTACTATTACAGCAATGTTAAACCACTAACAGAGATATTGCAACAAACACATACACAAGAAAGTGAGACAGAAGAAGAGAGATATAAGATATACATAGGGAAAACCCTAATCGGGTGAAAAACCCCACAGTCCAAAACCTGCACAATGTATTATCAAAACTGAAATGGTTTACAATACACTTGCAATGAAAGCTCTCATGAGTCTTTGACACTTGTATCTAGAGACAAACTGGCAGCATAATATTACTTGTCAAACCTATAATAATTCTCCTCTCAAAAGCACCTATTTATATAACAAATACAAGGCAAATATGGCTCTACATAGGGATGGGCATCCAACATGGCCTCATGGCCCAAAATCCATGTCTATGGACACTTGTCCAACTCTGTAGGATGCTCTTGACACTTGTCAAGTCACCCCATCCCAAGGAGGTCGCCTATTTCCAAAATGGGCTATGACAGATGCTCGTACAACTCTTACAACCATCATAGAATCTGTCATAGCTGTCATAACTTACAGCTGTAAGAGAATCTATCATACATAGGCTATAAATAGCATATTCTCTTACAACATGTCATAGTCCACCTTGGGGCACCCAAAGATGCCTTTTTCAAAGATGTTCTTTGACACGTCTTCACCTGTCATAGAATCTCCTATTTCTGACTCTTACACGTCATAACTTCGTCATAGGAATCTGTCATGACCATTATGGTCAATATTCCCTTACACAACATCCAATATGTCGACACATGGAAAAATATTCCTACCACTAAGTGGGACACCTGTCTCCTCATGTGAGGACAAAAATACATGTGGTCATATGCCATGTAGGATGACACATCACCGTGCCAACTCCCACAATATGACAACATAGGATTTGCATTCAATTAATACAATAGGCAATTAATAAATAAATACAATGTAAAAATATAAGGAATTACCAAGGTTGAGACACCTTAATTCCCAATAGATCTAAGAGACCTTTAGAGCTTAGACAAATATCAACTATGCAATTGAAGAAATCCAAGAGGAAAGGGTGTGCCATTTATGTCGTCCAAGTAAAGGACCTTGACAAATAAGAACCAGTATTTAATGACTACCCAATCCTTAGAGATTTTAGAGATGTATTCCCTATGGAGTTGATAGAGTTACCACCGAAGAGAGAATTTGACTTCTTAATTGATTTGCTACCAGGGACTGAGCCTCAATCTAAGGCACCCTACATGATGACTACTACAAAATTGTATGAGCTAAAGCACAATTGCAAGAGTTGTTAAATCAAGGGTTCATTAGACCTAGTGTGTCACCATCAGGCGCACCAGTTATTTTTGTAAAGAAGAAGGAAGGTACTTTGAGATTATGCATTGATTATAGGATGCTTAACAAAGCTACTATAAAGAATAAGTACCCACTCCCAAGAATAGATGAGCTCTTCGATCAGATGAAGGAAATACGGTGTTCTCGAAGATAGACCTTAGATTCGGCTATCACCAATTGTGGATTAAGGATGAGGACATCTCTAAAAGAGCTTTTAGGACTCGGTATGGTCACTACGAGTTCACAGTGGTACCATTTAGGTTGACTAATGCTCCAGCAACCTTCATGAATTTGATGAATAGCATTTTCAGAGATTATTTAGATGATTTTGTGTTGATCTTCCTTGATGACATATTGATGGACTCTAACTCAGTGGAAGAGCATGAAAGGCTAGTCTTACAATGCTTGAGAGAGAGTAAACTTTATGGTAAACTATCTAAGTGTACATTATTTCAAGATAAAGTGCACTATCTCAGTCATGTGATCTCAGAAGAAGGGATTGCAGTTGATCCTGAGAATATTAAAGCAATAATGGAATGACCTGCACCTTAGAGTGTAACAGAAGTTAGAAGTTTTATAGGACTTGCAGGTTATTATAGAAAGTTTGTGGAAGGTTTCTCAACTATAGAAACACTGATTACCTCACTACAAAAGAAGGGTAAGAAGTTTGGAATGGATAGAAAAGTGTGAGCAAGATTTCCAAGTGCTAAAGGAAAAGCTCACAACTACTCGTATCTTGACCATACCAGATCCTAATGGTCACTTTATAGTTATAGCTGATGCTCCAAGAGGAGTAGGAGGAGTGTTGATGTAGAATGAGCAATTGGTTGCATATGAGTCAAGAAAGTTAAAGCAATATGAGTTAAACTATGTGATGTATGATCTTGAATTAGCCGCCATAGTTCACGCACTTCAGATGTGGAGGCATTATCTTCTAGGTAAGTCCTTTGAGTTAAAGACAAATCATTTAGGGCTCAAGTATATATTTTCTCAACCTAACTTAAATGCATGATAGAGAAGGTGGTTAAAATTCCTTGGTGAGTATGACTTTGAAGTTGAGTATATAAAAGGAAAGGAGAATAGAGTAGAAATTGCTCTTAGTAGAAGAAGACATCTAGCTTCCATGGTTACAATGAGATCCAATTTGAAGAAGTAATTTAGAATCTTCAAGGGGATGAGCATTATGAAAGAGTAAAGTAAGCTTTGGAAGTAGACCTTTTAGATCATAGATTTGATGGTTATGTGATTGAGTCAGATGGACTTTTGACATTTCAGGGAAGGATGCATATTCCTAACTCAGGAGAGTTGAGGAAGTTAGTGCTTGAGGAGATCCACAATGCACCTTATTCGGGGAACCCTGGAGTGACCAAGATGGTCGAAGGTTTGAGACCCTTATACTTTTGGCCTAGACTTAAGAAGAGTGTGACAGAATTTGTGGCTCGATGTTTGGAGTGCCAATGAGTCAAAGCTGAGCATGTGCATCCAGCAGGATTGTTGTACCTGCATAGTGTTCCTAAGCATAAGTAGCAAGTAATAAGTATGGAGTTTATTCATGGGTTGCCCATGTCTAAAGATCAGCATGATGTCATCTTAGTGGTTTTAGATAAGTTGACAAAGGTAGAACATTTTATTCCAGGGAATCTTTCAAATGGTTCTTTGGTTTTAGCTAAGAAGTTTGTTCAGGAGATTTTTCTATTGCATGGAGTGCCTAAGACGATCATTTTAGATTGAGACACTCACATGACATCCATATTTTGGACTACTGTTAATGCAACTTTGGGTAGAAAGTTGAATTTCAGTTTGGCATATCATCCTCAAATAGATGGTCAAACAGAAAGACTCAATTAGGTTGTAGAAGACCTTGTCAGAATGTATTGTATGTATCAACAATATAAATAGGAGGAGTATCTTCCATTGGTAGATTTTGTATACAACAATTCATACCATGCATCTTTGGGAATGGCACCATTTAAAGCTCTTTATGGGTGTAGGTGTCAAACACCTATCAGTTGGGATAAGGTGGAGGACAGAATAGTGTTTGGTCCTAATATGTTAAGGGAAATGGATGATCAAATGAGATTGATCAAAGAGAAGTTGAAACAAGCTTTAGATCGTCAAAAGAGTTATGTAGATAGAAATAGGATGCTTAGATAGTTCTCAGTTGGTGACAAATTTTTCTTGAGGGTCAGACCTTAGAAGAGTTCAGTTTCGTTTGGCAAAGCATCCAAACTAGCTCCTCAATTTGTAGGACCGTTCGATGTCTTGGAAGTGATCAATCCTATAGCATATAGACTTGCTCTACTACCTACACTTGTTAGAATCCATAATGTTTTTCATGTTTCCTTTCTTAAGCTTTATCATCCTGATGTGTCACATATTCTTGATTGGCATGCTTTATAGGTTCAGGATCCAAGATTGGCACTAGTGGAGACCACTAGAATCTTGGAGAGGCACAATGTTAAGTTGCGAAGCAAAGATTTGGTACATTATTATAATGCCCAATGGGACCAATATTTAGAGGACAGTGCCACATGGGAGGATTCAGAGGAGATTGATAGATCTTTTCCTCATCTGAGGATATAGCATAGATTTCTTATTCATGCATGATTATGATACTTTGAGTTATTGTTATTGTTTTGTGATGCTTTGATACTTTGTTGGTTGTAGATTAATACCTTATTATTTTGTTGTGTAATAAGACATTAGGACAATGTCTCTTCCTAGTGGGGAAGGATGTCATGCCTCCTCTTTATGGACTATATAATTATTCTAGATTAGTGAACATTTACTATGAGTAAATTCCACATGTGTGAAGGTAATTATCATGAATTTATATTTGCGTAATTAGAAAGTTGATTTAAATATTAAATATTATCAATGTGATTATAATATTTTGCTTTGGCTATGTTTTGAGGCACAAATCTATTGACATCGAGTTGAGTGCGAATGAATGTAGGTACTCGTCGAAGATGAGAACATGGTTGAGGTAGAGATGTTCTAGCCACTTGACAAGAATTGTTTGGGATGGTTAACCCTAATGCACTCACACACTCGCATAGTCTCATATTGCATTATTTTGAATGGTTTATTATGCATTATTGTATGGACAATAAATGTGATTGATGGTTAGATACTTAGAAAAATATTGTGTTTTAATTACTACAATAAGTCCATTTTGAATGTGTGATTTAATCATAAGTATTAATGTTCTTTTGAATTATATTTAAAATTGTGTGCTTTATATTATTTATTACTAATAAATAATGTTTTCCTATTTATATAAATATGGATGTTTGGAAGACAATATCTAAATTAGATTTTCAACAATTATATTTAAATTACTATATATATATATATATATATATATATATAATTTTATTATTTTAATTACTTCTTGTTTTGATTTAAGTGATTATGTTATTTCAAAAATAAATAAACTATATTAATAATACTATTATAGTTAGAATTTTAAATAAAGAGAATTAAAAAAAATTACTGTCATGCATGCGACAAAAAGCTAATAAGTTATTTTATTCTAATTAAATAGAAATTAGAGAGCTTTTCTAAATACAAACGTATGCAAACTCAAAAAAAACTTTAGTTATGAATCAAAAACCAATCAAAACCTAAATCTGAATTGCCAATATTATCAGACTTTTGATAAAAATAGGGGACAACAGAAGGAATGATAATCATTCTTTTTATGCGCGACCAAAGGAGAAAAACACCATAATTTGCAGCAGAGAAAGGGGATGTCATATTGATTTTTGAGCAACGATAGGAAGCACAGGAAACCAGCGATAGGGAGAAGGGAAAGCACGACAACAAGAGTGAAATTGACCATTTATACAGCAGAGTAATCAGGTATATTAAATCCCTTAGACGGCTTGTGTTGACCTTTGATTAAAATCTCCTTATCTATTTTCTGACGCAACTCTTAAACTTCCCCATCAACTTGCTTTCTTTTCTCTGTATTTTATTTGGATCGACCCCTTTTTATGTTGTCAGCCTACTCTATTTAACCATGGCCTATCAAAATGTTAGCCTGCATATGGAACGACTGCCTTCTTTTAGCTTGACCTGCCTTAGCTTTTGTCCTTGTCACTAACATACATTCCTCTGAGATTTTATTTTTGGGTCGGCCTCTTCTTATCTAACATCGGCCTAAGTATTCTTGGCATGTTCCTTGTTTTTTTGGCTTGACTTGAGCGACCTAGTTGTGGGTAATGGCTTGTTCTTATTTAGTTGTTAAAATTATCTTTGTCACCACCCTTAACCTGTAGCTGTTATTTCACCTCTGGTCAATGTTGTTCTGAATTTTTATTCGACCCCTACTGTAATTTTTATTCTTCCATAACAAATTATCATCTTGATTGAGAGAATTAATCATTGTTCTTGTAGCTGTCATTTGTCCATTTTACTATTGTTCAGACCTATTCAGTACATGTCACAGTCTTTAAATTTCTATATTTTACTTGTGTGAGTTCATGTAGTAGAAAAGCTATGTTCCTATAACCTGAATTTTAAAGTTCATGTAGCTTCTTTTTATCACTCACCATAAACTAGTTCCTGTAGTAGACCTATGTGTTTTTGGTAGCTTGGTATAAGCTCTTGTAGCTTAAATGATTTGCTTTTGTAGTTTGGTTTAAAACTCTTTAAAATAGTTATGTTATTCCACAGAACAGAGACAGTTAATCTCCTGATTATTATCTATGATTACTTAATGTTGAAACTAGTCTTAAACTCTTATTTAAAGACTCTCTGAATCATTAAATCATAAACTGATATTGAACCTTTTAGACAATAAATTATAGTTAAAGATTATAATCAGATTATAGACATTATATTTATATTTGCATAAATGAATGAATGAGCGATGTACATCTTATCGCTTATTGAAAGTATGTTTCCATGATTGTTGCTTTGGAAAGAGAATTACAGATGGTTTATAGGTGAAATGGGTTGATATTTTTCTCTTTATTTATTTTATCCTTTTTATTTATTTCTTAGGGAAAGAAAGTAGATTTTTATCTAGGAATGTTATTGGGTTACTTTTGGGCTAGGATGTCAAATGTGGATTATCAGAGATGGCTTTTCCTCTTTTCAAGAATTGATTGGTTACTATGTTTTAAAGGTTTAGATCTAAATGAGTAGTCATTGAAAAAGATAAATATTTTATCTAGAAAACTTATTGATATATATCCCTGCCACATCCTATTGTGAGACAATCTGCATTTCATTATTTAGAATTACACATTAGACATCAGGTTACATTGGGTGTTCCCACCTGCCAGTTGTTCCAAGTAGCTAGACATTTCGTGCATGGTTGGGGTTCCTTCATGTCATGAAGGGATTCGGGAAAGTGTAATTGGTTCATTGTTGGGTGGAAAAGTGTCTGCGTCATGTTCCCATCTCTTGGCTCGCAGGAGAACCATTTGGGTATGTGGCGACTGGAGAGTGTATTGATTTATTTATACTTGTACATGATTATTGTAACTTGTAATTATATGTATTATGACATGAATGCCAATGGACATTGTATATTATTTTATAGTGCTATCACCTAGATTGAGCAAGAGATTTTTCTAAGATTTAATGACTTTTATTGATTATATTTAGGATTTATCTTTTACTTGTGAAGATGTAATTAAGCGGATTAATTACCTCATTTTACTTTTGTTATTTGTGATGTTGTAATTTAAATGGATTATTTACTCTATTTACTTTATTTATTTTCGTGATGGTTTGAGTGACTTTACAAACAAAAGCATAAAGTTTGAAAAGAGCATTGAAATACTAGATGAAATTATCAACTCCCAAAGGTCACCACTTATAAAGGCTGGTCTTGGATATGAGGAAAATCAGATGGCTAACAAAGATGATTTCAAAGAGCCTCCAAAGAAGGCAAATGAGGAAAAGACAAAAAGCTAAATAGATGTGCTCAAGAGTCCTATCAAAAATGAATGTAATAAGAAGGAGAATCATGTCCCATAGAAAACAAGCACTCCTCCAAAATATATCAAGAGGAAATTCAAAAGATCATTCACTCCAAGATAGCTACATATGACTAGGTTCCAAAATTCTTTTTATGGTTATTGATATTACTATAATCATTTTGGTCATAAAGCAAGAGATTGTTGGGTGCATGCAAGAAATATTTTTTGTTGAAACAAGTATATAAGTTCTAATGGGTTTTCAAATAGAAACTACAATTCATGTACTCCTTTAGTGGACTACAATGTCATATGTTATAAGTGCAACAACTTTGGACATACAGCTCACCTTGGTAGAAGTGGTTTTATGGAACCTACTATACAAAGCAAAAGGGTAGATACCCTTGGCAAGAAAATGGAAGGATCTACAAAAGTTTTTAAGAGGAAGCAAGAGCAAGACAAGGAAGAATTTATGTTTGTGCAAATTGCACTTCATGCACAAAACTGAGGAGAAGCACAACTTCAGGGGGAGCTAATCATTGCATTATCATTTAGCTTCATGGAGAAGAAAATTTAGAGATAGAACAGCTAATGAATATTCTTTGGGAGAGTTACATGAAAAGGTAGTGTGATGCCATTGATGTCAAGAGGAAGTATTACATTAAGGGGGAGCTTTACAGAAAGGATGAAGTCTCATAGAATGATTATGAGATCAATAATTTCAAGAGAGTTATTATCATCAAGCAGTGCTAGAGTAGCGATCTAAGTTGAAGACAGTACAATAGTGCTGAATAGAGACTCTGAGTATGCCTCTTAGAAGGAAACAACACCAAATATGATGGTTTTCTAGGAGATTGTAATTGGTAAACCCAGGACGGTGGTAGGACCAACTGAAAAAGACTGCTTGCATACAGAAGCATTTAGTTCAGATAATCTAAAGCTTGTTGTTGGGAAACCACCTGAATTGCAATAATTCACAGCTAGTTTAGGGTATGAAACCATTGATAATATAATGGTAGGTAAGCTACAAGAAGAAATACATAGTGACATAGATAGCACTGAAGAAAACCCAAGTACCAAGAATTCTAAGGAATTGATCTTAAGTGTACTGCCAAACATTTTGGAATCACAAGGAAGAGAAGGAATAATTTTTACAAATGTTGAAGGGCATGATCAAACACCATTATGCATCAACTGTGAATTGAGAAAGAATATCTGTAGAGTAATATGCCATTAGGTCAAATGGTTTAAGTCATTCAAAGAGGCATCATATTCCTAACAGTCATGAAGAGGTAGTGAGGACCAAGTATAAAGTAGATCTAAGAACTTGTTGGGATAATCATAAGTTACATGTTGTTTGAAGAAGTTACAGACATAGTTGTTAGCCTTCAGGAGGTACATTGATGTTAGACATGATGATTTTCAAAAGTCAAAGAGAAATATTACATATGGAGGAAGGAAAGTTTGTATTGTCCACTATCTTGTTCACTAAAAACAATCATGAAAAGTATGTTGCACAGAACAATCATCTACCCTAGTTGGTAATGAATCGGATCTTGTCTATAACTATGGAGATGAAGCTAGTTGGGAAGTTTGAAAAAAAGCATGATCAAGGGCAGTTCTTTAAGTTATAAGGAGGGATGGCATGGTGTCAATCCTATCATTGTCATATAATAGAAATCATCGCAGTCATTGGACCATGTTGAATCTTTGTGCATGAATTTGAAGGGAAATCCAATAACTGTCAAGTTATGATTTGTGATCACTAAGTTATCTTTCTTGACAAAGGATCATGGAGTATAGTTATAAATTGAAGATGATTGTCATAGTTTCAAGAAAGTACAGTCCTACTATTATGGGAAAATCATGAGTAAAAGATCATGATGGAGGACTCATGAACCATATGAGAACAATCAGTTGAGATTCAAGGTTATCAAAAGAAAATTTGAGTGTAATGAGCATCACTTTTCCATTGATGTCAAAGGGGGAGAGATACAGAAAGGGGGAGTAGTGCAAAAATTTAGAAAGGGGGAGTAGTTCAGAAAGAGATACAGAAAGGGGGAGCAGTGTAGAAAGAGGGTGAACTATGTTTCTATTGCATTCAAAAATTATTTATTTTTGAGGTTGCCATCAATGACAAACGAGGAGATTGTTGGAAATATTGTCATTGATGTCAAAGGGAAATTGATGTCACAGAAGAAGAATATGTCAAAGGGAAATGGATGTCATAGAAGAAGATTATTGATGATCCAAAAGTTTCTAAGGAATGAATGATGTTTTCCTTCAATCATTGAATCACGTGGTTTGTGAACTCTTAAGTTTGCCGACGTCTAGTTTCCCCAATAGCCCATTTATTGACAAGAGAGTTTAGCTGATGAAGGCTTGAAGAAGAAATATTAAAGTTTGAAGTATCTTTAGTTTGTCGATGGCACTTTTTTCTGATAGGTATTAGAAAAATCTTTGGTTCATGAACTCCTTAGTTAGTTGATGGTGAAGTTCACCGATAATCCTTTCTGACGACAAAGTTTTAAGTTTGTGAGAATGTGATTTTGTCGATAGAAGAGAAGTGATGGTTCGTAATTTCCTTAGTTCACTGACAGATAATTTTTTCGATAGAGAAGAATTTGATGGTTCACAGTTTGCTTGGTTCCTTATATATTGATATAATTGATTTTATGCATTTTCTATGCTTTTGTTTTTCTATATATAGTTACTTGTTCTTATACTATTATTAACAATTTTTAACCTCGGCTTGTATTGGTTTGAGTGTTCACATGGTGCCCCAATACTCTATTTTTATCACTTTTTTCTTCTTTTTTATTTTTCTTTTACTTCATTTCTCTCTCCTCACCTCTAGCCCTTCATTCTTAGTTCCTTTCTATCTCACTCCTTTATAAAGTCCCAGTCTGCTATCCAATCTTCAACTATCCTATTCCTGATGATGGATCATTGAGCATGATCTAAAACGTTAATACAAAAATATACACAGTTGAATCCATAAGTAATCTCATTTACGTTCATAATTTTGTTAGTTTGCCAATTGGCACTTTTGCCAATAATGAATGAAAAGTCCCAATTTCATGGAAAGCTCATTTCACCAATAAAGAGATTAAAGGTGAGTTAAGTGTTGATGGTTTGTGAACACTTAGGTTCACCAATATCCTACACTAATTCAACAGAAATAAAAATTCCATAGTTTGTGTGGATCCCAATCGTGCAAACAAAGTGCTAAGAAATAAATGGGTTGGTTGACATGATTTATATGCTAAAGAGTTGTTTTAAGGGGAGATGTTTATTTTAATGGGTTGACCTAATTTGGTTATATTGGCACCCAAATTATGTTTGACAATGCGAGAATGATTATTTATTGGGGTCAGCCCCTTTGAAGAATTGCCTCATTTGGAAAGAGATAGGTCAACTCCCTTGGTATTAAATAAAAATAAATAAAATAGTCAAATATTTCAAGTTGCATCGACCTAAAATAAAATATAAGGTCAACCTCATGGAAAGTATATGTTGGAAATCAAATCTATGGAGGCTGACTTCCTGTTTGAAAAAGTATGAAGTAATACATATATAAAGGAGAAGAGTTCTGGGTGATAAGAGTGTAATGTGACGAAGATCTTCTATGTGTAGCAAAAATGTGATATCCTTTAATTTAGAGCAGAAGCATATGTGAAGGTTTTACCATTAGATTTAAAGAAAGTTATGAGCAATAGATCAGTAAGAAGGAGTTTTAATTGAAGAAAAGAAGGTAGTGGAATGAAATGTGATATCATTCAAATACAGATGAAATTGATTAGAGAGTTGATTTATTACAGAGCAATTCAAAGCATATCTAGTGCAGAGAAAAGTATGTGAAGTGTGAAAGTGCAAAAAATGGTGTTCATCACATGTGGAAGAAGCAACATCCTAAAGGTGAATTTTTGTAGAAGAGGTTGGTGCCTCCTAAAAGAAGAGATTGGTGTCTCTTGCTAAGTTGGTACTCAGTTTTGGGGATTGGTGTCTCCAATGGGTCAGTGCCTACAAATTCTGTAAGTGGGATTGGTGTCTCCAGTGGATTGGTTCCTACAAATTCTATAAGAGGGGATTGGTGTCTCCTATAGGTTGGTTCCTACAAAGATAGTAAGAAAGATTTATATATAAGCAATATTATTCCATGGTTTTCTCCAATAAGGGTTTCCACGTAAATCATGTGTTCTTCTTGTGTTGCATAATTGTTAGATCTTGTGTGATTTCTATTGTTATAGTTGTTAAGTTTTGAAATAGAAATTGTCTTATACTTATTCACCCCCCCTCTCAATATAAGTGTGTGATCATCAGTTTCTCCATTCTCCCTCCTTCATTGGCACAAGTGCTTCAAGCACTGTGCAAGGTCTCATACTTTTTGAAATCAAACCTTTCTCCAACAATTCCTCCACTTATCAGTTCACTTCCACACACATGTTTGGATTCATGTAATGTGATACCTTATTATGAAAACTAGATCCTAGGATTAGATCCTTGCAATGGGATATGTTGTGAATTGGAAGTAATCCTTCTAGCATCCCACTACCAATCACATTTTTGAGTTTCTAAGCAATGCCTAAATCTCTAGCTCCTATGAGTTTCACTACTCTTCCTTCTTCTACATGAGCTTGACTACTAGTACATAGAAATCCTATAAGTCCCCACCTCCTTGAGAGAATCCTTTGTTGTCATCATCATCACCTTGCCCTTTGCACACTCTTCACTTTCATAGATAGTAATTTAAATCTCTTAATGTTCTTGGTGACAATATGGGTGTTCTTCCTCCCATTGTAGATCTGAAAACTATCATACTACCAAGGTCAACCTAATAAAATGACATGCATCCATAGAGTGACATCACACCAAATCTCATCTATGTAATCATCAATGTGGAGGGCCATCTTGCATTGCTTTATCATTATAAGTTGTCTTCTCCGCAATCAAGAGTCCTTATATGGTGTGGGGTGTGTAACAATAATGTATGTGTTCCCTACAGTAATAATTAGCTAACAACACTTGCCACCTTATTTGCACTTAGTCTAAAAGATACTCTTCCCCAACCATGATTATTTATCCTCTTGCATGGTTCTAGGAAAAACATTGTGCAACATCAAATTCTCACTTCAAGAGTTGTGTTTTAGATGTCACTAACCTCCTCTTCTTCTCTTTGTGTAACATGCAAGATTTTATCCACAACCTACTTTCTCATAGTATTTAAACACTCAAATGCATAATGACCTCCTTGTCAACATAAAAATAAGTGAGTCCCGCTGAAGCCTTTGTTGCAACCCCTCTTTGTCTTACCTCCACCTCTACTAGAATTATTCTCACACTTCATACTTTGCATGACACCATTGACCTATGGTAATTCTCTTTATGCATATGTATACTTCCCACCACTTCCTTGTTTTCCCTTTTCACACCAACCTTGTGCATTGTGTTCTCTATGAGACATATCTTCTAACTTAAGTGGAAGTTGATAAGCATCTTCTAGAGAATACATTTCTATCAAATAAATATCATCTTGAATAGAGGTATGTAAACCATTTACATATGCAGAGACCTTTTTGGGAATAGAGGACTAGGTGTTTTTGTACACCTTGCAAATTCCTATAAGGAAGCTAAGGTAGCGGAACAACTTTCTACACTAATCTTGAGAGGAGGGTTATGCAAAACTTTTAAGATCTTTACTACAATTTTAGAAACTATACATAAATAAACATAAATAGCATTCATACCACAACACAGTGATTTACGTGGGGAAAACCCTTTTAAGAGAATAACCCCACACTCCAAAAGTAGCTCAATATATTATTCATAAATCAACAAGATTACAATATACTTGCAAAGAAAACTTTCACAGGAGTATCACTAACTAGAGATCTAGAGGCAAATCGACATCTATAAGACTCACACACAACCTCCATTTCAAGCACCTAATATATAGGAGATACAATACATGAAACTATCAAATGGTAATTACAAAACCACCCAAAAGTGGCACCCAAATTATCAGGGTTTCATTATCTCCAATAAAAGATGTCTTATGATGTGTCAAAACATGCATTACATTTTCTAATACAAGGGGCCCAATTTCTGAGGCCATAACTTTTGATTCGAGAGGCCGATTGGGCCCATTTTTTTAAATTAAAGAGATCAAAGAGATCTACACACCAAGCATCCTCAATAGTAGTGTGAACAACCTAAAATTTTTATTTTGTCCCAAAACCAACCCTATAGCCCAGAAATTGAATTTTTCTATTTTTATAACCGAAAATTTCACTTTTTGTAATTGCAAGGTTGAGACACCTTTCCTAACATTATCCCACTTGTCAAACACCTTGCAAGAGAAAAGGGAGTATCAACACCATGATTTAATTACTAGGGGCCAAGAGGCCCATAGATTTTGAACACTATCTAAACTTCTATGTGCTCACAGGTTTAGTTAATGAATTTACAACATTCATCAAAGTCTCTACCTTAACAAGCTTCACCCTGCCATCCTCGACCATATCTATGACAAAATGATTTTGTACATCAATATCCTTGGTCCTAGCATGAAATGTTGGGTTTTTAACTAGGCAAATCGCTCTCTGACTGTCACAATCAATTGTCATTGCACCTCATTTTATTCCAATATATAAACATAGTCTCTTAAGAGAAATGGCTTCTTTACAAGCATGAGTAGTGGCCATATACTCAACTTCATTACTAGACAAAGAAACCATAGCTTGTCACTTACTTATCCAACTAATTACACCACCAAATAAGTTAAACACATAAGCACTGGTGGATCTTCTTCTATCAACATCACCTGCCCAGTCTAAATCCACATAACCATGAATATCAAGGGAATCCCTGTCTCCTATCAAATTACCATGATAACACAAGGAATATTCTGAGGTACCCCACAAATATCTAAAGACTCTTTTAAATGCATCTTGATGAACTCTACCAAGATTAGACATATATCTAGAGATAACTCCCACTACTTGGGTAATGTTTGGTCTAGTACAAACCATAGCATGCATCAAACTTTTGACCGCACTTTGGTAAGGCACTCTTCTCATGTCTTCCATCTCTGATGGGGATTTTTGATATTGTGAAGCAGATAACTTCATTCCAACTATAAGAGGAAAACACAATGGTCTACAATCATGTATGTTAAATACTCTGGTCATGCCATAGTTTTCTATTCACTCTATCTCTTCTGATTTCCATCTCAAGAATGTGTTTAGCTACACCAAGATATTTCATTTCAAATTTAGCTACAAGTTGAGACTTTAGTTATTAAATTATTCATTTCCCTTTACCAATAAATAATATGTCATCAACATATAATGTAATAAACAAGAAATGATAACCATCAAATTTATAATAAACATAGTGATTTGATTTAGAATACTCAAATCCCAAATTCAACACATATGTATCAAAAATTTGGTACCACATCCTAGGACTTTGTTTGAGGCCATACAAAGATTTCTTCAATTTACAAACCAAATTACTTTACCTTTCATCTCACAGTGCTCTTGCCATGTCATATAGATATCCTCCTCCAAGTCACCATGAAGAAATGTTATTTTCACATCCATTTGCTCAACCTCTAGATCATAAGTAGTAACATTAGAAAGAAAGAATCTAATGGATGTAGTTTTTGAAATAGGAGAAAATATCTCACCATAATCAACACCCTCAACCTGAGAGTAACCTTTTGCAACTAGCCATTCTTTGTACTTCTCAATACCTCCATCTGAACCAATTTTTTTTTTGAACACCCATTTGCAACCAACAGGTTTTCATCCTTCAGGAAATAGTATTAGGCCCCATGTATCATTATTTTCCAAAGCTACCATTTCTTCATCCATAGTAATCTTCCAAAACTCTACATCATTCATACCTAATGCCTCTTCTACAAAGCTTGGGTCATCCATGTTAGTATTCAAAGACAATACATGTCCAATCATTAGGTGAGTACCTTTTTGGTGGTTGTTTGTGCCTTGTAGTCTTTTGAACAAGTTGAGTTGGAGGATCTTCCTCTTTTGAAGATTCGGAGCTAGATGATCTCTCCTCAACTTCTTGTCTATCTAGGGGTTTCGATTCAACTTTTTCAGGTGTAGAAGGAAGTTTAATCACATCATTCTTTTCACTTTTTTCTATCTACAATGTAATAGAAGAAGACTTAGTTTCTCTAAAAATCATACTTCCACTATATATTACCTTATGTACAATAGGAACCCAAAGCTTCTTTCATTTCACACCATAACTGTAATCAATGAAGATACATTTCATAGCTTTATTTTCCAACTTTGTTCACTTCTCCTTTGGCACATATGCATATGCCTCGAAACCAAAAACTCTAAAATGTCTCAATGAAGGCTTGTGACCCAACCATGCCTCCATAGGATTTTATCAACAAGAAATGATGTTGGAGAGCTATTGATCAGGTAGCAAGTAGTGGCAACAACTTTAGCACAAAACCTTGGGTCTAGACTAGCACCACTAAGCAAAATCCTAGCCTTCTCCATTAATGTCTTGTTCATTATTTTTGTAACTCCATTCTATTGTGGAGAATACAGAGTTATCTTTTTTCTCTTAATACCACAATCTTTATAGAATCAATCAAAATCATTAGAAAAAAATTTACCACCATTGTCAGTCCTCAAATGTTTTATTTTCTTTTTAGTCTACAACTCAACCATACCTTTAAATTCTTTAACTCGACTAAAAACTTTAGATTTACTCTTTAGAAAATATACCCTTAGATTTACTCTTTAGAAAATATACCCATTTCCTTCTGCTATAATCATCAATAAATGAAACATAATATGTGGATTTTCCAATGGAAGGAACATCTATAGGACCAAACACATCAAAATGAATAAGATCTAATACACCACAATATTTATGAGAACTTGAGTAAAATGAAACGTGGTTTTGTTTATCATAAATGCACTACTCACAGAAATCAAAATTAAGATTACATTCAATCAAGCCTTCAACAAGGTTTTTATTTTTCAAGGTCCTTAGACCCTTTTCTCCAATGTGGCCTAGTCTCTAGTGCCATAACATAGTCTTCTTTGTAGGCAATTTTTATTTGGAAGAAAGAGCTCCCTTCGGTACCCAGAAGCCATGACCATCTGCTGAAGAGGAAATCCTCATTTTTTCCAACAAAATAGTCTCAGACTTGCTTTTCACATAAGTACTATTGCACTCAACAATGTATGCATCAATCTTATATAATGTACCAAATCTGAAACCTCTAGCGATCACCATAGCACCTCTAGAAAAGACTACCTACACATCTTCATCTATTAGTTTGCTCACATATTATAAATCTAGTGCTAACCCAGAGATACACAACACACCATTAATCTTTTTTACTCTATCATGACAAAATTTTATTTTAACTTTACCACAACCAATAATAGTTAAATAAGAATCACCACCCAAGTACACCTTACCTCCATCAAATTCTTCATATTCAAAAAATCAATCTCTATTAAGGTTCATATAGAAAGATGCACCTAAGTTAATTAACTCTACATCATTACCTGCACAAGTAACTAAAGTTGCAATGAATGCATCACCATCTTCCTTCTTAAACTCATAATCAAAATCAAATTTATTCTTTTTCTTCTTCTTTTCTTCTTTGCACTCCTTATAGAAGTGTCCAGGCTTACCGCAATTCCAACAAATAACTTTGGACTCTCCAAGAGATTTGGATCTCCAATTAGACTTGGATTTATCACACTTCTCATTCTTCTTACCTCTTTCTTTAGGTCTTCCATGAACATTCCAGGCCTCTCTAGCATTGATGGATACCTTCCTTCTCATCTCTTCAGAAAGCAAAGAACCCTGAACATCTTCAACTTTCAAGACAACAAAAGTACTCTTAATAGTCATAACAAGAGAATCTCAAGAATCAAGCGAAGAGCAAAGTAGGATCTGACAACTCTCCTCCTCATCCATTTTACATCAACTAATGTCAATTGAGCCACCAACTTATTGAATGTTTCCAAGTGGTCTGTAATTCATCCACCCTCTTCCATTCTCAAGGAATACAACTTTTTCTTCAAGAAAATCTTGTTCACTAAAGATTTGGCTTGATATATCTCACCAAGTTTTTTTCATAGTTTCTTTTCAAATGGTTCTTCATAGATATTTATTAAAACAAAGTATGTCAAACACAATATGACTAAACCCTTGGCTTTATGGTCCATAACATCACATTGAGTAGCCAAAGTGACATATGTAGGCCCTAAAACATGTTCATCAATAGTATCCCACAATCTCAATCAATTTATGGATCTTCCATCTTTAGCTTCCACATCTCAGAATTGTTACCAGGAAACTTCTCTACCTCTATTCTCCTTGATGTGCTCACCATCTTAAAATTCCTACAACAAGATCACAAAGTATCTTTTGCACAAGCTCCCACTCAAAACTAGATTAGTTTAAAAAACCCAACAACCCACAATTTAAATGAAAGGTGATCAAGCTCTAATACCACTTGTAAGGAAGCTAAGGTAGCGGAACAACTTCTTACACTAATCTTGAGAGGAGATTTATGTAAAACGTTTAAGATTTTCACTACATTTATAGAAATTATACAAAAATAAACATAAATAATAATCATACCACAACATAGTGAATTATGTGGGGAAAACCCTTTCAAGAAAAAACCCCACACTCCAAAAGCAACCCAATATATTATTCAGGAATCAATAAAATTACAATATACTTGTAGAAAAGATTTCACAAGAGTATCACTAACTATAGATTTAGAGGCAACTTGACATCTATAATACTCTTACACACAACCTCTATCTCAAGCGGCTAATATATAGGAGATATAATACATGAAATTGTCAAACTATAATTACAAAACCATGAGCTAAAACCACTCAAAAGTGGTACCCAAATTCTTAGGGTTTTGTTATCTCCAATCAAAGATGTCTTATGATGTGTCAAAACATGCATCAACACATGTAACTCCCCCTTACATCTCTTTTCTATGTCCATGCATTTTTTTTATATTTTCTAATATAGGAGGCCCAACTTTTGAATGCCATAACTTTTAATATGAGAGGTCTATTGGGATTTTTTTAAAATTGAAGAGTTTGAAGAGATCTAAGCACCGGGCACCCCCAATTGTATTATAGACAACCTAGAATTTTTATTTTGGCCAAAAACCAATCCTATAGCCTAGAAATTGGGTTTTTCTATTTTATAACTGAAAACTCACACTTTTTGTAATTGCAAGGTTGAGACAACTTTCCTAACAATTCCTAGGTCTAGAGGTAATTTAATATTTCTAATATTGTAAATAATGTTCCCACATGGAAAGAGATGTCCCACTTGGATGGAATCTTAAGATTTCATTGTTGGCACTCTTCATGTTTCATTGGTCTTATGATGGTTGTAATAAGTCATTAAATATGGGGTTACTAAGCTAACTATTATTAGCATTTTTTACCAACTAAAAATAGTCATGTGTAATAGGTATGTAAGTATAATTATTGCCTTATGTTAGAGTGCTTTGGAGTTACACTTGAACCCCTTGGTCATAGGGGTCAAATCAATCAAATCAGGAGCTACATTTTATGTTGGGAGGAAATACTTTTGGAGTGGGGCACATAGGTTAATTTGGACCACCTAGACTTGGCATTGACTCATCTTTTTGAACCCATGGTTCTGGAAAATCATTGCCTAGGTCTCCTTGGCCTATATTTTGAGGGCTTGGGATGGATATTGTATGTTGAATTTTATGTAGGGTTATGTTGCCAAAATTCCTTCAAGTTCACAGTATATATATCTTGTGAGACACAAAGACTATTATTGTATTGTAACTATTGGTTGTTGGATAATACATTGGGTGTGATGATTTAGATGTTGGTTTTTCCCTTACAATGTTTTTTTGAGGGTACATCTAGTGTCACTTTGTGTTGTGTTCTATTCTTCTATTCTCATTCTTATATCCTAAGTGTCATTACTATGTTGAACTCTACTGAACTTTATCTAAATTGGAATAATTTATTATATTCTCTTCATAGGATTAAGTAGGATTTAGTACATATTTCCTTTCATTTAATATTAGAGTCTAGCCAGCTTGTTAAATCCATGGGAGTAGGGTTATTTTTGTATTTATCATTGCTTGAGTGTGAGTTTCGTGTTGATCTCGTGTTCTAGGAAATAAATATAGCAAGCACATCTAGAATGGAGGCTAGGAAGTTTGATGGAACAAACTTTGAGATTTTGAAGCTCAATATGGAGGATATATTTGTGAAAAAATATCTATGGGTTGTTGTCTTTGGTTAGAAGCCATCTAGCATGAAAGACAAAGACTAGTTAGTTGTTGATAGAAAGACAACGAGCCTAGTTTGGTTTTTCTTTATAGATATAGTTCTCTTAAATGTTTTAGGAGAAACCACACTAAGAGCCTCTAACATAAATTAGGGAATAGACAAAGTCCCTTGTAAATAAGTTTTTTCCTACAAAATAATTTTTACTTCTTGAGTGATGTAGGCTTTGTGACAAAGCACCTAAATGCATTCAACATCATGGTGATCTAATTAGCATCCAAGGATGTGAATATGGATGAAAATGACCAATGCATAACCCCAATGTGTCTTTTGTGTGATTCGTGGGATAACCTAATAATAGAAATCACTAGCACCCTCTTAAAGTTGAAGATTGATGAGGCAAGAAATATCAAAATTATTAAAAATGTATGGACCATCAAAGATTATTTGAAGAAAAAAGGCAAGGGAAAGAAGAAATACAAGCATGCTAACTCTAAGGGGAGATCTAAGTTTCTTTATAGATCGAAGGTTAAATGTTGGAACCATGGCAAGACCGAGCACATTAACAAGGACTTGTTGGGACTTGGGTGATATTCACTTGTAGAGAGTCCTTCTAGGAAGAGTTTGTATATAGAGTACATTGCAATGAAATGTGATGAATTTCAAGTTCTTCAATATAGCATTTATGTTAGCTAACATGTGGTGATGTTGTGGTAGTACGTTGTGATGCAACATACATGGTTTGTTTACAATAATGGTTCTATGACAACCATAAGTCATTTAGAAGAAGAACTCACAACGGCATATGGAGTTAGTGTTTTTTGGAAGGATGAACGATGATGCAAGAGCACTTATAGCTAAACTAGAGTTCATGTTATACAATCTGAGAGAAGGATAACATTTTGGAACATGGCACAAGGTATTGCAAATAGTCAAAAGTGAAGTTATGTTTGTATGTTCTACCGCAAGCAAGGAGTTGGTAGTGGTGGCTATACTAGAAACATATATCTATACCAAAAATGTTAATGCTATAACTATTAATTCAATGTGTAGCAACAACATAGTATACAAGGTCACTATCCACATGGAAATGTCATACTTGGAGATATTTGTTGTAGGCTGACATCATGTTATGGTCATATTATGGTTAAATAACTCTTGGTATTTGTCAGGTTGGTTAGACACTTTGACAGATAGTTTTCTTATGCATACATCTATATATATTAGTTCATGTGAATGCATCAAGGTTAGATGGTCAAACATTGAGATAGTTGTACACCATTGGTGTGAGAACATTAGAACAATTCCAAAAGAAGTATGTTGTAATATGAGACTCTGATAAGACCTTGTTGTATAGAATTTATTTTGAATTTGAATAATATAACTATGTATCTTTATTTGGTGGTGGGTTTTCTCCCAAAAGGGTTTCCCACATAAATATTTGACTCTTGTGTAATCTTGTGGATGCATAATGTTCCATTTGCTTCTATACATGTTAGATTTTGTAAGTGCTATTGATTGTTTTCTTAATACATAATCTTAAATTCCCTTCATCCCAATTTATCAATCATCTATAATAGGGGTTAAAATCCCCAACATTTGGTATCAAAATGTAAGGTGATTGTTCAAGTGGTTACTACTTTTTTGGGACTCTAAACCCTCACATGTGTGGTGGTTAACCATGCTATGATTGGTGTGTTTTAGTTCATGTATAAATGGTCAAAAAGGAATACTTTGAAGGATTCTATGAGAAGACAGAACAACATTAAATTATGACTAGCACGTTGAGGTTTAAAATTGAGAAATTCGATGGGCAAATCTTCAAATTATTGAAGTTGAGGATGGAAGATATTTTGGTAAAAATAGATCAGTGAGTTGTAATATCTTCTTCGACCAAACCCTTAGGTATGTTTGATGAAGAATAGGTAAAACTAGAGAAGAAAGAAATAAATACGATTTGATTATGTCTATCAGATTCTATGTTGATGAATGTGTCTGAGGAATAGATAGAAAATTCATTATGGAAGAATATAGGTATGTTATATCAATCAAAGTGTACTTAATAAACTTGTATTGAAAAAGAATTTATATTCTCTCAAGATGAAAGAGGAAGACTCAATTGTTGATCACTTGATAATAGATTTAATATGATTTTAAGTCAAATTGCATCAATAGGATTCAAGATGGATGAAGAGGACAAATGATTGTGTTAATTTGTTCCTTATCAGATTCATGGGAAAACCTAATAATGTCTATCAACAATATTGTGGCATCACTAAAGCTAGAAAATATTATTGGCATTTTGATAAGTGAGGAAATTAGGAAAAACTCCATCGATGATAATCCTTCTTATGTACATGTGGTCAAAGGTAGGTCTGAGAAGAAAGGTAAGAAGAAGACAAGAGATAAGAAGGCACATGTCTAAATCTCTAGGAAAGTCTAAATTAAAATGTTGGAACTGTGGCAAAAAGGGTCACATAAAGAACAATTGCAAGTCCAAAAATAAGAATGATTCTTCTTATAAGTCCTCTAACAATGATGAGTATAGTGGTGATGCATTTATTTCTGCTAATTTCTTTGGTGATGATTCATAGTTGATTGACTCTAGTGTTTCTTTTCATATGACATGTCAAAAGGAGTGGTACTCATAATTTACCAAGTGCAATAAAGGGCAGGTGTTCCATGAAGATAGTTGCTTGAGGGAAATTTAGGGTTGCCTTCATGGATGGTAGAATAAGGACACTCTCATATGTATTACATATTCTAAGTTTGGCTAGAAACCTTATGTTTGCATCTAAAATGGTTGACTCAAGAATTCATGTTACATTTGATGGAAAAGGTTGTATATTAGCTAAATGTAATTTTGTACTTATAAATGGAGTGCAACATGGTACTTTGTATAGTCTAGATGCATCAATATTATCTAGGTGTCCTAATGTAACTACATATGAATCAAGGTTATTGTTGTTGCAAGTATGGGCCTAACCGGTGTTGTCATTGATGTCAACATACCCCTGTTGCATTAATGATAAGGTTTGGATGAGATGTGAGCTGAGGATATTAAGAAAATTAGTCTCAATCAGGAACAGTGAAGAACAGTGATGACTGTAAGACAAAAGTCCAAGATAGGATGATGATCAGAGGATGCGGATTAAAGGGTTTGTATATATGTGTCTATAGGTGATCCATTAGAGATCTCAAAGGTCCACATGAAGATATGAAGAAGTTGTGGCTGCTCAAGTAAAACCGGTTCCGATAGGTGTTCAGAGGTGACAATGTGTAACAAGAAAGGTCTGGTGAGATCCAGAAATGAAGTTTCCTATTCTGCGGATTTAAGGGAGTGCTAAGGAAGTCTTTGTGGTGCATCAAATCTATTGGTGCATGGTTTGAAGGTTCACAATCATCTATTCCTTTGTGACAGTTATGACAGACTGTGTTCTTGAGGTTCTGGATGAAGGAGAGAAGGATTTTAGTAAGCAGAAGAAGTGTGGATGTTCTTGATGTTTTAGGCAAGCTTATGGAGGTCTTTGGATCATGTCCAGTTCGTGTTGGTGGTCCACATTGAAGTTGGAGCTCACAATTGAAGAGTAACTTCTGTTTGATGGTGTTCTTCTTGAGACAGGCCGACCGGATGAGTTATGCATCTGTCGGATGATCTTATGAATGTTTGCTGACTTAGATGATCATTCCTCAGTTGATGCTTTGTATAAATAAGGGATTGCGAAGTCAGTTTGAACTTGCCTTTTTGTGTGGAGATGAGTGTGTGGTAGCGAAGAGGAGAGTGAAAGGTAGAGCAGAAGTATTGAGCTTAATGGAATTGATTCAAGCATGGTGAAGATGCTATTCTCCAGTTCATGTATGTGATACTTATTTCTTTGTAGACAGTGTGTCTTTTGTAGGCAGTGAGCCTCTTGTGAGCAGTGTGCTCGGGGGCAGTGAGCCCTAATTGGCATGTGCCATTTTGTTCTTTCTATTCTTCTAACAAAGAATACTTTCTTGGGTTAATCACCCCGTGGTTTTTCCCTTAACCAGGTTTTCCACATCAAAATCTTGGTATCATATGTGTTGATGAGTTTCTGCTTTTAATTTGAATGCATTATGTTTCATGTTTAAAATACTGCTAATCACTAAGAGGATTTAAGTGTGTAAATTGAAGAAAGTTTTGCACAACTGATTCATCCCCCCCTCTCAGTTGTGTGCCCTAAGTGTAACAATTGTGGCATCTTAGATTGGGTCATCTAAGTGAAAAAGGTCTAAAAACTTTGGTAAGTAAAGATATGGCGGAATACATTCCTGATCGTTCTATTCGTATTGACTTTTGTGAGCATTTTGTCTTGTGAAAACATAATAGAGTGTGGTTCAACTCTAGAAGCATTAGAGCAGACAAGATTTTGGAGGTGATACATAGTGATGTGTTTGGTCATGTGGATATCCCATCCATTGATAAGTCTCTATACTATGTATCATTCAATAATGCTTATTCTTGGTACTCTTGGGTGTATTTTCTTAGGAGGGAGTCTAAGGTGTTTCCCAAATTTAAGGAGTCTAGAGATACTATTGAGAATTATATTGGTAACAAAATAAAGGTACTAAATATAGATAAGGGTGATGAATTTTGATCTAAGGAGTTTGACATATTATATAAGCATGTTGGAATTGTGAAACAAAGGACAACTCCATACACACTGCAACAAAGTGGAGTGACGGAGAGGTTGAATAGAACCTTGTTGGATCAAGGTAGAAGTATGTTGAGTATTGAAGATCTAATACAAGAGTTTTAGGGTGAGATGATTAGCACCACATGCTACTTGAAGAACAATTCTACTTCTACACTGCATAACAAGACACCATATGAAATGTGGACTAGAAGGAAACTTGTTGTGACACATTTGTAGGTCCTTAGTTGTGATGCATTTATTCAAGTGCCTAATAAGGGGTAGTCTGAGTTAGATTTCAAGGCTAAAAGGTGTATTTTCATCAGTTATGGTGAGAATGTTAAAGGCTACATGCTCTAGAATTATTTGAAAATCCTAAAACTTCTCTACGCAAGAGATCATACATTCAGGGAACTTAGAGTCTTAACCAAGGAAGAACAATCAAAGAAAAATGAGAGGGAGAAGGTGCAGTTTGAAACAAAATCAGAGAAACAAAATGCATCTAAAACTAAACATCAAAGTGAACAAGATAGTTTGGGAGTAGAAGAGGCAAGAATGTCTAGAGAAAACTCTGAAGAAAAAATAGGGTGCAAATACAACAAGAAATTCTTCACCGATAGCTTTGAGAAGGTCTACAAGATATAATAGAGCACCTAATAGGTATAGTCTATCATTTTTTCTCTTGTACTAATAATGACCCAAGTTTTATGGAAGAGGCTCTCACTTCCAAAGAGAAAAATTCTTGGAAGAAGGTGATGGATGAGGAGATGTTGGCATAGAAGCAATGTAAGACTTGGAACTTCATTGATCTTCCTAAGGATAGGAAACCCATTAGCTTCAAGTGGGTATTCAAGAAGAAGTTTAGACTAGATGAATCACTTGAGTAGTACAAGGAACTATTGGTAGCAAAGGGATATTCCCAAGTTGAGGAAATTGAGTTTGGTGAGATCTTTTCTCATGTTGCTAAGTTGAGTTCCATTAGAATGTTGTTATCTATTATTGTAGCATTTGATTTAGAAATTGAGAATATGGATGTTAAGAGAACATTCTTGCATAGAGAGTTATAGGAAGAAATATATGGAATATCCTAAAGGATTCAAGGTGAAAGAGAAACAGAAATTGGTTTGCAAGCTGAATAGGTCTCCATATGGATTAAGGCAATCCCCACATATGTGGAACCAAAATTTTGACACATATGTGCTAGAATTGAGTTTTAGAAGAAGTGATGTTGATCATTGTGAGTATTACAAATAGGTAATGGTCACAATTTGATTATTATTTTATATGTTTATGATATGCTTATCATTGGAGACAATAAAGCATTAATTTGGGAACTTAAAACTCAGTCATCTAGTAAGTTTGACATGAAAGACATAGGAGTTGCTAGATACATACTTGGTATGGAGATATGCAAGGATATGGCCAACAAGAAACTATTGCTAAACCAAAGGAAGTGTCTTGAAACTATTTTGTGAAGGTTTGGAATGTAGGATAGTAAACTGGTAAGTTCACCCTACCAGTTGGTACAAAACTAAGTATAGAACAATGTCCTAAATCTATTGAGGATTTGGAGGACATGGGAAATGTTCCTTATGCTAGTGTACTATGAAGTCTCATGTATGTGATGGTCTTCTAAAGACCAGACATTACCCAAATGGTGGGAATTCTAAGTTCATGGCACATGTGAAGAGACTTTAGATTATTATTAACTTATCATGGTACTAATGGTGTGGGCAAAGTGTTGAGTCTATAGGATTTTGTAGATTGGGCTGGAGATCTTGACAATCTAAGGTCTACAATTGGTTATGGGTTTGTTCTATTTGGTGGAGGGATGACTTGGATGAGAAAGAAGTAAAAAATAGCTGCCCTATCCACTACTAAAGTGGAATATATAGTTGCAACACATGCTTGTAAGAAAGCAATGTGGTTGAAGGGATTGAGTAATAGTATTTGTTTTAAGTGTCAAACAATGGTGAAATGTGACTCACAAAGTGCAATTTATTTGGCTAAGAATCATATTTACCATGCTAGAACCAAGCATAATGATGTGCAATATCATTTTGTGAGGGAGATGGTTGAGAGTAGGAAAGTCCAAATTGAGAAAATTGATACTCGGATAAACACTATAGATTCTTTGACAAAACCTGTAAGTACTATCAAGTTCATGTGGTGTAGGGATGAGATGGGCTTATCCCATTCCTGAGCATGAGGTTAATCTCTTGGGTTGAAATACCACACTCTCTCTTGTGGTAAATATCAAGTGGGAGAATATTGGGACTTGGGCGATATTCACTTGCAAAGAGTCCTTATAAGAAGAGTTTGTCTGTAGAGTACATTATGGTGAAATGTGTATAGTATTTATGTTGACTCACACTTGATGATGTTGTGCCAGTAAGTTATGGTGTAGCATACATGGTTTGTTTACACATGGTGGTATTATGATAACAACTACAAGTCATCTAGAAGAACTCATAGCCTCATATGGAATTAGTGTTTCCTAGAAGCATGAATAGTGATGCAAGAGAACTTGAAGTAGAATTGAAGTCCATGCAGCACAATTTGAGAGTAGGATAATGTTCTAGAATATGGTACAAGGAACCACAAATAGTCAGAAGTGAAGTTATGTTTTTATGTGATACCACAAGCAAGGAGCTGCTAGTGGTGGCTATCTTGGAAACATGCATGTATACTAACAATGTTAAGGTTGTAAATGTTGATTCATCAAGTGTGTCAATGACAAAGTATACAAGGTGACTATCCACATGGAGACATCATACTCGCAGATATTTATGGTAGGCTAATATCAGGTTATGGTTAGATTATGGTTACATGACTTTTTACATGGGATGGTTGGATAATTATGCATAGTTTTCCCATGCATGCATCTATATGTATCAATTTTGTGAATGTGTCAAGGTTAGATAGTCAAACATTGAGACAACTGTACATTTTTTTTATTAAGATAACGAAGAAGGGCCCGAACCCTTATAGAAAATCCATTAAGGTGAATAGAAAGAGTTTTACAAGTAATAAAACTAAGTACCAACCCAGCAAAGCATAAAACAATAAACTACAATAAGAGGACCAGAAAAAAAAATAGAACACCCAACACAGAACCAGCAAGAGAAAGCACTACTACTCAGAAAGATGCTTTAGGCCATTGATGGTCTGTCACTCTCAATTGAGGAACTCTAGTTTATCTTCAAAGGTAGCCTCCTTCACACTACTAACCTGATCACCCAAGTCTACTTCTTTCCCTTTGATATTTTTGCTTCTAGATCCGGTTCTATTGGTTGGGCCAGTAGGAGTGGTTTGTTGGTTGGTGCCACCTATAGAAGGAGTTCCTGAATTGTACCCTTAGTTGCTTTTCTTTTATCCAAATCAGCCTGGAAGACATATAGGGTAGTTGCATAGTTTTTGGCAGCCTCTTTGTTAAAGGCAATAATCTCCTCCATATTCCTTTTAATGACTTCCTAGTTATTCTTAATGTTTACCATTTCCTTTTCCATACTTTCCCAGTTTTCAAAGGTGTTGGTGAACTTCACCTCCTACCATAAGTCTTCAGTCACATTTTTATTGGGCCAATTAGAGGTCTCAATTTGGGTAACAATTTCTAGGTGTTGTATTTTATTTTCGATGTGGTGTATTTGGGCAAGTTTCCATTTTAACACTTGGTTGTGAAGGTCCATAGCCTTGTACAAGGTTATAAAGGATCTTCTAGCTAAATGCAAGAACCGCATCTTCTCTCCTCCTGAAGGGTACTTTTCTCTCTAATAAGGGGACTTCTAAGAGGGGGTGAAGACAAGTTAACTTTGGAACTAGTAGAAGGGATGAACTGCACCATAGGGGACTTGGGCTAGGAGGGAATCTCCAAAAGGTTCCTATTGTCATGTGAAATTGTACCCTGCTTGAAGCCTATTCAAGCATTCCAATGACAAAATGGGACTGAACTCAAGGTGTGGGGCCTTGCAGATGAGATCAGACCTCTAGAGAAGGTTGGTTCCTCTTTCTGATCTTAAGGCTCAGAGAATTAAGCTAAATCTAATGCTACACTTACCAGGGGAAAACGGATAGAAGGAATGCAGAAAAGAAAATGGTGATGCACCAGATTTAGGATGTTTAGCTAGAATTGACATAACATAGTAGTGATTTCAAAGGTTGAATAGACTAACACAGACTCATACAATCTTTAACAGAGGCCAAAATAGAATGCTAAAACTTATAGAGGGATTATTTTATCCACATAATAAATGAGTAACATTCAAACAAACATAGTGTAGAAGAGAATGAGAGGCCGAATCAGTTTCTTGTATTAATCACAGAGGTCAAACAACCATTACAAAAGACAGACAACTTGTTACAGAAAAGGTAGACATAGAATAGCCATTTACATTCATTGATGAACTATAATTAGATACATTGAAGGCTCAACTTCGAGCACAATGTATCAAATCTAACTGGTTCTTGCAAATGTGCTACAAGGTCTATGACAACAAATTATATGGCCAGTATAACAACCCAGAAGAACAGCTAACAAAATTACATCTTTTTTACATGTATATATAGCTTTTACAAATCATTGTGGTAGCCCTGGGTGTTGGAAACTAGTCAACAAGTTATGCCCATGTTGCATTCAATTTGGCCCAAAAGCCTCTTAGGAAACCTATAGAAAAGGGACAGCAACCATGCTCTAGTATGTTGCAAAAAAAGAACCGCCCATGGCCTGTGCACTGAAATTTGTCCTTGGAAGGGCCTGCAAAGAGATGGGCCATGAGAACACTTCATCTGATCCATTTATTTCAGGTACTTATGTATTGAAGCCTTCCACTATTCCAGCTACCTGCACTTGACTGATTCACAACATTGGTGTCACCTGGAGAATATTTTCGGGAGCTCAAAAAATCATGATTTTAAAGCTTTTACAACACTTTAAAAGTGTTATTCCTTTAATTTTACTTTGGGGCCCTTTGATTTTCCTTGCATATTTTTACTTGATTTTCCCCTTTCTGGCTTTATCGGCAAAAGATCGATTCTTAGAACTCTGCTCTCTCTTTGCTTTTCTTTCATTCGGTGAATTCTTCTCTTCGCGAACCTGGTGGCCTCATCCTTTCACTTTTTCTTTAAATGGAAAAGTTTTGCCTTTGAGAATTGGCCTCTCTCCCTTTGCTTCTCAGGCCCTTATGTTGCCTTATTGGTGAATTTTTATCTTTTTCGAACTTGTTGGCAAGTTCGCATTTTCTCTATCCTGCTGACTCGTCGGCTTGTATTACTTTTTTTCCCTATTGGCGAATTCACCCTTTTCTAAATTGTCCTCCCTTTAGCCTTCTCTTTGTTTTGCCTTATCAGAAAACTTTGCTTTTCATGAAATTGACTTACTTCCCTTTGTCAGTGAAAGATTACTTTCACAAACATGTTGTCTTTACCTTTTGCCTTATTGGCAAAAGCTCGCTTTGGTGAACTTCTTCATTTTCTACTCACCGGGCCCCTATATCACCTTATCGGTGATTTGTTAAAATCATGAACTTGTTTGCAAGTTCTCCCTTTCACCAATTCGTCGATTTCCTTCAGTTGGCAAACTTTCACTTTTGTGAACCTCCATGCCTTAGCCAATTTTCCTCCTAATGAAGATTTCCCCCGCTGCCTTGCTTCATTCCTTCGTCAGCAAATGTAAGGTTCGCCAAACCGTAAGTTTACCAACAAAGGCAAAAGTTGTTTTTTATTTATGTCTTAGACTTTTCTTCTCCCTCTACTTCTAACTGCTTTGCCTTGGCCGTTTTGCGCCCCTTAGTTAACAAACTAGTGAATTGGTGAACGAACGAATTGCTGAACCCCCGAGCCAAAGGTTCGCCACACTGAAATTTTGTTGACTAAGGCAAAAAGATAGGCAAAAACATAGAAATTTTTGGTGATTTTTTTGGGTTTTCTCTAAGGGAAACTTCCTTCCATTTGGGCTTTCTCAGATCAGATTTCTTTGATGGAAGGAGGGGATTTCTAAGATATTTTATGCTGGGCAAAATATGACAACATTTTGGCAACTATGCAGGGGTGTTTACCTGCTAAACACAAGGATCCAGCTGCCTTATACAATCCATTGGGCATAGGGTCAAAAAAGGGAACTGCAGCAACACGACCAATACAACACTAAAACTACCTCTAGAGAACACAAAACACGCAACAAGATAAACAATCTCCAAATGAGAAGCTGCCTATGCAAAAGCACTTATTGAAAGGAAACCTAAAATAGAAACCAAACTAACCTAAACCTAAACTAACCAAAAAGGAAATGACTTTAAACAAAGCCATTAACTGGTTTTTCAAAATAACTACCCTTTCTCAACAATTTACAATGCCTCAGATGCTTCTAGGTAGTTAAAAGGAGGTGGAGAAGGGATAGGCATAAAACAAAATGGTGAAACACTTCCCCAAGGATTAAAAAAACTCACCTATCCACCTACATTGGTTGGAAACATAGTTGCTTGGAAGTGGATAAATGGGTTGATCTATCCCTTCTTGATGCTCAACCTCATGCTTTGACGTAAGCATGATAGGTGGTGACTCCTCATGATATGACTCTAGTTGGGCCAAATTCCTGATAGGGCATCCCCTTATAATGGAATGCAAATAAACAGAGTTGATCTCATGCCTCTGCTCTATTTCCTCATCATTCTGCTGCTGGTTCGAATGCTCTGGCTCCTATATATCAATTGGAGGAATGACTACCTCCCCAAACCTGCTCAAATTGCTCAAGATTTGAATCATCTAGAGGCACTGATTTACTACTCAGGTTTGAATAGAAAACATCAAGCTCATCCCAGAAATTAACCTCCTCCAAGTCCTCTGCACTCTTCAATATAGGACTTCCCACATCCTGTTCCTCATAAGATGGACTTTCACCATCATGCTTGGCCTCAACTTGTAACAATTTGCCATCATTTTCAATGCCTTCATGTTGTTCCATAACTACAACTAATGTTGGCATCTCCATGTCTTCTTCATCTTCAATGTAGATGGGCAATTCATCAAACAAAGTGGCATCATTGACCCTTGGAACTAACTCCACAGCGTCCCCATCCTTTGGCTGCAACTCCACTGCATTTTACTAGAGCTACCTCTGCGAAAGGACCTTTTTTCACCATACTTCCTTTGCACTTTGATTTCTTTCAACTTTTTCACAGTATGGGAAAACTCTTCAAATGAGCCAAAATCCATAGGGTTCAACCCTGCACCTGAATTAGCACTAACCTCATTCTTGATGCATTCCTACTCCAACTGATCGAGTTTAGTTTTTTCTTGCAGCAAGTTTGAATCTGAGTTTTAGTAGTGCATGAGGGCTCACAAATATCAGGCCACTCCCCATCTTCCTCCAATACTTCCTTTTCTGGCTCATAGAACCCAGCATCCCGCTAAGAGACTGGTATGTCCCTACAGAGTGAGTTGGTGCATGAGAGCTCATTATTTGCAAGTGGCTCCTCCCTAGCTGGAGGTATCTCCTTGCTCATCTCATCTCTCCAATTAGCCCCATAGACAACAGGTCCACCTTTGAAAAGTGAAATAGTGTCAGGGCAAGAGGAATAACATGGAATGTGAGCTGTAAGGACCTCTTGAGGGGGTTGTTCTTGGGGAGTGATAGGCTAGATTTGCGTAGGAACAAGCTCCTGTCAAGGCTGAGGGCCTTTGAAACTCAAGATTTTTAAATTGGAAAGTGGTTTTGGAGGCTTAGAGGGGTTCCCCTATTTGAAGCTTGGGATTTTGAATTTGGGGTTTATTTATGTTATAGGCTAAGCCTGGATAAAAGGGAGGGGTTTCCTGAAACTAGAGATTGAGGGAACAAATTGGGCTTCTAGCCTCCTCTAGGCAAGCAATTGCCTTAATTGTTCTTCTTTAGCTGTGATCTCCAAATCCAGGCTTCCTCAATAGGCTCTTTCCTCTGCCTCCATTTGTTGTTTTTGAAGATGGGCCTGATAAGCAATCTCATCTTGTTGTTGGTTATACATTCGCTCTCTATCAATGTCATTCAACCTCCTTTCTAGGTCCATCGCTATGTCCATGAAACTCATATTGCTGACATCTTGAGGTTGCTTAGTAGGGTAGTCATATTGGTTTGGAGCAAAAGGGACCTCTTGAGGTTGATAGTAAGCACGATTAGGTTGCCAAGGAGGCTGAGCATGGGTGGGAGGGAGGCAAAGCATCAAGAGGATACTAATATTCTATTGTAGCAGGGATGTATGGCCTAAAATAGAGGTGTTTTGGGACCGATATTGCTAGTATTAGAGCCAATAACTTGCATTCTAGCCAGGAGGAGGGGAGTAGCCATAACTCCCATAATAGTTTGACACTTTAAAGTATCTAAATTAATCATAGAAAATGTCTAAATTATAGCAAAATGGTTTGATATCAACAAAAAACTAGATACATACCCAGAAGAGTCGCTAGGTGATTCATGATGCTTCTGAAAGATGGAAAAGACCAAAAGTATCACCAAACTTCAATCTTTGACGAATCTTTAAGCGTTTGAACTAGCTGCACCAATGGATTTGTTCAGTAGATTTGCCATGGTGTCGAAGAAGACTGTGCTGAATGGCTAGATTCACTGAAGAACACACCAAATCCTTCAAGGGATGATAAAGCTCATCAAACTCTTCCCACCGAGCATGCCAAAAACTATTGTCATGTGAAATTGCACCCTACTTGAAACCCGTTCAAGCATTCCAATGACACAATGGGACTGATCTCAAAGTGTGGGGCCTTGCAAATGAGATCAGACCTCCAAAGAAGGTTGGTTCCTCTTTCTGAGATTAAGGCTCGGAGGATTAAACTAAATCTAATGCTACACTTACCAGGGGAAAAGGGATAGAAGAAATGTAGAAAAGAAAATAGTGATGTACCAGATTTAGGATGTTTAGCTAGAACTGACATAACATAGCAGTGATTTCAAAGGCTGAATAGACTAGCATAGCCTCATACATTCTTTAACAGAGGTCAAAATAGAATTTTGAAACTTATAGAGGGGTTATTTTATCCATAGAGTAAATGAGCAACATTCAAACAGATAGTGTAGAAGAGAATGAGAGAGGCAGAATCAGTTGCTTGTATGAATCACAGAGGTCAAATAACCATTACAAAAGGTAGACAACTTGTTACAGAAAAGGTAGACACAGAATAGCCATTTACATTCATTGGGGAACCATATTCATGGACATCGAAGGCTTAGCTTCAAGCACAAAGTATAAAATCCGATTGGTTCTTGCAAATGCGCTACAAGGTCTATGACAACAAATTATATGGCTAGTATAACAACCCAAAAGAATAGCTAACATAATTACATCTTTTTTACATGTTTATATAGCTTTTACAAATCATTGTGGCAGCCCTGGGCATTGAAAATCAGTCAACAAGTTATGCCCATGCTGCATTCAATTTGGCCAAGAAGCCTATCAGGAAACCTACTGAAAAGGGACGGTGGACATGCTCTTGTTGGGAATTAAGGTGTCTCAACCTTGGTAATTTCTTGTATTATTTCATTGTATTTATTTATTTATTGCCTATTGTATAATTTGGATGCAAATCCTATGTTGTCATATTGTGGGAGTTGGCATGGTGATGTGTCATACTACATGGCATATGACCACATGTAAATTTGTCCTCACATGAGGAGATAGGTGTCCCACTTAGTGGTAGGAATATTTTGCCATGTTTCGGCATCTTGGAATGTGTGTAAGGGAATATTGACCAAAATGGTCATGACAGATTCCTATGACAAAGTTATGACATGTAAGAGTCAGAAATAGAAGATCCTATGATAGGTATGGACATGTGTCGAGAAGCATCTTTGAAGAAAGCATCTTTGGGCACCCCAAGGTGGACTATGACATGTTGTGATGCACGAGCATCTAGGGTGTAAGAGCAATCTTACATCAACCAAAAAAAATGTTGTTTCTTTTCACTAAGGGCTAAATTTGGCAGAGTTGCTATTTTTAGTAAGTTTTCATTTGTGCACGGTTGGATACAAAATCTTACATGGACCTCCAGAATGGTGAATTAAAGCTAATGGTGAAGAAATCACTTCAATATCATTTGTCATTTGTAAGATAATAAAATTTCAAATTCCAAAAATCCTATTGAAATATTCAAAGTCAAATTTGAGCCACTTAGAGGCTCCGGATGGGTCCAAAATTTGGTGGGAAACCCAAGCAATCTACCTTTAGGTATTGCTTATGCACAACCATCTTTTCAAGAGCTTTCCAAAAAGGTATTATAATTGAAAATCCAATAGTCGGATCGAAAGTTATGCCCCCGCGAAGTTGACCTATTTTTGGAGGGAGATGCAAATTTTGAAATTAAGCTAGTGGCCGCCAAAAAGGGCTATATATGACCATTTTTGGGAACCCTTGGGGGGAGAGTTAAGGGGGAAGGTGTAGAGTCAAGAAAAGGGTGGGAAAATAGAAACCCTAGTTGATTTGGGGTAATAGAACGCTGAAGATTCTAGAGCCTTGAGAGAGGGAGTTGTAATGTGTTGCAACCTGTAGGGGATTCATCCTCAGATTGTATTTGAGCTTCTGTAATGTAATGTTTTGCCCATATTAATAAAATATCATTCTATTTTCTATGTGCAATTTTTGTTATTGTGTGTTTTATGATTTACGCCCTTCATTATGTTGTAAGAGAATATGCTATTTATAGCCTGTGTATGACAGATTCTCTTACAGCTGTAAGTTATGACAGCTATGACAGATTCTATGATGGTTGTAAGAGTCATAGGAGCATCTGTCATAGCCCATTTTGGAAATAGGCGACCTCCTTGGGATGGGGTGACTTGACAAGTGTCAGGAACATCCTACAGTGTTGGACAAGTGTCCATAGGCATGGGTTTTGGGCCATGAGGCCATGTTGGACACCCATCTCAATGTGGAGCTATTTTTTCCATGTATTTGTTAATATAAATATGTGCTTTGGAGAGGAGATGTATTATGTGATTGATAGGTACTGTTATGCTGCTGAATTATCTCTAGATATGAGTGTGAAGACTCCTGCAAGAGCATTGGCTCTGTGACTGTATTGTAACCTTCATTGTTTACGGAATACATTTGGGCTGTGTTTTGGAGTGTGGGTTTTTTTACCCGATAAGGGTTTTCCCCATGTATATCTTGTGTCTCTCTTCTTTTGCCTTTCATTCTTGTGTATGTGTTTTCTACAATATCTCTGTTAGTGGGTTAACATAATCTATAATTGTAAAGATAAAATTGAATTTGCACTCTCCTCCCCTCATTAGATTAGTGTAGGAAGCGATTTCCGCACACCTAGCTTCATTTCAGTTGGTATCAGAGCTTGATCACCTTTGGTCCTAGTTGTTGGGTAGGGGTTTTTTTTAGCTAATCTTAGGTTGAATGGGAGCTTTGTGCAGAGCATTCTATAATCTTGTTGCAGGAAAGAGATGGCAGGCACACCCGGAAGATTAGAGGTGGAGAAATTCAATGGCACTAATTTTGAGTTTTGGAAACTTAAGATGGAGGACATGCTTGTTGATCATGACCTATGGGAAACTGTATCTGGTGTAAAACCAGCTACAATGGCACAAGTTGATTGGGATCTCAAAGATCGGAAGGATAAGGGTCTCATAAGACTCAGTCTAGCTTATTCTGTCCTATTAAATGTCCATGAGGAGAAGACCACAAAAGGACTTTGGAAGAAGTTGGGTGATATTTATCAAGCTAAATCCCTAGTGAACAAACTTTTTTCTGAGAAAGAATTTGTATTCTCTGAAGATGGAGGATGGAGGATCTGTTGTAGATCACCTGAATGCCTTCAACATGTTAATTGCTCAATTGACATCAATTGGTGTGAAGATGGAGGAGGAGGATTGTTGTATGACCTTGCCTTGTTCTTTGTCAGACTCGTGGAACCATCTTGTGATGGCTATTGGGAGCACCACATCCACTTTCACAATGGATGAAGTGGTATCTTCGCTATTATCTAAAGAGATGCGGAGAAAGTCTTCTGAGGCAGCCAAAGAGGCTCTTGTGGTTCGTGGAAGATCCAAGGAGAAAGGGAAAAAGAAGGACAAGAAAGCTGAGAAGGGCAGATCCAAATCCCGTGGGAGATCCAAATCTTCTAGAAAGTCCAAGGCTCTCTATTGGAACTGTGGAAAAACTGGACACTTTCGAAAGGAATGCAAGTAAGAAAAGAAGAAGAAGAAGAAGAATGTCCCAAATTCATATTCTGACAAATCTCAAGATGATGGTGATGCCTTCATCGCAGCCCTGGCCACCCATGCATCTGATGATGTGTGGTTGATAGATTCTAGTGCATCATTCCACATGACCTCGCATCAAAACTGGTTCACAAAGTATGAAGAGTTCAATGGTGGAAGAGTGTACCTGGGTGACGATTCTCATCTAAAGATTGTTGGTCATGGAAGAGTCTCAATCTGATTCTTTGATGGACAAGTGAAGGGGATCATTGGGGTTATGCACATCCCAGGCCTTGCACGGAACCTGCTTTCTGTAAGTATGTTGAATGATGCAGGTGTGCAAGTTTTCTTTACGAAGGATGGATGCAAGATGACTAGAGGATCTATGGTGCTTGCGAAGGGTATTCTGAGAGGTACTTGTTGGAGACATGCACTTCATAGTGCAATAGTTCTTCTGACTTGAAGAAAAGAGCTGCAATCACTTCATCCCCACTATCTGAACAAGTAGTGAAGAAATATGTTGTAACACTTTCTGATGGTAGTGCACATGCTTTAGAAGTTAAACTTCCTACTGAAAAGACTATGTTATGGCATTTGAGATATGGTCACATTGGTGAGAAAGGTCTTAGAACCTTGAAAAACAAAAACTTCATTGAGGGGTTAAATGATTGTAATCTCGAGTTTGACTTTTGCGAACATTGTGTATATGGAAAGCAAAACCGTGTTCAATTTTACTCTAGTTCTCACAAGTCTTCTGGTGTATTGGATCTTATTCATTTTGATGTGTTTGGTCCTATTAATGTTCCTTCGATTTCCAAATCTGTATATTTTGTATCTTTCATAGATGATTACAGTAGAAGGACATGGGTTTATTTTATCAGAAGCAAGACTGAAGTCTTTAGTCAGTTTAAAGAGTTTAAAGATTTTGCTGAAAATCAAACTAGTAAAAAGATTAAGTGTTTGAGAACTGATAACAATGGTGAGTTTTATTCGGTAGAGTTTGACAAGTTCTGTAAAGAGCAGGGGATTGAAAGACATAAGACAACTCCATACACCCCGCAGCAAAATGGCGTTGTAGAGAGGATGAATAGGACACTGATGGAGAAGGCTAGGAGTATGCTTAGTAGAGCAAGCCTCAAACAAAAGTTTTGGGCTGAAGTTGTAGCCACTACTTGCTATCTGGTAAATAGACCTCCTACATCAGCTCTTGTTGGTAAGAAACCTATTGAGGTGCGGTCTGGTAAGAATCCTTCAGTTAGACATCTTCATGTTTTTGGTTGTGAGGCATATGCACATGTACCTAGGGAGAAATAGTCTAAATTAGAGAACAAGGCTATTAAGTGTATCTTCATTGGCTATGGTTTTGGTGTGAAAGGATACAAGCTTTGGGATCCTGTGGTGGAAAAAGTGTTGTATAGAAGAAGTGTTATCTTCAAAGAGCTAACACCTTCTTCTATTGTTTTACAACCAGAACAGACAGAAAAGAAAGAAGATGTGATTCAATTTTCTTCTACCCCTAAGAAGACTAAACTGACAGACCCTGTGAGACCTGATGATGAGAAGAGCTCTAGCAGCTCTGAAAGCTCAGAAGAAGAAGCAGAACCTCAACCTCAGCCATTGAGGAGGTCTAAACAAACAAGAAAGAAACTTGAAAGGTTTGGTTATTCATTGCTTGATTCTAGTTGTGCTTTTTCCTTGCCTACTAACATTGATGAGCCTAGAACTGTGAAAGAGGCTATGGGCATGAAAGATGCAGGTTCCTGGAAGGAGGCCATGGAAGATGAGATGGATTCCTTGGAAAAGAATAAAACATGGGACTTGGTGCCTTTTCCTGAAGGATGGAAACTTGTTGGATGCAGATGGGTGTTCAAGAAGAAATTCGGTGCAGATGGCAGTGTTGAAAAGTACAAGGCTAGATTGGTTGCGAAGGGGTACTCACAAGTGCAGGGAATTGATTATGGTGAAATTTTCTCTCCCATTACAAAGCTAACATCTATTCAGTTCCTATTATCTTTTGCAATAGGTTATGACTTAGAGGTGGAGCAGATGGATGTGAAGATAGCTTTCCTTCATGGTGATTTGGAGGAAGAAATCTACATGTCACAGCCAGAGCATTACATAGAGAAAGGTAAAGAAAATTTGGTTTGCAAGTTGAAAAAATCTTTGTATTGTTTGAAGTAGTCTCCTAGGATGTGGTACTTGAAGTTTGATGCCTTTGGGTTGTCGATTGGATAGCTGAGATTGAAATCAGATCATTGTGTGTATTAAAAGTTTGACAATGATCACATTCTCATTATTGCATTGTATGTTGACGATATGTTGTTAATTGGGAATGGTAAGAAAAAGATTTCTGATTTGAAGTCTCAGTTGTCAGCATAGTTTGAGATGAAAATCTAGGGGCAGCCAGGGACATTCTGGGAATGGAAATTAGAAGAGACAGAGCTAACAGAAAACTTTGGTTAAGACAGAGTAAGTATGTGAAGACCCTGTTGGATAGGTTCAACATGGTAGATTGTAGACCATTGTGTGTTCATGTTTCATTGGGGACAAAGTTGTCTGTTAATGATTGTCCAAAATCTCCTAGTGGGGTGGAGGACATGAGCAAAGTTCCTTATACTAGTGTTGTTGGCAATTTGATGTATGCTATGGTCTGTACAAGACCAGACATTGCCCAAGCAATAGGAGTCCTTAGTCAATTTATGGCTAATCCTAGATGGGTACATTGGGATGCAGTTAAGCGAGTGTTCAAATACTTGAGGGGTACTTCTAAGTATTCCATATGTTATCATGGTAATGTTATAGGACCTCTGCATTCAGTTTATATTCATGGATTTTTGGATTCTAATTGGGCAGGTGACATTAACAACAGGAGATCCACCAGTGCATACGTGTTCACAATGTTTGGTGGTGCAATTAGTTGGATGAGTAAGCGACAACCTGTGGTTGCTTTGTCCAAGACAGAAGCTAAGTACATGGTAGAAACTCATGCTTGTAAGGAAGCCTTTTGGCTTAAGAGATTGTGTTCAGATATTGGTGTTGATGCAGGACAGATTACGATTTGTTGTGATAGTCAGAGTGCGATTTGCTTTGCAAAGAATCCAACTTTCCATGTCAGAACAAAGCATATTGATGTACAGTTTCACTTCGTACAAGACATGGTAGAGGATGGGAAGGTAAATTTGGAAAAGGTAGATACTTTGAAGAATGTTGCAGATGCATTGACGAAACCAGTGGGCACAGAGAAATTCAGATGGTGTTCGGAGTCTATGGGCCTCTCGGCCTATAGCAGTTAAATCCTATTATTTCTATTGGCTCTTACAAAGTGTTTGACAAGTAGGAGAATGTTGGGAATTAAGGTGTCTCAACCTTGGTAATTCCTTATATTATTTCATTGTATTTATTTATTTATTGCCTATTGTATAATTTGGATGCAAATCCTATGTTGTCATATTGTGGGAGTTGGCACGGTGATGTGTCATCCTACATGGCATATGACCACATGTAAATTTGTCCTCACATCAGGAGATAGGCATCCCACTTAATGGTAGGAATATCTTTCCATGTGTCAGCATCTTGGAATGTGTGTAAGAGAATATTGACCAAAACGGTCATGATAGATTCCTGTGACAAAGTTATGACATGTAAGAGTTAGAAATAGAAGATCCTATGACAGGTATGGACATGTGTCAAGAAACATATTTGAAAAAGGCATCTTTGGGCACCCCAAGGTGGATTATGACATGTAAGACAATATGCTATTTATAGTCTGTGTATGATAGATTCTCTTACAGCTGTAAGTTATGAGAGCTATGACGGTTGTAAGAGTCGTAGGAGCATCTGTCATAACCCATTTTGGAAATAGGTGACCTCCTTGAGATGGGGTGACTTGACAAGTGTCAAGAACATCCTATAGTGTTGGACAAGTGTCCATAGGTGTGGGTTTTGGGCCATGAGGCCATGTTGGACGCCCATCTCAATGTGGAGCCGTGTTTGCCTTGTATTTGTTATATAAATAGGTGCTTTGGAGAGGAGATGCATTATGTGATTGACAGGTACTGTTATGCTGTCGGATTATCTCTAGATATGAGTGTTGAAGACTCCTACAAGAGCATTGGCTCTGTGACTGTATTGTAACCTTCATTGTTTACGGAACACATTTGAGCTATGTTTTGGAGTTTGGGGTTTTTTACTCGATAAGGGTTTTCCCCATGTATATCTTGTGTCTCTCTTCTTTTGTCTTTCATTCTTGTGTATGTGTTTGCTGCAATATCTCTATTAGTGGGTTAACATAATTTGTAATTGTAAAGATAAAATTGAATTTGCACCTCCTCTCATTAGATTAGTGTAGGAAGCGATTTCCGCACACCTAGATTCCTTTCAGCTCTAGCATGTTGCAGAAAAACAACCGCCCATGGCTTGTGCACTAAAATTTGTCCTTTGAAGGACCTACAAATGGATGGACCATGAGAACACTTCATTTGATCCATTTATTTCATGTACTTGTGTATTGAAGCCTTCCACTATTTCAGCTACCCACGCCTAACTGATTCGCAACATTGGCGTACCTAGAGAACATTTTCAGGAGCTTAGAAAATCATGATTTTAAAGATTTTACAACATGTTAAAGTGTTGATATTTTAATTTTACTTTGGTGCCCTTTGATTTTCCTTGTATATTTCTTCTTAATTTTCCCCTTTTTGGCTTTATCAACAAAAGACCGATTCTTAGAATTCTACTCTCTCTTTGCTTTTCCTTTAGTCGATGAATTCTTCTCTTCACGAACCTGGCGGCCTCATCCTTTCACTTTTTCTTTAATCAACAAAGTTTTTCCTTTGAGAATTGGGCTCTCTCCCTTTGCTTCTTGCGCCCTTATGTCACCTTATCAATGAATTTTCATCTTTTTGAACTTGTTGGCAAGTTCGCATTTTCTCTAGCTCGTCGACTAGCTAGCTTGCATTACTTTTTTGCCCTATTGATGAATTCTTATTTTTTAGAAACTGGTTGCTTTTCCTTTTCTTCTCTCTTTTTGCCCCTTAGTTAGCAAAAGTCCAATTTTGCATACCAAACATGCCTTCTTTTCGCCTTATTGGTGAATTCACACTTTTCTGAACTATACTCCCTTTATCCTTCTCTTTGTTTTTCCTTATCAGCAAACTTTGCTTTTCACAAACTTGACTTACTTCCCTTTGTCAATGAATGATTACTTTTGTGAACCTATTGTCTTTACCTTTTCCCTTATGGACAAAAGCTCCATTTGGTGAACTTCCTCATTTTCTACTCATCGGGCCCCTATATCGCCTTATCGGTGATTTATTAAAATCATGAACTTGTTCACAAGTTCTCCCTTTCACTGATTTGTCGATTTCCTTTAGTTGGCAAACTTTCACTTTTGTGAACCTCCATGCCTTAGCCGATTTTCCTCCTGACGAAGATTTTCCCCGCTGCTTTGCTTCATTCCTTCGTCGGTGAACTTAAGGTTCGCCAAACCTTAAGTTTGTTGACAAAGGAAAATACTTGTTTTTATTTATATCGTAGACTTTTTTGCTCCCTTTGTTTCTGTCTACTTTTCCTTGGCCGTTTCACCCCCTTAGTCAAAAAATCAGTGAACTGCCAAACCGCCGAGCCAAAGGTTCGCCAATTTGAAATGTTTCCATCTAAGTCAAAAAGATAGGCAAAAACTTAGAAATTTTGGGGATTTTTCTAGGTTTTCTCTAAGGGAAACTTCCTTCCATTTGGGCTTTCTCAGATTAGATTTCTCTGATGGAAGGGAGGGGATTTTGGGGATATTTTAGGTTGAGAAAAATATGACAATATTTTGGTGACTATACAAGGGTGTTTCCATACTTAAACACAAGGATCCATCTTCCTTATACAATCCATTGGGCACAGGGTCAAAAAAGGAACTATAGCAACATGACCAATACAACACTAAAACTACCTCCCGAGAACACAAAACACACAACAAGACAAACAATCTCCTAACAAGAAGTTGTTTGTGCAAAATCACTTATTGAAATGCAACCTAAAATAGAAACCAAACTAACCTAAACCTAAACTAGCCAACAAGGAAATGACTTTAAAGAAAGCCATTTACTAGTTTTTCAAAATAACTACCTGTTAGCACTTATTTTGACCTGGGGCTGATTTGTCATGATCAGGAGGTTTCTTCATCTGAAGCCTTCATCTTCTTGCCCAATTTTTTCTAAGTGTTGGACCTCCTCAGCGTTTTTCAGCTGCAGCATCACATTTTCCTGAGGAGGAGGTCGTCATCATCATCTTGTCTTCGATGATGATCTTCATCAGCTTGTTCTTCGTCGACTTGTTTTTCTCATCGTCATCATCATATTTCAACTGTCGGGTGATGTTCGCTTATTATCCTGATGATACTGGTGAGCTACAGTGCGCCCTCAGTTGCTTGCGAGGGTGATTTTTCAAGTATCCGGTGATCTTCTGAATATCACCTTGCTCAAACATGATGATGATGTTGCCCCATTATCTTGAAGGGGTTATTCTCTAAGTGTTCGACCTAACTTGTTTTTTCCTAAGGGTCGTCATCATCATGATATTTCCAGTTATCATCCTGCTGCTTGCGGAGGTCATCATATTTTCTGCCTTCATGATATTTCGCCGGGGTGATATTTTTATCATCGGGTGATCTTGGTTATGATCATCCTGATGATGATGTTGAAGAGTTTTAAGTGCGACCCGATATTCACTAGGGTCATCATATTTTGGAACGTCAGGATGATCTTAGTCAATATCATCCTGATGATGTTGTATCACTTCTTGTTCTTTGTTTCTCATCCTGATGGTGCTGACGTCATCCATATATCAGGGTGATATTTTTCTTTCTGCCTATCTGCATCATGATTTTTTCCGAAGGAGGGGGTGATATTTTCATATCACCCGGATATATATGTTTGTTCGAACATCATGATGATGTTGATATCAAGGAGATATCCGCCTGCCGGCTTCGCACATTATCTACTGGGGGTGATCTTTTCAAGCATCATCATCATATTCAGTCATCGCCCCGATCTTACAGTGGAGCTACAGTGCAACCTGATATTTGAACATCAGGAGGATATTTCCAAATATCCGGTTGTCTTCCGAATATCATGATGATGATAATATGATGATGACATCATCAAGGTCCGCGGGGGTCATATTTCTAGTAACTGATCATCTTGAAGAGACCTCCTGATATTTGCAAACATGATGATGACGTCATCCGGATATGAGGAGGTGCGCAGTAGGCAGATATGATGATGACGTCAGCAGTATATGATGATGACGTCGTCAGGATATTCATCGGCCAGACTTTTGTTATAAGCTCAGCAGGAGGATGTTCCTCCGATGGATCAGGTTGTGCCGATTATCATGAAGGTTATTTTTCAAATATCATGATGACGTCAGGGTGATATTTCGAACAACGGGATATCATGCTGCTGGAAGATGATGATGATGAGGTCTATACTAGTGTCGTCAGGAGCAAAAGCACCGACATGATATATGCTCATGACCTAGTATATAAAGTGTTATTGAGGTCGTCGCGGGGTGCATGTGGGATATTGTTATCCTGCATTTTCAAACATCATGATGATGAATCTCGGCGGGAAATGGTTGCGATTGCAGATTTGATGATCTTCCCAAGGCCGCGGGTTGGTGCGCCATTAATGGCGATTGTTGCAGAGGTATGGGCGATGGCGTGGGTCGATCCTGTACCCGACTGGAGATGTACATCAGCGGATGGTGGCGCAGGGCTCGAGAAATCTTCCTGTCTCCTCCCCTACCTGCTGCATTCAAGTTTGGGCGCCAATCCGGTTGTGTTTGAGTGCCATTTTCATGATACTGTGTATCTGGCGAAATTTTGGTCAACCATGTGATTAATTGCTGAGCACCTACCTGGCTGTTATAAGCAGGTGGTCTTGCTCATTTGAAGGTTGTTGAAAGTTGATGATTTTGGCTCTGTAATGCATAACAAGCTGATCTGGTTGCTCTGTACAGCTTACCTGTGAGTTTATGTATCTCTTGTTGTTTGTTTTTGGCATGAACCCACTGATTTCATGATTAAACTTATATGAGAAATGCTGTTTGGCATGTGTTGTGTTAATTCTATCTCTAGTATTGCATGTATTCTTCTTCTGAATCTGGATGTTTGGTAATGTTTGGATTCTAGAGCATAGAATTCCTATGTTGACTGTCTGATCTTTTAACTTCTACTCAAGGGGTAGATTAAACTATTTTCAGGTTGAACATTGGGAGGGATATACTGCAGTAGGGATACCATAAGTAGAGATAACCTAACACTTTGTATTGGGAGATGCCTGTAAGGCAGGTATCACACATATCCCCTTGAAATCCAGTTTTAGTTGTTCATGCTGATCATTCACAGGTGTATGTCTACTGACTCCAGGCCCTGGATAGGCACCAATCATGCTTTGTTTTGTGTTATAACCATATCCAGCTTTGCATCCACACTTAAACTCCAAAGCAAAATCTAAAACCAACATTAGGACATTAGAGTTAGTTTTAGGAACCTCAGTCCTCTGTCTACAACTGCTAATAGGCCCAAAGCTAGCCCCTTTGCTCTTATCATTCAGTTTTGGTCTACTTACAGGAGGACTATCTGCTTTCTGTCAACATCCCAGCCTTGCATGCATATCATCATGGATGTTGAGTAGGGAATACCCCCCTAGGTCTTGCAGAGCCTGAAGAAGAAGAGGAGATAAAATATAGAGTCTATCTCCTATACTGTTGACCCCCTGGCCCAGAGATCCTGTTGATCACTGATGGCTACCTTGTAGGGATATCTGGGAATAAGCATCCAGTCTGGGAAAAGGTCAACAGAAATTGGCGACTCTGCTGGGGAGTGAGAAGTAAAAGTGCTATCTAATCATCTCCAGTGATATATATGTGACCCATCTGAGTCAGCAACAGTAATCTACTCCGTTGGGGAACCTTGTGAAAGAACCCTGGTTTTCAGAAGAAAACAGTTCCTAGAAATAGGTGGCGACTCCGAAGTAATCTCCCAACCGGTCAAGGTAAATTTATATGCAGGGGAGAAGATCCCAACAAAATCCTCTATTTGAAGAGTTACCATTAACAAAAAGAATGATATATAGAAGAAAGGGAACTGTCTCAGCTAGTCATGAGAGCTCCCCCAGAAAAAGTGATGAGGTACAAGATAACCCTAGGCCATCAGGACAGCATGCTCCTTATTTTTCAAGTGCAGAAGCTGATATCCAAGGTACATATGAGAGGCAACAGGGTGGTAGTATGAGAATGAGGTCAGAGGTGTTCCAAGAATGCCCTTTTCTAGACCCAAGTGAAAGGTTTGAAGAGGCAGAGTCTCTAAGGGATGATGAAGATGATGACCAGAATGGCATGAGACCATCTACCTCCAGACCTAAGGATGAGCAGTTGGCTGAAGAAATCAAAAGTCTAAGAGCAGAACTAGAATACCTACAAGCCATGAAAATCAGAGATGATATACAGCAGAAAGTGCAAGCCTTGAGAACTGCCCAAAATAATTCAGTTCCTACCCTAGAGAATGCAAATATGCAAAGACATCAGCAAAGATATGAAATGCAACATCAGCATCATGATGACAGACAAAATGTGAATGATGCTAGGATACCACTGAACCATGCAGGAAACCAAAATGCAAACAGAAATGTTAATATTAATCAGCCAAACAGACAGCCTATGCAGTTAGATAGATTCAGGCAGCTGGTGTTTGATGGTATTCCTGGGTATCCTAACCCCATTGACAAGCATCTGAGGCTGCAAGTGCCTAAGTTTTCAGGAAACAACACAGTGTCAGGAGAAGATCATCTAAAGGCCTTTCAGAATGTCATGGATAATTTTGAGGTTGAGCATGAGGATGTTTTCATGAAGTCATTCATGCAATCCTTAATAGATGAGGCAAGAGAATGGTACAGGAATCTGCCTAACCAGAGCATATCATCATGGGATGATTTTAAGAGGATATTCAAGGAGCAATATGGTGATAAAACTGACCCTAGCTTCTTTGTAAATGAGTTCACCAGCATCACCAAAGGGTCAAATGAACAGGTTGCAGACTTTAATGCAAGATTTACTAAAGTGTTGAACAAATTGCCACATCATATGAGGCCAAATGAACCAATGTGCATAATTTTGTACATCAATGCCTTTGATACAAAGACTGCATATGGACTGAGAGATAAAGGTCCTGCCACTCTCAGGGATGCTTTCAGAATTGCAGTAAATATTGAAAACAATAGGAAAGCATCAGGCAAGACAAATAGAAGGGATGATGTAAAAATTCTGCAGAATCCAAATAAGCCTCAGAACACTCAAGGTAGTACATCTGCTCCTGAAGATAAGATAGACAAACTGGCAAATGTTGTTAAGGACCTGAGCTATAGATTAGCTAGAAGTGAAAAAGGGATGGGTCCTGATAGGCAAGTCTATCAAAGGCAGGAAAAGAGGCCATCATTACATGATATGCCTTATAACACCAATTGGCATGATGGTAAGCCTGTATATCCACGTAACAACACAAATCAGAGGGCTCAACATGCCAAGGAAACTCCTGATCCCCTGAAGAAAACTATAAATATTGATGATGATGCTCCGTGGTGTATAATCTGTCAGATGCCACATTCACAGTCACAGTGCATGATTGCCCAATCTTTGTATGATAATGCTACATCTTGTAATGAATGCAATGAGCCACATCATGTGCAGGATGATGATGTTAACATGATGTCCATAGGCAATGGATATACTCTTTATGATGCTGATGACAATACAGATCATCAGGTTCAGGTCTGCCAACAGTCCCCATATGATGAAGGTGATGAGGATAATTATGTGTATGCTCAGAACTCACACAATTTTCTGAGTAACCTACAACGACCTTCTGATGAGGAAATCAGAGCCTTCACAGCTGCAGCAGTTGCTTAGGTCAAGAGCAACTACAATCTCAGAGGTAAGAATCAGGTTGGTAGCCCACATCAGCCAGAGGATATTTCTGCAGGTCAGCTGATGCATGGTCATAAAGGAACTGAACCACAAAAAAGGCAGTGGGTAAATAATAAACAGAACTTTAGATACAGAGCAGGTCTTGAATTTCAAGGACCAGAAAACAAAACCCCTCAGGCTGAAGATCAAAGTAGAGGTTCCCAAGACAAGAATGATGATCAGGGAACTATGAAAATGAAAGCTAAATCAGCTCAGGATAGAAGCAAGATTGTGGAGCAAGCTACAACTGTTGTACAAAACTATGCTCCATTTGATATAGCCCAGATCCTCTCCCAGGTAAAGGTCTCTGTTCCACTTATGGAACTCATGAAAGTGGAAGAGATCAAGAATAGGACAATATCCCTAATCTTAGGGGTACCTTTTCAAGCTAAGCAAAATGATCAGACCCAGGGTGAGAAACAGGTCATGTGCAATGAAGAAGATGAGACTCCTGAAGTCTATTTAGGAATGACCATGACAAAGTGCCCTTCACAGGTGGAACCATTTTATGTTTCCCTGGTTATAAATGGTAAAATAATTAGAAATTGTATCCTTGACTCTGGAGCATCCACAAATGTCATGCCTTTGGCTATCATGCAGCAAACTGGATTAAAAATTGACAAGGCATGTGGGAAGTGTTATGCTATGGATGCCAGAGAGGTACCAGTTATTGGAATCATGAAGGATGTAGATTTCAAACTGGCAGCATTTCCTGAAAAAAGATACAAAATGAATATAACAGTGGTTGACATCAAGCCACAATATGGTATGCTGCTGTCAAGAAGATGGGCAGCACTAATAGGTGGAAGTATGCAGCTGGACCTGTCATATGCCATGATTCCAATGAATGGCAGGGATGTCAAGCTAATTAGAGAGCAAAGATCATCAGAGACAGTGGAAGACCAAGAAGCAAATGAACAGATATGCTTTGTAGACATTGACTGTGATAATTTCAAGGTTGTCTCAGATGATGCAGAAGACAAAAAGAAAAATGTCTGCATTGAAGAGCTGGATCAGCAAGGCTTATGGACCATGTTTTTTGATGGAGCTTGTGCAAAAGAAGGCTCTGGAGCTGGAGTTGTTTTCCTGTCTCCAACTGGTAAGCTCCTCAAATTCTCTTGCTTGCTGAGGTTTGATTGCACAAACAATATTGCAGAATATGAGGCTTTACTCTTAGGCCTGAATATTGCTCTCAAACATGGGATTAAAATGTTAAGAGTTTTTGGGGATTCTGAGCTGATTGTATCCCAAATCAGAAATAAGTATGCTGCAAAGAATAAAAGGTTGAAACAATACAAGCATGCTGTTTGGGATACTATTGAGTTATTTGATGCATTTTCAATTGGCTGGGTAGAAAGGTCAAAAAATGTTATGGCTGACTTCTTAGCTAATATTGCAATAAGGCCAGATGACATCACTCTATCAGGTGTCACAGATGTAGAAGTTAAAATTAGGCCTGCCATACCAAAAAACATATGCAGTTGGCAAGTTTTTAATGATGATAGGGATTTGCTGAAATTTTTGCACTGCATAGATGAATATGAGAACCAACAGATTGATTTCCAAGCTTTTGTAGAAACTGTAGATGGAAAAGAGACTCTTGTAGGGAAAGAGATCATTCAGTTGAAGACTAACAAGATCCCTAGAGGGTTAGTGGCTTTGGAAAGAGCCTTTAACAGTAGAGACAAAATGGTCACAAAGACATCCCCCACAAATAAGGAGGATTTAGAAGAAATAAATTTGGGGACATCTCAGGCCCCTCAGAAGGTATATATTGGCAAACAGCTCAAGACACACATAAGAAGTATGCTGATTGCATTGCTAAAAAAGTATAAACATGTTTTTGCTTGGTCATATGAGGACCTAAAAGCTTATAGGGAAGACTTATTCTAGCATGAGATCCCATTGAAGCCTGAAGCTAAGCCATTTAGACAGAGGCAAAGGCCTATAAATCCTACCTTAGCTCCGAAGATGCAAGAAGAACTCAAAAGGCTCAGGGAAGCTGGAATAATTGTGCCAATAAGACACTCAACTTGGGTGTCTAACCTTGTCCCAGTCAGGAAAAAGAATGGTGATATTAGGTTGTGTGTTGATTTCAGGAACTTGAATGTATCCTCTTTGAAGGATAACTATCCACTGCCTAATATGGAGGCTATGTTGCAGAGAGTGACTGGTTGTGAACTCCTATCCATGATGGATGGATTTTCAGGATATAATCAGGTAAAGGTGAAAGAATCAGAACAGTATAAGACTGCCTTTACCACTCCATGGGGAACATATGTGTATGTTAGAATGCCATTTGGACTAACAAATGCAGGTGCTACATTTCAAAGAGCAATGGATGTTGCTTTTGCAGGGCTGATTGATTCAATCCTGGCAGTATATCAGGATGACCTGACTGCCTACTCAAAGAAAGAGGAGCAGCATTGTATGCATCTGGAGCAGATCTTCATAAGAGCACTAGAATATGGTATTTCTTTAAACCCAAAGAAGTGTGCCTTTGGAGTAGTTGAAGGAAAACTTCTGGGACACATTGTTTCCAAGGATGGAGTCAGGATAGATCCAGAGAGAGTGGCAGCTATTGACAGGATCCAAATGCCAAAAACTGTGAAAGGAGTTCAGTCCTTCTTTGGACAGATAAACTTTGTTAGAAGATTTGTTCCCAACTTTGCAGAAATCACAAGGAACATCTCCAAGATGATGAAGAAGGATGCAACTGTCAACTGGGAAAGGGAAGCAGCAGGATCATTTCAGAATATCAAAGAGGCAATTAAGATGGCCCTTGTTCTTAAATCTCCTGATTTTTCTAGGCCATTCCAAGTGTTCTCATTTGCTTCCTTTCATACTGTAGCTGCATGTTTGTTACAGAAAAATGAAGATAGTTTTGAACAGCCCATCGCTTTCTTCAGTATGTCCCTGCAGGCCTCTGAGTTGAAGTATGACATTATGGAAAAGCAGGCATATGCACTAGTCAGAGCCATCAAAAGTTTCAGACCATACTTGGTAGGGTCATATATAGTTGCATATGTACCTCATGCTGCAGTCAAAGACATATTCACTCAGCAGGAGGTGACTGGAAGAAGGTGCAGATGGATAAACAAACTGCAGGAATTCAACATAGACATACAAGTTACTAAGTTGATAAGAGGACAAGGATTAGCCAAGATGATGGCACAGTCAAACTTGGAAGCATGCCAAGTTAATGCAGTCCAAGATGAGAATGTAAGTGTATCAGGATCTGAATGGTACAAGGATATTGTCTATTATTTGCGAAATCTGAATTGTCCTTCCCATTTCAGTGACAATCAAAAGAGGACTCTGAAGCTACATGCAATCAGGTATGTTGTTGTTCAAGGTGAGCTGTACTGGAAAAATCCTGATGGTGTACTGCTGAGATGTGTGGATAAGAACATGGCTAACAATATTTTGATTGACATGCATAAAGGATTGTGTGGTGGCCATTATACTGCCCAAACAACAGCTCATAAAATTCTCAGGGCAGGATATTGGTGGCCCACTCTCTTTTCAGATGCACAGAGGTTAGTAAGAAAGTGTGACCCTTGCCAGAGATTCTCAGGAAAGCTGAAATATAATGGTGCTTTGCCCCTCAGGACTGTACATGTGGATGCTCCATTCCAGCAATGGGGAATTGACTTTATAGGGGAGATTGCAGACAAATCAAGTGGGGGACACAGTTGGATTTTGGTGGCAACTGATTACTTTACCAAATGGATTGAGGCCATTCCAACTAAAAGAGCTACAAGTAAGGTGGTGACAGACTTCATACTAGAGAACATCATCATCAGGTTTGGAGTACCTTTTAAGATTATCACTGATAATGCTATGTGCTTCAGATCAGGTGAGTTTGTTGATTTTTGCAACAGGTATGGGATAAACCTGTCATATACATCACCATATCACCCACAAGGAAATGGTCAAGCAGAATCAAGCAATAAGAGCATCATGAAAATTGTCAAGAGGATACTGGACAAGAACAAGAGAGCTTGGGACTCAAAGTTGAATTTAGCAGTATGGGCTGACAGAGTGACTGTGAAAAGAGCTATAGGGAAGTCACCTTTTGAGCTGGTGTATGGTGCATCAGCTAGACTGCCCATAAATAATCTCCTACCAGTTTACAGATTCATTCAGGATAATGATGAGGACGTTGGAGATCCCATGACAGAAAGAGTGAATCAGCTGGTTGCATTGGATGAAGACAGAAGGAGAGCCCACCAGATCAATCTCAAAAGACAACAGGATATGAAATATCAGTTTGACAGGAGAGCTACAAAGAGGAAGTTTCAAGTCAATGATCTGGTGCTCATTTGGAATGCTAAAGATCAGGAAAAGGGTAAACATGGTAAATTCCAGCCCTTATGGATGGGCCCATATCAGGTTTGCAATACTCATGGGGAAGATTCTTATTTCCTCCAGGCCCTAGATGGTGAAATTCTGGAATTGCCTGTGCATGGCCAATTCCTTAAGTTCTATTTTGCATGAATATCTGGTTGCTGGGCACATTTGTAAAATATGTATGTAGTGTAAATGCCTTGTACAGCTCGCGTTTTTTGCTTTTTGTCAGGTCTGCCCGGAGATCTGGTTCTCGCTGCAGGTTTTCACCTGCACGTCCCCATTCGGAGCCACTGTTAGCACTTATTTTGACCTGGGGCTGATTTGTCATGATCAGGAGGTTTCTTCATCTGAAGCCTTCATCTTCTTGCCCAATTTTTTCTAAGTGTTGGACCTCCTCAGCGTTTTTCAGCTGCAGCATCACATTTTCCTGAGGAGGAGGTCGTCATCATCATCTTGTCTTCGATGATGATCTTCATCAGCTTGTTCTTCGTCGACTTGTTTTTCTCATCGTCATCATCATATTTCAACTGTCGGGTGATGTTCGCTTATTATCCTGATGATACTGGTGAGCTACAGTGCGCCCTCAGTTGCTTGCGAGGGTGATTTTTCAAGTATCCGGTGATCTTCTGAATATCACCTTGCTCAAACATGATGATGATATTGCCCCATTATCTTGAAGGGGTTATTCTCTAAGTGTTCGACCTAACTTGTTTTTTCCTAAGGGTCGTCATCATCATGATATTTCCAGTTATCATCCTGCTGCTTGCGGAGGTCATCATATTTTCTGCCTTCATGATATTTCGCCGGGGTGATATTTTTATCATCGGGTGATCTTGGTTATGATCATCCTGATGATGATGTTGAAGAGTTTTAAGTGCGACCCGATATTCACTAGGGTCATCATATTTTGGAACGTCAGGATGATCTTAGTCAATATCATCCTGATGATGTTGTATCACTTCTTGTTCTTTGTTTCTCATCCTGATGGTGCTGACGTCATCCATATATCAGGGTGATATTTTTCTTTCTACCTATCTGCATCATGATTTTTTCCGAAGGAGGGGGTGATATTTTCATATCACCTGGATATATATGTTTGTTCGAACATCATGATGATGTTGATATCAAGGAGATATCCGCCTGCCGGCTTCGCACATTATCTACTGGGGGTGATCTTTTCAAGCATCATCATCATATTCAGTCATCGCCCCGATCTTACAGTGGAGCTACAGTGCAACCTGATATTTGAACATCAGGAGGATATTTCCAAATATCCGGTTGTCTTCCGAATATCATGATGATGATAATATGATGATGACGTCATCAAGGTCCGCGGGGGTCATATTTCTAGTAACTGATCATCTTGAAGAGACCTCCTGATATTTGCAAACATGATGATGACATCATCCGGATATGAGGAGGTGCGCAGTAGGCAGATATGATGATGACGTCAGCAGTATATGATGATGACGTCGTCAGGATATTCATCGGCCAGACTTTTGTTATAAGCTCAGCAGGAGGATGTTCCTCCGATGGATCAGGTTGTGCCGATTATCATGAAGGTTATTTTTCAAATATCATGATGACGTCAGGGTGATATTTCGAACAACGGGATATCATGCTGCTGGAAGATGATGATGATGAGGTCTATACTAGTGTCGTCAGGAGCAAAAGCACCGACATGATATATGCTCATGACCTAGTATATAAAGTGTTATTGAGGTTGTCGCGGGGTGCATGTGGGATATTGTTATCCTGCATTTTCAAACATCATGATGATGAATCTCGGCGGGAAATGGTTGCGATTGCAGATTTGATGATCTTCCCAAGGCCGCGGGTTGGTGCGCCATTAATGGCGATTGTTGCAGAGGTATGGGCGATGGCGTGGGTCGATCCTGTACCCGACTGGAGATGTACATCAGCGGATGGTGGCGCAGGGCTCGAGAAATCTTCCTGTCTCCTCCCCTACCTGCTGCATTCAAGTTTGGGCGCCAATCCGGTTGTGTTTGAGCGCCATTTTCATGATACTGTGTATCTGGCGAAATTTTGGTCAACCATGTGATTAATTGCTGAGCACCTACCTGGCTGTTATAAGCAGGTGGTCTTGCTCATTTGAAGGTTGTTGAAAGTTGATGATTTTGGCTCTGTAATGCATAACAAGCTGATCTGGTTGCTCTGTACAGCTTACCTGTGAGTTTATGTATCTCTTGTTGTTTGTTTTTGGCATGAACCCACTGATTTCATGATTAAACTTATATGAGAAATGCTGTTTGGCATGTGTTGTGTTAATTCTGTCTCCAGTATTGCATGTATTCTTCTTCTGAATCTGGATGTTTGGTAATGTTTGGATTCTAGAGCATAGAATTCCTATGTTGACTGTCTGATCTTTTAACTTCTACTCAAGGGGTAGATTAAACTGTTTTCAGGTTGAACATTGGGAGGGATATATTGCAGTAGGGATACCATAAGTAGAGATAACCTAACACTTTGTATAGGGAGATGCCTGTAAGGCAGGTATCACACATATCCCCTTGAAATCCAGTTTTAGTTGTTCATGCTGATCATTCACAGGTGTATGTCTACTGACTCTAGGCCCTGGATAGGCACCAATCATGCTTTGTTTTGTGTTATAACCATATCCAGCTTTGCATCCACACTTAAACTCCAAAGCAAAATCTAAAACCAGCATTAGGACATTAGAGTTAGTTTTAGGAACCTCAGTCCTCTGTCTACAACTGCTAATAGGCCCAAAGCTAGCCCCTTTGCTCTTATCATTCAGTTTTGGTCTACTTACAGGAGGACTATCTGCTTTCTGTCAACATCCCACCCTTGCATGCATATCCTCATGGATGTTGAGTAGGGAATACCCCCCTAGGTCTTGCAGAGCCTGAAGAAGAAGAGGAGATAAAATATAGAGTCTATCTCCTATACTGTTGACCCCCTGGCCCAGAGATCCTGTTGATCACTGATGGCTACCTTGTAGGGATATCTGGGAATAAGCATCCAGTCTGGGAAAAAGTCAACACTACCCTTTCTCAACAATTTAGAATGCCTCAAATGCTTGTGGGTAGTTAAAAGGAGGTAGGGAAGGGATGGGCCACATACAACAAAATGGTGAAATGCTTTCCCAAGGACAAAGAAAAACTTACCTATCCACCTGCACTGGTTGGAAACATAGTTGCCTTGAAGTGGATAAGTGGGCTAATATATCTCTTCTTGATGCTAAACCTCATCCTTTGAAGTAAGCATGATAGGTGGTGACTCCTCATGATATGACTCCAGCTGGGCCAAATGCCTAATAGGGTATCTCCTTGTAATGGCATGCAAATCAACAAAGTTGATCTCATGTCCATGCTCTGTTTCCTCATCATTGTGCTACTGGTCTAAATGCTATGGCTCTTGTATATCAACTAAAAGAATGACTGCCTCCCCATCTTGCTCAAATTGCTCAAGATTTGCCTCATTTAGAGGCACTTATTTACTACTCATTTTTTAACAGAAAATATCAAGCTCATCCCAAAAATGAGCCTCCTCCAAGTCCTTTGCACTCTTCAGTATAGGACTACCCACATATTGTTCCTCATGAGCTAGAATTTTACCATCATGCCTGGCCTCAACCTACAACAATTTGCCATCATTTTCACTACCTTTGTGTTGTTCCTAAACTGCGGCTAATGTTGGCATCTCCATGCCTTCTTCATCTTCAATGTAGTTGGGCAGTTCATCAAATAGATTGGCATCATCAACCCTTGGAGCTAACTCCTTAGTAACCTCCTCCACAACGTCCCCATCCTTTGGCTGCAACTCCACCGCATTTTGTAGGCGTTGCCTCTGTGACTGGGCCTTTTCACCATACTTCCTTTACACTTTGATTTCACTAAACTTGTTCACATTATGGGAAAACCCTTCAAATGAGCCAAAATCCATAGGATTCAACCTCGCATCTGAATCAACACTGACCTTGTGCTTGATGCATTGTTGCTCCAACTGATAGGGTTTAGTTTTTTCTTGTAGCAAGTTTGAATCTTGACTTTTAATAGTGCATGAGGGCTCACAAAGATCAGGCTGCTCCGCAACTGCCTCCAACACTTCCTTTTCTGGCTCATAGAACCCAGCATCCTGCCAAGAGACCGATTTGTCCCTACAAAGTGAGCTGGTGCATGAGAGCTCATTATTTGCAAGTGGCTCCTCCCTAGCTATAGCTATCTCCTTCCTCGGCTCGTCTCTCCAATTAGCCCGATAGACAATAGGTCCACCTTTCAAAAGTGAAATGGTGTCAGGGCAAGAAGAATAACACAGAATGTGAGTTGTAAGGACCTCCAGAGGGGGTTGTTCCTAGGGAGTGATAGGCTGGATTTGCATAGGAACAAGCTCCCATGACAGATGAGGGCCTCTGAAACTTGGGATTTTGAAACTGGAAAGTGGTTTTGGAGGCTCAGAGGGGATTCCCTATTTGAAGCTTGAGATTTTGAATTTGGGGTTTATTTCTGCCATAGGTTGAGCCTAGATAAAAGGGAGGGGTTGCCTGAAACTAGGGATGGAGGGAACAGATTGGGCTTACAGCCTCCTCTAGGCAAGCAATTACCTTAATTGTTCTTCTTTAGCTGTGATCTCCAAAGCAAGGCTTCCTCGATAGGCTTTTCCTCTGCCTCCATCTATTGCTATTGAAGATGAGACTGATAAGCAAGCTCATCTTGTTGTTGGTTATACATTCTCTCTTTGTCAATGGCATTCAACCTCCTTTCTAGGTCCATCATTATGTCCATGAAACTCATATTGTTGGCATCTTGATGTTACTCAATAGGGTAGTCATACTGGTTTGGAGCAAAAGGGACCTCTTGAGGTTAATAGTAAGCATGATTAGCCTGCCAAGAAGGTTGAGCAGGGGTGGGAGGAAGGCAAGCATCGTGAGGATCCTGATATTCTATTGTAGCAAGGACGTATGGCCTAAAAATAGAGGTATTTCAGGGCTAATATTGCTGGTATTGGAGCTAATAACTTGCATTCTGGACAAGAGGAGGGGAGTAGCCATAACTCCCATAATAGTTTGACATTTTAAATTATCAAAATGTTGATTGATCATAAAAAATGTTTGAATTAGAGAAAAATGGTCTGATATCAATAGAAAATTGGATACATACCTAGAAGAGTCGCCAAGTAATTCGTGATGCTCCTGAAAGATGGAAAAAACTAAAAGTATCACCAAACTTCAATCTTTGATGAATCTTTAAGCATTTGAATTGATTAGACCAATAGATTTGTTCAGCAGAGTTGTCATGTTGTCAAAGAAGATTGCCCTGAATAGCAAGATGCGTTGAAGAACACATTGAATCCTTCAATGGATGATAAAGCTCATCAAACCGGTCCCACCAAGTGTGCCAGAAACTTTTGTCACGTGAAATTGCACCCTTCTTGAAGCCTGTTCAAGCATTCCAATGACACAATGGGACTGAGCTCAAGGTGTGGGGCCTTGCAGATGAGATCAGACCTCCTGAGAAGGTTGGTTCCTCTTTCTGATCTTAAGGCTAAGAGAATTAAGCTAAATCTAATACTACACTTACCAGGGGAAAAGGGATAGAAGGATACAGAAAAGAAAATGGTGATGCACCAAATTTAGGATGTTTAGTTGGAATTGATATAACACAATGGTGATTTCAAAGGCTAGATAAACTAACACAGATTCATACAATCTTTAACAAAGGCCAAAACAAAATGTTGAAACTTATAGAGGGACCGTTTTATCCATAGAATAAATGAGCAACATTCAAACAGACATAGTGTAGAAGAGAATGAGAAAGGCAGAATCAGTTGCTTGTATTAATCACAGAGGTCAAATAACCATTACAAAAGGTAGACAACTTGTTATAGAAAAGGTAGACATAAAATAGCCATTTACATTCATTGGCGAACTATATTCAAAGACATCGAAGGCTCATGTTCAAGCACAATGTATCAAATCCAAATGGTTCTTGCAAATGCGCTACAAGGTTTGTGACAATAAATTATCTGGATAGTATAATAGCCCAAAAGAATAGATAACAAAATTACATCTTTTTCACATGTATATATAGATTTTACAAATCACTATGGCAGCCCTGGGTGTTGAAAATTAGTCAACAAGTTATGCCCATGCTGCATTCAATTTAGCCCAGAAGCCTGTCAAAAAACCTGCAAAAAAGGGACAGCGCCATGCTCTAGCGTGTTGTAGAAAAAGAACCGCCCATGGCCTGTGCACTAAAATTTGTCATTAGAAGGACCTACAAAGGGATGGGCCACAGGAACACTTCATCTAATCCATTTATTTTAGGTACTTGCGTATTGAAGCCTTCCACTATTCCAGCTACCCACACCTGACTGATTCGTAACATTGGAGTCACCTAGAGAACATTTTCGGGAGCTCAGAAAATCACTACTTAAAGCTTTTACAACACTTTAAAAGTGTTGATCTTTTAATTTTACTTTAGTGCCCTTTGATTTTCCTTGCATATTTTTTCTTGATTTTCCCCTTTCTGGCTTTATCGGCAAAAGATTGATTCTTAGAACTCTACTCTCTTTGCTTTTCCTTCAGTCGGTGAATTCTTCTCTTTGCGAACCTGGCGGCCTCATCATTTCACTTTTTCTTTAATCGACAAATTTTTGCCTTTGAGAACTAGGCTCTCTCCCTTTGCTTCTCGGGCCCTTATGTCGCCTTATCGGTGAATTTTCATCTTTTCGAACTTGTTGGCAAGTTCGCATTTTCTCTATCTCATCGACTAGCTGGCTTGCATTACTTTTTTACCCTATCTGCAAATTCTTCTTTTTTAGAACCTGGTTGTTTTGCCATTGAAGTTGCAAACCAAAAATGCCTTATTTTTGCCTTATCAGCGAATTCACACTTTTTCTGAATTGTCCTCCCTTTAGCCTTCTCTTTGTGTTGCCTTAGCGGCAAACCTTGTTTTTCACAAAATTGACATACTTCCCTTTTTCGGTGAAAGATTACTTTTGTGAACCTGTTGTCTTTACCTTTTGCCTTATCATCAAAAGCTCCCTTTGCTGAACTTCTTCATTTTCAACTCATCAGGCCCCTATATCACCTTATCGGTGATTTGTTAAAATCATGAACTTGTTCACAAGTTCTCCCTTTCACCAATTCATCGATTTCCTTCAGTCAGCAAACTTTCACTTTTGCGAACCTCCATGCCTTAGCCGATTTTCCTCTTGATGAAGATTTCCCCCGCTACCTTACTTCGTTCCTTCATCGGTGAACTTAAGGTTCACCAAACCTTAAGTTTGCTGACAAAGGCAGATACTTGTTTTTATTTTTGCCTTAGACGTTTCTACTCCCTCTACTTCTAAGAAATTTGGCTTGGCCATTTCACCCCCCTTAGTCAGCAAACTGGTGAATTGACGAACTAGCGAACTGCCAAACTACCAAGCCAAAGGTTTGCCACACTAAAATTTTGCCAACTAAGGCAAAAAGATAGGAAAAAACTTAGAAATTTTTGGGGATTTTTCTGGGTTTTCTCTAAGGGAAACTTCCTTCCATTTGGGCTTTCTCAAATTAGATTTCTCTGATGGAAGGAGGTGATTTCTGTCATATTTTGGGCTGGGAAAAATATGACAACAGTTCACCTACATCTTTCTCTTGCCTTTGTTTTTGGGATGACTAGGAGTAATCTCCAAGTCCCTCAAGACATGATTGGTAGGAGAGTCCACCAAGGGTTCATGGAAGGTAACCTTGGGTTGCTTCTTGTCAGTCAAGAGAGGGGTGGGAAGCATAGTCAAATTCACACTAGGGTTAGGGTCGACAGAAATGTAGGATTTAGATTAGGTTTCTTGGACAATGCGCCTCAAGAGAAGGGTGTTCCACTAGCGATGGATTATAGATACAAGGTCTAAAGGCCAAGGCTAGAGTTAAAGGTAATTCAAACTTTTAAAGGGAGTAGATAAGCCCCTGATGAAAAAGACGTGAACATCCAATACAGAAAATTCAAAGTAGCATGAAGACGAAAATGATTTAACATAGGAAAGAGGTAGGCATGGAATATTTATAGTGCCCTTCAAGGGTAACATGCCTCATTAAGACCTCTGCAACTCACTTTCAAACTCCCAGGAGGTCATCCCTACTAAACCCATTTTGCAATCTACTAACCTTTTCTCCTTTTTATAGAAACTTCTACATTTCATCTTGATAATGCCCTTTCACTTTCTTGGGGAGCCTAGTTCCTTCCACTTTGAGCCTGATGACAGCAGTTATCAACTCCTCTATCACCGTAAATGAGATACCTCTTATATACACCAACACATTTTTCCATGAAGTAGCGAATTCTCTGGACATTAGGGTATCATAGCTGTCATCAGGGTAAAAATCAGGTCTGAAACTAAAACAACAAGATATCAAACCCTAACTAGCACAATAGAGTACAAACTAGCATGAAAATAAAAACAACAAAGTAAATGAAAACTGAATCTCCACTCTACGCTTGATTTATCTCCATTGCTCTTCTCAACCTCGCATAGACATGCAAGATTTCAAAGGTTAAATATGGGAGGAATGTTGTTTGCTCATTCCAGCAGCATAACAATACTCAAAAGCTCCACATTATGAAAGACTCTAATGGCATTTTGACAGCATGAGGCTACTCGAAAACTAGATTATCAAATGACTTGTGAGAGGGTTGATTTATTAGAAGTGAGTGATTTGAATGAACGGTTGTGATTGAAAGTTGGTTTCAACGATGTGGACAGATAGGATCAATTAGGTTTTCCCACTCCATGAGGAGTTGTAGTCATGTGACAAGTGTGTGGAGGGGAATAAAGAATACCTAATTCAAATATTTTATTTGAATTAGTTTGACATGTGAAGTGTATTAAGTGGAAGTTGTAGCATGTGACAAGTGTTTGGATGTGATGAAAGGTGAGGGAATAATTCAAATATTTTATTTGAATTATTTGTAACACGTGAAAGGGGTATTAACTAAATAAATGGGATTTATTTAGTTAATTGTCTAGTGGGAATAAATTAGACTAGGAGTGGGATTATGCAAGGACCTAGGGCAAAATGTTGCAAGATGTCTCACAAGGTGATGTTACAAGACATGGACAAATTTAGGTGTCTACATTTTGCCCCTCTTTGAGATGATGTTACAAATGTTGTGACTAAGAGAAGTAACATCATTTCAAAGAAGCTAAGGTATGGATAGAGGAAAAGAATGATGAAATGGGATGATGATGCCCCTCGAGAGGATAGAAAGGTTGGAGAAACACAGGTAGGCTCTCAAAAAATGAAAGGGATTGGTCAAGGAAGAAAGATAGGGGAATGGATAGAAGAAGTGAATGATGCATTATGCTGTAATGAAGGTGAGAAAACATGGAGTTTGATATAGCACTAGACGTTATGCACCAAGGTATAAGGACCAAGGTGACAATGTGTCTTGTGCACCAGCGTAATACAACCTTGTCTAACGTATGAGGAAAAAAACTTAGAGCATTAAAGTCCTAATGCACAAAAGGTATGATGTGACCTTAGATGCAAAGGTTAATGCAAAAATCTATTCCAACATACACAAGATATGAATATTAGCTGGAATGATTCAGATTTGATTCAAATGTAAGATGAAAATGATGACACACACAAGCAAGCATGCACAAATGATCCAAAAATAAACAAGGTATTGCCCTTGTCAAGCTGTAAACTAATGATTAATTGATTGATTTATGATGATGGTGTCTGGTTTCATGAAATGAAACATGCATATAAGACGCGTAGTCTGGTTTCAACAATGCAACATCTTGTCTAAGATAATCGATATGTTTGATTGATACTAGTGTTGTTGGCCATGCGAATCAGCACCAGGATTTGATTAATAATTGATTGATTATATGATTGATTGATTTGGTTTATGTCAATATTAGGATCAAGACCATTGATGTAATTAGATAATTTGACAAGATTGATTGACTTGATTGATATGGATTAAGGATGACTTGCATTTGGATCATTGTTTTGAATGATTTGATAAGGATGATTGGGTGAAGTGATTGAAGAATTGATTTTTATGATTGAAGAATTGATTTGATTTGGTTGAAATGATTTGACAATTGATTTGAAGAGTTGAATTGAATTGAAGAATTGATTTGAAAGAGGAATTGATGCAATAGATTTGAAGAATTGATTTGATGATTGGATTGATTGGATTTGATTATATTGCTTGGGTTCTTTGGTGGATATTTTATTTATTTTTTGTATTTTTTGGAATATGTGATTTTTGGGGATTTTTGAATGTTTTTTTTTGGAATGTTTTGATTTTTTTGTATATTGGAAATGTTTTAATTTTTTTGTGTTTTTGAATATTTTGGGATGGCATTGGACGACAATTTTGATAGCCTTTGGGCTAGATACCAATGACAAGGGAAAACCAAGTCCAGGTGCAAGGAGGTAGGATTGGATGAATGGATAAAAGGATAGGCGATAGTAAATGGGATGGAAGTATGTATCATAAGGGAGCTAGGATGGTGATCTCCAAAGTCTATGTCGCATAGGAATAACATGCCCCATTATTGGTGTAATAGTTAGGATTTTTCATGACAAAGCCTATGACAATAGGACGATGATAGGATCGGATGGAAGGGATGAGGTATATCAAGAGATATCTCTTTACTTTTTTTATTTCTTTTTTCTTTTTTTTGACTTTTTTGAATTTTGGGATGGGATAGGTGGAATATGGATAGGAGGGACTCAACTGTCTAGTTCCATGAAAGGTGATAGTGTCCCACTAGAGAGTGATGTCATCGCATGGACCATGTCAAACGTCATTATGCCTAAAATGTTGGTAAGGGATTGCATGAAAGAGGGAGATGGATTAGGTAGATAGTGGATTATGGAAGGTTGGATAGTGGATTATGATATGGATTATGGAGGAAGATAGTGGATTACGATGTGGATTATGTAGGACTATGCAAAAGGATGGATGAAAGATTTATCCAAAATCATGGACCATAGGAAGGTGATGGGTGAAATATGTAGGATAATAGTTGAATGATGGGGTGATGGAGGTATGGATATTTATATTGCTTGGGTTTTTCGGTGGATATTTTATTTATTTTTTGTATTTTTTGGAATATGTGATTTTTTGGGGATTTTTGAATGTTTTTTTTTTGGAATGTTTTGATTTTTTTGTATATTGGAAATGTTTTTTTTTTTTTGTGTTTTTGAATATTTTGGGATGGCATTGGACAACAATTTTGATAGCCTTTGGGCTAGATACCAATGACAAGGGAAAACCAAGTCCAGGTGCAAGGAGGTAGGATTGGATGAATGGATAAAAGGATAGGCGATAGTAAATGGGATGGAAGTATATATCATAAGGGAGCTAGGATGGGGATCTCCAAAGTCTATGTCGCATAGGAATAACATGCCCCATTATTGGTGTAATAGTTAGGATTTTTCATGACAAAGCCTATGACAATAGGACGATGATAGGATCGGATGGAAGGGATGAGGTATATCAAGAGATATCCAAAGAATGTTTCATCATTTTTCCCTCATTTCTTTATCAAGATCAAAAAGGAAGAAGGGAGGATGGATGGATGCAATAGGATAGGTATATGTGTGTAATGGATAAGGATGGTAAGATGGTATGGAAATGATAGGTTGGAAATGGATGAGACAATGTACCCCAAGCATAAGTGACATAGAAGATCAACCTACACATGATGCCTATTTGCTAGGTTTTCATCGTGGTACTTATCCAAAGCACCACCAAGGGTGGTTTTCACCATTGGACGAAGGGATTTCTCTTTACTTTTTTTATTTCTTTTTTCTTTTTTTTGACTTTTTTGAATTTTGGGATGGGATAGGTGGAATATGGATAGGAGGGACTCAACTGTCTAGTTCCATGAAAGGTGATAGTGTCCCACTAGAGAGTGATGTCATCGCATGGACCATGTCAAACGTCATTATGCCTAAAATGTTGGTAAGGGATTGCATGAAAGAGGGAGATGGATTAGGTAGATAGTGGATTATGGAAGGTTGGATAGTGGATTATGATATGGATTATGGAGGAAGATAGTGGATTACGATGTGGATTATGTAGGACTCATGCAAAAGGATGGATGAAAGATTTATCCAAAATCATGGACCATAGGAAGGTGATGGGTGAAATATGTAGGATAATAGTTGAATGATGGGGTGATGGAGGTATGGAAAGGAATCATGACCAACGGTTGCACACACCATGGTAAACATTGAAGAGTTTGATTGGAAGGTGGTGTAGGAAGCAATGGAGATGTTTGCTTAGCAGATGGGTGATGTAATCATTTAGGGACCCACATAGACTTAGTATTTTTATGATTTTTACTTGACTTGTAGGATGGAGGAATTTGAGACTTTTGGATGGAATGGAATTTTTGAAATTTTTGGATGGAAGATGATTGTTGGAATTATTGAGATGTGGATGCTTCATTTGATTTGATTGCTTTTTGCTTAAGGACCCAAGTTTTGCTTTTGGACTATTCTTGTGAAGGTATGGGCTTGGGTGGCTTTTTGATCATATTTTTCTTTGACTCTTTGCATTTGTACCCTAAGGCATTAGGACCCTTAGGATTTTTGGCTTTATGGGTAGAGGCATCCAAATTTTTATTTTTGAATCCCATGGGATGGGTGGAAGCTGTATGTTTAAACAATGTGCACATTTGTTGGTCATGATTAGGAATGTGAGGGGATTTATGGATGATAGGGATGTTAGGCATGGGGATCAATGGTGGTAAATTAGATGGAGGGATATTAGGAATTAGAAGTAGCAAAGGTAAAGAGGATGGTGGAAGGTGTATGGTCACATGCTTTTGACATTTGTAAGATAATGGAGGTCGAATGGCAATGTATGTTTTGGGTGTATGATAGGATTTGCAATGGAAAGTGGTGGATTTGGGATGAATGGAGGAATTACCAACATCTTTAGATTGTTTACCTTCTGGTGTATATCCAAGGCCATATGAGCATGGAGGGACTTTGACATGGATAGGCTCCAAAATACCTTGTTCATGAAGGCCTAGGCCTTTACCTTGGTAATTCATGTTTTGGAGTATGCGATGGACTATGGGACTAGGTGTGGTTTGAACACTAGACTTGTTCATTATTGGATGGAGAAGGTGAGGTGATGGATAAAGGTTGTTGTTGTCTTAGGGAAGAACATTCATGGATGAAGGTGGATAGACCAATAGGATATGATGGTGGATTTGAAATGGGGTTGATAGTGGATGATGATCATTAGGATCTTGATTATCATTATGTTCACTAAGATCCAAGTTATTTGTTTGATCTTCTATGCTTTCTTGGGAGGCAAGTGTCTCATCATGACAAGTGGATGTTGGTGGACCATGGATGGGTGGAGTAGAAATAACTTGACCATGGAATGCATAAAGTTGATTAAGAGGATCATCATGGCCTTCTTGATCATAAGTAGGATCTTGATCATAGAGGGGAGCTTGGTCATGGATAGGATTAAGTGTGCTTTGGATGGGTAGGATGGAAGTGATTTGACCTTGATTTGGATTAGGGACTAATATTTCCTCATGCTTAGGATTATACCCTTGACATATCTTTTGACTTGGAATGGATAGGCTTGATATGCTCTTGATGGTCAACTACAAGAGGGCATGATGGAGGTTGACTTGGACTCACGAGGGCAGACTCTTCAATAGGCTTGAGGGGTTGTGGACTATATGAAGGGGTTGTTGGATTGGACATGGCACTTGAAGGTTCTTTGAAAGGATTAATGGTAAGACTTTGATAACGTAGCGATGATTGATTCCTTGCTACTAGCCCTTGGATCACATCCTTTATAGGTGGATGGGTGGTAGAAGTTGAAGGCTTATCATTAGGACTAAGTGGAGTGGAAAGGTCCCGTGGTGGAGGGATAAAAGGGATGGAAGGTGTTGGCGTATGATTAGGACTTTGACTTTGATTAGGCAGAAGGTCAAAGGGATTGAATGGATTGGTGGATTTGGATTTCCTTTTGTAATGTTTAAACTTATGACGTGGAGTTGATGGATTGGCAAGTGGATTGCATGGTGGTGTTGGGGTAGAACTAGAAGGATCTTGGATTGGCATGTGATTGGATGGTGATGGAAGATACTTATAGGATGCATGAGCTAGATTGGTGTTTACCTTGTCAAAGGTAGCAATTGAACTTGAGGGCACTTGATCTTGTTGCAAAGGTGGACTTAGGATCACATGTGCTTGTTTGGATGTGACTTGATATGAATGTTGGTTGGGATTGGTTGATGTAAGGTCGACTTGATATGTGGATGGATTAGGTTGGTATGAAGTGGAGGGGGATGACACATAGGATTGAAATGAATGATGTGGTTTTTTTTGTTGGATTTGACAAGTGTCTATGAATTGTTGGGCTTGGACTAGGAGGTTTTGTATTTGGGGTGATTGGATTTGTTAAAATTTTTGAATGAGCGCTTGGAATCTTTGTATGGTTCATTGGTCTAGGGGTTGAGGAGTTTGGTGAAATGTTTGAATGAGATCTTATAGTTGGGGTGTTAGGACCTTTCTTTTTTAATGTTGGCATGGTGTCACACATGTGTTTAATTCTTTGCATGACGGCTTGTTTCTCAAGGTATGCATTATTATGTACAAGGCTCTCATGATCATTAGAATGAGGAGGGGCCCCTCGAAGTATGATTTTGGGCTTATAATTTGTCTCATTATTAGAATTAGAGGGAGGGCCTCCTCTAAGTATGATTTTGGGCTTAAGATTTGTCTCATCATTAGGATTAGAGGAAGGGCCTCCTCGAAGTATAAGTTTAGGTTTTGACTTTGTTTCATCATTAGGATTAGAGAGAGGGCCTCCTCTAAGTATGAGATTAGGTTTTGACTTTGTTTCATCATTAGGATTAGAGGGAGGGCCTCCTCTAAGTATGAGTTTGGGCTTATGATTAGGATTAGGCTTGATAAGAATCAAGAACATTTTGACAAGTGTGTGACTAGGACGATGATGTGGAATGACTAGGATAGATAGGATAGGATGATTAAGAATGATTAGGATATGATTAGGATGAAACTGATTGGTCTAGAATGAAGATGATAATGTGTAATGATTAGGATAGAGTAGGATATGATGATTAGGATGAAATGGATATGATTAGGATGAAGGTGATTGGATGAATGTGATGGCAAGACTATGTAGAATGACTTGTTTATGTGTTTGTGTTTATAGTTTGATTTGGCAATTTGCAAACAAATGATTACACATGTACACACATGAATCACACACGCAAGACACATAAGAAAGTTTGACTTTGAAATTTAAATGTGATGATGATTAAGAAGACACGTGGAAGACACATCAACAAGCCTATGATTGGTCAAGTGGGTTTGACCACTTAGGTCTTAATCTAGGTTGCACAAGTTGACTAAGGATGTCTCCAATATACACGAGGTATAGGGGCCCAATTCTGTGAAATGAAAGTGAAATAGTGCCACACAACCGGGAGAAAGGGGTAACTCGCCCTTCACCTTCACTTCACAAAGGTATAAAGTTCTTTGGGGCTTAGCCAAGAGTGACAAGATTTCAACTTCCAAAGAGGGTGTCTTTCGATTCACACCTCACTATTTATACTCCGCCACAACGCTAGAGTTGAGGTCATCCCTTGGAGTGGTGTGTCTCCAAGCAGGCCTCCTAAGAAAGGTATGACAAAAGTGAACCAAGTGAGGTGTTTTTGATCTCCAAGATCACCTTGCGATGTGAGGAGAGAGCATACACATGCACACTTGATTCACACTCGCACTTGTTAATTTCCCCTTAAGAAATCCAAATGTGTGGTGTGAATTTGAATGGATGAGAGGTGTTTTTGATTCTCAAGATCGCACGAAGTTCATGAGAAGAGCATACACACCTTCGATCACATTCAAGTTCACCAAACAATGAAGACACTCATTTTTTTTAATCCCAAGTCAAAATGTGAAGGAAGACACTTGTTTGTTTTAATGCCCAATTTGAATGTGAATGAAGACAAATGTTCATTTTAGAGCCCAAATCCAAATGTGTGATGCAAACAATGATTATTGATTGAAATGAGAGATGAAAGATGAAACGAGTGCACCCAAAATTTTTGATTCAAATCTGTTGTGTATGTTGATGTAAACATTGTTCCAACTCCATGTGATCACCTACAAGCCACAAATCCCAAGAAGAAACAAGTAAACTTCAAACGGAAGCATTATGTGAAAAAGAGGAAATCTAATAAAAATCTAATGTAGATGAATAGTGATAGGAAACTGAATGGTATGAACAAAAACTAGATGAAATTCTATGCAATTTTTAAAAAAATCGTGAAAATTGGATCAATTTTTTAATACTTATGCTTGTTTGAAGTTTGAAATGAATGTTGACTTTGAATGAGAAAAAAGAGGGGAAAGTGGTACAGCCACTTGATGAAACCTACATTGTTGCAAAGTTGGCAGAGTTAGCTTTCCAATGAGTCCTTGTTTGCAAAATTTTGTCTTTGTATGCCCGAGTTATGAGAAAAAGAAAAAATGCCCTATTAGGGAATGCAGAAGGCAAGGGGTCAGGCTGATAGTTAGCCCTAATCGCTAGCGGTCAAGGAAAAGTTTGGTTGCATGTAACAGCTACAGATGGTGATTAATGTTTTATGTTAGCTGATAGGGTCTAAATAGCCCCCTAGTCACCCATTTGACAAGGGGTTAGACCCATTGAAAAAAAGGAGGAAATATGAGAGGGGCTAGCCTGTTGGTCACTGATATGATCAGGTGCCCAAAGAAATAGAAGAAAAATAAAAAAGAATGTAAAGGGGTCGCGGGCTATAGACTAGCCCTTCACTATTTTATTTTTATTTCTTTTTGGCACTGACCAATTTCATAGGACTTCGACTTAAACTTTAACAAAGGGCCTCGAACGATGGTTTAGGGTTTATGGTGGCAATTTTGTGGAGGTTTAGGACAGACAGAGGAGACTATGAGGCAGTGGCTAAAGTTTGCAGTCACAGAAAAGGCTATGACAAATGACAGTGGAGGGAGATAACAAGAGGTGACGACATGCTTGAACACTAGGTGGCAACTGTAATTTTAGAGGTGGTGACCGTTAGGATCCAAGCGGCATTTAGGGTTTAGAGAGTGGTAGTCGGATCTACAGTGGGTGGTGCAGACTATGCAATGGGTGGTAATGGCCTTAAACGCAAGCGACAGATGGGTGGAGAATGGGTGTCGAGCGGGACTGCTAAGGCGATGACCTAAATTCCAATTGGTGGCTAGGGTTGGTAAACAACGATTGATGGTGGTAGGAATAGTTAGGGTCAACAATGAATAGGGTTTAGCAAATAGGGAACCAAAAAGATTTCACAAGGTTGATAGGGATGACAGGGGTGTTCAACACAGAATCCAACCTAGTTTTTTTAACCTGTAACAAAGAATCCCAGCCTGCAACAAATGATAGTAAACCAAAAATTTCACATACATAAACTGAATACATAAACCTTCTAAATTAGACAACGGCCCTGCAACAGGTGTTAACCTAAAAAAAATCATTTTTTTTCTTGCAACAAAAAAAGTAAGTGTTATAAGTTGTTTTTTGCCTATGAAGCCTCCCAAATGCAATGGTGAGGTCTGTTTTAGGCCTAGAGGTCACCTGCAAAACCTGATTTTCAAAAATTGTTAGACTTTCAAGCATTCACGCCGGGTTCACCATTTGTCGTCAGGGCAAAAATCAGGTCTGAAACTAAAACAACAAGATATCAAACCCTAACTAGCACAATAGAGTACAAACTAGCATGATAATCAAAACAACAAAGCAAATGCAAACTGAATCTCCACACTACGCTTGATTTATCTCCATTGCTCTTCTCAACCTCACATAGGCATGCAAGATTTTGAAGGTTGAATATGGGAGGAATGTTGGTTGCTCATTCTAGCAGCATAACAGTACTCAAAAGCTCCACATTATGAAAGACTCTAATGGCATTTCAACAGCATGAGGCTACTCAAAAACTAGATGATCAAATGACTTGTGAGAGGGTTGATTTATAGAAAGTGAGTGATTTGAATGAAGGGTTGTGATTGAAAGTTGGTTTCAACGATGTGGACAGTTAGGATCGATTAGGTTTTCCTACTCCATGAGGAGTTGTAGTCATGTGACAAGTGTGCAGAGGGGAATAAAGGAGACCTAATTAAATATTTTATTTGAATTAGTTTGACATGTGAAGTGTATTAAGTGGAAGTTGTAGCATGTGACAAGTGTTTGGATGTGATGAAAGGTGAGGGAATAATTCAAATATTTTATTTGAATTATTTGGAACATGTGAAAGGGGTATTAACTAAATAAATGGGAATCATTTAGTTAATTGTCTAGTGGGAATAAATTAGATTAGGAGTGGGATTATGCAAGGACCTAGGGCAAAACGTTACAAGATGTCTCACAAGGTGATGTTACAAGACATGGACAAATTTAGGTGTCTACAATAGCCACTAATAGTTTCACTCTAAGAAGAAAAGTGTAATCTCTGTAGCACTTCCCAAAGCTTGGTATCATTCTTGAAATTCTCACAATTCATGGGCTCTATTTGAATTAAGTCACCTCCTATGGTGGAATGCACAAAATCAACTGAGCAGTAATTAGAAGCACTAGCAATGTTGAAATGAATAGACGACCACTTAGGCCAAATGCAGGTAATATGAAGGACCTTGATCCATATCTTGTCATAATTCTCCTTATTCTAGTGAATTCCTTCATGTGTGTGAGTTGTCCTCTTGAGGATAGGGAGGTTCATTTGATTAAATGGAGCAATTCGCTTTATTTCTTATGATTAAGCCTATGTGCCTCGGAAGATGCTTACTATCATTCCAAGTGATGAGCTTTTCGAAGGTGTTGCCTAGGTTAGCAAGGGCATCAGCTAACTCATTTCCTTTACTAAATGTATGTGGATAATGATATTCTCAAATTTATCCAAAAAAATTTTACTAACTTCAATCAAGTCTTTATAGGCCCAACTAGGGGTAGCTTTGGAGGATAGCATATCCAAAATGTTCTTGGAATCCCTCTCTATGATCAAGTCCTTTATTCCTTTATTGCTTACTATCCTCTTATTAAGCCACCCCCACCTGCTTGACCTGGGTTACCCTTCAAAGCATCATCAAAATTTAGTTTATACCATCTAGTGTCATGGGGTCCAATGAGTATTCTTTTGAGCTAATCTCTTAGAAAGGTCAGCTTTACCAAGTTTGTTGAGGATACCCCAGATGTCAGCTATCTTGACATCCATGTCTGAGGGGTTGAAATTAGAATTCTAGAGATTAGCAGCCTTGAATTCTCTATAATATTATGCATAATAGACTCTGATAGCACCTCCCATGGTTTCTTTTCCTCCCTAAACACTCTGTTGTTCCTTTCTCTCCATAGCCCCCAGCTGACATGAAGTAAATATTGCCACCACAATTCAAAAATTAGGGGGTGTTTAAAAGGAGAAACTCATCTGACAGTGGTATCTTGTGAGGACCGCCCTTTTTATTACTGTTGTTATGACTATTTACAGAACTGTTATTGTTACTTTCATATTTGTGGGATAGCAGTTCCCAGAATTTGTCAGACTATTAAACTTTATTATGTTTTCGGAAAAACTAATTGGGTGATGTTTGGATAAGTTTCCTTTTCAGAAAAATGAATTAGGTGATGATGGAAAATGGTAATATGATTTTAATTATGTTAAATTGTACTATGTCATGAGAATGCATGTTTTATTTAAGTTGCTTCGGCTATGATGATTTTATGAGGTTACTGATCTTGTAATTGAGTGTGCAGGGATTACTAATCGAACCACAGATTTCGGAGATCATTCCACACATTGTTCTTTGTTGTTCCCTGTAAGCCGATCTGGTTCCACGAGGAACCAAGATCTCTTTGTGTTTGATGTAATGATGTAATGTGGTCTTTCGTATGGTCGAGTGGGTTAGGTTACCCTCAAGTAACATTATTTTTATAATTTGTGTTGTAAAGAGATTGAATTTGAAATTCCTTATTTTATTTAAATTATGAGGCCCTTTTCTTGTGCTTTACCTTGACCAGGGGTGTCTTGTATGGGTTAAAGTTGACCCTGGGTTATACCCCATGGGTCCAGGGGCCCATTTGGCATGGGTAACCCTTGAGTAACCTCCATCTAGTCAACTTAACCCCCCCCTGAAGTTAAGTGGCGAAAATTGGAGGTAGGAGGGGACATGATGGGTTGTACCAACACTCAACCCATCCCCTCTACATTCCCCTAGATAAGAGATGCCATCCATTAGTGAAGGTCACCTCTTCTTTAGTGAGATTCCCCCATGTACTATGGGGACACCCATGTGAAGAAAGGAGAAAGAGGCATGGGTCACCTGTCTTGTTCCCATTTAACTCTTTTTTTTATTTCTCCCATGAGAAAGTGGAGTCACATGAGAGGAATAAGGAGTACCCTTGGGAATGGAGAGTGACATAAGCCATCAGCCCATAATAGTGGTTTTGGGGAAGGGTGAGGAGGTGACAAGTGTCACTTCCCCATTTCTCAAAATTAAAAGAAAGAGAATTTGGGTTATTTATTTTCAAATTTTGGGATGAGAGGGAGTTAGTTGAATTTTGGGAAAAACTTTCATTTTTTTTTGCCTTACCAAAAATAGAGAAGTTAGTTTGGAAGATAGAGAAGGGAGAGGGAGTTGGTGGCTAAGGTTGGAAGTGAACTCTGTGGACTCTGCAACAGCTTCATTCCAGGAGGGCTTTGCAAGGTTGGTCTGAATTTTACCTTTGTTTTTGTAGAACTGAAATGTGTATGAAATGTGTGTGAAATTTGTGTTTAGATTTGTTTTCTGTGGGGTTCTTGTCGGGTTGTTTGACAGAGCGTCTCCCACTTGGGAGAAATGCTCATCAAGTTTGGGGTAGGGGAGGAGAGATCCTCCTCGGGTGTATACCTGTTTCCATCTTTTGGGATGTTGAAAGCCTTGAGGGCCTGATTCTGTGACTGTATTTTTGACTTGAGAGTCATATACAGATTACTTAAAAATTGTGATCACACTTGGTTTGAGACCAAGAGAAATTTATATTGGTTCATTTATCTGTCCGGGTGACACTCTGGAGTCGAGTGTGTCCACTCTCCTGCCCCTTATGAAACTCACTGTAGTTGAGTTTCCGTATTGTGTAAATGACCCACGGGTGTATGTGTGCTTTGGGATTGTTGTTGTTTCTGTTGTGAAGTGGAGTGTTTGAGTACCCAGGTGTGAGTATGGTCTCCCTAGCTCGGGGGTGACCCACTTGCGGGTCTACGGTAGGGAGGAGAGCTAGATGAGTGGTATTTTCTTCTTTGTTTGTCTTTGATACGCAGGTTTTCTCTTGGAGCTTCTGGTTGGCTATTTATGAAGAAACAGTTCATCTTCTTTGTCATGAGAATTAGGCCTGGTTCATTTCATAGAGATGAAGAGAGAACACCTCTCTTGTTATTGTTGTAAATTAATGATATTCTGGGAGTGAAGAAAATCACCTCCCTGATCTTGTTATTATTGGACTTTTATTTGGTTGTCATAAGTTATCAGTTGTATACTGTTTGGGAGAAGAAAGCTCATATCTGGGAAGTTAAGTGGTGGTATTACTGATTGAGAAGCTGTAATATGAATGTGCTTAAATTTTTAAGTTGATGTTTGCAAACTTTGTTCAATAGCAATTTTTGTGTTTCAAGTATTACTGAAAGGAAAAGTTCATTTTTGCAATCTAATCTGAGTTGTTTACATTTGAAAGTTTAGAATTGCTTAACTAGTTGAAATGCTAGTTTTTATAGTTCAATGGTAAAATGGAAAAGACAGTTTTAAATGTTTGAGTTATTCTCCATATTTAGTGGATTCTGTTAATTTAGAAGGATTAGAGGAAATCTAGCATGTATATATCTTCTGTTTGTAAATTTAAGAATTCTTAAATGTTTATGAAAATGGAAATATATACTTATAATAAGGGGATAGCTATTTACCATTTCTACCGATTAAGTGAAATTGGGATATATATATATATATATATATATATAGATATATATATATATATATATATATATATCTAATTGTTATGACATTATCTTTATAACAGGTTGATTTGGAGAAAATGCATAAAGTAGTGAATTTGAGAAATTTAGGAATTATATAAATATATATAAGAATATTTATATATAAATAAATTGATATATATATATATATAGATATATATATATATATTTCACATTTTGAGTAATTATCATTTTATAGAATAATAGAGAAATTGAAAGTAATTATCATTTTTATGAGATTGAATGATATATATCAATATAAAAATAGATATATATATATATAAACGATATATATATATATATATGAATATATATATATATATATATATACATATAAATATATTATTGTTGATAGAAATCAACGAATAGCACCATAAGATTGACTGTCAAAGTTTAAGCCGCGGGAGAAAACACAGTCGCGGTTAGATTGGGCGGTGGGGAGAAATCCCCACCGCAGGCCCTAATATATACTTGGAGGTGTGGAGTGGGGCGGAGCCCCACCCACACCCCACATCGTGGGATGTGGGTGGGGCTCCGCCCCACTCCACATCCCCCCCTTCCCCTTATGCCTCCCGCGGCCTGCGCAGGCCTTCCCCTCCGCGGCCGACCCTGCTCCTCTGTCGCTGCGGCCGACCCTGCTTCTCCGTCGCTGCGGCCGACTCTGCCCTCTCTGTCACTGCAGCCACCGCCGCCCATGGCCGCCGTCGGCTGTGGACTCTCAAAGCAAATAAAATGTTAGGGCTTTGGCCCTAACATATGATTGGTTTATTTGGAAAATAAATACATTTTTATATAGCTCTATATATAGGCATATATATATACTATATATGTCTATGTATATAGCTATATATATAATAAAATAATGTTTATATATCTATCTATATATATCTATATATTTATATATATATATACATAGAGATATAGATATATATAGTGGTAAACCAATTTCGTCCTATACATAGACATTAAAATATATATATTATATATATATATATCTATATATATATAATATACATAGGAGTAAATCTATGAACCATTTTATTGGGCCCTCGTTTTAAATCGTTATAAACTATGTCTCATGGATATAGAGAAAAAAAAAAATATAACAAATTATATTCTCACAGTAGATGTTATTAAGTGTTGAACACAACAACCAAAGAAGTTATATTACCATGACCAGGGTTTTATAAAGTGGAGAGCCTCCTACATCTATTTACAACGTTATACAAGTCACAATCAGTGTATTAATCGTCATTAATAGTAATAGTAACAACAGTAATTATAAACAAGAGAAAATAAAATTATAATGTAAAAGAGAGTTAAGGAATATTCAGTGATACTCTGGAAAGAGTTTCTCGGAAGTTTCGACTATCAACGTAATATCAATCACCCGGAAAATGAAGAGGAAAATTACACATCACCTTGCTCAAAAGAACAGTGGAAATAAACTTAAGAAGCCACCACTGACAATCCATGTGGCCATTTTAATCTCAACTGTAGCAAACGACCTCATAAGTAAACCTGTAAGAGAGTCCGAAGAAGAAAAAAAACTAACATTGGAAAACACAGAGGAGAAAATGCGCGACATTTCTCACATGGGATAAGAGAACTAAGTTGACGGACCCTTCTGCCAAATCTGCTTAGGAACAAGTTGACTAAGTATATACGAAGAGGAGGAACCTAGATCGGGGAAGATTAGGAGACCGAGTCCAGCGAAATAGTAAACCAGCCTTTGTGACCTAGATCATCCTGAAATTAGGTTTAATATCAACAATAGCTGCAGTGATAACTCTGATTGACGTAAATCATGAAGAAAGGACAGGATGCACATAAAGAAAGCATAGAAAACGAAAGAGAGAGAGAGACCGAAATATAAACACATTAAACTAACAGAGAGATAGTTAAGGTAAGGGCGATAAAGATACAATCAAAATTAAGAACTTGTGAAAAGGGAAGAGAGAGCAACCAAACCGCCTTGTTGAAAATGCTAAGTTATAGGAGGAGTATGTTTCAGGAAACAAGAAAGGAAATAGACAACCGTGCCTGGCTGAAAAATGACTAAATAGGGAGATCACTAGCCGGTTTAGTCGGAACAAGGCGTCGTGGGAAGTTGTTAATCTATCAACGAACCACGTGCGTAAATGAGTGCAGCGTAATTCCCACTAACGCCGTAAGGCATTATGCTACCGAAAATTGCCGAGGGTTAGATTTAGGAACTTTGGTAATCTCACTCTTGCAATGACGTTAGCGGCGTCGTACAGACCCTCTTGTTGAATTGTATGCGTCTGGTTGCACGCAATTGTACTTATATCCCGCCGAAAATTGTAATGTTTCGCCATGAGAGAACACCGTCAAGCATGCGAACGCATGCGAAGGGGGTTTTTAGGACAGTGTGAGAAAAGTTTTTCATATCTCGTGTCATAACCACATGATAGATGTGGCTATGACACGTGCGATGTGTGTTGTGACCACATGGAAAATGTGGGCATGACATATCTCTGCCCTTTTCTTGCCAAACTTAGGATAGAAAACATTTACTCATAATTTTTTGTCTGACCTTCCAGGTGTAAGTGCAATAGAATTGCTTATGGTCGATTCTCTCTTTAGCCTTTTCACAAAGAAGGTATCTATTAGCCAGTTGAAAACCTCTTTTTTATAGGTTACAATAGTCAAGATTTTGTTGTGATTCACTATCCATTAGAAGAACTTGATTTTAGGAATGGTTTTATTCCCCCAAATGTGCCTCTAGTTAAAATTATCATTGTAAGAATTGTCCAAGATGTTGAACCCAGACTTGACAGTATAATCTCCATAATGATCAGCATTTCATATAATTTTGTTCCGCATAAATCTTCTATGAAATATGTGATTTTTGAGACATTTTAACAAAATAGAAGTCATTGTGTCTAGAGGGTAGGCAAACCAGGATCAAGAGATGTTCCAGACAGCTTGGCTACCTTCTACTTTCCAATAGTTACTGACATAAGTGCCCAATCTTCTTTGGAGGTCAGCTTTGATAGTCGAGCAAATGGGGTGGTAACTTAAAGGCAAAGAGGAGACCCAAGGGTCTTCTTAAAACTTTACATTGTCCCCCATCCCTACTTGTCATTGGAGACCCAATGATAAGGTAGCCTTCATTTTGACAATATTATTCCATATGGTGGATTAGGTAGGCATTTGTTGGGTTTGGATAAAAGAGATGCCTTCTCGATTCAGATACTTAGCCTTCATGATGCCAGACCACTCATTGTTTGAACTAATGAGTCTCCATCCCACCTTGGCTAGCAAGGCTTTGTTCATGGTATTAATTTTCCTAACTCCCAATCCTCCCTTGCTTCTGGGGGTACACGCAATATCCCAAGCCACCATGGACATTCTTTGCTTTTGCGCAGTGCCACTCTAGAGGAATCTTCTTTGAATCTACTCTACTTTTTCAGCTATGGTCTTAGGTAATTTGAATAGGGATAATAGATACACGAGCATGCTCTACAGAGATGCTTTGAGTAATTGGAGCTTTCCAACATGGCTTAAAAGAACACATTTCCAAGAGTTTTTTCTGTATTTTTTCAATAAGGGTGTTCCATGAGGATTTGGGAAGTTTCCCATATGACATGGGCATTCCTAGATAAGTCTCTGGAAGCTACTTTATTTTGCAATTAAGAGTGGCAGCAATACGTTGTTGAAGACTAAGAGGGGAGTTAAAGAAAAAAATGTGACTTTTATCCATGTTGATATGTTGACCAAAAACATAGGTGAAGTTGACAATTGTACATTGTTGATGTGAGAACATTAGAGCAATTGTAGACTAAGTATGTTGTAGATTGAGACTTGTATTGAATATGTTTTGATTCTAAATAATATAATTGTGAACATCTTGATTTGGTAGTGGATTTTCTCCCAAAAGGGTTTCCCATGTAAATCTTTGAGTCTTGTGTAATATTATGGATGCATAATGTTCCATTTTCTTTTGTACATGTTAGATTTGGCAAGTGTTTTTTATTGTTTTCTGAATAGATATAATCTTAAGTTTCATTCATCCCAATCTATCAATCATATGGAACAAGGGTTAAAATCCCCAACAAGATTGCAAGGGAAAGAAGGCAAAGCAAGAATCTAATGGTGATTTATACTAAAGAACCTCTAATGATGATGGTGGTGATTCTTTCATTATAACCCTTGCTACACATGCACATGAGGGTGCATGGATAATTGATTTTAAAGCCTCCTTTGGCATGAATCACAGAAGGGAGTGGTTCTTAGATTATGAGAGCTTCAACGATGGATGGTTATACTTGAGAAATAACTCTTCTCTCAAAATTATAATTAGTCAATGCAAAGTCATGCTCGCTCTTGGAGTTAAATGACCAAAACCCTCTCGAATGTTCTACACATTCCAAGTTTGACAAGAAACCTACCTTTTGTAAGTAAATTGAATGATGTTGGTGTGTAGATAGTTTTTGAAAAAGATAGATTCAAGATAGCACATGGAGCCATGATCTTGGCTAAGGTAGTTCATTCTTGAACAATATTTTGTTTGGATGCTAGCACATAGAATATAACAATTATGAGATTCTTAATTAAATAAATCATAAGCTTCTAGCAAAGAAGACCATGTTATGGCATAAGTATATGCACCACATTAGTAAGAAAGCCCTAAGGGCCTTGAAATGTAAAAACTAACTTTAAAGGGATAACTAATTGTTCCCTAGATTTTGATTTTTGTAAACACTGTATATATGGAAAATAGAATCATGTTAATTTTTATTTTAGATCTACTAGATCTATAGAAATTTTATATTTGATTCATAGTGATGTATTTGGTCATGTGGATGTACCATGTCTAGGAAAATCCCTTTATTATTATATTTTATTGATGACTTCTCCAAGAAATCATGATTATTTTTCCTCAAACATAAACTTGAAGCCTTCTTGAAAGTTCAACAAGCTCAAAGCTCTTGTTGAGAACTAGACAAAGAAGAAGATCAAGGTATTGAGATAATACATAATAGTGAAAAAGATTGTTCAACAGAGATTGATAGCTTTTGTAGGGAACATGGTGTTGCAAGCATAAGACACCTCAATACACCCCTCCATAAAAATGGATTTGTAGAGAGATTGAATAGGATGTTGATGGAGAGAGCTAGAAGAATGCTTAATGGATCCAATTTGGAGCCTATTCAACTCTTATGGAAAAAAACCTTCAAAGGGGTTTGGTTAGGAAATAAGCCTTCATTGCAACATACCATGGTTTTCAATTGTGAGGTATATGTACACGTGCCTAAGGAGAAGAGATCCAAGTTAGATTTCAAAGAACCAAAGTGTATCTTCATCAAGTATATAGTGATAGTGTGAAAGCGTACAATCTCTAGAATCTAGAGACTAGAAAGAGTGTATAGTCAGAATGTGATCTTTAGGGAGATTAGATCTTCTTCTACACCTATGCAATATGAAGATGAAAAGAAGACATTAATGCACATAAGGTCAAAGACCAAGGATGGTGTACCTTGAACTAGAGGTTCATAATGGACCTATTGAGGAGGAGGATTCAAAGAGTTCAGAGAAGAAGAATAACCACAAACTCCAGTCATGAGGATATCCACTCAATAGAGAATGCAACTTGATTAGACAACCCGCCTAATTTGAGATGTGTTTTTGCATTGCCTACTAATGAGGATGAGCTTAGAACAGTGAAAGAGGCAATGGAGTCTGTAAACATGGATGAGGAGATGGTTGCACTAAAGAACAATACATGGGACTTGGTTAAGCTTCCTAAGGATAGGAAACATGTTGGATGCAAATGGCTTTTCAAGAGGAAATAGAATTTTGATGGCCACGTTGAGAAGTACAAGGCAAAGTTGGTGGCTAAGGGTTATTCTCAAGTAAATGAATTGATTTCAATGAGATCTTCTCTCGTGATGCGAAACTGGCATCTATCAAATTATTGTTAGATTTTGTGGTTATATTTGATCTTGAAATAGAACAAATGGGTGTAAAGACAACTTTTCTACATGGATATTTAGAGATCTACATAACATAGCTAGAGCACTTCATGATAAAGGATAGGAAAGACTTGATTTGTAGGTTGAAGAAGTCTCTTTACAGTCTTAAATAGTCCCCCACAATGTGGTATCAGAAGTTTGACACAATATTTTGAAATTGAGGCATGTTAGAGCTAGGTCAAATCATTGTGTTTACTTCAAATAAGATAATAATCATTTTACTATTGTTTATCTTTATGTCAATGACATGTTGATAAGTAACAGTAAGGATATGATCAAGGCTTTAAAATATTAGCTTTCAACAAAATTCGATATGAAGACTTGGGGTCAGCTAAGTTTATTTTAGGGACGGAGGTCAAGAGACATAGAGCAAACATAAAACTTTAGATCAATCAAAGAAAGTATGTTAACTCTATTTTGCAACAATTCAAGATGCAAGATTGCAAACCAATGAGTGTTCACATTCTTGGGAGAATATTTTTTGTTGATCAATGCCCTTTAACACCATATGAGAAGACATGAGCCACATCCCCTATGCAAGTGTAGTTGGTAGTCTTATGTATGTTATCGTCTACACTAGACTAGACATTATCCAAGTAATGGGAGTCCTAAGAAAGTATGTCTAGTCCTAGCAAAGAGCATTGGACTATTCTAAAGAGGGTCTTTAGGTATTTTAGAGACGCATCAGAGTGTTTGATTTGCTACCAAGGAGGATAGACTTTGAGTAAGACAATGGATATACAAGTATTTGTGGATTTTGATTGGGCTAGAGATGTGGATAGCAAGAGGTCTACCAATGGGTGCATGTTTACACTATTCGATGATGTGATCAATTAGATGAGCAAATGATATGTTGTGATTACTCTTTTGACTACATATTCAGAGTACATGGAAGCTCCCCATGCCTGTAAGAGAGCGATATGGCTTTGGAGATTATGTTTAGACATCATAATCAAGTAGGAAACAATGGTGGTTCTATGTGAGTCAAAGTTCCATCAACTTGGCAAAGAACCTTACCTTTTATGCATAAACAAATCACATTTATATGCAATATCACTTTGTTTGTGACATGGTGGAGAACAAGAAGTTCATGATCTAGAAGTGGATACCTTGGTAAATGTTGTACATGCTTTGATGAAGCCTATAAGCACAAAGAAGTTCAAAAAGTATTCAATGGTTATAGGGATCAACCCCTGGCATTAGTTCATTATGTTGAACAAACTTATGATTCTTGCAATTTATATAGCAAGTGGGAGATTATTATGATTATAGGATTAATTGTTGCAAAATATTAGGTCTAGGAGAAATTATTTAATATTTGTAATATTGTATATAATGTGCCACGTGAAAAAGAGCACTCCATTTGGATAGAACCTTAAGATTCCATTGTTGGCACTCATTGCCATTTATCATTGGTCTTATGATAGTTGTAACATGTCATTGAATCAAGGGTTATTAGGTGTACTAGGACTAGCACCTTTGACTACCTAAATCTAGTCATGTATAAGAGGTGTGTAAATGTAATTATTGTCTCATGTTGGAGTACTGGGAATTACACTTGGACTCCTTGGTCATAGGGATCAAACCAACCAAATTAGGACTTACATTCTATGTTTGGGAGGAGTTACTTTTGGAGAGGGTGCATGGGTTAAATGTTGACCACTTTGACTTAACTTTAGCTCATGGTTTTGGAAAACTATTCTTGATTTCCTAAGTCTCCTTGGTTTTCCCCTTATGAGGGTTTTCCCAAGGTACATTTGGTGCCCCTTTATGTTATATTCTACTCTTGTTCTCTTTTATTCTCACTCTTATTTCCTAAGTGTTGTTACTATGCCAAAACTCTACAAAATTTACTAGATTGAAATAATGTGTAATACTCTCCTCATAGGATTGAGTAGGATTTAGTGCATATTTCCTTTTACTTCTTTGCATCATCTTCCACATGACCAACATGTATACTCAGTTGGTAGTACGCTTCAATGCACTCCTTAACAGAAATCTCTCATTGGCACAAATTCTAAAAAAAATTCTCGAACATATCGAAAGGAAGTTGGTTGGCATGAATTTTCCCTTGAGCTTGGTGACCAAGGGATACCACTGTGAGATCTTCCTCTTATTCCTTTTGAAGGTGTTCCCACCATAAGGTAGTGTGCCCCTTCAATTTCATGGCAACATATATCACCTTTTTTAGGTCTTTGACTCAAAGTCGGAGTATTCTTCTAGATCAGTGATTCAATCCAACAATTCTTTTTTATTTAAGCTTCCCAAATAGCTAGACAAATCAAACCTCGGCTTAGTGGTGCAGGAGCACCTACCTGACAGCTGGCCTCCATGAGGCAGTTAGTTTGTTATAGGTCTGGTTAATGTTTCCAAGAAGGTCTTATAAAACCAATGCATGTAATAAGGTCATGTTGACCATACTTTACTATTTTTAGCTAGGTTGTTAGGACAGCTGTTATGCTGTATGTTCGGTTGGGTCCTCCCAGCCGCTGGGAATCGAGTGGTAGTACTCGCAGGAAATCCTATTTATGCATGAGGATCGGTTGGTTTTAGACATTGAGCAGAGGAGTTAGATTGCAGAGTGAGACAGAGTATTGTACTTGCATCTTTTGAAATCAATAAAGAGATCATGTTTGTGTTCATTCTCTGTTGAATTCCATTGTTTAATCATGTGGCTGTTTTGGTGGTTACATGGATTCGCTGATCCATTCCACCGGTTGATTCGTCGAATCGGTGGAATGGTTATGTACAGTAGTTTAGGATGTAGTTTGCATTTTCTGTTTGTTCGCATGCAGGTGTGCAGGATCGCAGTCGAGAGGTGTTGAGAACCCTAGCATGGGTATGTGCTAGGTCATGCTGATAGTTCGAGTCTGGAAAGTTATCCAGGAAGTGGATCGGGTCATCCCAGGATGATCGGCGGATCGAAATTCGCTAAGGTTGGAAATTCGTCACAACGGCATCATCAGGATATTTCTGTGTATATCCTGCAGTTACTTCGGGCGTCATCTGAATAGATGGAGATGAGCATGATGCAGTCGATTGCATAAGGTGAATGCGTTTCGGGGGGATCATCATCAGGTGTTGCCGAGGAGGAGCGTATCAGCATAAGGTAGAAGATCGGGTTGATAAAACCATCGCGGGCCGATAATGTTAAGTTTGGCCGACAGCAGGATATCGAAGGAACTGCATGTGACGTCATCGTCATCAGGATAATCGTCATCAGGATATCGGGGCAGCAGGATATTGAAGGAGTTGCATGTGACGTCATCGTCATCAGGATAATCGTCATCAGGATATCAGGGTGACGTAAGCATCGAAGGAAAGGTGCTGGAAGTTGTCGTCATCAGGATATATGGAGGGAACCGGATATTTTATATCCTGCTGATGAACATGATGTTGAACATCATGATGCTGAAGATAGAGGTTGGCGGTAAGATGAACAGTGAACATCAGGGGGATGTTTGCGCTTGCCGAACGTGATGATGCTGCCGATAGCCGAATATGATGGTGCTGCTGACAGGCGAAAGGGTCGAAGGTTTGTCTGCAGGAGGATATCGGTCGGCAGAGAAAATATGATGATGCTGACAGTGTTAAAGGAAATATGATGATGATGATGAAGGGTTGTAGACATACATGCTGTATGTCAAGGTTTTAGTGTAGATGCCTCTGCATCATAGTGGTATCAAAGCTCAGCAAAAGGTCTGGGCTATTGTGTGTTGATTCTGTCACTGAAAGGACAGAGGTAGAGGAGTGAGAGGTTGACAAAATGCCTCCGAAAGGTAATGGTACTGCAAGGGAATTGCAGGAGATGAAGGAAAAACATGCCAGAGAGATGAGGAAGATGAAGGAGCTTGCTGAAGCACTTCAAGCCAGGCTTGTAGCCTTGGAGAAGAACAAAAAGAGGGAAGTGGAAGACAGTGAATCAGAAGAAGATGAAGATGCTGTTGAAGAGTATGAAGAGGTAGCTGAAGATCTGGATGCTGAAGACCAGAGATTTGCAAAACTGTTAAAGGCAGTGCAGAGTGATAAACCTAAGGTAAAGGTTGATGTTTCCAAGTATAATGGAAGTTTGAATGAAGATGAGTTGCTGGATTGGATTGCTGCACTTGATAATCACTTTGAATGTGAAGATGTTGCTGAGGATCAGAAGGTAAAGATTGCAAAGACCAAGTTAGGAGGTCATGCTTTGGTATGGTGGGATTATGTACAATCCGAGAGAAGGAAACAAGGGAAGTCAAAGATCACTTCATGGGATAAGATGGTAGCAAGGATAAAAGGTAAATTCTTGCCCAAGGATTATGAAATTCAGATGTTTAAGAAGCTGCAATTTTTAAGGCAGAAGGAAATGGATGTGAAGGCATATACTGAGGAGTTTTATAAGTTGAGTATGAGATCTGGTCATCATGAGAATGAGGTAGAAAAGGTGGCTAGGTACTTGGCTGGTTTGAGATTGAACATACAGGATGAGTTAGTTTTAGCTAACCCTAAGAGTGTGGAGGATTGTTACCAAATGGCAATCAGGATTGAAGAAAAGATGAATAGGAGACAAGATAAGTCCATGAGAGGAAGAGGCAGCAATATGAGGGGAAGAGGATTAGCCCCTACAACAAGGCAACCCAATGAGGGTCAAGAAGACACTGGTAAAGGACAGGGACAGTCTGATTTCAGAGGTGGATGGAAAGGTAACAGAGGCAGATTTGGAAGTGGTAGAGGTTCTACTACATTTTCAGGAAAGTGTTACACCTGTGGTGAGTTTGGTCATCCATTTTTCAAATGTCCAGAAAACAAAGGTTCATCATCCAGAAATGATAGAACGAATGACAAGAGAGTACAACTTGTGCAAGAAGAAAAAGTAGAGGAAAGTGTGCAAAGTTCAAACACTTATCAAGGAGACAGAGTTCCTGACGGTTATGGATATCCTGAGGAGGGAGAAGCATTGATGCTAAGGAGAATTAGTTTGCAGGCATCAAAGGATATGATGCAAAGAAGAGCTCTTTTCAAGACCACATGCAAGAGCAAAGGTAAAGTATGTAAGGTTGTCATTGATACTGGTTCAACAGACAACATGGTATCTCAGGAAATGGTGGATAAACTGAATTTGGAAAGGATTCCACACCAAAACCCTTACAAGGCATCTTGGGTGAGTGATAGTCAATCACTTTTTGTCTATGAACAGGCATATGTTGATTTTTAGATTGGAGCATATCATGATAGAGTTTTGTGTGACATTTTGCCCATGGAATGTTGTCACCTACTGTTGGGTAGACCATGGCAATTTGATAGGAGGGTACTGTATGATGGGTATGCTAATACCTACACCATCAAGAAAGATGGGAAAACTATTATGTTGATGCCATTACAGGAAGCAGCTGTAGTACAGAAGGCAGCAAAAATTATTTTAGTGGGAAAGAAGGAGTTTGTGCAGAAGCCTATAGGAGCAGGCATAAAGGCAGTTGAGGACATTGCAGGGAAAGGAGTTGTTAAGGACAACAGGTTGAAGACAGTTTCAGTTTTGACTGACAGAGGTCAGCAGCAGGTTCAGAAACAGGTTTGCAAACAGCAACCAGTTGAGAGGAATGACAAGGATGTTGTCATAGTTGGGACTATTGTTTGTCCTATAAAGGTTGAAAGAAAGACAGAGTTGAACATTACAGAAGTTCAAGAGGCAGTTCAGACAGAGGTTCTGGTCAGACAACCTGACAAACACAAGGTATGTGAGAGAAGGGCCTACATTGACAGGCATGAGGATTTCCTTGTAAGAAAACAAGTTACAGTTCAGAAGTCTTGGAGCAGCCGAGAGCCAGCAGAGGACAAAGCTGGAACAGGTCAAGACACTGCAAAGGCAAAGTGTAAAGGTGGAGGACTTCCACAACCAAACTCATGGGACATGAGTTCTTTTCTGTTGGGGAGCATGGTGCAGGAGCACCTACCTGACAGCTGGCCTCCATGAGGCAGTTAGTTTGTTATAGGTCTGGTTAATGTTTCCAAGAAGGTCTTATAAGACCAATGCATGTAATAAGGTCATGTTGACCATACTTTACTATTTTTAGCTAGGTTGTTAGGACAGCTGTTATGCTGTATGTTCGGTTGGGTCCTCCCAGCCGCTTGGAAGCTCCCAGCCGCTGGGAATCGAGTGGTAGTACTCGCAGGAGATCCTATTTATGCATGAGGATTGGTTGGTTTTAGACATTGAGCAGAGGAGTTAGATTGCAGAGTGAGACAGAGTATTGTACTTGCATCTTTTGAAATCAATAAAGAGATCCTGTTTGTGTTCATTCTCTGTTGAATTCCATTGTTTAATCGTGTGGCTGTTTTGGTGGTTACATGGATTCGCTGATCCATTCCACCGGTTGATTCGTCGAATCGGTGGAATGGTTATGTACAGTAGTTTAGGATGTAGTTTGCATTTTCTGTTTGTTCGCATGCAGGTGTGCAGGATCGCAGTCGAGAGGTGTTGAGAACCCTAGCATGGGTATGTGCTAGGTCATGCTGATAGTTCGAGTCTGGAAAGTTATCCAGGAAGCGGATCAGGTCATCCCAGGAGGTTCGACGGATCGAAATTCGCTAAGGTTGGAAATTCGTCACAACGGCATCATCAGGATATTTCTGTGTATATCCTGCAGTTACTTCGGGCGTCATCCGAATAGATGGAGATGAGCATGATGCAGTCGATTGCATAAGGTGAATGCGTTTCGGGGTGATCATCATCAGGTGTTGCCGAGGAGGAGCGTATTGGCATAAGGTAGAAGATCGGGTTGATAAAACCATCGCGGGCCGATAATGTTAAGTTTGGCCGACAGCAGGATATCGAAGGAACTGCATGTGACGTCATCGTCATCAGGGTAATCGTCATCAGGATATCGGGGCAGCAGGATATTGAAGGAGCTGCATGTGACGTCATCGTCATCAGGTTAATCGTCATCAGGATATCGGGGTGACGTAAGCATCGAAGGAAAGGTGTTGGAAGTTGTCGTCATCAGGATATATGGAGGGAACCGGATATTTTATATCCTGCTGATGAACATGATGTTGAACATCATGATGCTGAAGATAGAGGTTGGCGGTAAGATGAACAGTGAACATCAGGAGGATGTTTGCGCTTGCCGAACGTGATGATGCTGCCGATAGCCGAATATGATGGTGCTGCTGACAGGCGAATGGGTCGAAGGTTTGTCTGCAGGAGGATATCGGTCGGCAGAGAAAATATGATGATGCTGACAGTGTTAAAGGAAATATGATGATGATGATGAAGGGTTGTAGACATACATGCTGTATGTCAAGGTTTTAGTGTGGATGCCTCTGCATCACTTGGTATCAACTCACATGAGCTCTCACAAACTAATCTTCTTGAGCTTCTTCCTCATCAACATCCACATTTACTTCTAGTGTGGCCTCGTCTTCATGCATGTCTTCACTAGTATCACCGAACATCTACTCTCCTCCTTTGTGCAACCTCCATGATGTCAAATCTCATGTAGAGCCCTCAAAATATTAGTAAGTTCCACCAAGCACGAGCCTTGAATCACTCGTACATTTAATGCATTTAGTTTTCCAACTCTATGGACCATCACGACTTATGGACCACCTACAATGCAATAGTCAAACAAACACGTAGACTATGTATCTCACACATAGCTCACATCTCAAATTCAAAACCTAAAGCTCTAAAACCAATTGATAGAGCACTATAATGGATCAAATGAATAACCAATGTGAAACGTGTAGTCACAATGGAAACAAAAGAAGAACCAAAAAGAATGCAAAACAAATAAAACTTAGATTCAAATGGGCCCTTATTACAAATAAAACTTGTCAAAAGATAAGCCCAACCAAAGAAAATATCCTACTCAAGCAAAGACTCGTACAAAACTACGCAACCTTAATCCACACAATCCTAATGCCATTTTCTTGATTTTCTAGCCCCTTTTTTCTTTAGAAAGATTATGTCCTTAAATAACAAATTAAGTGACATCTCCCATACATTAGCTAACGAAACATGCAAGTATTTCCCCAAGTGTCCATCAATTATAGACAAAAAACATTACAAAAAGAAGTTTGAAAGGCAAACCATTACTCCTCATCAATTCCCAAGTCACGGCCTAACAAAAAGATTTTGCATGAAATGATCGACTGTCAGGGGTACAAGCATCTTCTGAGATCAACGAACAAGAATGCTCGAGGAGCAAAAATTCCGGTTCAAGGAAACCACGTGCGAGACCAAGGAAGTCCAATTAAGTGTGTGATGTAATGCCACAAGAGACAAGAAGGCGCAATAGGAAAACAAAATATGCAACACCGAGAACAAAGATTTTGAGGGATTGCAAGATTGCTCAACCCCTTGGATGTTCCTGCATCATTAGGGTGTGGGCCTCTAATCTTCTTAGATCAAATGGGAGATTTATTGGTTTTCATGTTGTTTATGATTTTGGATTTTTTAAGTCGGCTCCGTTTATTTTGGGCATCATTTTTCAGTGGGTATTGTCCTTCCTTTGCCACTAGTGCGTGTGACTAGTCTCTCATTGGTGGGTGCATGTGGCCTCTTTTTCTTATGTTATTTTTGCTCTCCCTTTTGCAAGTTAGGTTGTTAGCAACTATGTGGGGTATGTTAATTCTCTAGTGGAGGCTTGGTAGTGGTTTCGTTTGTTTGTTGTGTGTGTGCTAGCCTTAGGGAGTATGGTTCGGTAACATCTTTCTACTAAGGGCATGAATACCTATCTCCAGGGTGAGGTTTTCAACCACAAACTTCGTAAAATTCTCAATGGCCCAGACACTTCTTCCTTGAGTCTCGTCAAGTTTTTTCTGGGTCTTTAAGGCATTGAGAATATTGGTGCTGTGCGATTGCAGGCATCCATTATTTTGAATTTTTAGCTAAAATGGAGGTGGTTGTGCCCTTAGCGGAGGTGCATAAATGGTTGTTTTGCACTTTTTGTTGTGTTCTCCATTTATCGGGTGGGGATGGTGACTGAATTTTTAGGTGATGAGGTGTTGTCGGCATCATGAGGTGAAGTTCATGTTGTGAATAACGAGTTGATAGTGATTAACCATGATGTGCAAGACTTAATGACCTTGAAGAACTTCATAAGGCTGTAAAGCATCTGTTGGTGTCCCACATCCGAGGAACTTTGGAGGTGACCAGTTCATTATGTTGTCCTCTTTGGTTAGTGGTGTTAGAACCTAGTGTTCAAGGGAAGAAATAATACATGGTGTTAAATTTGTTGCTCTAGAGAATTATGGTAGCACCATAGTGGTGGAGCCTAAACAAGTGGTGGTGGCAGCTAAGAGATGAGCTAATGTGTTAAAAGGCAGCTGGGGTGGGCAATTCGATGCATAGTGGTGGTTGGGGATTTCCCAAGCTTCTTAACCTTATCCCTGTTTTCATGGCTATGTTTTTTGGTCAAGTGGAGCTTGGGGTTGCCTTTTTGTTTTTTGTTGGCTTCAATTTTCAAAAATTGGCCACCCCTGCATGGGTTTGGTAGGTGTATCTTGTTTTGGTTACTTCAGTCATCTCATTCATCCTTGTATTTTGTGTCCCAACTTTAGTTAAGGAAAGAAAACCAAAATTTTCATTTCTAGGCTGAATTACAGCATATATTCTACATATATTCTCATGCAATGTCTCTCCCTAGCACAAGCCTACTTTCTCCAACAACCCCGTTACTGATAAACAATAAAAACCTCTAAAATGAGCAACCCCTACAAATTACCTAGGAGGGTTACAAATCCCAAAAATGGAAGACACAACAAAATTCTATTTTTAAAACTGACAGGAAAGTGGGAAATATTCGACATTAATTTGTCTGTTACATCATCGTCCCCATCTTTTAAAAATGTTGAACCTCATAGTCCAAAGGAACCTGGTATTGTAAATTTCATCAATATTCAACATTAATGTGTTTGTTACATCATCGTCCCCATCTTTTAAAAATGTTGAACCTCATAGTCCAAAGGAACCTGGTATTGTAAATTTCATCTTGAATTTTTATCACTACTTGCACGTGTGTTGACCTTCCAAATGAAATGTCAATAGTTTTACCTTCAAAGTGTGCTCTCATGATCCCTTGGTCCAATCTGAACCATTGTTTGATCTTCCAATCTTTGCACTCCAAGGGTCAAGAGGACGCAGCAGAGCCATGCGTAGACAATAATGCTTCTGTTGTTGGGTTGGGGTGGCAGAGCCATGTGTAGACAATAATGCAGAACTGATGAAATGATCTTTGCTGCTACCACCAATAGACTTCAACCTTTTTGCCTTGTCCCAATCACGTTGTGGACTATTGCACTCAAACTAAGTTAGGTTGTCACCTTTGACTTCAGGTGGCATCTTGCCCATCCTCCGATGACTCGTATTCCTCTCAATCTAGTGAGAACTACTTGTAGAATCCCACTCATTTCTTTTTTCACCCTCTCTGTCTAGTGAATGGTTGATCCAATATTTATGCTTTGCCCCCATGCTATGTAGTACTTCCCATCTAGTCTTCAATCTAGATCTCTTGGTCATGGGATCTTCAACCTTTTGATTCTTCATTCATGTTTCCCCTTTGATTTGATATGCATTCCCATGTTTCTTCTAATCTCCCAAAAGTAGCATAACTCTATTTGTAGGCTCTAGGATTATCTTCCAATATTTCTCTATTGAGTTCAATTGAATGAAGATCAATGTCAACTAAATCTTCTTCATCCGTCTGTTGAGATGCAGTTTTGACCTCATTCTTCAACTCTCGTTGTAGCTCTACTTCTCTTGCATCAATTTTTTTTTGTAGTACCTCAATCTTCAAATCATTTGTCTTTTTGGCTATCAAAAAATGCCTCCATCTCACTTCTTGGCTCATCTAAAGTTTATTTATCTTCAAGCTCAATTCATAGCTTGTGCCAGAAGTGACAGCCCCTTCTTTCCACAATTCTAGGAGATGTATCTTCCCCTCATGTTGTACTTCACAAGTGTTCTCCCTGCCATGATGGATTACCTTTTTATCATACTATCAGGGCCTTGCCAATAATAAATGACAAGCATCAATCAGTAACATGTCATATTGCACATTGACCAATTTCAAAAGCAACAAAACAAGATTTGTCCATGAGTACACTATGATCCCTTTTAAACCAAGCAATCTTATAAGGATTTGATTTTGGAATGCAACCAAGTTGTACTTAGTTTACCATTTATGTACTTACCAAATTGTCAATAGACCTGCCATCTACAATCACCTTGCACACTTTGTCCTTACACTTGTATCGTGTTCAAAGGATGCTTTTTCTCTTCCAATAAACCTCTAGGGCCTCTGTGTTTCATGTTATTAACCTATGGCCTCTTTGTTTCATGTTATTAAGGTTCTTTGTAGCATTAAGCTATCTCGTCTCTGCTTTTACTTTTTGTGTTGGAGGTTATTCTTTTTGGGCTACCATCACCTGTTGGGGTTTTCAAGGTAATATACCGCCGCGTGGGCTTCATTACATATGAATGTTTCTTCAGTCACCAAAAGCTTAGAATTCACACCCTCGCCTTCGTCTAACTCTTCATTCTTGGCAAGTTCTAAGGAACTTCCCTTACCTGTAAAAGAAGTGTGCCCCGCCTTTCTTGCTCAACAATTTATCTTTAACCTGATTGAGTTTCTCCATAGCTCTTAGAGTACATTGATATACTTCATTAACAGTAATTATTTTTATTAGGGCCGGCTTATCTTGGAGTCGGAAGTTATCTTGGAGTTGGAAGCGTAGCCAGCAGCAGCCTGCTCACCATCTTCTTGTAAAACTACTCTTTCTTTGTTTATGACAAACGTTGGGTGTAATTAAAGAACATGAAATGGGGGAGAAAATGGTTAGGCATAGGGAATCTTGTGCTACTTTTTTCCTCGTATGTTTTTTAAAACTTAGAAAGTGAGAAATATTCAGCATTAAGATACATCAAAGGGAGGGGGGCCAATAGAAACCCCTCTAAATTTATCGAATAATATAATAAAATTAACAAAATTTAAATTTAAAGAAAATGGAAAAAAAAACTAGACTACTTTTACATTTGTTTGGTTTTTGGGCTAGTGTTTCATTACTCTTTCTTTATATAATGAGTGCTTCTGGATTTGACCGTGATCAAGATTTTTTCCCTCAACATTTCATTACTCTTTCTTTGTTTTTGCCAATTGCTGGGTGTAATTAACCAACATCAATTGGGGGAGAAATGGTTAGACATAGGGAATCTCGTGCTCCCTTTTTCCTAGTCTGTTTTTTAAACTTGGAAAGTCATTGCTTTCAAGCTCGTCTTTCTTGTGGATGATATTTCTGTTAAGTAATCTGATTTTGGAATTGTGAAACCCATATAATTAGACATTTACTTATTAGTGACGACCAGTAGTTAGCTGGGGAAGTGGATTGATGACACTTGGGATGTATTTGTCATGGCCTGCTGTTCCTTCTCGTCCTAAGAGAATTAAAAGTTTGCTTGCACTTGAATGCCGCTGCTGTCTATACAAAAGATTTTAAAACATAAGAAATTTTAACGATTAACGAGGTAATACGTTCGCGGTGTGGCACTTCTGTATTTTAATTTCTGATGTATGTTGTTGCTGGAAGAAAAGATTGAAGTTCTTAGTCTTTTAATAAAGTGGTGGTTTTGTGCTCCTCTTCATAACCATGGAGCAGATTGGTTAGTGTATTTACCGGGCCTCAAGAATAGAAGGAAGGTGTTCATTAGATTTCATGCATCCACTGACTACTGTTTGAACGAAAGGAGGTAAGCGTGTATTGTATATTTGTGCGTAGTCCAGTAAGGAGCATATCTAGACGAAGATTTGGATGGCAAGCCTGCTCTGTCAATTCATATGCAGTTCTTGTAAGAAAGGAGAGGTGATAAGAGATCTGAAACTTCTGCCTTTCAATTTGAGATGAGATGAGTGATAAGAGATCTGGCTATTCAGAATTCAGTCTTGAAGACCTTATTTTGCCATTACAATAGAGTTCCACCACTGTATTCTCTAAGCAACCAACAAGCCCTAAGAAAGCAAAGCTATTTAGTATTCGTGAGAGTCAAATGCTATATAACTAGCATCTCTTGTAAATCATTATTTTTTTGACCCAAAGCTGTGATGTAAATAACACCTGGGTGCTGGTAAGTCACCAACCTTTTTTGGGTCTACGGTCCCTTAAACATAGGTATATGTAGCCAAAAAAAATGGTGTATGCATATTTGTATACACTTGTACCCTGACCTATTTAAGAAAAAAATTCAATGTTGTCACTTTTGATTAGCTTTAAGTTCTCAAATTGGTCCATTTACGCATTATATGTGCCTAGATTGATGGCACATATAACATTGTTTAGGCGAAAAACATGCCAACTAATATTAACAAAGCAATAAACAAAGTTTCCACAATATGCTCCCATATATACCAGCTGGAGTACAGTTTTACATATTTTATATTATCTTCCTTTAAAAAAGTGCAGCAGCAAGCATTGCCTTCAGGGAGAGGCATTTAGTCTGACAAAAAAATAGACAAAATGGAGTACAGTTTTACACAGATTATATTATCTTCCTTTAAAAAAGTGAGGCAGTAAGTCTTGCCTTTAGGGAGTGGCATGTAGTCTGACAAAAAAGATAAAATAGTTGTAAGGTATGTCATTCAGTTGCATAAATAATGAGAAATTCCATTAGAAGATAAGCATACTCTCACAAGTGACAGCTGAAGATAAAAAGAAATGATGCAAATAAAAAAAATATGAGTGCATAAAAGAAGTAGCAGACTATAAGTGAACACATCATGGACGACTGAACAAACGCACAACTCTCCGAGGTATCGTAATAACTAAGATAAGGCCCTTACAAAATTTCATTAGCGAATACTAGAACATGGAAGCATACCAAGGTACCAAAAGTGTTGCATGTTGATTTAATGCTCAAATGGAAATTCAATTCCAATGGTTTTTGAACCGCTACTCCAGACATGTTTCTAAAAAATATTCTGAAAACAATCAGATTCAACAAAAGCATCTACCATCAAGAACCTCAATGCTATTAGCCTAAGGAAATTTATCAAGAAATCCAATGCTACATTAATTAGTGCTTCAACATGCTTCCCCTATAAACTGCACTTTGAAGTAGGCAAATTCCAAAAATGCCCATACACCCTTATTTTCGTCTGCATTACTCTTAAAACAATGTTTTGAAACAATACTTGAATATAATATTAGAAAAGAAGCATTACATATGCATGTAGCAATAGTTTTAACCTCGAAACACAATCCTTATCTCACATTCGTATACCTAAATGGTTTCCACAGATCAAACTTTGATCTTGACATTTGGAAACGTTTCCATGAAACTCTGATTATGAAAAGAAAATCTGCAGACATAACTATTGGTTAGTATCTAACTATACAACTATCTCTACAAAAGCAACTCTCTAAATAAATATTAAGGCGATAAACCCAAATCCACGCAGAAAGCAATATAATGAGATTCTTTTAACTTGTGGTGGAAAGAGAGAGTAAACACTGGAATTGAACTTATTTAAACTTGCATCAAGAGCTTCAATTACCATTACTCTTATTGGAAGGCAGTTGCTCCCTTAATGGCTAGAATCCTCATTTTCACAAAATGTTGTGTACTGGTCTGCACTCATCAAAGAGTCCACCTCTGACAGGTTATTCATGCGCAGTTTTACTATCCATCCCTCATCATATGGACTTGCATTAACCTGAAACCAAATATATGATTACCATCCACAAAACTTCAAAGATAAAGAAAGATACATTAATTACATGAGCCCAGCAAGAGATGTGAAATCGTGCCAGACATAGGGAATAACATAATTCTACAGATAATAATTTCTTGTGGTCTCTGCTAGTGTAGCTGTGGAAAGTTGCATGAAATTATGCCAAACATACAAAAAGAGAACATAAAACTATGGATGATAATATCTAGTGATTAATTTGAATAAAATTTGAGTGAAGTAGTAAATGGTTCCTTCTATTGGCAAATTGATCAAGTTAACTAGCAAATTATTTAGAAACTGTGGCAATAACCAACTCTGGAGAATATCATCTTATGTATCCATTAAATGCACATTCTAGTTTCATTCTGATTCAGTGCTACCATATACATTACTGATCTGGTACGATGAATCAGATTTGAGTAAAGTAGTAAATGGTTCCTTCTTAGGGCAAATTGATCAAGTTAACTACCAAATTATTTAGAAATTGTGGCAAGGACCAACTGTGGAGAATATCATCCTATATATCCATTGCATATTCTTGTTGCATCCTCATCCAATGATACAATATACATTAATGATACAGTAAGCAAATTAAATATATGATTTTGGCAAATTATTGCCACCATGGTCATCAGGATATTAAAACTAAAAGGCTAATGTTCCCTGAAATTCAACATAATGTTCATAAACGTTAATGATGTGTAAGCCAGCAAAACTCTTACTGCCAATGCATACGTCAAGAAAACATCCAAATCTTCAGGAATAACATCTTTTAATGTCCAGCTTCAGGAGACAAGATTGACTTTGCTCCCTATTAGTCCACTATTATATACACCTGTGAAAAGTAAAACCTGAGCTAGAAAATGTTTGAATATGTATTTCACTTGTTTATCATTCTATGCGACCTTCTATTGGCAACACTTGAAGCTATGGCATTAGCTTACAACATTTGCTCTTTTAGTAAATTTTACAAAATGTGGTTTGCAAAAAATGATGCAAATCGTGTCAATTAAAATAACACAAAATTAATAATCTCTAATATTTGTTTGAAATGAAAGAATTTATTATGGTCTGTGACACCATAAAGTCTATGGAACACCAAGCAACACCTCAGAATAATGTATAAGGTCTGTCAACCTAAAACTGAGACTTTGTCGCTTCCTTCTTGAATTTGGATCCCATACTTCACATCTTGGTAAGAAATTCCCTTGATTTTGCTAATTTCAGCTCTTCATAGCAAAATGTGTATTTTATAGGTTTAAAATTAATAATAAAATGTCGATGCCAGCAACACTAATTTATGTTAGCATTAACATCTTGCATAAGCCATTAATAAAATATTTCATCCTAGTAAAAATAAATGATGCTAATTGTCCAAAAGCAGTTACACAAACATCTTCATTGCATGCATGTTCACTGTTTCTCATTTTTTTATTCTTAATGAATAAATATTCTAGAAAAAATATTAAATCTAATTAGCTCTACATATGCACCAATAAACTATAAATGTGACAGAGTATTACAAAACAATCAACACCTGCAGATCTTCTAATTTACATGTTAAAAGTCAAAAAATGACTTTCTTTAAACATAAGAGTATAACACAGAGAAATGTATTTAGTAGCATCAAAGGCACAATAATCAGTCAAAAGACCTAAAGAAGTACAAGGGTGAGGTATGATTGATACTTCTTGCCTGGTCAACATATTGAATGCCCATTTCACTTCAGCTAACTATATGCTCAAATTTTATATTAAAAGGTTATCTTAATCTTATGTCTGTAACACAAAGGACCTTGATTGCATCTAAAAGACTCAAACAACTGGTTGTATACCTGTAAGTCATCGTATTAAAATATGGACGTGAAATTTGTCATTCTGAAATATTGTGTAAATTTTAATGTTCTCAAGCCACACCTCCAGTTCAATTTATAGAGGGCCAAAGCCCTTCATTGGAATTTGAAGTATGCAGGGTCCCTTATGACCTGTAACAACACATTCATTACACCCACCATAATATTCTGTAGATTTTAATGTTCTCAATTCACACTTCCAATCCAATTTATAGAGGGCAATACCTCTGGTCGGAGTTTGAAATATGCAGGGCTCCTTATAACTTGTAATAACGCATCTCCATGACACTCACCATGAATCTATTTATCATCCTTTTTTCCTGTTACTGAATACAAGAGGGGTTATCATTGTTTTTACAAAATGATTTATGTTCAACTTTTTATTCAAATATTGTTGACATAGTGACATATAGTAGACAAGTCCCCAATGGTGGGGTGAGTAAAACCAACAATTTGAACGTTAAATAGGACATTTATCTTGAAAGCATTGTTGGAGAGGATGATGAGATGGTAGTAATTATGAAGACATCAAGTGATTTATCAGGACTAGGCTTGTGATTTCTTGTCTTCATCTAAGTGGAGAATTTATTCTTTGCAATGACAGTTCAGAACCATGTTTCAAGGCTTGAGCCTATGTGGTGTTGAGTTCAGGTGTTCAACAATTTTGTACATCCTTTTAATTCGAGGGGATTGTATTTTCTTTCCTATTGTAATGGGTCGCAAGAAGTGTTCTTTTGAGGGACCATTCCCAGTTGTGAAACCCTATATCAACCTTTCCTCTAGAAAAACATGTAACCCCAAAATGAAAACACTTGTGGTTGAATATTTATCCCTGAAATATCAGGGAAAATATATCTTGCCGATCCCTACAGCTCGTAAACACAAAAGGGATCTTTTTATTTTGGTGGCAAGGATTTGGAGTGTGTTGTAAATTCTTCTGAGAATGTATTAACATGCCTATGGCTGCTATCTGTTCCTCCCTTAATATTCTCTTATTTTAAAGGTGTTGTTGGTTACCCTAATCATGGAATCGGTGGGGTAATGTTGGGCCTCTAAACAAGGAAGGAGGAGAAGGACTTAAGCGAGTAAGACAGATCATTATGTTAAATAGATAGTGGTTGAAATTCAGGCCCTTATGTTGACGATGAAGGATTATGAGGAAAAGATGTAGCTAATGGAATGGAGGAGAAAATAGATGGCTAAGGCTTTAATTGAAGCTAATGTCTTAACTTCCTAGTAATGAGAGGATGTTCATGCATGCCGAGTCATAGGGTTCACCAAATATCAACCATTAAGTTTGAAATCCAGCAAATATAATTACAATTCCAATTAAGTTGGGACTAATAACAGTCATTATGTTTTGATTACAATAAAGTAAATGGGAAATTTGTACTGTGTGATTTAAGAGTGGAAAACTAAAAGTTGACTGTAGCAAAATGTCTGACTGACAGTCTGCAAGGGATATTACAGTGGTATCAAAGCCTTTGATCCTGTCAGCCTGCGAAGTAAGGCTAACATTTTGGATGCATCCCAATTGAAGAGACTTGAAGGACTACAAAAGGAAGAGGCCATGGATCTTGTTCAAGAGTTATTGTACAAACTTGAAGCTCCCAAAATTCTTAACCAGTATCAAAGGTTGTCAGATGATATCAAAGCTTGTATTCCCATTGATCAGTACTTGGAGGTACTCGGGAACCATTATCCCGATATAAGAGGCCTATATGACTACATAAGGAGGTCGAGAAAGGAAGAAGAAGAGCCAATATTGTGTGTTGAAGATGTGTCAATAATTGCAGATGATGCCCAAGAAACATCCACCCAATTTTCAGGTATGGAAGTAATTGAGCCATGTAATAATAATTTGCAATGTATGGAAATGATTAGACCATGTGATGATGATATGCAAGAAGTTAGTTATGTTGTTGTGAAGAATGATTTGACTACGATTGACCCCCATGAGGAGGAGTTGCAAGTTTATCAAGAAAACTCCATGATGATACACACCTACTACATGGAGGTTGACCCGGAAACATTCGAACTCCTTTGTTCCAAGATCGATGAGCTTGTTGATGGGTTAGCTTGTAGTCATGAGAAGGAGACTTTTGTTTTGCATGTGATGGGTCTAGGAGAGACCAACATGGACATTGAAGGACAATGGACGCATTCACCAAGTTGTCACTTCACCACACCTGAAGACCAAATGGAGATAGTTACCTCGGGGTATTTGATGCTAGATGAAGGTAAGCAAAATAGGTACCACTTTGATGCGCAAGATTTTGTGACTAAGTTTGGTATGGTGTTTTGGGCATCAAGCTACAAGCAAGTTGGAGGCATCATAAAGGATGAGACACTACAAATTCCTAGCATCATGGAAGCAAAACCTTTGGACATCACTTTGGGTGAACAAGAGATATGTGAAGACTTCTATATCACGGGTTTTGGAGGGATAAGTAAAACATGGAGCTCGCAAGGGATGCATACTATGAGAGGGTTCACTGCAAAATTGGAAACCAAAAGCAAAGAGGTAGTGCTTCAAGGCATCAAAGAGGAAACTCCAAGATTTGTTATGGCAAGATGAACAAAATGTCAATTGGCAGCAACCACAACCTCATCCAAAGGTGAGTTATCTTTTGGTGATTATACTTGGTTTAATTTGGACCAGCATTGCATGGTGCTTAAATTTTCAGGGTCACCATCGAGTAGAGGGTATCATTAGGAGTTGAGGAAGCATGGTGTTTCCATTGAGAGAGTTAGTGGAACCGCAAGCAGCTTTCAAGGAAAGATACTTCATTATGATAATGTACGGTTTGTCTTGGATGTACTCAATATCACTCTCCTACGGTGGTTACCCAATGAGATACTTGCAAAATGGGAATTTCTTGTTGAATGTCACCAACTAAACATGATAGGGATAAGTGTTGGCTGCAACATACATGAACAAAAGGCGACGGTGAAAATAGTTTACAACTTTAGACCTGCTGTTCTCAATATGTCCAGCCATTACAATTCACTATTAGCAGATGAACAAGTATTTTGCATCACAAAGTTGCTGATTTTGATGGGTTTCAGAAGTGTGCAGCTATTTGTGGGAGAGTTTTCAGTTTGTGTATGGCTTCCCATCGCTTCTACATTGATCACATGGCTGATGTTTGCTCAGGTTGGTCATACTTGCAGCTATTACATCATTTTTATAGCACTAGGATTGTTGTTTCCAGTCACAGACAACAATAGATTGATGCATTTTGAGAAGATTTTCTTGCATGGGAATGCTGGTGGAAGGGTTCCATTATGGAGGACAATCACTCCAGCCCCCACAATTCTGATTTTGGGCAAGGGATTGCAATGCTACAGCCATGAAATGGAAAAATTCACTTTTGGGAACCAAGCCATGGAAAATGATACTGAAGCTTACACATATGAGGTCGTTAGAGTAAAGGCAATGATGAAGCAAGGGGAAGAGGTGACTGCACAAGATGCTGAAGCTTACACATATGATGACGTCATTGAGAAAGCAAAGGCAAAAGGGAAGCCAGATTTTTGGGCAGTGATTCTGGGGTCATCATTGCTTGAGGACAAGCAGATTCTGGGAGGGGAGGACTGTCATGTCCCTTCCATGATGACAAATTACTATTATTATTATAAAAATTGTTTTTTAACACTATATTAATAAAATAATAATTTAAATACATTAATTAAGTTATAATATTAATAATTTTAATAATAATTATTTGAAGATTGACGCCGACTTGATAAAAATTTTAAATGGGTGCCCGACTTGATCTCTTTGGAACACATCGACCAGGTATAAAGGCGGAGTCTTTTCTAAATGGAAGGTATGAAGTTTTTTGATACGTTTTCTGGAGTTCATTGTTTGGCATTCTGACCTGCTGGATCTAATATCCCCAATGGGATCTGCCCTAAAATTCTGATTTTTATTTCTGCTCAAAACCCTAATTCTGATTTCTGATTTTTATTTTCTGATTTCAAACAATTTATCACAGCAAACATACAAGTGCCCAAACATGACAAATAAACATGCCAAATGATGCTACCAATTGATATTCATATCAAACATGAAAACCACCATGTAAAACACAGGATAGGGCTTCCAAAAGCAACATATAAATATGATTTTCTGTAGGTGACTTCCGCTGTTACAAATCTGAGTATAATAACTGAAATTCACATCCAAACAAGGGCTTCAAACATAACCAACATAGCCCGGAATGCTGCTGTTCAAATCTGCCCTAAACCCTAGGTTTTGTACATACCAAAATATGGCAATGAAGATCAAACAAACCCTCCAAAGGGTGGTGCTCGCAACAAATGATGGCGGCTGCAAGTTAGGGTTTGGGAAAACCTTCCAATGATGAAAATCACCATCCTCAAGCCAAGTCCCCTTCTCCAATGATGGCGCTCCAATTCTAGGGTGAAACCCTAGGAGAATATCAACACAAACCACCAAGAATGCTGCTCCAAGTGTGGCACTCCAAATTAGGGCAAAACCCTAATGCAATAAGCTCACAAAATGCCACAATAATGCTGCTCCGAATCTGATCTGCAAATCTGAATATTCTTCAATGCTCCAAGTCTCCAAATGTCTCCAATGAAGTGCAATTAGAACTCCGTCATGAGTCCTCCACGAGATGAGCTAGGGTTTCATCCAACTCACCACATTCACAAGGGTTTTCGTCCTTGGAATGAAGGCCAACAAAGTTGCAGCCAAAGAGTAAAAACTAAAAACTCAAGAAGAAATTATGATATGAATGGATGATCAAATGACTTGCAATTTACTTTCTTTTATAGCCCTCCAAAAAACCTTATCAAGGCCGACCTCCTTAAGCAATATATTCTTATTTTATTTGCTTTTTCCCTCCTCCTTAGGGCCAACCTCATGCAAGGCATGCTAGGCGCCCAAAAATACAAATAAAATATTTTATTTTATATTTCATTCCTTTCTCCAAGTGGGGCGAACCACTTGTGGCATTAAATATTTCATTTCTTGACCTTTCACTAGGTCGCCCACCTCAAGGGAATTTTATTTGGATTTATCTTATTTTTCTCCTTCAATTTGGCCAACCATCCTTGATATTTCTTCCATTTATTTTCCTTTCTTTATTTCCTTTTTCTCTCTCCTTGGTCGCTCATCTCTAGGGCAAATTATTTTATTTATTTTGAGTTCATCAATAAGCTCTCAAAAATATACAAAGTCATCTCTCATCATCAATTTGCCCTAATAAATTGATTAAATATGATATTTAATCAATTAGGTCATTCCCTTAGCCCTCTGGCTTAGCCTACGGGAATAGGATAGGCTGATCGACTCCATTTGGTGATCACTCGGAAAATAGGGACATTACATTGGACTAGGACGAAAACCCCACCACAGCCAACTCAGGTAGGACGAAACCCCCATTCGTTTGTGAGAGCTATTTCCCATTTGGAAACTAGCATGTGACTTGATCCATGTGATATTGTTCAGGCTTTCAAGGCGACATCACAAGGAGGGAGTACTTTGTGTTCTGAATTCATTAGCATTGCCCTATCGTTGTTTCAGGCTAAGCAACTCTATCAAGGATCGGAGTTTTCAAGATATATACATCACAAAGATTGAATGTGGATCATACATTGTTCGGGAAGCTTTAGTCACCCAGGTGCCCCTATACGACTACCAAAACTGAGGGACATTCCCAGTATGTTCCAAGAGTGTCTCTGACACCTTGGACGCCTATACGCGAATCTGTGATCTTCAGAGATTCCATAATATACCCCGTGATCATCAGGGCTGACCCACGATTTCACCAGGTTACTCTCCAACATCAAGGGCTATCAGCTATTAAAGGACTTGCCACAATCTTCATGTAGGCAGCTCAGCAACTTTGCATACCAGCGATCTGCATGTGATGAATCCCAGCGGAATCACATATAATCACACAACCTGACCTGTGGGATAAACAACCGCTGACTGCAATATATCTGCTGTAATGTGGAATTTATGATTTCTGAGCAGTGAATGATTATGTACTTATCTACTCTCTGTTGATTGTATATATGTATCTATACAGTGCTGTATGACTGAATATTCAAGAATCACAGTCGGGATTGATAACAGTCATTATGTTTTGATTACAATAAAGTAAATGGGAAATCTGTACTGTATGATTTAAAAGTAGAAAACTAAAAGTTGACTGTAGCAAACTAAAGTCTGACTAACAATCTGCAAGGGATATTACACAGGAGTACACAAATTTGCATAAATTTTAAACAGATTCGGAGAGAACAAGGGAAAAAGAAAAAAGGAAACCAATTAGGAGTACAGACAAGGAAGACTTAACAAAGAGGAAAGAAAGAAATTTAGAGATCTGTGGGTTAGGAGCAGCAACAAAGCTATAATTTTCAGGTAGCACCCAAAGCAGAGGAAGTCAAAATCTATATTTGGGTGAATTCAAGGACTGAAATTAGGAGTCAGAAGATTGACTATTTTAAGGGAAAATGTGAAATGCAATGGGTCCAAAAATCTAACACCTAAATCAAGTTTGAGTAAGTAAATCAAAATTATATCAACTTGCATAAATAGGGATTTGAAGCTCTGTGGGAATCCAATAAATTCTCACCTGCACCACCGTGACCTCAATTAGACAGATTATTAGCCATAATCAGGACCAGCAGTTCATTATATCTCCAAATCCATTCAGGTAAGGAACAGAGCATGAATCTAAGCAGTTGGATTCTAAGAGACAGATATACTTCATAACTGCAGACAAAAGACTGAAATTCTAATTTTGAGATCATGAGAACATTAAGAGGCATACTTTATACAAGCTATCATCCTACTTTATTGGTATGAACTTCCTTCATAGGCTTTCCTCTTGTATTTTATTGGTTGTAACTTTCTTTTGTGACATTTGTGGAAGGTATCTATCCCCTCGAATTTCCTTGCCAATTGTGGCTTTTTTCAACAGATTCATATTGTGATACATCACCTGGAAAATTGATTGGCTCTATGATGACCAAACAATTAATTAAATGCCAAATTTGAGGTTGTGACAGCTGCAAATAAATCAAAGCATACTTCATGAGTAGGAGATGACTGCATGTTCAAGGATTTTGGTGATCTCTGACAGAAGTTTGGTAATCTCAGTGGTAAATCCTAACTAGTCACTGAAACACAGTATAAACCTTCAGTATCAACATTAGAGCCTAAAGGAATCGAGAAATAAGTTTAATCAAACATCAAATGATTAATAACCACCTTGACTTGATTTGTACTTAGGGCTTGACTTGTTCTAATTCAAGTTGGAATGTGTATGGAACTGAGAATATAAGGCGATTGAGATAACATGACTATCTTCTACTAATCTGATTTATTTACAGCACTTCGGATAATAATGTTCTAAATTGTCTATCAAAAAATTACACACTTCCAGGATCTAAAACTTAAACATGCATAACTTGTAAGCCAATCTCTAAGGAAAGTGCAACATTTATAACTATCTAGTGCAGAAGCTGAACAATAGTTAAGATTAGAAGCAAGAATGTTCACACAATTCTGTATATACATGAAAATTGTTGCTCTATGCAGTTACTCGTGACCAAAACAAAAATCCATGACGCATCAAAGTCAAGTGAACAACAATTCATTTCAATACAACAATTTATGAAGCACCAAAGTCAAACTAAGGAAACAACAATTTATCTCGATGCTTAAGTCTCTGACATCTTACCAGACCAGGAGAGCTATTGAGCTCTGCATTGACTTCGACTATTTCTCCTGAAATGGGTGAGAATACATCACTGGTCGCTTTTACACTTTCTACAGCACCAAAAGTGCCCCCTTTTGAAACAGTAGCCCCCACATCGGGTAGCTCAACAAACACAACATCTCCCAGATGATCCTGCAAGATTCAAATTCAACAAATTAAAACGCAAAATTCACTTAACCAAATAATATTTTGCATCCATGAAAATGGCAAGTACATCAAGTCTCTCATTACTGCACATAGAAATAACATGCCAATTTCACACCCAAAACCTTGGGATATGCGCACATTCTTGTAAAACCTGCACTAAAAACTTTCTAAATAGCAGCATCAACACTAAATCACAGAAGACATGCAGAAAACAACTTGGTCTCATTATTACAAAATCAAAAGCGCAAGATGAAAGTCCAAATGTGGATATTTTAAAATCTAACAAATCAAATCAGACTGCACTGAAAATAACACTATCTGCACTAAGAATCCTAACCCACTTCCAAATAAGATCTAATCAATTGACTTTTACCTTGAAGAGCACTAACACATAATCAAACCCATGAATAAGTAATACTATGATACTAACCTGAGCATGATCACTTATTCCAACAACCGCAATTGAACCATCAACTTTAACCCACTCATGTGAATCAGCATATTTAAGGTCCTTGACAACTGCAAACATAGCATACAATAAATGAAATCTTCAACGGCCAGAATAACTCATTTTCCATTACTTATAAACGCTTGTAAGAAATTCAGATTTAGGGTGTTTGATTCAGATTTAGGCTCTCATTTTAGTGAAGCATCCAGCCAAAAGAATAAACGATCCAAGTTCAAGCCCAAACCCATGGAGACATTAAGAAAATAGAATGGAAATGGCTTACCAGAAGCAAACCCACGAACGAAAAGAGCATGAAATGGAAACGGGGGAGATCTGGCGGCGCTCATGCTCATCCTCACTCTTAAATGTTGCGCCGCTCGCGAAGCCCAGGCCATTTTGGCTGATCTCCTTCACCACCCCCACCTCCAATCCTCAAATCCTCCTTACCTAACAAATTTGCAACTCCCCTCACTCAACGGAAGCAATGGGCAGAAGTGCATACATATTTTAAGGAAGCGATGTGTCACTTTCACATCACCCACGTTTGGTGCCACTGCCACCAACCCCAAATACCAATCGCATATCATTCTTCCCCCACTTGTTTACCTACTTAGTGTGGCGCCCCTTTTTGGCACCATTCCCCCTCTCCTTAAAGTTTATTCTGCCATGGCTTTAAATCACAATAACTTAGCCTTCGAACTTATTTTCATGCACAAGATGAAATATATATATTAATGCTGGAGATCAAAAAGTACTGTAGATGTTGACCTTACATTTTTTAAAACAATTTTGTTTAGGGTAGAGGAGTCAGTAGTTGAGCACCCCAACTTCACACCTTCAAAAGTATACATGGCAATTTCAAATCACTCCAAAATTTTTACAGCAGTTTATTTGGCAAGGCCTCGCTTATAACTAAGGTTTTAGGGTCACATCATCAAATATGATGCCACATCAACACAGTTTTTGTTGAGGTGTCAAATAGTTCCCCCCAAAAAAGGGTGGACCAATGAGTGTGCATTAAGTCATGTTTGTTGGTGTGTTGATGTGGCATCACATGAATAGTTGCTTTTGAAATCTAATGAGTACATTTCATTCAATTATAAGTACTTATAGTAACACTAACAATCTTAAAGTCACGACTACTAGTACTAAACTTTTAAAAATATTGAACTTTAAATACACAAATATGATCACGCCTATTGAACATGCTTAACAATTGAGTCCTCTCCCCTAAATAGTCAAAAAAAAAAAATCATGTATTACACAAACAATATCACAAATAATAAAAAACAAAAGAACTCTTTCCTTGCATTTATTATTATTTTATTTTATCTTTGTAATTAGAGCAAAAAGTAATTGAAACTCTAGACACTAATTCGCTATTTAAAACCTTGTTTACAAATTTCAAGCAACTCTTTCACTTAATTGGATTTAAATTTGCCTCACATCCACCAACCACACTTTTTAAAATCTTCATTGAATTTTAAGTTTATGTAGTGAGGATGAGCATATGTCGTACATGCATGTTCAAAGTCTTCCTAAATACATAGCAAGAGAAAAAAGTCTTAAAACTTATGATTGTCATAATATTTTCTTTCACACTTTCCAAACTATTTCCATTACTTGTGCTACTTTTCAAATGTTGTTTTACATCTGGAAAAACAAAAATGTAGTTGTATTCATTTATTGACAATATTATCATAGAATATCAAATCTCTCTTGAATGTATTTATTTACACAACACTTTTCCCTATCGTGTCACACACTCAAATTACTTCAATATAGCAGGGCTTGTTTCTTAAGGATTTTTTTATGGACCTCACGTTGTTTGTAGTTAGATAGCAAAGCTCGTTGCATGAGAGATCCACAATGATGTCATATATGAAGAGGTAAATGTTGATAATATAATTAGTCGTTTATTTTTTTCTTTCTATATCAAATGTTATTTAGAAGATAGTTTGTTGTAGAAACAAGTTTGTTTTTTACTTTTGGTCTTTGATGTTTTTCCATCAATTGCATAGAATTTTTTGTTCGAGTGGTTTTTAAGGAAAAAATTAAATTTTGGTATTAGAAATTTCTCTATTTATTTATTTTTTTCTTTTTTCTAACAATGGCTAAATTCTTGAGGATTAAAGTTGTTCACATGCAGATGGCTACCTACAAATTAAGAATCCAAGGCTTTATATGTCTGCCATGGTGAGCCTTAATTTTTCTTTGGGTTTTAGAATAGTAACTAAATTCCTAAATGTGGTTATAATGAAGATTATTCTTCTTCATTCTTTTGTAACAGGTATTTTGAATCATCCTTCCATTGGAGGCTTTCTTAGCCACTACAAGTGGAATTCAACACTAGAGAGCTTAAGTAATGGAGTCCCCATCTTGGTTTGGTCATTTCAGCAAGATTGACCCTTTTTGAAGAAGTTAGTAGTTGAAGAGTTGCACGTGGCTAAGCAGATTAAGAGAAAGTCTGTGGGAAATGGGGTTTATATTGTTAAAAGTGTAGAAATAGAGAGTGTTGTGAAATTTATAATTGAAGGGAATCATGGCAAAGATATTAGGAGAAAGGCACATGAGTTGAAAGAAGTAGCCATTAAGGTAGTAGGAAAAGATGGAAGTTCATTTACTAATATAGAGAAATTTGCATCCTCTATCTAGAAAATGAAGAATAACTAAACTTTCTTCCACTACATAAACAAACGCTCCAATATCACAATATCACATGTTGTAATGAATATCTATGCCATATTTATAAGCTCTCTATAGTAGCCATGATGTTTTGTTTCTGTTGTGAGTGCTTTGAGCTCACAAAGTCTATAATACATTTGTATTTGTTTTACTCAAATGATAATATAATTGAAGGTTTCTTTTATATAGCATAATTTCAAAGGGCTTAAATTGCCTTCCACGGTGTGCAGTGAGTGTGTTGATTGTTCACTATAAAATGTGAGTTGGTTTATAAAGCATAATTTCAAAGGGCTTAAATTGCCTTCCACGGTGTGCAGTGAGCGTGTTGATTGTTCACTATAAAATGTGAGTTGGTTTATAAATATATATATATTTATAAACCAACTCACATTTTATAGTGAACAATCAACACGCTCACTGCACACCGTGGAAGGCAATTTAAGCCCTTTGAAATTATGCTTTATAATTTCAAAGGTCTTAAATTGCCTTCCACGGTGTGCAATGAGCATGTTGATTGTTCACTATAAAATGTGAGTTGGTTTATATATATAAAACTTAGTTTCAATTCCATGTGTTCAATGTTATAATTAAAGAGCAACAAATATTTAGATGCAAAAAATTGTTAAATAATAATCGTACAATTATTTTAGATTTAATTAGGAGTTGGGTCAATAAATTGAAATGTTATTTTTAGAAATTAAATGAAATAGATTGGATATTTAGCTTTGAGAATAACCACAAAGAACTAGTATTGATGATAAATTAATTTTAACTACATTGAGAGCTCTATTATGTCTACAGTGAGGGGGACCCTTAGTGATTGCCATGATAATAGAGTGTTTATGTTACATAATTCACTCATTTTGTAAAAGATTTCTTGAGGTAATAGAGCTTTAATATTGATTGACACCATAGGCATATTTAAAAACATGTTTATAGTTTTATTTCCTCTTTTGCATGCTTATATGCATAAATTGAAATGTAATTTGACATGTGTATTTGACAATTATTTTAGGGTTAAGATTATTTATTTTGAGAGCTTATTGATGAGCCCAAAGTTGGAATTTTGGCTACAATTCCTCATTAACATTCTTCCACAACATATCAATAATACCTTAATACTTTGCAATCAAATATTACATAGCATCAAATTTGGGATATCTAGCAAAATGCTTGATGGCATAACATGTGATATACCCATTATCCCATTCACTTTCAAAGAATAGTACATTTTAGAGATGAATGTGGTTGTACATTCACTTTCAAATAATAGTGCATTTTAGAGATGAATGTTGTTATACTCTAATGTTGCATTGAAAGTTGGGTTGTAATTTATAAATGCCATTGTATTTGAAAGTAAATGTACTTATAAGGAATAAAAATGCACTTTAATAAATCAATTTACATGTATATTGAATATCACCAATTTATTTTTGGTTAAAACTTTAATATTATTATGCTTAAAATATAGTTGAAAGCCTTTAGAAGAAGGTAGAGACTAAAGTTTTCATGGGACATTAATTTTTTTGTATTGTTAAAATACTTTTTTATTATTAAGTTGTCAGATATCTTTTTTCTAAACCAATTTTTATTAATGTTATGAAAAATATTTAAAACAAATAAGTAAGGTATTTAGTATTAGTACCATATATGTATTTTTTAGTAGGTCTTCACTTGAAGACTTAACTTTATTTTGCCATTGGAACAATAAATTATATCATGAGGCTTAAGACTCAATTTATCCACTTGATCTTAAATGTCATACAAATTTAATGGTCCTAACTCAGTCTTTTGTCATCAAGGTGTGCTCAACTATGTTTCCTTGTTTTACCTGGGTTTAACATGACTTGTTGAGAATATTTTTTATTCATGGCTTGTGATTGCCTTTTAAATCTTACATGTCATGTTATGACTAGTTATGGATTACACCATGGAAAGTGAGAGAATATTCATTTTAGTATCCATTAAAATTATGCAATGATCGATGATGCACATCATCTCTCCTTGAAAGTCTTTATAGCAATGAATACAATGTGCCTAATCATTTTAGAGTGCCTACCATCCAGTTGTCAAATAATGATAATATAAGGTTTATTTTATATGTTTATTTTTAGTTGTCATTAACAACTATGGCCTTTCTACGTTGCTTTTGTTTTGGATTTTTGTGTTGTGATGGTCTCATGACATAACTTTAACTAGAATGCTCATGTTTTTGTTACAATGATACTGCTAAAAGAAACCAACATTGCCACAACATCAACAATCCATCGTGCTTGACCACCAATCAGTATAGGCAATAATGCAATAAGTCTCAAAGATCCTGAAGGAAAAAATCCAATCACTTCTACAAAGCTTTCACGTGTTTAGCTTGCTTTGCTCCAAAAGTTAATCAATACAAAACTTACTATTCATTTAGAAGAAATATGCAACATTCAATTTGTATTAAGTAATTTTTTTTATTGTGCTTATTTTTGTATCCATATTATAATGTTCAGTAGACATCCATTTAATCTATTCAATTATTATATGGTTTAGTATTCATCTAGAAGAAACATGCCACTTCTAATTTGTTCCATTTTAGACTTATTATGTTGACTTAGTAGAGGGGGAGTTTAAGCTAATTGTGATGGACATGAAATCTTAAATGGGTATGATATAACTCTTGTAATATTGGATTTGTCTTGAACCATTTTTTATGATTAAATTGACTAAAACTCTAGTTGTTGCGACTTGTTTACTAAAGCCCATACATTTGGTATCATTTGTCATTCTCTTCTCTTGCTTTTTTTCTCCTAATGATGGATCACGGAGTGTGATCCGAAACATTGAGGGAAAAAATTGATCACAGTCAAATCCAGAAGCATTCATATCAGATCATTTGTCATGTCATTGAAGATTTGGATATGGGTAATTATCCATTTCTAACAAAGGTTCATTGTAATCACAAAACTATCAGCATGCCCATTGAACCAATGGGTCCAATTGCTAGTTTATTTATAATTATGTAATGGTGAAAATTGCACATACTCATGCCCTTTTCTCTTTGTCTTGGGCATTGCAATTAGAGTGGCTTTTATGTAACTATAGGTGTATAAATGGTATGTTTTGACTTAAGAATAAGTATATAATTTGAGTTTTATTTGTTCTTATTTGTATTTATTTTTAAATATATGTTATAATTTTTAGTTTATCTTTTTTTAAATCAAATTATATTTGTATTCGTGAAAATGACCCTTTTATTGGTGTAGCTTATTTATCAATTTCATTAAGTTGTTATGGATTTTCTTACACATAGGTTTATCTTTTTTAGGTTTATCTTAGAGTGGGTCAAAGGGATTTAGTTGTTGGAATCTTCCATAGGAGTTACACTTCCTATTGGTTGTATCTGCCACCTCCCCCTATTACATATCCTATATATGCATTCACTCACATGCATTTATTGTATAGTGTGGGCATAATGTAGGCATCTTGAGTTTAGGCTTCTTTGTTTGCATGTATTGCTTTATACATATTTACTCTCTTGATTAATGGGAATAACATTATTCAACCTATTGTTTTAGCACTAAATAGTTTTGTGACTATCACTATGGCATTAAGTTTTGGTTGATTTCTTGCTAATTATAAAATCTAAACACCCTTAATTTTTAAAATTCATATTAAAAAAATGCGTCTAACTTTACCTCTCTTTGTGATTGTTGTGTGTCAAATCAAAGTACAAAAATGTTTTGAATTTGACCCTTGATGTTGTATTCAATGAAGTAGCCCTAATTCATTTTAATTCATTGAGACATGTCTAAATCTCTTGCATCCTAGAGCCATTATTTATTACTTGCACCCATCATGAAGAGAATTTATTAAGAAATGTACATTACACAATCATCTAGGGCATCTTACATGTTTGAGAGGGTTGTCCTCAATCATTTATCTAACTTTTAAATCAATATCCTTACATAGTTTGACACAAGAGAAGTTGTTATCCCTACCATGTGCAAATCATCAAATACTTAAACAAATTTAATGTTGAAACAAACTAAGAACATTGAGGCAAGCTAAAAGCAACATTTTGAAAGTTTGCAAAGATCATATCCATGATCCCAAATCAACACAAGACAAATCAAATCCACACTTGTGGGATAAAATCCATAGTCATGGAAATGACCCAAAGTGACAAATAAAGCATTCACTAATTCTAAATCACCCACATAATCTTCATTGACATTTCTACATTGTTGGCAAATTGCATTCTATCATCTGTCATAATTTCTAGCTAAGTACATTTATTAATTTTATTCATAAAGTTGTTTATTCATTTGCATTTATTGCATTATTTGCTAATCTTTAATCTAGGGTAGATTCTAAATGCTTATATTATTTATTTATTTAACCTTGATTTATATAAAATGGATTTATTCACTCTCATTTAGGAGAGAATTGTTTAGTTTTCTCTTCATTTTGGTGAACCCCTCCACTCTTACACCCCTTAGGGTTTCCATCCTTAAGATTTTGTCTTTTGATTTTTCTAATTATTCAAATATAAGAGTGATTTATATTGCTTTATCTTTGAATCTCTCTTTGTTTACTTTACAATTTGTTTATTCAACATGCTACTCAAAATCCTAATCTTCCCTTACAAAGAAGTACTCATCTTAACCCTCATGTGGTTGGCCACTGAAATGAAAATCACCCCCTTGCTAAATGAATGCTAATAATGTTCATAGTGAGAACCATTTTAAGGGACATGAAGAATGGCAAGAATATAATCATGATACATATATTCCAAATATTTCCCTTATGAGTATGAAGGTCAAATTACCTTTTTGGTTGACAAGGATTATACCTACATGGAAGCAGTTGAGCCTAAGACTGCTTGGATTCCTAGACTACCATATGAGGTCTCAGCAGAAGATATCAAGACCTATGCTGATATTTTGCTCAACAAACCTAAAAACACAAATGTTGAGAGAATTGGAACATATGATTAAATAATGAACAAGATGCATAAGAAAAATGTAGAAGAGCACCTTGAGAAGCATAAAAGTGAATTACACAAGAAGTGGGGTATTTCACCTGAATCCACATCAGAAGCCCTTGCAGAGGAAACACAACATGCTCGTGTTGTTCCACCAACTGCACAAGGGTTAAGAAGGACCAACAGATCCACATCTACTACTGTAAATGCTCTGCAACCCTCTAGATTAGCACAAACATTGTCCACAGGAAGAAGAGCCGCTTTTGAAATAATGGCATAAATGAAAATGGTTGAGAAGAAGCATGCCAAACCAAAACAACCTGCCAAGAGAAAGAAAGTTAAGATCAAGGAGGTTCAAGAGGAAGAAGAAGGAGAGAAAGGTACCTCTTAGCCAAAGAAGAAGGTGAAGAAGTCTAAGAAAATGCCTCCAGTGGTGCCTGAACATGAGCCTTTAGAACTAGATGCAATTTTCAATGTAATTGTGCATTATGGCATACTAAAGGATACAATAGATTTATATCATGATGTGCCACCTATAGCTTAGAGTACTATAGAAAAGGATATAGTAATGTATATGCTTAAGTTTAATGTGCCCTTGAATGACATCCTTGAAAAAGTTCTTGAAAGCCTAGCTTAGGCTCTAAGGCAAAGAAGAGAAAGTGCCATAGAAATGGATGTAGAGTTAAGACAACAAGCTCTTGACAAGGTTGGAGCTTCTATTTCCCAATAAGAAAAGGATAAAATGATTCAAATGCAAGCTCAAGAGTTAAGGACAAAGTAGAGGGTAGACATCCTAATGAGCATGGACAAAGAGAATAAAGATAAAATTCAAAAGGAGACTGAAGAAGTAACAAGGAAAATTCTTGAAGGAGTGAGGTTAACTAAAAATGTGAAGCAACCACAAGTGTCTCCACTACACACCAATGTTTCTCCACCTCACATCAAGCAGTATCTCCTTCACATGACACAGATCAGCAAAATCCTTAAGAGGAGAAAGAAGAGCAGGCTACACAGGATGAAGAACAAGTTGCATAAGGAGAAGGAAATGCATCTCTGGATCATAATGTTGTGCATGATAGTCCTCCTCCAGAGAATACAAAGCATTAGGGTAACCCTGACCAACAAGAGGAGTAGACAAATGTTATTATAGGGGAGAGCTTAGGAAAAGAACAAGACACATCTTCCTCCTCTTCGGTTGATTCAATCAAGGAGTTCTTAGCTCAATAGATGCAAATCCAACCGGTGGTTACTCCACAAATTTTACAGTTGCCATTGTTAGATGGACAAGTTAACTTGTCCAATATATCTCCTCTCCATAAGTTGCAATTGGGAGATATATTACAGTCCTCAACAAGGCAAGAGATTTTGCAACAACAAGTGGAAGGAGTTGAATTGCTTGAAGAGGCAATTAAAATTATTCAAGAAGAGTTGTCTGAGGCAAAAAGAGACCCAACTTTGCCTCCCACTCAACAGATGAAACTTCTATTGGAGTCTTTCAAGGCTCATTCTTCTTATCTTGAGAAGCAAGCTAAGCAGAAGATAACAGAGCGGGTGAATAACAAAATATTGGCAGTTGCTTCTAAGAGATGTGCTAAGGCACATAGTACTTTGCAAGAAAACATGAAAAACATTCAGAAATGCTTAGATGAAGCAAAAGTCTTATATCAATTTGTTTAAATTGGCCTGCAACTACTAAGGACATAAAAGATCAAATTGACTCTACCGAGTCACAATCAACTCAAGCGGCCAAAGTATATAATCCCTTGAAGGATAAAGATGGAGCTATTAGGGTCCAAATAGAAAATATATGTACTTAGTTGAAGCAGCTCCTGGACCAATGAGATCAAATCAAAGGAGAAATAGGTTAGCTAAGGGAAGTGGTGAGTATGAGGTTAGCAGTCTTGACTGGTATCTTGACTAAAGCAGAGAATGTGGCTCAGAAAGTAAAAGTGCCAATCACTTTGAAAGAAGCAGAAGAATTGTACATTTAGTTTGAAAGCCAATTTTTGTCTTCTGCAAAGAACTAGGACACAACTCTTTCCCGATTAAAGGTAATTTACAAGAATTTTCTACCTTCTAAGTAAATTGAAGATATGTTGAAGGTAAGACAAATTTTGATGATTGTATAGATATGCAAAGAATAAGATAAGAATAGTCAGTGCTATTTTGATATGAACAAGGCACTTTGTAAATATTATCTATGAATATCATAAGGAAAATGAAGATCCAGATTTTTCTATATCAGTCTTGAAAAGACAAAGGCTACTTCTCAGGGGGAGCGGATTGATAGAGGATGATAAGGATTGTTTAGATAGGGGGAGTCTCTTTGTTTTGTAGGAACAAAGGAAGACCACTAGACCTTTGCCATTGATGTCAAAGGGGGAGAAACGTGTGCATATCAGGTTAGTGTGTTGCCATCAATGACAAAGGGGGAGATTGTTGCATATGTGTTATCATTGATGTCAATAGTGGTATGGAGTGTTGATCAATGATGATCAGTGATGTCAATAGAGTATGTTAAGGACACTGGCATCAGAATTTTAATGTTTGTGCCAACATGAAATAGCCTAAAATGATAAAAGAAGTGTACAGGAATGATTGAAAAGTCATATAATGTTCATTGTACAATTTGCATGATGTAATTTTGTCTCCTCCAGTACCACTATAGGTTTGAAGCTAAATGCAAGAAAGGATAAGTGTTTACAGAGCTAACTTGGTGTATGATGATGATCTTGCCATTTGTTTGGAGTGTACGCCATCTTGGAAGAGTGTGCTAAGGTAAAATAGGACCTGATTATATCTTGTTTTTTAACTGCATTAGATTTCTACTCATCGCATATGTTTAGGAGCTGACTGTTGTGGCCATTGCACATTTCATGTTACACATTTCATCTTGGTCGACCAAGGAGAAAGATTTTGAAGCTTATAGAGGATATAAATGTAAGCTAAAAGTTATAGAAGGTTATATATGTTGTGTATTGTGTGATAGAATTGATAATGTGTGAATAAGTTAACCACATAAGTAGTTTTGATGATGAAATGTGAAAAGGATCAGTTTATGTAATATGATTTTGTTGCGGAGGTGATTATAGGTAATGTGATGTTAGAGAAGTGTTGTTGAAGGTATTTTGGTGTAGTGGAACTTGGTATTGTGATTGTGTAGAGGTGAAGTAATTGTGTAGTGTTTGAAAGGGTCAACAGAAGGTTGGATCACTCAGTGTTTGTTAGATAAGTATTTTGTTGTAGAGGTTGAAGCTTCTTTGTGTAAAGATTGTAAATGTTTAGGGAGTTGTAGCTTCCTTTGGGTTGTAGCCAATAAATTATAATGTAATCTTGTTTCTATTTGTGAGGTAGGATTTGGACAGTAAATCCAAGCAACTTTCTCATTGTGGTTTTTCCCTTCTAGGGTTTTCCATGTTACAAATCTGGTGTTATGGTTGTGTGCTTTAGTGTTCTTTTGTTCTTCATGGTCTAAATGTTTACTTTTGTTTGAATGTTGTTGGAAGTAAAGAATTTGATTAACTAATGATTCACCCCCCTCTCAATACTTCTGAGTGTTCAACAATGATAGTTGCTTGCAATGGGGATATGAAACATCACTTTCCAATCAATGCATTTTATTACTCTCTTGTATAAAAATGTACATAGTCATTCTTTGTAAGGATAGATAACTAGACGCAATAAGGAACAACCATGAGGAGATAGACCATACATATGTTATGATAGATCATGTACATAACTAAGCATAATACAACCTTAATTTTACAGTTCTAAGTGTTTGTTCTCTATTTCTATTATTCAAATATTTCTTTGCATATTATTGAAATCCATGTCATTACATAAATATTCTACAATTATACTCTAATTATATCTCTTTAATTGGGTTGTTCATCAAGATTTAGACCTAGGTCTTGGATCATTAGTGTCAGAGCAAACTCACTTCATGTCATTTTCAAGTGATATTGGGGTGAATAAATAAATGCCTATTTCTAGTTGTATGCCCACTCACATTTGGCCTGAGTATAGGAAGTTAGGGCTCAAAACATGTGACCCTTCATCATAGCTTCCTTCACATCCTTATATGGGAGAGAAAACAACAACCATGTCAACACCAAAGATGTTCTAGAAGATAATAGAGGATGATTTTCAAAGACAACAAGAAGAATTGGAGGAATGACATGCATGTGAAAGAGCATGCACCATTAATCAATTTTTACAACTTTTTAGATAAGTTTAAAGCCCTAAAAAATTTCAACAATCATTTGGCGGTCGTACGTTGTATAAGGTACAAGTCATTCTAGATATCCATGTGTTTGAAGGAAAATTTGATGTAGACGCCCTAGATAACTAAGTTAATGAGATCTATTCATATTACATAGTTAACCAATTTTCTAGTCAAGGGAAAATCACATTTGTTCTTATAAAAGTTTCTCTCTCAATTAATAAACATGGTGGAATAATTATTGTACAACTCATGAGGATGATATAAATGTATCTACAAGAACATGGAATGGTTTCATTATAACCCTCAAAGAGACCTTCTGCCTTGTAGTAAATTATGACGACTAGTACATCAAGTTTTTCAATTGCACCAAGGTCAAGTTCAAACAATTCAAGAATACACAAATATATCTCTCGTTGGTGTCTAAAATTTGAATCCAATTTAGAACAAAATCTTTTTTTGAACTAACAATTAGGCTTTAGACCCGTATTCAATCTGATATGGTTTTCTTGGGGATCTCTTCCATTGGAGAAGCTTGCAAGTTTTCTTACAAATTTGAAGTGCAGATGAAGTTTAATAGTTAGACAAAATATTCAAAGTCTCGTAATAAGCCAAAGTCTAAGCCTTCAAAGAAAAATTCCAAACCAAGGAATGATCATCAACATCATCCATATAAGAAGTAACAACTACAACATGACCATAATACTAAGTAGTCCAAGACTAGCAAGTGATGCACAATTCACAATTCCAACACTCATCCCATAGAAAAATGTAATGCCAGGAAGACCTTTCTTGCATAGCTTGAGATGAAAGGTACAAGCACTAATACAACATAGGATAGAGCTAATGAAATCATGGAGACTAATCCTAGTGCCATGGTAGGTACCACAAATATCGTTACTTCCCCTATAGACACTAAGGAAGTAGAAAGATTATTTCACGCTCAGACATGGATCAATGGATAGCTAGTGCATTTCATAATTTACAATGGAAGTCAAAGAGCTTGATTTGTCTTGAAGTAATTCAAAGATTGAACTTACCGCTAAGAACTCGCCCATAATCATATTCCATTAGATGGTTTAGTGTAGGCTTATAGAAATGTGTTGCTCAATAATGTCAACAAGTGTACAACATCAAGACTTTTTAGGATATAGTCCTTTGTGATGTCACACCATTATAGGTATGTGATTCTCTACTTGGGAAATAATGTCTTTATCACTGACATACATAATTCCCTATCATACATAAATATTCTACAATTATAATCTAATTATATATTTTTAATTGAGTTTTCCATCAAGCTTTGTACCTAGTTCATGTATCATTAGTATTAGAGAAAACTCACTTCATGTCATTTTCAAGTGATATTTGGGTGATTAACTAAATATCTATTTGTAGTTGTATGCCCACTCACATTTGGTTTGAGTATAGGAAGTTAGGGCTCAAAACATGTGACCCTTCATCATAGCCTCCTTCACATCCTTATATGGGAGAGAAAGCATCAACCATGTCGACACCAAAGATGTTCTAGAAGATAATAGAGGATTATTTTCAAAGACAACAAGAAGAATTGGAGGAGTGACATGCATGTGAAAGAGCATGCACCATTGATCAATTTTTACAACTTTTTAGAGAAGTTAAAACCCTAACAATTTTCAACAACCATTTGGTTGTTGTAGATTGTATATGGTACAAGTCATTCGGGTAAAAGAAAGAAGTTGGGTCTACATATAGGGGAAGTGTCGAGCAAAAAAAATCCTGACAGGAACGAGTGCTTGAGCCTGGAATTAGAATGGGTACCCATTTTGTTTTTTATTATTTTTAGAACGAGTACCCATTCTATTTTTTATAATGGGTACCTGTTCCTAAAAGTTTGAAACCACAACCCGTATTTTTCATTTGGTTTTAGACTTAGGAAAGGCACAGTAAGCCAACCCTTAGCCTTAGACCTGCAAGTACAAGTCCATGTTCACAACAAGAGAAGAGTAACTTTAACAATATGGTTGACGACATTTTTTTGAATTTTTTTTATGAAATTAAAACCCATTATAGATGACGATGTGTAGTTTTCAAATATGTAATTTTTTTAATGATTCAACTTGTTTTTCTATTTATTAATTAATTTATGAGAGAACTAGTCCATAAACTTGATATGTTAGGGTTTAATAATATTTTAATAACTTTATATGTCATCAATCTACACATCATTCTTTACACAATGAAAAATAATAATTTTATGATTAGTTTAGCTCAAATTATGTTGGTTGTACATGAGGGGTTTTCAAAATAAGCAATTAGGACTAATAAAAAATTAATAAAAAAAATGGAAAAAAGTTATAAAAAAATATCCTCATCAAAATTCACTATAATACACATCTCTCCCCAAAAGGATTTATTAAAAATACTTTTCATTAGTTCAAATTATGTTGGTCGTACACATGCATGGTATGGTCATAAAAAAGAGACTTTTAAAAAGTGGTTTTTGTATAAGCCTATGAAAAATTAATTTGTATCATTTGGATATTAGAATAAATTACATGTTTGAAAACTAGAGTCAAAACACTACATTTCATATTACTGGACTTTCTTAAGATTATATGTGTAAGTGCTTCAAATTTTGACTGCAACTGTGACTTTTAAAAAGTGGTTTTTGTACAAGCCTATGAAAAATTAATTTGTATCATTTGGATATTAGAATAAATTACATATTTGAAAACTAGAGTCAAAATACTACATTTCATATTACTGGACTTTCTTAAGATTATATGTGTAAGTGCTTCAAATTTTGACTGCAACTGTGACAAAATTTCAATTTCAAGTAAAACACTTCCACTTTTTAGCCAAAAAGTGGACCCAACTTCTTGCACTTACCCGTTCTATATATCCATGAGTTTGAAGGAAAATTTGATGTAGATGCCCTAGATAACTAGCTTAATGAAATATATTCATATTACACAATTAACCAATTTTCTAATCAAGAGAAAATCACATTTGCTCTTCTAAAAGTTTCTCTCAATGAATAAACGTGGTGGAATAATTATTGTACAGCTCATGAGGATGATATAAATGTACCTATAGGCATGTCAAATGGTTTCATTATAACCTTTAAAGAGACCTTCTACCTTGTAGTAAACTATGATGACTAGTACATCAAGTTTTTCAATTGCACCAAGGTCAAGATCAAACAATTCAAGAATACACAAATATATCTCACTTTGGTGTATAAACATGGAAACTAATTTAGAACAAAATCTTATTTTGAACTAGCAATTAGGCTTCATACCCATATTCAATTTGATATGGATTTCTTGGAGATCTCTTCCATTGGAGAAGCTTGCAAGTTTTCTTACAAATTTGAAGTGAAGACGAAGTTCAATAGTAAGACAAAAGATTCAAAGTATTGTAATAAGCCAAAGTCTAAGCCTTCAAAGAAAAATTCCAAACCAAGGAATGGTCATCAACATCATCCATATAAGAAGTAACAACTACAACATGACCATAATACTAAGTAGTCCAAGACAAGTACGTGGTGCACAATTCATAGTTCCAACACTCATCCCATAGAAGAATGTCATGCCAGGAAGACTTTTCTTGCATAGATTGAGATGAAAGGTGCGAGCACTAATACAAAATAAGATAGAGGTAAGAAAATCATGGAGACTAATCCTAGCGCCATGGTAGGTACTAGAAATATTGCTACTTCCCTTGCAAACTCCAAGGAAGCAGAAAGGTTATTGCACATTCGGACGTGGATCAATGGATAGCTAGTGCATTTCAAAGTTAAAAATGGAAATCAAATAACTTTATTTCTCTTGAAGCAATTCAAAGATTGAACTTACCACTAACATCTCACCCACAATCATATTCCATTAGAGGGTTTAGTGTAGGCTTATGGAAATATGTTGCTCAATAACGTCAACTGGTGTACAACAACAATACTTTTTAGGATATAGTCCATAGTGATGTCACTTATTTATAGGTATGTGATGTTCTACTTGGGAAATAATGTCTTTATCATTGACATGCTATATAGTGAAAGAAAAACCAAAAAATGTAGTAGTAGATGTTGGTGATAGAAGATACTTCACACTAAAAGTAATACCAAAACTTTCACTCATTAGTGTTAAGCAAGAAAGGGGATGGTAAGTTCTAGAAAAAAAATGTGTTTTTATGGTGATACTTGAATGGAAGAATGTTCTTATGGCCACAAAACACATTTCAAATCTTGTAGCAACATTAATAAGAACCACAAAGTTAAATCACAAGTTGGAAAAGTGCAAGGATATCTTTCCACCACTAGAGGGAGTTCCTACACACTATGTAGTAAGGCATGGAATTGATTTGATTCTTGGACTACCATTGCCTAATAATTCTCTTCATTACAGATTATTTCTAGAGAATAACAAGATCAAGTGATAGATCCATTAACTTGTGGAGAAAGGACATATCAAGTCAACTTTATCATATTATGGTAGGCCAATCATGCTAGTATAGAAGAAATATGGCACATGGAGGTTATGCATTGACTATAGATCTCTAAACAAGATCATTGTGAAGAACTACTACTCTCTTCCAAGGATTGAATACTTGTTGGACTAGCACCATGGTGCGATGTTCTTTACCAAGACTGATCTTAAGTGTAGGTACCATCATATTCCCATTAAGCCCATAGACATATAGAAGACAATCATTAAGGCTAGAGAAGGTTTGTTCTGTTGGTTGGTCATGCCCTTCAACCTAACCATTACTCCAACCATATTCATGCAAATGATGAATGACATCCTCAAGCCATTCACTGCTTTATTTGTAGTTGGCTACCTTGACGACATCTTTATCTTCAACAAGACTTTGGATGAACACATGTGCCATATTGAGCAAGTATTTAACACTTTACAGGAATATTGGTTGTATGCAAACATGGGGAAGTGTTCATTGTCTAGGAGGGAAATTAATATTTGGGATATATTGTAGATGTATGGGGAGTGCATGTGGATGTGGCCAAGATTCAAGTCATAGAGGATTGGCCACAACCAAAGAATTTCATAGAGCTCCATGGCTTCTTAGGATTGATAAACTTCTATAGGAGGTCTATACTTGGCTTATCATGTGTGATTTGGTTGCTAAACCAAGTTACAAGAGGTGGCACCAAATTAAGGTTCATCTAGATAGTAGCACAATAGAAAGCATTTGAAGACTTGAAATGCATAATTTGTTCCATGTTTGTCCTTGCACTACCAGATATTTAACAATCAATTAAGATCAAGATTGATGCATCTAATTATGCTCTTGGAACAATTCTCAATCAGCAAGGTCATTTTATTACATATCATAGTAAAATATTCATTGTGTCAATTATAAACTACCCAACATAGAGCACGAGATTTATTTCATTGTTCATACATGTAAGCATTGGAAGCTCATTATATCTTAGATGAGAAGACTATGATCCAGATACAACACAAGGCACTCTAATTATTACAAACTCAACACAAGTTGTAGCAAGAGTAGAATTAGATATGGTTTTCATTTCTTCAATATTCCACAAGAACATCAAACATAAGAAGGAAACAAATAATCTAGTAGTAGATTATCTAAGTTGTCCACTAATTCAAGTTCTTTTCTCTACTCATGATGCTTGTGGATATGAAGTCAATGCATGGTAAAAATTGTATCCTTCTGACATGTATTTTTAGAAATATATCCAATTTTTCTTTGCGAAATACATGTTCAAGATTTCTACTTGTAAAATGGACTCCTCTACCACCTTAGGCACTTGTATGTTATGCACGAGGTAGAAAGATATAAATTATTTTTTAGGCTAATTTTAGAAAGGTTGTAGGAAAATTTTGAGTGGAAAAGACCCTTGCAATGTTGAAGAAGTATTTATTTTGGCCACACATTAGGTTGGATGTTAGCAAATGCATTAAGTCATGTATTGCATGTGCAATTGTTAAGCCTGTAAACAAGAGGCAAGGTATGTATATATACCTTTGTTGGTTCCAAAGAGATCATGGGAATCTATTTACATGGACTTACTCTCAAGATACTATTGCAATCATGTGTTAACTCGTGTTGTCATTGATGTCAACATGTTTGTGTTGTCATTTGTGCCAACTGTATCCTTTTGTATTGTTGTTTGTTGATTGATTGAGTTGACAAGTCAAGAACACTGTCTAAGTATTTTGCTCCACATTTTCTCTGTATTAAAGACCAAAGTATGAGATTTGGATATGATTTAGAAAATTGTTTGAAGATGCTAAATCTAGAATTTGGTGGTTCGAGTCCCTGTGCAGAAAAAGTTTTGTTCACTAGTTTGAAGATTGTGCCTAGCAAGGTTTATAGAGTGACAGGGAGATAGTATTTTGCTCCGCATTTCTCCGCTTGGATTTAGGTCTTGTGGTTCTAGACTTAATCTTACAAGGTCCTTAGCTATCTTCATTCCAAAAGAATTGTTATTTATTGCTCTGGAAAGCAAGTTACTAACTAGCAGAGTTTGACAATGTTTGTTGAGAAGCAGTCTATGATGTGTCTTCAAGTGATATCTGCAACATCTTCAATTGAGATTAGTTTTGGTTGGATTTGCCATCTCCCAAATGATTCTATACTATTTGTAGATGTCTCTAGAATGTATTGAAGGCATGTGCTTGATCCGCAAGCTACAATGAAGATCTTGGAAGCATGTATCTAAGTGTTCTTGATGTTGTGCACTTGTTCTGGCCGACCCAGTTAGTTACACTTGTTGCGGAGGAGATTCATGGATTGAAGAAGTGTGTCCAAGCATGTGAAGTTGTATTTGGGCCCGAGCTAAGCCATGAAGTGTTCATCCTTCATTCATTTACTCCGCAAGTTTGTTTAGGTCTAGTCCTAATTTGATTTTTGTATGTATGCCAACCTTGGAGATAGTTCCAATGGTTGTAGAATGTAATGCCAACCTTGATGTACATTCCAAGGTTGATGATTGGTTTAAATGTATGTAATGAATTCATGAATGACGTGACAAGTTACGAAGATGTGAAGATAAGGTGTGAGTTGTAAAAGCATAGCAGAGTAGAGGAGATATACTGCACTTCAATGGAACTGAACTTAGGCATGGTGTAGATGCTACTATATCAGTTCACCCTTAGTACTGAGCCAACCCCGATAGTGAGCCAACCCTAGTAGTGAGCCAACCTTAGCAGTGAGCTAACCCTTGGCAGTGAGCCACCCTTTGGCAGCGAGCCTTTCATTTGGGCAGTGAGCCTCTTTTGATATTTGATATTGTTACTTTATTATATTATGAGCTAACACTCACCATGGTTTTTCCCTATTTAGGGTTTTCCACGTAAAAATCTGGTGTTCATGTGTATATGGTGTTGATCTGTTCATGTTTTGATTCTTCTATTCATGTTTAATGTTCATAACAGAATAAGGAGTTAAATTGGGTGAATGTGAAAGTGATATTGTGTAAAGAAGTTAATGTTTTTGATACAACTGATTCACCCCCCCTCTCAGTTGTCTTGTGCCTTTCAACAACTACCCTACAACTAAACATGGTAATGATTATGTTTTTGTAGTGGTTGATAGCTTTTACATATGGTAATTTTGATTCCTTGCAAGAAAAACATCAAAACTTTGGAAATAGCTCACCTATATTTTCAAAATGTCTGTAGATCAACTTTGGAATCCCATAATATATAATTTTAAATAGAGATGCCAAGTTCTTGAGAAGTTTTTAGAAAGCACTTTAATGTGTGATAGACACAAAGTTGAGCAAGTCCCTCACATTCCATCCATAGATTTATGGAAATACAAAGGTTGTTAATAGGATGATAGTGCATCTTGTAAGGGTGTACAACTCAAAGAAACATCACAATTGGGATGAAATTTTTCTTTCCATTCAACACAATCACAACAAAGCTCTATAAAAATCTACAACACACAACCCTTTTAGGTTTGCTTGGGTTTCCAACCATTTGCACTCATTGACATAGCTTATCATATTCCCCCATAAACTATAGCATCTCCTTCAAATCAAAAGGATTTTGTCAAAGCTATTGAATTCATTAAGAACATTCAATAGATTCAACAACAAGTGCACACTATTTTATATCAAGTTGATGCAAAGCACAAGCAACACCACAAAAAACATAGGACACCACATGCTTTTTAGGTTGGTGATCAATTCTAGATACGTTTATAGGAAAGATTCATAGTACATTACCATAAGGTTTGTCTACTTTGGTATGAGCCCTATACCAACACAATTAAGTAGGAGATAATGCATTTTGAGCTGAATCTATTTGCCTACCTTAGGTTACATCTAGTCTTCAATGCAAAACTCTTGCATCCATACTTTTCTCCTTTGTTATATTTTTTAAATGTTGCAAAGACACTTCAACAAACAAAGATCAAACCAAAATACAACATTACAAGATTATTAGACCAAGTCAATAATGATAGGGTCAAATGGACTAGGCAATAAGAGATCCCTATTAGTCAAGTCTTTAAAGTAGGTCAAGTTCATTCCTAGGTAAAATGGTTCACATAAGATCAAGTTTCAAGTTAGTTTCCACATCTTTTACTACTTCTCACCTACAATGGGGATAATTTATCTTCAAGGAGGGGTCATTGATCTAATAGGATCTGGCCTACTTAAAATTACTATAAATCTTGGGTGTCCAGTTGTGAACAATGTGGTTTCATCAGCAGGATCATCATCCTAGTTAGTACCCTTGGTCAAAGCCACACCTTTATAACTCTACATTAGTAGTACCACACAACCTAATCTATTGTTAATGGTTGTGTGCAATTGTGACAATTACAATAGGAATATGAACCATCACTTTCCAATTGATGCATCATATTCCTCTCTCTTGTATAAATATGTAAATAGTATTTGTTGTAAGGATAAATAGCTAGACACGATAAGGAAAAACCATAAGGAGATAGACCATACATTGGTTGTCACAAATAATTTAAAAAAACAAAAGCATGATATAATATTGTTATCACTTTTCTAATTTTTTGTTCTTTGTTTTTATTATTTAAATATTTTTTTGCATATTCTTGAAATCCCTATCATACATAAATCTTCTTCAATTAGAACCTATCTAAATCTCATTCATTAGGTCATCCACTAGGATTTACACATGGGTCCCAAATCATAAAGTGTTAGCTAAATTATTTCCATGAATCCTTAAAGACTATGTCATTTAATAGTTGTATTCCTTAGCTCGAGGACTAGTTCTATCCATTCCTTTGATGAGATAGCCATAGATTTCTTATGACACTTCTATGGTAATATGAGCTTGAAAACAACTATGACTAATTTGATTAAATGTTCCCAAGGACATAATGATCCTTTCAATGACTATGTCATTCATTTCCAATCTTTATGTGGTAAAATGAAGCATCAACTAGATGACAATGAATTAGAATCTATTTGTCTTGAGGGACTTCTTCCTCCCATTAAGGATAACATAAATTCTTATATAGTTTTTCTTCTTTTATGGATTTTTGTGCACATGTATTAAAGGTTGAACTTAAGTTTATTGTAACTAATGGTTTGAAGCATGGGCCCTCCTCTAATTCCTCATGCCCTACAAAATTTCAAAAGAATAATAACTTTCAAAAAGGGAATGACAAGAAAGAATCTAAAACTGGTGCCAAATAGGTGGCTACTACCTCTAATTTTATGTCTTTTAAACCTTAAGGGCCTAGGAAATCTACAAAGCTTAGTAAACCACTAGATAATGTGCTTTAAACTTTACTAATAATTTTATCACTCTTCCTCTTGTTCGTCCTTTGGAACCATATAGAGGATTACCTAAGGGATATAATAAACAAGGTCAATAGACATCATACAATTATTTGTATGACACTCAAGCATAAAATACAAGATCTCATTGATAATAATGTGATTTGTGTTAATGGTGTGAATGATGGGGACAACCATTAGTTGCTCCACCAATTCAAAATTTGTAAATTTACACTAATTATTTTCCATCACATACATAATCTAACAATAATGAATATCAACAAGTGCTTGGGCATCGTGACAATTCTATGACACATCAATAAAGATTCTATGGATAAACAACATGTCGGTTCCTCTTCCCATATTCCTATGGATACATTTGTGGGCATGACTCGTAATATATCCTCTCATCCTATAACTCTCATTATTGCCTTTATTGATGAGGAGAGTTATGAAGATCATCCTTATAGGCCATTATATGTGATTGGTAGTATTTGTGGAAAGTGTGCCAATGGTATTCTTAGTCACCCTTCTAATCAATTTAACTTATGCATAGATGACTCTACTTATGTTCTTGCAATATGCAATGTGACTACACCCATTCTTGGATGCAATTGTGCATGCACAAGGGAATAATGGTTAAAACCTTAGGTTGTATAATTTTCCTCTCCAAATGGGTTATAAGGATATTGTTCTCTTCCATTTTTTTCCCTCCTATGACAAGTTGAATATCTTACTTAGTAGCCCATGGCTTATGCATATGAAAACTATACTTTCCATTATATATCAACAACTAAAGTATGTCTATGAAGGAAGAGTCGTCATGAATCTTCTCCATAACAATTCTATAGATTTGAGTCATTTGACCATGGATGCTTATATTCCTAATAAATCTACAAGGACACACAAAGTAAAATTTCCAAAGAAATATAAAGTGCAAGATACAAGGTCAAAAACACAAGAAAGTATGAAGCCTTCTAAGGACCCTTTATAGGAAGAGAATAAGTTAAGTTACAATTCTTGTCCACTAGTACAAGTGAAGGAAGAGCAAGCTAATTATTTTCCTCCATAGTACCAAACCAAGGTGTAACAAGATTCCTCAAATAAGTTATAAATACAAAAAATACTTTGAAATGAGAAGAACTTATTTTGATAGAATCTAATAGTTTTCATAAAAACGGCTTAAATATTTTTGTAAAATAGTACCTATCCATTATGTTTCATAACTAAATAGAAAAGAATGCTAATCCTTCAAACCATTAAACTTCGTGACATAGATAAGAAATGCTATACATTTATGAACTCTCATAGTACAACATTATCCATATATCTAATTGATACAAAGTATACAAACAATGATTAGGACTGTTGTCCTATAAATCAATATACAAGAGATAATCAAATAGATAGAGTTTCAACTTTCAATTCATTACAAAATAATAAACCAATGGTCTTAATCATCTCATCCAAGTGCAAGAAATATAGTTTGTGCCAAGTTGTATGGAGGGAGAGCATCATCTAAGTGTTTTACCTCTAACCACAGATCAAGCGATCCCTTGCTCATCGTCCTAATAGAAGTGGCCTAACCCTTTAATGAGGGTGGTAGATAATGACATCTACAATAGATAACCAAATCCAAGAACCAAGTGTAAATATATGCACACCCATCACATGCAAACCCTAGATACTCGCTAGCTACACATGACTTCTAACTAGCATGCAATCTATGAGTACAATTAATTGACAATGCATATAGCTATAGCATCACTTTGATCAAAGAATTTAATAATAAATCGTATAGAGATGTGGATCATTTATTCAGAACACTACTATCTCTTGCTTGACCATGACATAATAGTGGAAACATAAAGTATAAATCAACACCCAAGTTTTCCAAATTATCATTTCATTACCAAACCCCTAAAATGGATATTTAATGAATTAATGACTAATGACAAATGTTTCTTGTTCCACATTGTTAGAGAGGAAGGATTAGAGTATAGAGTCACATTCCCATTCTCATGTAAACCATGGTTAGTAGCTGACCCCCTTCCTCTATTTGCCTTGAGCCACAAAATGAATGAATCCAACATACCCTGCCCCTAAGTTGGTCTCAATATGTTTCAATAATTAAATACCATATATCTACTATACTAGACAAATAAATTTATACAATATGTTCGTATAATGCATATATAGTCTTATATAAGACTAGACCTATTGTTCCCATACACTAATTATTAATAAAACATTGTTGAAATGTATTTGACAAATACAAAATGCATGATAACCTTATAAAATGTCATTTCAAGAGTTTCCTAAGGTAAACAAGGTACCATAGTCGTAATGAGTACTATTTGAAACCAAATTTTCCAACCATTCAACATGTATGATCATGTACAATGTTGGTTATGACTAAATTCTAGAATTTTCCAGCAATTTACAACTATAAAAGTCACTCTATTTGCATACATATCCCCTCTATCACAATTGAACATATTTGAGTTGAAAGTCATGTATAAAACATAAAGTATATCTCTCATATTTTATATATAGATAAATATATGTATGTACCCTATTGTATGTATATATTTGAGTAAATGATTACACTCTTTAAAATAAACTTGGTTCAATGCTAGCATCACTTGCAAAAACATTTAATTTACACATTCATTCCAAACAATCGATATTGATCCAAATACATATGCTCCTTCCTACATGGTCAACTATAAATAGAAAAAACATATTTTGAAGTAATTATACATAACTAGTGAGTGCTTGGAGCTAAGAAGTCTAGCCCTTAAAGAAATACACCCAAATCTCATTGAAAAATATACTCATAGATATGTAAAGGTATTACATACTTATTCTATTTATATACAATTATACACCTATAGAAAAATTGATGAAAACTCAAATTTAATTCATTGAATAACTACAGGGGAAAATAGACATTTCAACAAACATTTATCATGCATACTCTATAGTTTCTCATAACATTCTTGTATACAAAAATAGAGTCAATTTAGAGTAACAAATTCTATGAACAACTATCACAAAAGAATTTACATATTTTTTCTTAACCTTATGTTCATGCCCCAACAAGTATGAAGGCAAATCCAATAGTCAAAAGTATAAGTGACTTTATTTCCCATTGCCTTGTTTAATAGTGATAATATCTGAAAAGACATCATTAAAGTTGGATCTTTGTAAGACTTTGGAAAGTCAAGTTCTACTTTTCTTAGGCACCTTTAACCAAAATTTAGCTATGTTAAATCTAAGTAGAGAATCTTCTTATCAAGAAAATAGCTATTCCCAGTCACTATGCTCATGTCTGCATATTCTTCTCTAAAGATGATAACATCAACATTGTGCTTATAGAATGGACATATAATTATTCCACAAGTGATCATCTGCAACTACCATTTTAGATCTAGGTTTTTGCATTTTCTTCCATTTTTTTTCTAAATCTACATGTCCTAGGATGTTGTCTCTAACTTCAAAAAGTGGTTTATAAAAATAGAGGCATGCTTATATCCTTGGTACGAAAACTTCATTTTATAGGGTTTTAAAATCAACCATAATAGATGAGCTGGGCTTTGAGAAAAAAAATGATATAATCCAAGTGTAAAAATTGGCTAGGTAAACAAAGAATGGCAAACTTGTGTAGTTCATGAAATGGTGTAATTTCTTATTATTGAGACTAAAAGGAAGCAAGGTAAGTGGAAACAACTTCCTACACCAATCTAATGAGGGATAGTAGTGCAAATTTTTATTAGATCTTTATAGTTATAGTTATGTTTCACATTAACAGAGAGATTAACACACATTCACAAACAAGTATAAATGCAATGACACAAAATATACGTGGGGAAAAACCTTTTAGGTGAAAAACCCTCACTCCAAAACCTGCACAATGTATTATCAAATCTAAAGGAGATTACAACACACTTGTAATGCAAGTTCTTCCAGGAGTTGTCACAATGTCAAATCTAGAGTAATTCTGACAGCATAATGATACCTACAAATGAACCATACAACTCCAACTCCAAACACCTATATATATAGAGAAGTAGTATGAATGGAGGAAGCTTCTAGAGCAAGTAAACATAGGAATCTTGTCAAAATCCATGTGGCCCAATTTCCAAGGCCATAAAACTTGCGTATGACACTTGTAAGAGATTCTCTTTCATCCCTTACAAACCCCAAACTTGGGTGCCCCAAATTTGCCCAATTAAGGTATGACAGATGCTCTTACAATGTCATAAAATCTGTCATATATGACAAGTCTTACAGCTGTAAGAGAATTTGTCATAATTGACTATTAATAGCAGATTCTCTTACAACCTGTCATAGTCAAACTTGGGTGCCTACTTCCTCCATGCAAGATGCTTTCTAACACTTGTCTTTACCTATCATAGGATCTTCTATTTCTTCCTCTTACATGGTTGAGCTACCTTAATTCCCAACAGAGACCGCACATAACTGGAGCTACCCTTTCAACTATTCAAATACTTCTAAATTATAATAAGATTTTTTCTTATCTATTAAAGGAGATGGATTGTAGGTGAGAATGACAGTATAAACCCTAATTGTTGTGGCAGACTCCATCTTGCTCGAATACTTGATAGCCATAAAAAATGAGCTCAAAAACCCTTATATAGCTTTGTAGTAACTCAAAGCCTTCCCAAATATCTTTGTCCTTATTTTTTCAGAATTTTGCAAAGTTACAGAGCATAAGCATATCTTTGAAATCATCGTCATTTTACTTTATCTTTGTTTTTTGGACTCAAGCCTCTTTTGCCTCTTTTAAACTTTTGTCACACTTTTGAAGAATTGCAGACTCTTTGCACTTTTCAAAATATGCAAAGAAACTTTTTTTTTTCCATTTCTTTAAATCTTAACCTTTTGTTGGTATTTCGAAGATATGAAGAATTACACACTCTTTGTACTTTTTCAAAATATGCAAAGAAACTTATTTTTTGCTATTTCTTTAAATCTTAACCTTTTGTTGGTATTTTGAAGATATGCAAGTCTCATAAAAGGTGAAAGCTATTTTGAAATGATCGATGTTTGTTAAGACTTAGACTCTTGTTGGATTTTCAGAGATATGTGAGGGTAAATGCAAGAAGATGAGTCCACTTTTTGGCCAAAAAGTGGAAGTGTTTTTCCTTTTTTTAAAAAAGAAATTTATCGTTCTTGGAGTAAAAATTTGAAGCACTTACACATAGAATATTAATATGATGTAAAATATGAAATGTAGGATTTTGTTTCTAGTTTTCAAATATGTAATGTTTTCTAATACCCAGATGATAAAAGTTGGTTTTCTATAGGATGTACAAAAAATGGCTTTTTAAAAGTTCCCTATTTTTGGGCAAAGCATGCATGTGTACGACCAACATAATTTGACCTAAATGAAGGTATTTTTCTAATTCCTTTTGTGGAAAGATGCACATGATGTTGAAGTTTGGTAAGGATATATTTTTGTAATTTTTTGATAAATATTTTTTTTTTAAATTTTTTCTGGGCCTAATTAGTGTTTTTTAAAATCCCTCGTGTACAACCAACATCAAAGGAACTAATCTAATCATAACACTATTTTTTTTCATCATTCTCACCATGATGAGAAATAAGATGATAATTCCTACCACGACAACATGGGTAATGAAAACAATACCAAACATAGAAGCAGAGATGTTGTAAGAGTTACTACAAGGATGAAGAAGGTGAGGAAATGTATAATAGAGATGCCTAACAAGGAAGTGGAGAGAATTATCAGTAGGGTAAAGGAGGATGTGAGAGGGAAAGGTAGAAATATTTCAGAGGAAATTGTTTTAGATGTGGATAAGGATAGTTGTATGCAACATCTGAGTGCTAAGGAAAGAGGATAGAGGGTAGTGCATGGACAACATTTGGGGATGAAAGGTCACCTATATTAGAGAGGGGCCTAGAGTATGGAGATTCACTTATTTTTCAAAGAGCCTTACGGTGTGATAGGAAGGATGAATTCTCCCAAAGGAAGAGTTCATTTAGGACCAAACACAAGGCTGGCAATAAGTGTTGCGATGTTTTGGTGGCTAGTGATAGTACAAATAATTTTGTCTATGGAAATGGTTAACAAGTTGGGATTGAGGAGGATGAAACATTCACACCCATATATGATTGGATGGTTGTAGTAGGGAGACAAGATACTGGTGTAAGAATAGTGCTTGGTGAGGTTCAACATAGGGGCCTATTATGATGAGGTGTTGTGTAACATTACACCAATGGATTATGCTAATTTCTATTGGGGAGACCATAGAAATTTGGTAGATATGAAGTGTATGATGGAAGAGCTAACACCTACAAAATTTTGGAAGGATGGCTAGTGACATAAGTTGATACCACTAAGAGAAAGTGAGGGATAGTTTTACAATAGTTCTAGAGTGTGTGTTGGGGAGGAATGATATGTATTGATCCCAAATATGTGAAACATTGTTGAAATATAGGTACCATAGAAGAGAGAACGTGAGAGTAGAGATCACCAAAGTGAAGCCTTCCACAAGATATGATAGATGAGTGAGAGGATGAGGAGTGTTGGCATTGGAAAACATAATAGAATGGTATGTGGTAGTAAAAAAAAGGGTAGACAAATGTGAGGGATTGGTTGATGGAAAGAACAAGAGGATTGTGAGTGACAAAAAGTCAAGAAGATATGACACAAAAGATGACTGGTGGAAAAGAGTATTGCAACCTCAGAAGGGGAAGCTAGATGATATTGTAAGTGACAAAGGAGAAAGTACTGCTTAGCATGGATCACTTCAAGTGTACCTAAAAATAAATGTGAAATGTGCTAACTTTCTAATCTTAAAATTATTGATGATCAGATTCTAATCTTTGTTTCGTATGTGGATGACATGTTGTATATGGGTAACACCAAGGTGATGATTAGGGAGCTCAAGGGTCATATTTATGGAACATTCAATATGGACTTGAGGCTACAAAATTTATTCTTGGGATGGAGATTAAAATGGATCAAGTATATAGAAAGCTTTGGTTAAGTCAAATTAAGTATGTTGGTACCATTTTGTAGTGGTTTAGTATGCATGATTACAAACCAATGAGTATTCCATTTCCTATTAGCACTAATATTTCTTTAGATAGGTGTCTGAAATTGGATGATGATTTTAAGGTTATGTCTTATGTTCTTTATGCTAATGTTTTTGGTAGTTTGATGTATGCAATGGTTTTCACTAGACTAGACATTGCCCAAACAATGGGTGTTTTCACTAGAAGTAGAGTATATGGCTGCTACACATGCATCTAAGGACACAATATGGTTACAGAGACTTTGTGTACGTATTGGTTTTGATTACGAGGTGGTTAGAATTTCTTGTGACAATCAGAGTGCTATTTGTTTGGCCAAAAATCCTATGTACCATGCTCATACTAAGCATGTTGATGTTCGGTATCACTTTGTGCACGAGATGGTAGAGAATGGTAAGGTCTTATAAAATGTCAAGAATTAAGATTGTTTCAGATTTCCTCTAAAAGCCAAAGAACATGGGAAGTTTTCTTGGCATAGGAAGGTCTTGGATCCTATACTTGACATATTTTATTGTTCCTTTGGATTTCATTGCAATGTACAATATTAAGTGGGAGAATGTTAGGAAAGAGTGAAATTTATCAAATTAAAAATATAATAAATAAATTATATCTCAAAAGATGGTTTTATTCTTTGAAAATGAAGATGGTTATTGGGTTGTAAATCATTTGAATGCTTTTAATTTGTTTTTGAGTAGTCTTGTTTATGTAGAGTTTAAGTTGGAAGAAGATAAATGCATCTTATTACTTTGTTCTTTACTCAAATCTTAGAAAATTTAATTTTGTCATTAGTTTTGGCAATGCATAGATACAAATGGATAGTCTCATTGTTATCATGCTTTTAGATGAGATAAGAATAAAATCCATGAATGATGGATTAAAGGATGTTTTGCATATTCAGGGAATGCCTAAGAATAAAGGTGGGTCAAAATGGGATAAATAAATAAATATTTAGTACAAATATTCTTCATCATGTTGATGAGCAATGTCTTCATCATTGTACATATAATTTGGTGTCTATGGAAATGGTTAAAAAGTTGGGATTGAGGAGGATGAAACATTCATACCCATATAAGATTGGATGGTTGTAGTAGGGAGACAAGATATAGGTGGAATATTAGTGCTTGGTGAGGTTCAACATAGGGGCCTATTATGATGAGGTGTTGTTGACATTACACTAATGGATTGTGCTAATTTATATTGGGGAAACCATGGAAATTTGGTAGAGATGAAGTGTATGATGGAAAAGCTAACAGCTACACAATTTTGGAAGGATCGCTAGAGACATAAGTTGATAACACTAATGGAAAGTGAGGGATAGTTTTATAATAGTTCTAGAGTGTGCATTGGGGAGGAATGATATGTATAGATCCCATATATGTGCAACATTATTGGAGTGTCTAATAGGACCACAAATGGGAAAGAGGTACCATAGAAGAGAGAACGTGAGATGTAATGCCCCGCCATGAACACCTTAGAGAACTTCAAATTTATGCTATATGAAACAAGTTTTTTTTTGTTTGAAATGAATAAGATAACAAAGTAATGTAAACATATCTAACCACAACATTTAAGCTAACGTCTTGTTCTCTAAGGTTTCAAGGTGGGGTGTTACATCTGATATCAGAGGTTTCGCTTCTACATGGTGGCGACTAGAGGAACAAAAGTTACATCTAGATATTGGCACAGTATCTTGGGAATTATTTCTAGAAAGGTTCAGAGCTTGATTCTTATCAGACCACTAGAGGCAATGACGAGCTGATGAGTTCCATGGGTTGAGACAGATGGCCATGACAGTGGAACAATACGAGCGCAGGTTCTATGAGCTCAAGCAGTATGTAGGCATTGGGAATGTGAGGCCATGTTGGTTCAACATTTTATTAGAGGCCTGAATGCTCGCATCAGTGGAGGAGTTCGTGTCTTCGAGCTGAAGACCATGGAGGTGGCAGTTGAGAAGGCACGACTGGTAGAGGAGAATTTAACCATGGCTCTAAGGGGTCATATAGGTGTGCAGATCAGTAGTGCATCTCGAGCAGGTTCTGGGTTCTGAGGTGGTTAGTCTCAGACAACCGGTAACTTGAGGAGTCATCATGTACCTACTAAGAGTGGACAATAGCATCAATTTTCTTAGACAAAACCAAAGCATCCTCAGTCTCTACAGAGTAATAGGTTCCAGTCTAAGAAAGATCAGAGTTGGCTACGAAATAAACGTTATCGTCCTGATCAGCCAACTCAGAGTATGCAGTCTATAGCTAGTAGGGGAAGCTTTTAGCAATCTAATGTTCTTGTAGGTAGTGGAGGATTTGGCAGGGGAACAAGATGTTTCTCTTGCGACCAATAGGGCCATATTACCAGGCAATGTCCGTGAAAGAATACTATAGGATTTGGTCAGAGGGCCGCAGCTTCAGAGCCAACTGTGGGAGATGCAGGCAGGTCACATAGGGTGTTTGCAGCGGTAGATAACTGTCAAACAGAGCATCAAGGCACCGTTGTGGAGACTACAGGTGTCTTGTGAGGTATTACTATTTCTATTCTTTTCAACTCTGATGAGTGGAACTAGGAAGGTGGGGGCGAGAATCAAGAGAATCAGGGTCAGCCAGAGGGAGCTTAGCTACGTCAGCTACTTGAGGAGGTCCTTGCTCGTCTAGGTCCTAGGCAAAAGATTGATTAGCCAGAAGTGAGAGAAAGAGAACGATCTCCTAGAAGGAGAGAAATGACAGCTGAATAGGAAGCTATTCTTGCAGGCCACATGAGAGACCTTATGAGAGCACGTCCTCCCACTTTTGATGGTTCTGGTAGCGGTATGGAAGAAGAGACATAGATAATAGATCTGGAGAGGTGTTCTGCCATGCATCCGTATGGTAGCAACACCAAGGCGAGATGTGCCATCATGCATGGGCTAAGATGTTCATGGCAGGGTGTTACATGAGAGTAGAGATCACCAAACCACATAAATAAATAAATATTTAGTACAAATATTCTTCCAAAAGATGACTGGTGGAAAAGAGTACTGTAACCTTAGAAGAGGAAGCTAGATGAGATTGTAAGTGCCAAAGTCTTGAAGTCAAGAAGATATGACACAAAATATGATTGGTGGAAAAGAGTATTACAACCTCAGAAGAGGAAGTTAGATGAGATTGTAAGTGATAAAGGAGAAAGAAGTGCTTAGCATGGATCACTTGAAGTGTACCTAAAAATAAATGTGAAATGTGCTAAATTTCTAAAGGAGGATTATGAGTAACCAAGGAGGGTGGATCACTTGAAGTGTACCTAAAAAGGTAGAAAGAATGAGTTGAAGAAGCAGTAGGTTGGAATCTCTAGGTAAGGGTAGGTTGTCCTAGAAAATGAGGGACTTAGTTTAGTTAGTAGTTTGTGATATCTAGAAAGTGCATTTTACTATAGTTTTAAAATGGCTTTTGCACTTTTGAGATTAGTTTTATGTGTGGTTGTTGAGTTTTGTGTTAAGATTTGAGGAGAATTGGATGAGTAAAATATTATATGTTAGTTTGGTAGTATCTTCTAGGTGGGCAGTTGTGCATAATTGTGATCATTTCTATTTCCAATAAGTTATTTGGAGTTTACACCAATAGAGGAATATTTGTAAGGGTTTAAATTGTACTATTGAGATTGGATGTTGAGTATTGTGTGGAGGTTTTCCACCATTTTACCATTTGAATTTATAAATTTGTTATTTTGACTGATGACATGTTTTGGTGTTGGGATTTGCACCATCTTTGGGTTGACACAAATCATTTGGAAAAACTTGGGAATGCTCTATATACTTGGTTGTGAGTTTTTGAAGCAAGCAAGGAATATAGGATGAAGTAGAGGATAGAGAGTGAGTTTCAATAGCAAGGACTAAGGTTTGAGATGTAAAGTAAGAGAATAGGAGTGTGCAAATCTTGAGGAAGATAATAGTGTGTCATTTAAGAAGGTAGTCGATGTCATTGTAGTAGAGTAGAGTTGTAATTTTGAAGTTATATTGTAATTTAATTATACTTGAATTATCATTATGTATCCCATGCGACAAGTTCAATAAGTGGTGTTTCCATAGTTTAATTATTTTGTAGTTGATAAGTGAATTAATTGCATCCTGGAATATAAGGGGGGCCATTGCAATAAATTATGAAGTTGTAACCAAGATGATAATCATTGAATCTGATAAATCAATGAGAATTTTGTTGTTTCTATGAAATCTCTATGTTATTTGTGTGTTTTGATGTATGGATACATGGTTGGATAATCATTCATTGGACCCTTTGACCATGACTACATTAGTCCTAGAATATGCAAAACATTATCAATGGTTTTAAATGTTGCATCACTAAAACACAATTATACCTTGCCTTTACCAACTATTTGATTAGTGTTGTTGCCACTAAGGAAAACCTCTCCTCCATTATAAGTCTTGTAGGATGAAAACCACTTCTTGTGAGGAGTCATATGGTAGGACCAACATAAATCAATGATCCAAGCATCATCAGTGCTAATATTGTTAGTAGAAAGAAATAAAGCATCATTATCACCATCATCAATAGATTTCTCTAAGGAGGAGTCTAAAGATTTCTTCTTATTTCTACATTCCTTCTTCACATGCCCTCTCTTCCCATAATTCCAACACTTTATTATACTCTTCCCTATGGTTTTTGATTATCCTTTTGATTTGGATCTATCCTTTTTATCCACCTTAGGCCCTCCTTTTTCCTTGGACCTTCCCCAAACATGTAGGGCATCCTTCAAACCATCATTCGTGGATTTTATCTCATCTCTTTTGAAAACAAAGTAGCTATGGGATTATCCATTTTGGGCTCTACACCACCACCACTAATGTCAACAATTAGATCTTCCCAAGATTTAGATAAAGTGAAACGTAGTAAGATGCATTTATCTTCCTCTTCTAACTTAACATCTACTTAAGCAAGCTTACTCAAAATCAAATTTAAAGCATTCAAATGATCTACAATAGAATCACCATCTTTCATTTTCAAATAATACAACTATCATTTGAGATACAATTTATTTGTTAGATTTTTCATTTGATAGATATCACCAATCATCTTCCATAGCTTGTATTTTGTCACCTCCTAAGAGATATTCAAGAGGACTAAATCCACAAGACACAATTGAATGGTTCCTTGTGCCTTCTTGTCCAAATTTTTCCTATCATCATCAAACATTGCATGTGGCTTCTTTTCTCGTGTGATTGACATCCACTGATCTTTTTCTTCCAAAAGATCTTCCATTTTAAGCTTCCACATCTCATATCTGGTACCAATGAATTTTTTAATATCTGTACAAGAAGTAGAGGCCATGGTTTTCAATATCTTCACAAATCTACAAAACCACACAATGAAAAAGCTTCAATTGCAACAAAAAACCTTTAACACTTAATAGAAAGGCATCACTCTCTATGCATAACCAATAGCTTTGATATCAAATGTTGAGAAACAAGGTGAAATTACTGCAAAAAAAAATTCTACAAAGTGTATGTAACTTTGAAATTCGTTCCTTTTATGAGATTAGCGTAAATATTATATCAGAAAATATGAAATAAAATTAGAAAACCATAGAAACAAAAGATTTACATGGAGAAGCCCTTTTAGGAAAAAAAATAGACCAAAGAAAAGAGGACATGTATGTATTAATCTTCAATGTACATGATATGTACTATTAACACACTACCAATCAAAACTCTGACAACATTCTAGATGTACTTGTGTACATATAAAATAATACTTTCCAATCCACTATCTGATACGAACATTTTTACAGGAAAGGAAGAGGCAAAAACAAGAAATGGTTTTACCAAAATAAGGGGTACCAAAACCATGGTGTGCTACAAAAATCCCATGCCTAACTTACATAGCATATCGCAAGAATAGTAAATAATTAATGAATTCACATGGGCTCAGTCAATGAGTCTCCAAATTTAAAAGGCATATGATTTATTATTTGCACATGTTGCAAAAATTATAAAAATTAGCTTTATCCCCCTCATCTTACACATTAAATTTTCAACATTTCCTCATGCTCGTGAACTCCCATCACTCTTATAATCTAGTGAACCTTAAAATCCATTACATATTTGTGAATTAACCCATGAACAAGATAAATTGTGCCATTGCCAATTACACCACAAAGAGTTAGGGTTTTTTTTTTATCTCATTTAGGATTTTGGAGCTACACCCATAAAATTTAGAATTCGAGTCCTCCAACTCATGCCACAAAACCCTTCTCTTCCAACTTGTCATCAATTCTCCACATAATTAGTTTTATCTACATGTTTGTATTTTTAACGATTGTGGGTTATATGCATTTTTCCTTGAAATTCATGTAGGTTTTCATTTCTTGGGTTTTCAAATGCTCCTTTTATTCATGTGATTTTGTGGGTTTATTGATTGAAGTTAAACCCATCTAAGTTTTTAAAGTAACCCTAGGATTTGGATCCAATTTTGTGATTTTGACCAAGTTACCTATAACTTAATTGTCCTTCAAGTTTTTGAAGACTTAGTTTGTACCCTTGTATACCTTACAAATCTATAAGCAAATCTCAAAACCCCACACCACTTGACTTCCTCATGACCTCAAACTTCATTCATAACTTTGTAACTTTTACCAACCTGCAACTATAATCCATTTTCCCAATTGTAATATATGTTTTTGAAATTTTAAAACCTACATGTATTCCTATAATTGTAAACCTACATTCCTACCCACAAAACTTGCTTCCATTACAATCGAGACTCTAAACTCTACCTCAACTTTCTAAGCAATTACAAAGGTACATCTTGACTCCAAAAACCTACCCAAATACTAACAAGGTTACTTTTCTAGATTGTTTCTTCTTGAATCTCAAGGGTTAGAGCATATTTGTACCTTGCACACATGCCCCATGTTGCCTTAGAAAAATGAGGACATCTTGTTTTTAGGGTTTCCTTCCCTTGGTATTTTTCGTATTTTGGATTAGATTTTCACCTTGTGCATCATCTTTTTCAACGAGATGTTTTGGTCGGTTTTTATAATGGTACTCTAAGGTTGAGACCATATAGAAGGATTTTGGAAAGGAGTTTGTATGAGTTACTAGTGAGATATCTTGAATTTTACATCTTTGCAAGTTTGTGGGGTTCTTTAAGATTTCAAGAACTTTGAAAAAGTCCTTAAGAGTCCCACATCCTTAGCAAAATTCCTTTATCTAGCTTGAAACTCAAAAAGTGCCTTTTATTTGGATATTCCAAACCTTTTCACTTTATCTCTAAGTGTTACTATTTGATCGATTGCCTAGATTTGGTGGATGTCTTCCATTCATCTAAAGTCTACAAATAGCCCAAACACCACAACAAAGCATGATTAAATTTTTGGGTTTACAATAATAAGCTAGACCTTTTCCACTTTTCCATTTTTAATATAGCTCTATATAACTTCCACAAGATCACTTAACCCTAAGGGGCATTTATGGCCCACTCAAGTGAATAGGTTCTTTGTAAAACTTGTTATTTTTTCCATTTTAACCTTCATAAATTAGAACCCATAGCTCTTGTATACCCCTTCCACTCCTGATTAGTAGATTTCTATGAATCTTTTTTGCTTTGTAATCTTGCATTGATCATTTGAGCACATTCAACCATTATAGTGCAAATTTTCCTTGCCTGCTCATTTCTTGCAACTGTTGGAGTTTCTAGGGCACACCATATTCATCTCCAACTCTTGTCTAGGTTTCTATCAACCAAGTAGGTTCATCATCGTCATTGAAATCTCTCTTTGATTTATGAATTAGGCTTTCTTTTATAGGAAGTGGTTTTATGTCGTACTCAATTGAGGTCATTCAAGTTGTAGGGTTTCAATCCACTCATTCTCAAGTATAATTAGAGTTTTGCGAAAAAATTGTTCAAATCCTCTTTATTTGAAAACCCTAATTTAATGAGGGTCCTTGTTTTAACCACTAAATCTTTAAACCTTAGAGTTATTAGGGAAATGGAAAACTTATTTTTCTCATATTTATGGGCATTTTACAATTTGATTTCTAATTGCTTAATAGTTTTACTTGGCCAAGCCTTTGAATGTTTTAAGTTATAGAAATGTTCAAGTTCATTCAAAGTCTACAATTCCACAAGATTTAAATTTGCAAGTTTGTGGGAGTTGGACAAATTTATTGCACCTTTGCCTATGACTCATTCTAATTCTCATCCTTCCACATGATTTCATACTTAGCCAAATTGTAGAATTTCTAAGGACATCTACATTTTGTCTAAATTTCCCAAGTCCCTCCAAACTCCACATTATTGCCTAGTCATTCAATTTGTAGGATTTTGTGACCTTGGAGGACATTCAACTTTTGTCTAAGATTCTTGAGTCCCCCTCAATTCCACATCCTCATGTAAATACAACAATACTTTGGGATTATAGGGTTTCTAAGTCTTAGTTTACATATTTGTCCCTTAAAATTAAATGATAAACTTCTGATCTGCCCAAGAAAATAGAGACAAACTGCTTATAACAGTTGGAGAAATCACCTATAAAACAGTGATTTTACTTTGCTTTTGAGAGGGGAAGCTCCCTCGTAAGATCTAATTTGGGTTTTTTGGGGTATGCTTTTAACTGGAAAGTAGGAAAGGAAAATACAACAAAGGAAAGAAAGAAAGGATTTGGAATAAAAGAATGAGTAGAAATGAATAACTCAAAGTTCATAAATTTCTTGCCCACGAATAGTAACTGAAATAAAAGAAATGACTATTTCTCCCCAATAGATAAACATGACACATATTAAACTTAGGAATAACATGCAACTAATAGAACAGAAAGTTTTTGGGTGAATTTTAATGCAGCCATACATAACAAAGAAGTATTGAAGAATAACTACAAATTAACATAAGAAAAACCTGTAATTAAAGAAGGAATTAAGGAGACAAACATTTATACAATAATTCTTCAATTCTTCAATAAAATGAGAGCTCAAAGTCTCTAAGAATCCCCTATACATTGACTGAGCTGGGAAAGAAAATAGCTTGTGTTGTCACAAAATTACAAAAAATTGCTTTTCTCCTCCAAGGGCCTCTCCTCAAGAAGCTGGAAAAAGATCCCTTTACAATAGAAATAATGGGATTTATATCATTTCCCCTCCCTCATAACTGTTTCTTGGAATTGGAAAGTAAGTTATAATAAAAATCCCCTTCTCTTTCCTTCCCATAACTTATTATTAAAGTGACTTTTGATTTTCCTTTCAATTACATTTAGAAAATTCATCAACATAACTTTAGGTTATGGATGAAGAACCATCATATTAATTCATTAAAATGTCTTAATTTACTAATAGAGAAATGAAATATAAAGACAAAAGGGATGTTTTCAACTCCAACCTCGTCTCAACCAATACTTTAGAATTCAAGTTCATGTTTTCTGCAATATCCATTAAGCAAATTGTTTTAGTTGCATTACTTAAACATTTTACTCGTTTGTAATACAACCCTCAGCTGTAGATTTCACATTTTTGATGTACTTGTATAATGCTCCTCCATTAACTTTGTATGGTGGAGGAGACCATTTTCCTTGTCTTTCTGCAAACTCCTTTTTTGTTAAAGCTATGACTATTCTCTTTGTTCTCACATCAATAGTGATCATGTCTCCATTTTGGAACAAGGCAATAGGACCCCCTACCTATGCCTTTAGGGCATACATAGCCAAAAAACAAAATCATGTGATCCACTTGAAAACCTTCCATCTATTAACAAGGCCACTTCCTTGCCAAGACTAGCACCCCATAATGGCACTAGTAGGAGTTAAGATCTCTAGCATCCTAAGCCCCCTTTATAACCACCACCTTTCCCTTGAAACTTTGTGGATTATCAGAAATAGCTGTTAACATGGACTCCTCTCCTTCAAAAAAAAGAGTAGGGCCTAAAAAATAAAGACCTTCCTTCCCTGTAATTTTTGCAACAGACCCATTTGGTGCTAAGTTGCCATGCAATATCTAAATATGCCCTATTGACTTGATTGGATTTTCTATGGGCCTCTCTATTTGCTAACCCTCTAGTAAAGGAGGATAGTTTTTGACATTTTCTCCAAGTGTCTTTCCTATAACTGTTATACAATCACCATCTAATAACCCCAACTCCATTAGGTAACATATTACGGCTCGTGTTCCTCCAATCTTATGAAGGTCTTCCATTACATATTTTCCACTAGGCTTAATATCAACAAGAAAAGGCACTTGATCATTAATCCTCTAGAAATCATTTAGAGTTAAATCCAAACTGACTGATCTCGCAATGGCAATCAAATGTAAGACTGCATTAGTGGAGCCACCCAAAGCTATTGTGATGACCATTGCATTGTGTATAGAATTTATCAATTTCAGAAGATACTTGCCAACAACTTTCTAGCTACATTAGCACTCTCAAGTGTTCAATCGCTCACTCAACAAACTTCATTTTTGAAATGATCTATGGAAAGTGATCTTACCATTCCACCTAAAGCTCCACGAGTTTGAAACTGAAATTATTCAATAAAAAAGGCAAAGTATGTCCTCCACTAAAGCATGATGATATTATATTGAGGCTGGAATACCTAAGGTCTTTGATTGCCAATAATGTCCCCTTACCAAATTCTGTGTCTTTCTTATATAATGGTTAACTCTAGAAACAAAACTAGTCATGAAAGATTTGGTAGTTTGTGCCAAGGGCTCTCCCGATACATCAACATTCATCATATACTTCATGCCAGCAATGCTTACAATTCTTAAAACACTTTCATCATCATACATAGATGCATGTTTCTTGCAATCCTCCATTATCACAACCACTGCTTTCACTATGCAAGACTATCACATCTGCCAACATACCATGCAATTTATGGAGGATCCCCTCCATATTAGTAAATTGATTTTTAATGTATACTCATAGCATGTATAAGTTATAACCTGCCATTATTTGAATCCACTTTCTTGAATGATACTCGTTGGATATTTATTTTCCTCTCTCAAAGACTCTCCATGGCTTCTTTATCTGCTGCAGGGGTCCTCTTGAGCATCCAGCTACAAATTTCAAAAACCTTTTTGTTGCTATAAATTGAATTTATTGATGACTTTCCAAAACATTTACATAATAGGATACTCCTCACTAGTGCAATTCATCAACATCCATACCATCCATTGAGATTGATATAGGAAGTTGGAGTTCATGCTCATTAAACATGCTAATCCAATCAGATTATATAAACTATTTGAATCCTCGCAGAAAATGAGAGCTTTGGTTGTGGATTTGATTATTCAGATGATGATTTGTAACAAGATGAATAAACATTATAACATTTGCATTGGTCACTTGAATATCCTTTCCACCTAGTAAAAGCTCCTCTTCCTCCTTCTCACCAAACTCATTATCTTCGCCTACAAAAGAAAGCCCCAATTGTGAAACATCACTTTCATAATACTTTAATGAGAGAAGGTTTTGATACAACTTAGGATCCAAAGAAGGTAGATCATGTAAATAGTTATACTTTTCCTTGATCTTTCTTAAAAGAATTTAGCAAATGGGATGTCCACTAGAATCCCCTCAAACATGACCTTTTCAAGGATTTTCCAAGGAACTCAAAATATTGAAGATGTTCAACATGTATCATGCCAGATGCAGGATTTGGATAGAGAAGATGATTGAATGTTTCCTTGAAAAACCCATATTATATGTCAAAGGTTATTTTTGTTATATTCTCCATAAAATCTTTGAAAATACCACCTCTATCAACACTAGGCTCTTCAACTCCAAACTCATTCACAAATGTCACATGAATCCTTCCCCTCAGTTCATTTCTGTCAATCTATTCAATTAATTGAATGCATCTTCAACAACATGATCTTGTCATATCCTTAGTTGATGTCATGCAAAGGATGTGTGAACACTATTTTGCTGTCTGGCTGTAGCTAATTATGAATTATAAATTTGAAATCAGTTTGTGAATGGCACTAAGAATGGAGCCCATTTACACAACTCATGGGCTCTTTTTTTTTCACTTGCTGCATGTATAAACAAAATCTCATCAACTTATTCATAGGAATGAAAATCATATGGAAATGTAAACTACTGCCTGCTACTCCAATCATGTTTGTAAGCTCCCATTCTTCATAGGTTGGAGAGTGTAATTAATTGATGGGAATGAGGGTTGGCAAAAATAAGGGTTTTAAAACCCTAAAAATATCTGATAGGAAGATTAGCTAAATATTAAGTTTTAAAACTCTTGAAAGTGTCACTTAGAGAGGATTCAACCAATGGGCAACTTTCAAAACCTTCAAACTTGTCGATTGGAAGCGTTGGCACTTTAATGGGTTAACAATCTGTAAATATCACCAATGAGTGAAAATAAAAATAAATTCATTTGCTTTGTTGATGCCGATATTTTAACTCTAAAAAAATTCTTACTTTAGACCAAAATATCTGCTGATTAAATATTACCATCCCTTTCTAAAGTTTCTAAAATAAAATAAATAAAGTTTGACTTTTCACTTCCCAGTAATTTCTTTCTCATACGAGCCTTGAAATTTGCCAAATTTTAATACCATGGTAGATTCTGGTTTGGGAAAGTTAAAATTTTAATGATATATTCCCTTATTTTTTCAACTTTAGGAAGATTATCAAAAGTATTTATGTCCAATAGTATTTTAAAATCAAAGTGCAGGATACAGGAAAATGAAAAATCTAATTTCTCTTGGGTGGGATGAGATTATAGAATGACTTTACATGTGACTTGAGGAGCTAATAATAAATCTAGGGTATGAGCTGATGATATGTGATGTTTCAAAAATGGGAGAAGTTCAAAAAATTCCACGTTTAAAATTTTGGGTAACAACAGGCTCTAATTGGGGACTACTTTCCGTGACGGAGAGTAGAGAACTCCAACGCTATAGAGTCACCTTTCAACAAATTCATGAAGAGAAAACTGTAAGAGACTTGAGCCAAACCAAAATTGAAACCAAAACAACAACACACACATAATAGGAAATGGAAAGCAAACCAAAACTCCAATGTACCCAACTGGGTACATCACACCCCAAATAGCTCAAAATATTGTGCAAAGCCATTAATCAGTTGGGAGAAATAAATGTCTGTGTGGAAAAGAAAAATGTACCCATGAAACACTTGCAGACTCAGAATCCATCTCATGATTTCAAACATAAATCTAGAATTTATGAAGCAAAAGAGCTCCTTCAATGATGTATCAAAACCCAACAACCACTTCACATCATATACCTCTGAAACTTCCTCAATATGTTCCTACATGTTACCAATTATATCCTCATGTGCTGCAACAAACAAATTAATGTCCCATGCTTGAAAATAATCAACTGAATCACCTAAAGACCATCTTTCAGCCACATGCATCTTATGTGAGATTGAATGTGGATCATTTTTTTCTAAAATAAGTAGAAAATATGCATGGTAAATAACATCATTATTGGCTTCAAAACCACTTTTAAACAAAATAGTTTCATTCTTTTCTATAGAAATTGACTCAACAATTTTATGATCCATCAAAACATCCTCATCTATAACTTGCAAATCTGACATGATGACTTCTCCACATAGAAAATCATCATCACATGTATCAAGGAACCAATTTGGGATATAAAATTCATGGGGTTCAACAAATTTATCTATTTGATCATCTTTATCATTATCTGTGTATAGGTGAAAATCAAGTAAATAAAGATCAAGCAATGAACAATAAACTCAATCCTATAACCTTCAAGAAAATGATCTAAATGATAACCAAATTAAATGAATAATGAAATAAAGAAAGCTATCACCTAGATTGTGTTGTTTCCTTGGTCTTTGTGGTTTACTCAATACACTGCATAACCATGTTGCAACAAGCGGTTGTGTGATAATGTGCTCAAAGATGCGATATATGTGCTCAACAATGCAAGAATGCTTAAAGTGCTATTACAAACACCCAAAGCTTAAATGATTAAAGAGGATTTTTGATACAATGAAGGGGGTATATATAGGTTTTAGAAAAGATCGATCAACGGTTGAGATAAATCAATGAAATGAATGGACAAGATGAGATGAGAGATCATGATGAATGTACACATGGCCAGTGTCCATGCAAAAAGGTGCTTCGTTGAGTTAACTGCTTGCTTAGATAAAGATAGGATTTAATTTCATAAATTTAGAATGTTTTTTTCTAATTTATGAGTTGATTGATAAAAACAATAATGATTAAAGCCAATTAACTCAACTTTAGATTTGTTTTTTGGCATGCTACAAATAAAATTGATTGTGCACATAGAAGAAAAAGATATTTTTAGAAGATCTGAAAGATAAAACAAATTAAATAAATAAATTTATTCAATTTATCTTGCATGATGGAAGAAAGGATAAGATATGAGGATTTAAATAAAATAAATAAATAAATTTAATTTATTTTGCATGATAGAGGAATATAAATAAAATATTAATTTTATTTATTTTTAGAAGTGTTACCTATTTGTGCACTTCAGCCCAAACAGGTCAGGCTGGGACAACACTGAATGTTTTCTGCCTTGAAGAGGGAGACAGGTTCAACAGAAACTTAGGCCAGGTGTCTAATTCAGCAGGAAAGGAAGAAGAGTAAGAAAGGATGAATGCTCACAACTAGCTTTAGAAGGCCTACTACTCAGGTAGAAGGCCATTCCAGTCATCACTTTTACCAGAATCATGTAGCAACTCAGTAAGAGTTGCTACAAGAGCCAAATAAAAGTGGGAAGGGCATCCCACCGGAGCAGGAGGCATCCCAAAGTAGACAAGAGAAGGGAAACTAAGCTATGAGTTTCATTTTGTTTCAGATCTATTCATTACAGTTTGTTCAAGTATCAAAAGATGAAGGTACACAACTTTGCTAAATCTACTTATGATTATAAATAACTGTATCATGCAATAGATTTCAAAGGTATTTTCCTTATGCAATTGAATGATTTACAAAAGAAGAACAATATACAAATCATTGCATAAAATAACTGTTTATATTCACAAGGAGAATATGTTCATAGTTCCCACACAAGTCATGGGAATTGATTGTAAAATATGAAATGAAAGAAAACATATACATTTGAAGTAAAAAAAGGAAACATAGAAGAGGAAAAAGGGGATCCATCATTGCCTGAACAATGAACCCCCACTGGTGTCTGCACCATCTTCAAATTCTCCATTGATCTATCTTTAGAGGTACTTGCAAGAGAGAGGAATAAATATGTTAGAGCTTGGGATGCCTTTTCTCCCTTGTATGTGATAACATGAAATGTACATGCCATCTTTTCATAAACATCTAAGAAAGAAAATGAAAGAGATAAATAGCTCCCAGATGCTGATAAACAACCACAAGATGTAAGAAGTGAAGATCATATAATCAAAAGAGAGGCTATTACCCTCTATGTTTTCTCTAACTAGTTTTCTGAGTGTGCAGGCACATGTACATGAAGACATCACATCAATGACATAAAGGGAATAGTCCTAACAAGCACATGAGTCAAAGCCTAACAGAGGCTCAAGAAGACAGTCAATAGGGGAAAGTATTTTATGACTGCTATAAACATCAAGGAGCAATCAAAAAGACATAGAAGATAGTCTTGAATGAAAAGAGGATTATCATGACCTCAGAGCCATGCAAAGCACATAGGTCAAGGCACAATGGATGACTGTAACATAAATCAAGTGAAGATCAATATAAGGTCATGTATGAAAACTCACAAGCAGTCATCCTTTGACAAATAAGTGCAAGAAAGAACAATCATGTTCTTGACAGTTTAAGAACAAGAAGTAGTAGCCATTGGAGGACTATATTCAAAGGTAAAACCAATCATTTTTGACTACCCCAAAAGTAAGAGAAAAGTCTTTAATGATTGTAGTTGAAGTAATAGGATAACCCAGTGACTATCTAGCAATGAAGAAACAATCATTAAGGACTATCATAGTTGAAAGAGCAGCCCATAACATAAGAGTAACAATCAAAAATTATCATAGACAAAAGGAATATAAAATGACTATCACAACCACAAAGAGGAGAAAGTAAAGATTAAGGAGGAATACCGACACAAGGGTAGTAACCTACACAACCTCATAGCAGAGTTTTGGTGCAAGGGAACAAGTTCCTAAAACATTTAAGATAGTTTTTACTATTTTGATAGAGATACATCAAGCAAAGTTTAGGTGAAAGAAGAGAATGTGTCTTTCAAGAAGCATGCAAAGCTGTCAAGAAAATAGTCTACGAAGGTGAGGTACAAAATTTGCAAGTTTCAAGGTATTGTATGAAGTGAATGAAGAGGTTTGATATCCTTTTCAAGTGATGTAATGATGTTGTAGGTAGGTTTGGTAAGAAGAGACAGTCAACACAATCTTTGGGAGGTTATATAAACATAGTACTTGGATGTATGAAGCTCTCCATAGTTTAGAAGGTCCAGGCAAGACTATCCTAGAATAACTTGCAAGAATTTAGTGTTGCCAAGGTTGTAACCCCATAAAGTAGTAGCAGTCTTAGGCAGTGAAATGAGTAGTCATAAAGGCATTATATTGAGAAATATCAATAGTTTTTGGCAACACCTGTAGCATACCCATTTAAAGTAGTGAAACCTACTGGAGTAGAAGGGGATGTGACTCTTAATGATATTAACTAGTGGATTCTAATTCCCCAACAAGGCCAATTCAACATCCTAATGGTGATCATGCTAAACCTCCATCTGCTGCTTCCACTAGATCAAGACTTTCTAGGAAGGCTGTAGTTGCTCTGACTAAAATTCACACAGAGGGAAAATGAATTATTACTATTACAAGGACCAAAGACAAGAGGACTCACATAGTTGAAGTGATGAAAGAGTTTCAAGTAGCATACAAGGATCCCTGGAGTGTTAAACATCCATGTAGGTCACTGGACAACTATATGAGGGTTTTAAGGCATTGAAGCATCTACATGTTTAATGAAACACTATCAAGGTTTCTAAAAGCTATGCTAACTACCAGCAGATTAGTAACAATAGAAGATAATGTGGATGGAGTATATGGGATGCATTTCAAGTAAGAGGGATCTACCAAAAAATATGGGGCCTGCATAGTTACCATAGAGATCTAATTAGTTCTGGAGATCTGTATGTTAGGTTTAGAAAAGTGCAAAGTAGCAGAAAACCAATTTTAGGACAGTGGTACAGGGTTGTTTGTGTTCATAAGAGAGATGACTGTTATACAATCAATAAGAGAGCATCCATCAATGACTTCTATAAAGGAATAGGAGAACAGTTCATTAGAGTCAGAGGATCTAAAAAGCAGTGTGATGAGAATACAAGTATACAGAGATGTATATTACCATAAAAGTGAGATGTATATTACCATAAAAGTTTCATGAAGCACTATCAGAGCATCCGAGGTCCTTCATAGTGATTCCTAATCCTATCCTTAATGCTAAACTTACATGTGAACCAAGAAAGGATAGTCCAAGATTTGCCTAAGGTTATGAAGAGAGACAACAACTTCAAAGGAGAAGGGTTTGAGCATGAGCAGAACATAGTGAACTTTGAACAAAGAGCATGTGCAAACCATCACCATTTAGGTCTGATAAAGGTTTGAGAATGACTGAAATCTCTAGGTATGAAAGTAATATATTAAAGGTTTCATGTTTGTGAGAGAGTTGTTAACAAGATGTAGTCCAAGCAAAAAGACAATCATCCCTATTTTCTTTTTTGAGACAGTCACCAATGTTAAAAAGACAGTCAACTGTATATTGAAATAGGGATTAAAAGAGCACCATTAATCATGCTATTAAGAAGCATGAACGTAGTTAACAAAGGCTGAGGGAAATGTATCAAAGAAGCAACCTTAAGAGAGGTGACATTGAAGATCAAAAGGATTAATGCAAGTTCTCTCAAAATCATATCTAGGAGATTTTAAGGGGAACCAACTCTTTTGGAGGTTCACTTTCACTATAGACAACCCACAGTTTGAAAGTGAACCAATGTTTCACGGGATTGTTAGGCTTAGTGCTTGAAAAGGGGGCAATCCTTCATTACAACAAGAAGATAAAGTCAACTTAAATAAATTTGAATAATTTATTTAAATTTAGAGGAATAAAAATATAAGTAAATAATTAAAATTATTTAATTGTTTGAGGATAAGAGGAAATTTAAGTGATGAATTAATTAAATAATTAGATTTATTTAATTAATGTGGATTTGAAGATTGAAAGAAGATAATTTAATCAAATAATTAAAATTATTTAATTTGGAAGAATAAAATGGAATTTAACGAAATTAAATAAATAAATAGAATTTATTCAATTAATGTTGGAATTAGGGGAATTAGAAGAAATTGATGAAATTAATTAAATAATTAGATTATTTAATTAACGTTGGATGCATGTGATTTAGAAGAATTTGATGTATACAAGGTGAATTATGTAAAGGTCATTTTTAGGTGTCTACACTATCATGGCTACTTGTAACCTCATTCTCCATTCTTTGTTCAAAAAATTTCACATCCAAATTTAAAAAATGAAATGACTCAAAAATAAAATCATGCCTAACCTCTTCTTGCTGCAAAACCTCTGCATTGTTTGGTTCAAAAAATTCAAAAAAACTTCATACTCAAATTACATGCAACTTGGAGGAAGGATATTTGATGCCTCATCTTTATACTTTGTAGCTTCAAATTGTTCTTCATTGCTTGTAAAAGTGAACACTTCCATTTCTGTGGTAGATAAGAATGTTAAAACAATAACATATATGCTATGCTTCTTACAATCTACATCATGAAGAGATTGTCCATCATCTTCATCACTTGAGGAACTTTCAGACTCATCATTATCCTCTTCATAATGCAAACTATAAACTTTTGCTCTTCTTTCAACATGAGGCTTGATTCTTGTGTCACTTATCCCATCTCTAGAAAAATGCTTTTGATAAAAAAATAGTGAAATTGAAGCATTTAATTCAATAAGGTTGCACACATTGGAAATCTATAGGGTAAAGACTTTGTTTTTGCATGATAGATTTCCTCATGGGTTTGTTTGGATTATGTTGCACAATTTTATTTGTTTTCCAAAGACCACTTAAAATCAAATCATCTTCAATTTTAATAGCTTCTTGTTGAGCAACTTCAATATCACCTACTTTACTCTGTTCCAAAAAAAAATTAACATCAAGATGCAATGAAGAAATAAAAATGCAAATTTGGATTTGCTTACTTGGTTGAATGGAAAGAGGAATCCTTTAAAACAACCTATTGTACCAATCCACAAAATCTCTAATGGGCCCATCCTCTTTCTTTTTGATCTGGAAAAACTAACACAACAATGCATCTTTGTCCATCGTAGATTTATATCTCCTTGGAAACTTATTCTTCAATGTATGCCAGTTGATTATGCATCTATTTTCCAAATTCTGAAACCAATTTGCTGCGGGCCCAACAAAAATTCAATGAATAACTAGATAAAAATATTTTCTTCTCTTACCCTCAAAATTTTGCATGCAATGGTGAATGCCAGGATATGATCTTCTACATCTGAGAACTCTCTCCATTGAATTTTGGGAAGTACTTTCTCGAACATTCAAGTAAAGGTGATTATTGTGGCAAAGAAAGAGGTCCAAAGTGATTTACCCATGGCTGAGAAGAAATCAATGCCATAATATAATTTTGAAAAATTCAATCAAACAAGAGCCTTTGCTAGAATAAATTCTGCTTTGTAGAGTCGCCACCTCCGTCCTCAGGGAGGTACCTTTAAATTTCTGGGAAACAAGAGCACCAATTCTTCAATTTTGATCCCCAGTAGAGTTGCCAAAAATCTATTAGTTTATGAATTTGTCCCTTAAAATTAAATGATAAACCTCTGATCTACCCAAGAAAATAGAGACAAACTGCTTATATAATAGTTGGAGAAATCACCTATAAAATTGTGATTTTCCTTTGCTTTTGAGAGGGGCAGCAACTTCCTTGTAAGATCTAATTTAGTTTTTTTGGGGTATGCTTTTAACCAAAAAGCAAGAAAGGAAAATACAACAAAGGAAGGAAAGAAAAGATCTGGAATAAAAGAATGAGCAGAAACAAATAACTCAAAGTTCATAAATTCCCTGCCCATGAATAGTAACTAAAATAAAAGAAATGAATATTTCTCCCAAATAGATAAACATGTCACATATTAAACTTAGGAATAACATGCAACTAATAGTACACAAAGTTTCTAGGTGAATTTCAATGCAACCATACATAACAAAGAAGCATTGAAGAATAACTACAAATTAACATAAGAAAAATCTATAATTAAAGAAGGAATTAAGGAGACACAAAGTTCTGCAATAATCCTTCAATTCCTCAATAAAACAAGAGCTCAGAGTCTCTGAGAATCCCCTGTACATTGACTGAGCTAGGAAAGAAAATAGCTTGTGTTGTCACAAACTTATAGAAAATTGCTTTTCTCTTCCAAGGCCCTCTCCTTGGGAAGTTGGAAAAAGATCCTTTTACAATAGAAATAATGGGATTTATATCATTTCCCCTCCCTTGCAACTGATTCTTGGAAAGTAAGTTATAATAAAAATCCCCTTCTCTTTCATTCCCATAACTTATTATTAAAATGACTTTTGGTTTTCCTTTCGATTACATTTAGAAAATTTATCAACATAACTTTAGGTTATGGATGAAGAACCATCATATTAAGTCATGTCATTAAAATGACTTAATTTACTAATAGAGAAAATAAATATAAAGACAAAAAGGATGTTTTCAACTCCAACTTTGTCTCAACCAATACTTCAGAATTCAAGTTGTTTTCTGTCATATTCATTAAAAAAATTGTTTTAGCCGCATTACCTAAATATTTTACTCGTCTACGACACAACCTTGAGCTACAGATTTCACATTTTTGATGTACTCGTATAATGTTCCTCTATTAACTTTGTATGGTGGAGGAGACCATTTTCCCTGCCTTTTTGCAAACTTCCTTTCTGTTAAAGCCATGACTATTCTCTTTGTTCTCACATCAATAGTGATCATGTCTCCATTTTGGATCAAGGTAATAGGGCCCCATACCTGTGCCTTCAAGGCATAAATAGCCAAAAAACAAAAGCATGTGAACCACCTAAAATCCTTTCATCTATTAACAAGGCCACGTCTTTTTCAAGACTAGCACCCCATAATAGCACTAGTAGGAGTTAACATCTCTAGCTCATCTCAGGGCCACTTTATAACCACCACCTTTCCCTTGAAACTTTATGGATTCTTAGAAATATCTATTAACATGGACTCCTCTCCTTCAAAAACAAGTGTAGGGCTTGAAAAATAAAGACCTTCATTCCCCGTAGTTTTTGCAAGAGACCCATTTGGTGCTAAGTTGCCATGCAATATTTGAATATACCCTGTTGACTTGATTGGATTTACTATGGGCCTCACTATTTGTTGACCCTCCAGTAAAGGACAGTTTTTGACATTTTCTCCAAGTGTCTTTCCTATATGTGTTATACAATCACCATCTAATAGCCCCAACTCCATTAGGTAACATATTACTGCTGGTGTTCCTCCAACCTTATGAAGGTCTTCCATTACATATTTTCCACTAGGATTAAGATCAGCAAGAAAAAGGCAATCATTGATCCTCTAGAAATCATTGAGAGTTAAATCCAAATTGACCGATCTAGCAATGGCAATCAAATGCAAGACTGCATTAGTGGAGGTACCAAGAGCCATTGTGATGACCATTGCATTGCATAAGGAATTTATCAATTTCAGAAGATACATGTCAACAACTTTCTAGCTGCATTAGCACTCTCAGGTGTTCCATAGCTCACTCAGCCACCTTCATTTTTGAATTGATCTATGGAAAGTGATCTTACCATTCCACCTAAAGCTCCACTAGTTTGAAACTAAAATTATTCAATAACAAAGGCAAAGTGCGGCCTCCACTAAAGCATGATGATATTATATTGAGGCTAGAATACCTAAGGTCTCCGGTTTCCAATAATGTCCCTTCTAGGCTAAGTGTTGGCAGCGTCATCACCAAAATTTGTGCTTTTCTTATATAATGGTTAACTTTAGAAACAAAACTAGTCATGAAAGATTCAGTAGTTTGTGCTAAGGGCTCTCCTAATACAGAAACATTCATCATATCCTTCATACCATCAATGCCTACAATTCTTAAAATGCTTTCTTCATCATATAGAGATGCATGTTTCTTGCAATCCTCAATTATCACACCCACTGCTTTCACTATACAAGACCCTATCACATCTGCCAACATACCATGCAATTTATGGAGGATCCCCTCCATATTAGTAAACTAATTTTTAATGTATACTCCTAGCATGTATAAGTTATAACCTTACATTATTTGAATCCACTTGCTTGACTAGTACTCGTTGGCTATTTGTTTTTCTCTCTCAAAAAGACTCTCCATGGATTCTTTAGCTGCTGTAGGGGTCCTCTTGAGCATCCAGTTACAAATTTTGAAAACCTTTTTGCTGCTGTAAATTGAATTTCTTGATGGCTTTCCATAACATTTACATGACATGATAGTCCTCACTAGTGCAAGTCATCAACATCCATACCATCCATTGAGTTTGATATATGAAGCTAGAGTTCATGCTCATTAAACATGCTAATCCAATCAGATTGTATAAACTGTTTGAATCCTCGTAGAAATTGAGAGCTTTGATTGCGGATTTGATTATTCAGACAATGATTTATAAGAAGATGAATAAACATTATAACGTTTGCATTGGTTACTTGAATATCCTTTCCACTTGATAAAAGCCCCTCCTCCTTCTTCTCACCAAACTCATTATCTTCACTTACAAAATAAATCCCCAATTGTGAAACATCACCTTCATAATGCTTTAATGAGAGAAGGTTCTAATACAACTCAAGATCCAAAGAAGGTAGATCATGTGAATAGTTATGCTTTTCCTTAAGCTTGCTTAAAATAATGTAGCAAATGGGATATCCACTAGAATCCCCTCAAACATGGCCTTTTCAAGGATATTCCAAGGAACTCAAAATATTGAAGATGTTCAGCATGTACCATGCTGGATGCAGGATTTGGATAGAGAAGATGATCAAATGTTTCCTTGAAAAATTCATATTGTATGTCAAAGGTTTTTTCTGTTATATTATCCATAAAATCTTTGAAAATACCACCTCCATCAACACCAGGCTCTTCAACTCCAAACTCATTCCCAAATTTCACACGAATCCTTCCCCTCAGTTCCAATTCTATCAATCCATTCAATTGATTGAATGCATCTTCAACAACATAATCTCACCGTATCCTTATTCGATGTTGTGCAAAGGGTGCATGTGAAAACTATTTTGTTGTCTGGATGCAACTAATTGTGAAGTATAAATTTAAACTCGGTTTGTGAATGACACTAAGAATGGAGCCCATTTCAGCAACTCATGGGCTCTTGTGTCTTCACTTGCTACTTGTGTAAAGAAAATCTCATCAACTGCATCATGAACATGAAAATCATATGGAAATGTAAACTGTCGCTTGTTGTTCCAATCCTATTCATAAGCTCACATTCTTCATAGGTTGGAGAGTGTAAGTAATTGACGGGAATGAGGGTTGGCAAAAACAAGGGTTTTAAAACCCTAAAAATATCTGACAGGAAGTATTGACTAAATATTAAGTTTTAGAATGTTTGAAAATGGCAATTAGAGAGGAGTCAACCAATCAACAATTTTCAAAACCTTCAAACTTGCCGATTAGAAGCATTGGCACTTTAATGGGTTAGCAATCCATAAATATCACCAATGAGTGAAAATAAAAATAATTTTATCCGCTTTGCCAATGCTGATATTTTAACTCTCAACAAAAATTCTTACTTCAGACCATAAAATCTGCTGATTAAATATTCCTATCTCTTTCTAAAGTCTGAAATAAAATAAATAAAGTTTGACTTTTCACTTCCTAGTAATTCCTTTCTCATAGAAGCCTTGAAATTTGCTAATTTTTAATACCACGGTAGATTCTGGTTTGGGGAAGTTAAAATTTTAATGATATATTCCCTTAGTTTTTCAACCTTAGGAAGATTATCAAAAGTATTTATGTCCAATATTATTTTAAAATCGAAGTGTGAGATATGGTAAAATGAACAATCTAATTTCTCTTAGGTGGGATGAGATTATAGAATGACTTTACATGTGACTAAGGGAGCTAATAATAAATCTGGGGTATGAGCTGATGGTATGCGATGTTTCAAAAATAGGAGAAGTTAAAAAAATTTCACGTTTAAAATTTTGGGTAACACTAAGAACAGGTTCCTACCTTCCAAAATCCCTAACTCCGTCAATTCACATATTTTTGCATGACCTTATTGGTAAACAAATTTCTCACTATAAAATATTGTATAAGTCATGCAAGGAGCAGTGATTAACATTCCAATAGTTGGAAAGGTTGCAACCAAATAAAAGAACCTTCCTCTATGTTTGCGAGGAGAAACTTCCTCTTATGATGGTTATATTTTTTGGGGTATGATTTTGACTAGAAAGAAGGAAAGGTGACCTAAACTAAAACTTAAAAATAAAAGAAGGAAAAAGGAAACAAAAACCCTAAGTTGCCTAATAAGAAGTTATAACTTTCATATTTACCTAAACTAATAAAAGGAGATTTTTGAAACCCACACAAAGACAAACTCTCAGATTTATCTCTATGAAAATTTATTGGAGGCTGTAATAAGGATGTGAATGCAAGAAATTAATCTAACATAAGGAAGAGCAACTTGATAGTTTCACAATGCACAGATTGAGAGAAAATATTGAATATTAATCTCAGATTACACCAAACAACTTGTATTAAAGATGACAAATATTTCCCATCAAATAATAGAGATTCAAAAAAATAACGGCTATTATTCTAACTTAAGAAAGAAAAATAGCATAATGCATTAAAAAAAAAGCATAAAGGAGATAATGCACAAGCTCACTGACCAGTAATATTATTCCTTTATTTATTATCACAAGGAACACACATATTTTCTCCTCTATCAAAATGAGAGGATCCAAAAAAAAGTCCCCGATTTACTTTCCATTCTTGTATAAATAGTATTTTCTTCTATAACTATATCCTAACCACTTTTTAGTTTACGACTTTAGTAACAAAATTAAAACTCATTAACTTTAGCTTACATAAAGTTATGAAAATTAAGTCATTTTATAAAGTCATATTAACTGACTTTATATTACAATATGAAAGAGGCAATAAAACAATATTAACTGACTTTATATTACAACATGAAATAGGCAATAAAATAATATAAAGAAAAGACTAAGTCTTTTAAATTTGTTGCTCTGAACATTGTTCTTTAGACACATTTGGTTGTTTTGGCATTGAAGGCACTCCCTTAATAATTCTGAATTGTTTCATAGTAGGAGTAATCAATTTTTCCTTCAAAACAATTGTGTTAAGTAGTCATAACTCCCTTGTGACCAAGATTTCATCAATCTCTTCAATTGATCAAGAACTTTTATAATTTCTTTACAATAATTGAATATCATGGAAGATATGGCACTCAATTTTTCTAATGAGTTTGCACTTATTGTTTCTTTGTTTAAAATATCTTCATAAATCATATCCTTGAAATTCCTTTTGATTAACTTAAAATATTCTAGATTAGAATCATCTTTATTTAAAATGTCCACTTCAAAAGATAAGCAATTTGTAATAATATTGGATCTTATCTACTCACAAGATTTTGACAATTTTTCGAGACTAAAATGGTCTACTTAAAGATCATGAGTTTCCATTTGATACTTTTGTACCATATAGTCACATCATATTCATCTAGCTTATTCAAAACCTTTTGAGCAATCAAAGTTTGTGTATCATATTTAACCATCTCACCAAGATGTCTTAGCACCTCTTGCCATATAATATCTTCCTTCCTAGCATCTTCATGTTATTTGTCCAATTATTTCTTCTTATCAACAGCTTTTTGATATAATTTTATTGCTCCTTCAATTGCATTCAAGCCATTAAAAATGATGTGTTCGACCCAAGTCTCATTGGCCTTGTCATAAACTTGATACTTAGCATTTTTTTAAATTATTTCTTTATCTACATTCATAACATTGGTTTTTAGATGAAGACAATTCTAAAGGCTGAGCAGACGTATCTAAAATTGATCCAATATGACTAGTCAATGCATGGATTCGTTCTTCTAGTTGTTCTTTGGTCTCTTTTTTTGTTCTTTCAACTAGTTTTGTAGTAGAAACTTGAAAATTATGGATGTCTCCTTCATGTGTAGAAGGATCCAGTTCAATTCTATAGATCTCAAAATCATCTTCAGTAACCTCCTCTTGATCTTTGTCACTTGTTGGTTTGGCTACTTCCAAATATTGATTCCTAGTGGAATCTGTCATTAGCCTTGAAGTAGTTGCAACCTTCTTAGATTATGGAGTTGCATCTTGTAATATTTTTGCAACAACCTCAAACTCAAGGTCAATAGTTTGTGCATGTTTACTTTTCTTGCAGACTACTTCTACCCATTGTGAAGGAGAAGCTATCATTATTTTTTTGGAGCTAGAAGAAATAGAAGGTAAGGTACTTCTAGGCAATATATTCATGATCACATTATCCTATAGTGGAGATTGAGGTGGAGATGGATGTGTTGAAGGTACTTGAATGAGAGACTATGGAGGTTAAGAAGAAGGGGGAACTTCAAATGTAGAAGGAATTGAATCTACAACAATAGGATTTTCAAGTATTTGGGTACATGTTTGAATGACTTGAGGATTCTATGCCCTTTTTAATTCTAACTTTTGTCCTAGCACATTATCTTCTTGGGCACATGTACTTTTTAGATCAACCTCCTTAGCCCAATCAAAATAAGATTATCACTTACATATCTATGCAACTTATAATATAATTCATCAAAACCACCAACCTTAATGTAGGTAAATCCTTGGAATTGAATGAAATAACTACCAAATTGCATAATCACATTGTCAACCTCATGAGAAACATACAATTTCCATCCAATTCTCTTATTGTTAACATGGTGAATGCATCATTGACCCACCTAAATTTTTTATTGGCTACCTCCAATTGCAACTGTGGGTAAAAATCATAGATCTACATAGTATCATCATAGACTCCCATTGATTGTAATCTAGGCCCAGGCTTTGTGCTTTCTATAGCATAAAACAAGTAAGATGACATGTAAAACATATATTTAGTTGGGAAGTTGACTAATTAGTTTTGTAGGTTGTCACTTATTGATTTGGCCCAATCAACAAACTAAGATGCATATCCAATAACAATGATAAACTGGCACATCCAATAGTCAAAAGTATAAGTGACTTTATTTCCCATTACCTTGTTTAATAGAGTGATAATATATGAAATGTCATCATTAAAGTTGGATCTTTGTAAGACTTTGGGAAGTCAAGTTCTACTTTTCTTAGGCACTTCTAACCAAAATTTATCTATGTTATCTAAGCAGAGAATCTTCTTATCAAGAAAATATATATTCCCATTCACTATGCTCATGTTTGCATATTCTTCTCTAGCTGATAACCTCAACATTGTGCTTATAGAATGGACATCTAATTTTCCACTAGGTGATCATTTGCAATTCTCAATTCCCAATTTTTGGGTTTATAATGTCTAACACTAGCTAAGACTAAATCTACACATTGCATAGCTATAGGAAACCCACATACGTGAACCAAGCCACTCTAAAATTTTGCCTCTACCAATTTAGATCTAGGTTTTTGCATTTTCTTCTAATTTTTTTCTAAATCTACATGTCCTAGGATGTTGTCTCCAACTTCAGAAAGTGGGTTATCAAAAATAGAGGCATGCTTATAGCCCTGGCATGAAAACTTCATTTTATGGTGTTATAAAATCAACCATAATAGATGAGCTAGGCTTTGAGAAAAAAAATGATATAATCCAAGTGAGTAAAATTTGACTAGGTAAACAAAGAAGGAAACTTGTGTAGTTCATGAAATGGTGTAATTTCTTACAACTTAGACCTCGTATAACTGGAGCTACCCTTTCAACTATTTATAAATACTTCTAAATTATAATAAGAATTTTTCTTATCTGTTAAAGGAGATGGATCGTAGGTGATAATGATAGTATAAACCTTAATTGTTTTGGTGGACCCCATCTTGCTCGAGTACTTGATACCCATAAAAAATGAGCTCAAAAACCCTTATATAGCTCTGTAGTAACTCAAAGCTTTTCCAAATATTTTCGTCCTTATTTTATCATAATTTTGCAAAGTTATGGGGCATAAACATATCTTTGAAATCATTGTCATTTTGCTTTATCTTTATTTTTTGGACTCAAGCCTCTTTTGCCTCTTTTGAACTTTTGTCACACTTTCAAAGAATTGTAGACTCTTTGCACTTTTTCGAAATATGCAAAGAAACTTAATTTTTTTCCATTTTTTTAAATCTTAACTTTTTGTTGGTCTTTTGAAGATATGCAGGTCTCATGCACTTTACTGAAAGGTGCAAGCTATTTTTAAATGATCGATGTTTATTTAATACTTAGACTCTTGTTGAATTTTCATAGATATGTGAGGGTAAGTGCAAGAAGATGAGTCCACTTTTTGGCCAAAAAGTGGAAGTGTTTTTCTTTTTTCTCTTTAAATTTTATCATTTTTAGAGTAAAAATTTGAAGCACTTACACATAGAATATTAATATGATGTAAAATATTAAATGTAGGATTTTTTTTCTAGTTTTCAAATATGTAATTTTTTCTAATACCCAAATGATAAAATTTGGTTTTCTATAGGATGTACAAAAAATAGCTTTTTAAAAGTCCCATGTTTTTGGCCAAAGCATGCATGTGTATAGCCAACATAATTTGACCTTAATGAAGGTATTTTTCTAATTCCTTTTGTGGAAAGATGCACATGATGTTGAAGTTTGGTAAGGATTTTTTTTGTAATTTGTTGATAAATATTTTTTTAATTAAATATTTTCTACTCCTACTTAGTATTTTTTAAAACCCCTTGTGTACAACCAACATAAATGGAGCTAAATTAATCATATCACTAAATTTTTTCATCGTGTAGAGAATGATGTCTAGATTGGTCAGGCATAATTTTTTTTCAAGAAAATTTCAAAATTAAAAGTTATAAAAATTTTTAACGTATGTTAATTCAAATTTATGAGTCTCTTTCTTTAAAAAATAATTAATAAATAGAAAATCATGTCTAATAGTAAAAAAATTGCATATTTGAAAACTAGACTTTGTGATCTATAATGGGTTTTAATTTCATCAAAAAATTCTAAAAAAAAAGTCGTCAGCCATATTGGTGAAATCAGTTTTCTCTCTTGGTGTTTACATGGTCTTTCACTAGGTCCAATGCTAAGGCTTGGGTTTCCAAGGATTTTCCAACCTTAAAACTAATGCAAAACCATAGGCATCAAATTTTAAATTTTTTAGAGCGAACACACGCTTAGAAACAGGCACCCGTTCGTAAATAAAATGGGTGCCCATTCTATATACATAGAACGAGCACCCATTATAAATGGTCGTGCATTCAAAAATTGAACAAGTACCCATTTAGAAATGGGCACCCATTTCTAATATAGAAGTTTTTTATTTTTTTAATAAAAACGTAGTACGAGCTATTTTCTATAAATTTTCTTTTTGCATGTATGCCCTAACAACGATGATTTCTATAATTTTTTAATATGCAGGTGACATTACAATATCTCAAGAAGGCATATTATATTTGTGCTAGGAAAAAATTGGGTTTACATGTAGAAACAACAAACTATCAAGCCCTAACTACAATAGAATGCAAGCAAGCTTAGAAAAATCATCAAACAAACATGAAAAACAACTAAAAATCTAAGCTATCCTTGACTAACTTCTATTGTCCTCCTCTATCTTGCATTCTTTGTTCTCAGATTTGCGGGTTTATGCAACATCATGAGAAGCTCATGTATTTGTTAAGCAAGATTTTGGAGGGTTTACAGATTTTAGAATGAAAAATGAGATAAGAGAGCTTAAGGGAGGAAAAATGGAACTAAGAGCCTCAAAATGAGCTGGAGAAAGGTGCTTTATAGAAGAAGAATTTGAATGAATGGCTCAGATTTAGAGTTGACTTTGAGGCCAAATCAAGGGTGGAGGATGATTAGGGTTTCCTCACCACAAGACTTACAAAATAGAATTTTAAAATTCACAAATATGGTGAGGTGGAGGGTGTTTAAATTAAATAAACTTGATTAGTTTATTTAATTCATTTGAGGAAGGGGACATTTGAAAGGGGATTTTTGATGGGATTGATTTATTTATTTGAATAAATCAAGTAAAGGGGACATTAGGGTATGAATGAATAATTAAATAATTAATTGAAATTAATTATTTAATTATAGAAGAAATATGGTCAAGTGGACAAAAGGGATGAAACTGAATTGTCCTGTCACCTTTGTGACATGAGGATATTTTTTAGTGTCTACATTTTGCCGCTCTTTGAGATGATGTTGCGACCAAGTAACATCATTTCGAAGAAGCTAAGGAAATGGATAGAGGAAAAGGATGATGATGGAAAGATAGAATGATGATGCCCCCTCGAGAGGATAGGTAGGTTGGACAAACATGGGTAGGCTCTCGAAATGAAAGGGATTGGTGAAAGAAGAAAAATTAGAGAATGGATAGAAGAAATGAATGATATGTTAAGTTGCAATGAAGGTGGAGGAATGAAGATGTGAGAGAGAGGTGGTGGAAGAATGAAAGATTGGCTAGAAGAATGGATATGAGATCTTGCTTTGATAGATTTTTGAGCTTCTCACTTGCAATCTTTTCTGCTTATCATCATAGAACTTATTATGTCGAAGGACGACAATCACCATGGCATGTCAAAGGCTAAAGTGGAAAGTATGGTCCCTTGTGAAATAGGCACATGACAGATAAGGAATGCCCTAACTTAGACTAGTAACTGTGATGCCTTGTCGGAACATGCGATGAGATAATTGTAAGGTGTGCAAGTCCTTATGCAAGGAAGCAATTATTCTTTCCAATGCATAGGATGTGTTTGATTCACACCCAATGGAATCCTGATCACATGCAAGACACCAAGTTACCCTAGTCATTTTGACAAGACAAACCATAGACAACAATCAAAGAAAAAGGTCTCGCTCTATCCTCGCTTCTCTTCATCACTTAGGGACTGCCTTGAGAAGCATAAGAACAAGACTGCAAAAAACAATCCGAATGAAAGATAAGACAAACTAGGCCAACAACCATTAGATCATTTGCCAAGTGATATGTGCTTGATTGATTGATGATGATTGAAGAAAACCTAGTTTTAGAATAGAAACATGTTGTATAAGACGCCTAGTCTAGTTTTGACAATGCCCCTACCTGCCTAAGGCAAGTGATTGATTGAGAATGGAGAAGGAGCCTGGTTTTAGGAAAGAAACATGTCGTATAAGATGCCTGGTCTAGTTTTGACAATGCCCCTACCTGTCTAAGGAAAGTGATTGATTGATTGACGTTAGTGTTGTTGGTCATACGAGCAACACCAGGGTTTGATTGATGACGTTTGATAAATGATGCATGTCATATAAGGAACAAAATCCAGGTTTCAACGATACCCCATTCCATGTAGGAAATGTGATAGTTGATATTGATAGTTTGATGGCAATTAATTGATTTGGTTGATTTGAATAGCTTGTCATGTTTGATGTTGGGATTGTTTTTGAAGTGCGTGTTGCTATGAAAGAATGATTGCTTGATCAAGGTGTCTATTTCACAAAAGGACGACTTATTATGATGGTTGATAGGACGGGCCCTAAGGGATTGACCTAATGCCTCGGGGGCGCATCGAAGATGGCCTTGCCTACATGAAAGCTCAGAGGCGAGGTAGTTTGACCATGCAGACTATGGATGACTTGAAGAACTGATTTGAATGGGATGATGACGTGATTGAGTAGAATGTTGGAATGGATCGATTGAGAAAGTTGATTGAGTGATTTGGTTAAGGAATTGAATGATTTGAAGAATTGATTTGGTTAGAATGATGTGATGAATGATTTGGTGGATGAGTTGATCGAGTGATTTTATTGCTTGGATTTTTTGGTTGATATTTGATTTTTTTGTGATTTTTGAAAAATATTTGATGTTTTTGGATTTTTTGAGAATATTTGATGTTTTTGGACTTTGATATGTTTTGATTTTTTTTTTTTTTACATTTTGTTGGGTTTTCTGATTTTTTTTAATTTTTGGATATGTTTCAATTTTTTTGGATTTTAATATGTTTTGATTTTTTTTGGTGATTTTGGAAATATTTCAATTTTTTTTGTGTTTTTGATATGTTTTGATTTATTTTTTGGGATTTTGGAAATATTTCAATTTTTTTGTATTTTTGGCATGTTTTGATTTTTTGGATTTTTGGGAATATTTTTTTTTTGTGTTTTTGATATGTTTTGATTTTTTTTTGTCTTTTTGACATGTTTTGGAAAGTGGCATCAGATGAACAATTTTGATAGCCTTTGTGCTAGATACCAATGACAAGAGGAAACCAAGTCTAGGTGGAATACGGAAGGATGGATAAAATGACATGCGATAATGGATGGATGTATGTGTAAGAGGGCAAGGATGTGATCTCCAAAGGCTATGTTGCATAGGAATAACATGCCCCATTATTGGTTTAATGCTTAGGATTTTTCATGGCAAAGCTTATGACAAAGGATGGTGATAGGATTGGTTTGAAAGGGATGAGGTATACCAAGAGATACCCAAAACATTTGTCAACATTTTGCCCCCAATCTTTATCAAGATCAAAAGAAGAAGGGAGAATGAATGGATGCGATATGATAGCCATGCAGGTGTATGAATAAGGATGGTAAGGAAATGGTATGGAAATGGTATGATTGGATAGAAATAATAGGTTGAAAGTGATATGTTGGATGAGACAAGGTGCCCCCAAGTGTGGGTTATATAGAAGATCAATCTACTACGACGCCTGTTTGCTAGGTTTTCATCATGGTACTTATCCAAGGCACCTGTTTTACTAGGTTTTCACCATTGGACGAAAGGATTTCTCTTTACTCTTTTTTTTTTTTGTTTTTGGACTTTTTTTTTTCTTTTTTTGATTTTTGAATGGGAGTATGGATACGAGGGACTCAAGTGTCTAGTGCCATGAAAGGTGATAGTGTCCCATTAGAGATGGATGTCGTTGCATGGACCATGCCAAATGTCCTTATACTCATCGATGTTGGTAAGGAGATTGCATGGAAGTGAGATGGATAAGGTAGATAGTGAATTATGATGGGAATGATAGTGGATTATGTAGGAAATGAAATTGGATTATGACATGGATTATGTAGGGAATGAAAGTGGATTATGTAGGGGAGATAGTGGATTATGCAAGGAAGATGGATGAAATGTTTATGCCAAAGCATTGACCATAAGGAGATGATAAGGAAAATATGTAGGGTAATGGTTGAATGATGTGTGAAAAGGATTCATGACCAACAGTTGCACACACCATGTTAAACATGGAAGCTTGTGATTGGATGGAGGTGTATGAAGCAATGACGATGTTTGCTTAGTGGATGGATGATGTAGGATTTGGGGACCCACATAGACTTAGTATTTTTATGACTTTTGCTTTGTATGTGGGATTTTCGGGATGTTTGAATGGAATGGATGGAAGAGGATGGTTGGGATTTTTGAGAGGTGGATGCCTCAATTTGACTTGTTTAAATTTTTGCTTAGGGACCCATACCATTTCGATTTTGGACTTTGCTTTTGGAGGTATGGGTTTGGATGGACTTTTGAATGTACTTTTCTTTGAATTTTTGGATTGATTTCCTAAGATATTAGGACCCTTAGGATTTTTGGCTTCATAGGTAGAGGCATCCAAATGTTTATTTTTGAATCCCATGTGGTGGGTGGAATGAGTGGAAGCTCCTTGTTTAGACAATGTGTGCATTTGTTGGTCATGATTAGGATATTTAAGGTATTTATGAATGATTGGTATATTAGGTGTTGGAAGAAATGGAAGTAAAGTGGATGGAGGGAAATTAGGAGTTGGAAGGAGTGGAGGTAAATTGGATGGTGGAAGGTGGATGGTCACATGCTTTTGACATTTGTAGGATGATGGAGGCGGAATAGCGACATATGTTTTGAGTATATGATGGGATGTGTGATGGAAAGTGGTGGACTTAGGAGGAATGGAGGAAGTACTAACATCATTAGATTATTAACCTTGAGGTGTGTATCCAAGGCCATATGAGTGCAGGGGGACATTGACATGGATTGGCTCCAAAATACCTTGTTCGTGAAGGCCTAAACCTTTACCTTGGTAATTCATGTTTTAGAGCATGCGATGGACAATGGGACTATGTGTGGTTTGGACACTAGACATGAGCCTGTTATTGGATGGAGAAGGTGATGTGGTGGATAATGGTTGTGGTTGTCCAAAGGAGGAACACTCATGAATGAAGGCGGATAGGCTAGGTGGATATGATGGTGGATTTGAAATGTGATCGATGGTGGATGATGTGGAAGGGTCATTATGATCATTATTATGTTCATTAGGATCCAAGTTATTTGTTTGATCATTTAAATGTGTTTGGGAGGCACATGTCTCATCATGGGGAGTGGAAGTGATTGGATGATGTATGATTGAGGTGGTAAGCTCTAGACCATGGGATGCATAAAGTTGGCTAAGAGGGTCATCATGGTCTTCTTGATCATGTAGGGGATAGTGAGAATGGGATCAAGTGTGTTATGGATAGGTTGAATGGAAGTGGTTTGATCTTGATGTGGATGAGGGGGTAATGTTTCTTCATGCTTAGGATTATTCTCTTGACATCGCTTTTGACTTGGAATGGGAGCGGATTGTTAGACTTAGGGCACACAACTGAGAGGGGGAGTGAATCAGTTGTGCAAAAATTTCTTTTTATTTAAACACTTAATTCCACTTTGCAATTCAACAGCTTAACAATAAATTAATCATGGAAACATAATGCAACAAATCAAGAGCAGAAACACATCAACGCATGAGACACCAAGATTTTGACATGGAAAACCCAGTTAAGGGAAAAACCACGAGGTGATTAACCCAAGAATGTATTCTCTGTTAGAAGAATAGAAAGAATAAAATGACACATGCCAATTAGGGCTCACTGCCCGAGCACACTGGTCACAAGAGGCTCACTGCCTATAAGAGACACACTGTCTACAAAGAAATAAGTATCACCTACTTGAACTGGAAAATAGCATCTTCACCATGCTTGAATCAGTTCCATTAAGCTCAATACTTCTGCTCTGCCTTTCGCTCTCCTCCTCGCTACCACACACTCATCTCCACAAGAACACCTTTCAAATGACTTCGCAATCCCTTATTTATACAAGACATCAACTTAGGAATGATCATCTAAGTCGGCAAACATCCACAATAACATCCGCAAGATGTATAACTCATCTGGTCGGCCTATTTTAGGAAGAACACCATCATTCAGAAGTTGTTCTTTAAAAGAAAACTCCAACTTCAATGCGGACCACCAACATGAATTAGACACAATCCAAAGATCACCACAAGCTCTCCTGAATCACCAAGAACATCCACACTTCATCTGCTTACTCACATCCTTTTCTCCTTCATTCGGAACCTCAAGAACATAGTTTGTCATCACTATCACAAAGGAATAGATGCTTGCGAACCTTCAAACCATGAACCAATATAGTTGACACTCTAAAAAGACTTCATCAGCACTCTCTCAAATCCGTAGAACATTATAATGTAATTTTGGATCTCACCGGACTTATCTGTCTCACTCTGTCACCACTGAACACCTGCCGGGACCGGTTTTTCTTGGATAGCCACAACTTCTTTAGATCTTCATGTGGACCTTTGACATCTCTACTGGACCACCTTAAGACACATATCTACAAACCCTTTAAACCGCATCCTCTGATCCTCATCCTATCTTGGAATTTTACCTTACTGTCTTCGCTGTTCTTCTCTATTCCTGATTGAGACTAATTTTCTCAATATCCTCAGCACACAGCTCATCCAATCCTTATCATTAATGTAATAGGAGTATGTTGACATCAATGACAACACTGGTTAGGCCCATACTTGCAACAATCTCCCCCTTTGTCATTGGTGGCAACATATGATGTGAAAAACTGTTTTAACCATCAAGACAAGAACTTCTCCTCACTGTCACAACTCCCCCTATTAGCAACAACCATTCACATGTCTTCTCTTCTTTTACTGCTCCTCCTTTGATTAGCAACCACTTGTTTTTCACATGTCTTCTCTCCCCCTTTGACATCAATGGCAAAGGGCACATACTTGCAATTCTACCACTTCAGAATCATACCTGCTATTCCCCCTGAGTAGCAACTCCCCATCATCAATCCGGATCACAAGATATGACTATGATATCCACCAGACTGATGCACAACAGTGCATCTTAGTTCATCACCGGAGGGGCAATAACCCCTAGCTTCTCCCTGAGATACTCAAAAGAGTCCTTAGGTAGAGGTTTAGAAAAGATGTCTGCAATCTGATCCTTGGAGGGCACAAACTCCAATCTGACTTCATTCTTGTTCACTTGCTCTCTCAAAAAGTGAAACTTGATGGATATATGCTTAGTCTTTGAATGCAGCACCAGATTCTTAGATATATGAATTATCACAAAAGATTGTGATAGGTTCCTCATACTCCACTTTGATATCTCTTAGCATCTGCTTCATCCACAAAGCTTGAGTACAACTACTTATTGCTGCAATATATTCTGCTTCAGTTGTAGATAGAGATATTGCCTCTTGTTTCTTGCTTAGCCAAGAAACTAATCTCTTCCCCAAAAAGAATGCTCCACCACTGGTACTCTTCCGGTCATCCACATCTCCTACCCAATCTGCATCTGTGTATGCATAAAGAGAGAAATCATGATCTCTAGGATACCACAAACCATACTCAACCATCCCTTTTAGATATCTAAAAATCCTTTTGATTGCCATGACATGAGATTCTCTAGGATCAGCCTGGAATCTAGCAACAAGACCAACAGCCTGCATAATGTCTAGTCTAGTTTGAGTGAGATACAATAGTCCTCCAATCATTGACCTATACTTTGTCTGATCAGCCTTAGGAGAATCATCATCTTTGCTCAATTCACATCTGGTTGCCATGGGAGTATTCATTGGTTTTGAGTCTTCCATCCCAAATTTCTTCAACAACTCTTTCACATATTTGGTCTAAGAAATGAAGATTCCTTTCTTTGTTTGAGTGATTTGCAGACCCAAGAAAAAAATTATTTCACCAAGCATGGACATCTCAAACTCACTTTTCATTTGATTTGCAAAGGTTTTACACATACTGTCTCATCCTCCAAAAATGATATCATCAAAAAACACTTCAATAATCAAGATGTTTTCATGATCAATTTTGAAATACAAATTACTGTCAGCAGTACCTTTGTTGAAACCAATCTTCAAAAGATGCTTATCCAATCTTTCATACCAGGCTCTTGGAGCTTGCTTCAGTCCATACAAAGCCTTCTTCAACTTGCAGACCATATCACCATGATCAAACAATTGAAATCCATCCAGTTGTTCAATGTACACTTCTTCTTCCAAGTCACCATTCAGGAAGGCAGACTTGACATCCATCTGATATACTTTGAAATCTTTGAAGGCAGCAAACGCAAGAAATAGTCTAACTGCTTCAATTCTTGCCATTGGAGCAAAGGTTTCTTCAAAATCAATTCCTTCTATTTGAGAGTAGCCCTTGTAGACCAATCTGGCTTTATTTCTGATTACTTCACCAACTTCATTCAGTTTGTCCCGGAAGACCCATTTTGTTCCAATCACATTCTTGTTTCTAAGTCTAGGAACAAGATCCCAAGTGTGATTTTTCTCTATTTGCACCAGCTCTTCCTCCATTGCTTTAGTCTAGTTTTCATCATTGCAAGCTTCATTCACTGTCTTATGTTCAATTTTTGAAATCAGACAATACTCTTCTGAATCTTGAGCAATTCTTCTTCTGGTTTGTACTCCTTTGCTTTTATCACCTATGATTTGATCTTTAGAGTGGTTCAGTCTTACATACCTGGGAACTTTGGAAAATTCTTGCACTTCTGGTTCTGTATCAGGCTCATTAAAATTCATATCTTCTTCCTGGTTTACCATATTAGTTTGAATCTGACTAACAGATGAGGCTTGGGCTCCTTGAGTTAGAACATCATTCTGATCATCTTCATCAAATTCATAAAACCTTGAGGGTTTCTCAATTCCCTCATCAACCTTTACATTTGTACTTTCTATCATCTTTCTCAGTCTTTTGTTATAACACCGGTATGCTTTGCTTTGAGTAGAGTAACCCAAGAAAATTCCTTCATCACTTCTAGCATCAAACTTTCCTAGATCTTCATGTCTTTTAATGTAACATTTGCTACCAAAAACTCTAAAATACCTCACAGTAGGAGTGATGCCAAACCAAAGTTCATAAGGAGTCTTAAATGTATTGCTTCTGATTTGAACTTGATTGAGAGTATAGACTGCAGTGCTGACGGCTTCTCTCCAATAGATGTGAGGAACATTTGCTTCCATCATCATGGTCCTAGAAGCTTCCTGGATGGTCCAGTTCTTTCTCTCCACTACTACATTCTGCTGTGGAGTCTTAGGAGCAGACAACTATCTCTTTATTCCATGTTTCTCATAGAACTCTACGAATTCACCGGATGTGAATTCTCCACCTCTATCAGACCTCAGACATTTCAATTTTAATCCAGTTTCATTTTCTACCATAGCCTTGAATATTTTGAATTTCTCAAAAGCTTCTGATTTCTCTTTTAGAAAAGTTACCCACATCATCTGGGAAAAGTCATCAATTAATAACATGAAGTATCTATCACCTTGCATACTCCTAATTCTTGCCGGACCACAAAGATCAGTATGAACTAAGTCCAATAATCCAGTAGAAGATAGTTCTTTACTCTTGAATGAGACTCTTCTTAGCTTACCCAACTGACATTCTTTACACAAGCTGTTAGTAGGTTTTACTAATTTTGGAAGATCTCTTACAACCTGAGTATTGCTTATCTTGATGATATTATCAAAATTCACATGACACATCCTCCTATGCCATAACCAACTCTGATCAACTTGAACAAATAAGCAACTTTTACCAGTACCAACCAGGTGGAAGATATTACCTTTAGTTTGGGTACCGGATGCAATCTCTGTTCTGGAGCTTTCAAAGATCTTGCATCTTCCATGTTTGAACCAGAGATCATAGCCTTTGTCCACCAACTATCCAACACTGAGAAGATTGTGCTTCAATCCTTCAACATATAGTACATTACCGGTTTTGTTTCTTCCATGAAAAGAAATAGTTCCTCTACCTCTGATTCTACCAGCAGAGTTATCACCAAACTTTACTACTCCTCCTTCATACCTTTCCAAATCTACAAACTTATTTTTGTCACCTGTCATATGGTGAGAGAATCCATTGTCAATGACCCAATCATCCTTTTCTTCAACTTGGGTAGCCAGAGCTCTTTCTACAGTTTTAAGATTTACAGATTCAGAGGATATTGGTTCTTCTTCCTTGATGGCAATAAACACCCATTCATTTCCGGATTTGTTTCCTGTCTCTAATTCATCATCTGTTACTCCTTCATTGTCATCTTCTTCATGAACATAGTAACAATTCTTTTGGAACCTTGATCGGTTAGGATTTGGCCTTGAAGATCTTTCCAGACATCTTGAGGCAAAATGACCAATCTTATTGCAGTTAAAACACTTAAAAGGCAATTTTCCTTCATACTTACCAGATCCTCTTGGTAGTCTCTTTGCAATAAGGGCTTCAAGTTGAACAGTTTCTACTTCTTCTTCTTCCAGGTCTTTTCTTGCTTTTTCATACCATGACAGTTTCCTTGAAGAGTTCTCTCTCAGATCATACCTTTATTGACCTTTTACAGAGGCACTGGCTTTGAATGTAGATTTAGTCTTGGGGGGATCATCTCCAAATTCAGACATTTCAAATGTAGCCAATTTGCCAGCCAATTGATCTCTTGTAACAGTTGCATGGGCTCTGAATTCATCAATGGCAGCAACCTTGATCTTGTAAGAAGTAGGAAGGGATCTAAGAATTTTGCCAACAATCTCATTTTCATTCAAGACTCCACCAACATTTCTAATTCCACAAACAAGCTCATTTACTCTTGGCATAAAAGTGGTAATATTTTCATCATCTCTCATCTTCAAGTTTTCAAAATTCCCTTTCAGACTTTGTAACCTTGCACATTTAACATACTGGTCTCCTTCATGCATAAGTTCCAATTTTTTCCAAATCTCATAAGTAGTTGGTAGGTCAATAACATTGGAGAGCTTTGAATCAAATAATGCACTTAGAAGAGCTTCTATAGTCCGCAGATTGTTTTCAGCATCTGTGATTTCATTTGGAGCTTTCGGACCACCCTATGGAGGTACATACTGTATTGTAGCCATGGACCAATATGTTATTCCCATGCATTGCAAGTGACATTTCATCCGACTTTTCCACAGACTAAAATTGGTTCCATCAAACTTCAGACTATCCTTCTTGTAGGATGACATGCTAGATCTCCTTAAGCGGTTAAGCTCCTTTTAGAGGAACTTGGCTCTGATACCAATTGTTAGACTTAGGGCACACAACTGAGAGGGGGGGTGAATCAGTTGTGCAAAACTTTCTTTTTATTTAAACACTTAATTCCACTTTGCAATTCAGCAGCTTAACAATAAATTAATCATGGAAACATAATGGAACAAATCAAGAGCAGAAACACATCAACGCATGAGACACCAAGATTTTGACGTGGCAAAGCCGGTTAAGGGAAAAACCACAGGGTGATTAACCCAAGAATGTATTCTCTGTTAGAAGAATAGAAAGAACAAAATGGCACATGCCAATTAGGGCTCACTGCCTGAGCACACTGCTCACAAGAGGCTCACTGCCTACAAGAGACACACTGTCTACAAAGAAATAAGTATCACCTACTTGAACTGGAAAATAGCATCTTCACCATGCTTGAATCAGTTCCATTAAGCTCAATACTTCTGCTCTGCCTTTCGCTATCCTCCTCGCTACCACACACTCATCTCCACAAGAACACCTTTCAGATGACTTCATAATCCCTTATTTATACAAGACATCAACTTAGGAATGATCATCTAAGTTGGTAAACATCCACAATAACATCCGCAAGATGTATAACTCATTCGGTCGGCCTGTTTTAGGAAGAACACCATCATCCAGAAGTTGTTCTTCAAAAGCAAACTCTAACTTGAATGTGGACCACCAACATGAATTGGACACGATCCAAAGATCACCACAAGCTCTCCTAAATCACCAAGAACATCCACACTTCATCTGCTTACTCACATCCTTCTCTCCTTCATCCGGAACCTCAAGAACACAGTCTGTCATCACGTCACAAAGGAATAGATGCTTGCGAACCTTCAAACCACGAACCAATATAGTTGACACTCCAAAAAGACTTCATCAGTACTCTCTCAAATCCTCAGAACATTATAATGTAATTCCGGATCTCACCGGACCTATCTGTCTCACTCTGTCACCACTGAACACCTGTCGGGACCGGTTTTACTTGGACAGCCACAACTTCTTCAGATCTTCATGCAAACCTATGAAATCTCTACTGGTCCACCTTAAGACACATATCTACAAACCCTTTAAACCACATCCTTTGATCCTCATCCTATCTTGGACTTTTACCTTACTATCTTCGTTGTTCTTCTCTATTCCTGATTGAGACTAATTTTCTCAATATGCTCAGCACACAGCTCATCCAATCCTTATCATTAATGTAATAGGAGTATGTTGACATCAATGACAACACTGGTTAGGCCCATACTTGCAACACGGATGACTCTTGGATAGGTTTGATATGTTGTGGACCACATGGTGGAATTGAAGGAATAGACATGGTGTTCGAAGGTTCTTTGATAGGCTTATGAATGGGTGTTTGATATGGTGAGGGTTTATCCCTAGCTAGTAGCCAATGGATCACATCCTTTGAAAGGGCATGTGTGGAAGGACAACATAGTGGATGGATGATGAGGGTAGATGATGCGGACCATGATTAGGGTTAGGAGTGTGGTGATAGAATGTACTTATAGGATGGATGAGGTAGACTTATGTTCCCCTTGTCAAAGATGGCATGATAATTTAAAGGCACTTTGTCTTTCTGCCAAGGTGGACTTGGATAAGCTTGCGAATGGGCTTGGGGTGCTAGAACCTTGTTCTCTAGGATTGGCATGGAATGACACGTCTTCATATCATTGTATGTCTTCTTGTTGGATTAGGACCATGTTGTGCTTAACTAGGATGAGGGTAATGATAAGTTGGAATGAATAGGAATATGATAGAGTGTGAGATTGATTGGATGATTAGATGCGTGATTAGGGATAATTAGGGTATGGTTAGGGCTGACTTGGAAATGATTAGAATATGATTAGGGGTGATGTGATTGAGATGAATTTGATTGAACGATGTGATTAGTAAGGGTGATTAGGATGTGAAGGTTGGATGACTTGGCTATGATTAAGATGTATGTGATTATGATGATGTTGATTGGACGATGTGTTGGAAGGAATGTTTGGAATGAGGGATGCCTAGGAGGATCTATTCCCTTTCTCTTCATTCTGCAACCGTGTCTTCACCAAATAAGACTTGTGATATGTGGGATGTTATGGGGGTGACAATGGAATGTGATGAGGCCCAGGCTATGATAGAGGCTAATGATACTAGTCTTTGAAAAGTCTAGCTCCAAGAGGTTACTCTCGTCTACTAATGACCTTTCAAAGTACAAATTGGTTTTGTTGAGACCTTGAGGTATGGAAGAGATGATTGATTAGAGTGAACCCATGAGTTTCAGAATTCACTTGTAAGGATGGACTTAAACTAGTCATGGAGTATTAATCCCAAGTTTTGATTGATGTGAAAAGATGTCAAGGTATCTTGGTCCAAATTTGTTCTTGTGATACAGTCAAGCTTCGACAATTTCTCCCTATGTTTCAACCTTAGGAAGACTAATGTTTAGGGTCCTCTATATATGTCAAAGGATGAATTCTAATGAAATGTTGTGATGAAATTTGATCGTAAAGGAATGAAGTGGAATATGTAGTGGAATGAAATTGAATATGTATGTCTATAAGGTTTTGACACGGTTGCAATCGATTTGATAGGGAGTGTAGATGCTCAAAGTTTTCCCTACGGTTGCGGTGTGTTGTGATTAGGATGAAATCAATTGGATTGGAATGAATGGTTTGGATATGATTAGGAGAATGATGATGATGACTTGGATATGTTTAGGATATGTAATAGTGATATAATGTGAAATGATAATATGAAATTGATTGGATTCCAATGGCGAGGATGATGAAATGTAATAATTAGGATTTGATTGGGATTTGGTTAGGAAGAAGGTGACAAGGGATGATTAAGGTTTGAATTATGATGACTTGGGTATGATTATGATATGATATGGAATGATTAGGGATGATTAAGATGATGTTGATTGGATGAGGATGGCGATATGGAATGACAAGAATGATGATTAGGACATGATTAGGATGTGGTGGAATGATTTGGGATGATGAATAGAACATGATTAGTATGTGGTTGAATCATTAGGGGTGATGTGTAATGAGTAAGAATGATGATGATTGGATAGTGTAGAATGTGGTCGAATGATTAGGATTGGATTGGGATGACAATGTGTAATGGTTATGCATGATGAATTGGACAGGATCATGATGATTAGGCTATAATTGGGATGAGGTGGAATGATCAGGAATGGTAGGGTAGAATGGGATTATGATGAGATGTAATGATGAGGCATGATAATAATGTGATTAGGATATGATTAGGGATTACTTGGATATGATGTGGCTAAGAAGGGTGATTAAGATATGAAGGTTGAATAATGAAGATATGAGTGGGATGTGATTAGAATGGGATGAGTTGGAATGATGAATATGGCATGATGTGAGATGGATGTAATGATTAGGGTATAATTATGATGAGGTGGCATGAAGAACATATGACATGAATGTGATTAGGAATGATTAGGATCATGAGGCAGGTTCACCATTTTGTGCTAGGGAAAAATTAGGTTTACATGTAGAAACAACAAACTATCAAACCCTAACTACAATAGAATGCAAGCAAGCTTAGAAAAATCATCAAACAAACATGAAAAACAACTAAAAATCTAAGCTATCCTTGACTAACTTCTGTTGTCCTCCTCTATCTTGCATTCTTTGTTCTCAGATTTGCAGGTTTATGCAACATCATGAGAAGCTCATGTATTTTTTAAGCAAGATTTTGGAGGGTTTACAGATTTTAGAATGAAAAATGAGCTAAGAGAGCTTAAGGGAGGAAAAATGGAACTAAGAGCCTCAAAATGAGCTGGAGAAAGGTGCTTTATAGAAGAAGAATTTGAATAAATGGCTCATATTTAGAGTTGACTTTGAGGCCAAATTAAGGGTGGAGGATGATTAGGGTTTCCTCATCACAAGAGGACAAAATAAAATTTTAAAATTCACAAATATGGTGAGGTGGAGGTGTTTAAATTAAATAAACTTGATTAGTTTATTTAATTCATTTGAGGAAGGGAACATGTGAAAGGGGATTTTTGATGGGATTGATTTATTTATTTAAATAAATCAAGTAAAGAGGACATTAGGGTATGAAAGAATAATTAAATAATCAATTGAAATTAATTATTTAATTATAGAAGAAATATGGTCAAGTGGACAAAAGGGATGAAACTGAATTATCTTGTCGCCTTTGTGACACGAGGAAATTTTTCAGTGTCTACAATATTCAATTTTTATAGGGATTCAATCATAAGGAGTATTTTTAGATGGAATGAAGTACACAAACTATTTTTTAGGGATATCAAGCAAAGGAATTACTTTTTAGAGAAATCAAACACATGTGATATTGAACAAAGCATCTACATCTACTTGTACTTCAAAATTTTTAAGGAGGTATCCAATTCTAAGTAAAGTAATATCATTTGTTATTTTTATCAAGATATTTTAGTAATCATGGGATCAAATAAACATCAACAAAAAAGAAAAAGGAAGGTCATGACACATGAAGAAATTGAAGCACATTGAGAGAAAGGGGTAAAATGACAAAGAAATAGGAGAGAGAGGATTAAATGAAGAAAGTTGAAGCATCCAATTTGATGACTATTGAAGAGAACATTGAAGAGACTAACATGGATGAGGTGAATGTAGAATACGCAAAAGACGTCAAGAATATGGAAAATGTGATTATAGAAATGAATCTAGGTACATCTTGAAATGCATTCAATGATAATGAGATTAATGATTTAAAGGAATATGGATATAATATTGTTGATATAAATTCTTCTATCAGAAACAACACAACAAAAAATAAAAACCCTTGTATGATGGAAAATGCAAATATTTTATTAAAATTGAAAGTAATGTTTTAGATAATCTTAATGGTAAGATATCTTGGAGACAAATTCAAATGCATGTAAATAGATTGTATAAACTATTTTTTTATTGAAAAACTTTAGGATTTCAATGTCAACTTGTATTGCGATTGATGAGAATTGTTGGAAATATGCAGCCATAGAGACAAATTCCTCATAACCCAATAAGAGATTTAATATGCAATAAACTAAAAATCCACATGCAAAAGAAATAGAAAATCATACAATCAATGGTGACATAAGATGTACCCTAGGAAAACCCTCATAGAGGGAAAAACCCAGCCTCCAAAAGCATGTATCTCTCATGTATTATTCAACAATAATCAACAATACATATGCAACGATAACCTCTAAAACATCAAGCTCTCTCTACGTATAATCCATGTGAACAAGCATGTAACCATACATCCCATGCCATTATTCAAACCCTCACACAACCAACCTGCAAGAGAAGCTACAAACCCAGCCAAAGGCAATAAGCCTTCACTCAACCTCTTACTCAACAACTACCCATGTGTTTGCTTTTATAGACATAAGCTCACACAAATACAACATGCGGTATTGTAATACCATTTTCTCCAAAACCATGTGTCTACAAAACCATTGACCCCATATTTGATTATTGGTACTAATTTTTTCCAAATAATCAAATAAAGTAATTAACCCAATGTTACATACAACTATTACAAGTGGCTTCCAAATAAATATTTAATGTGGGTAAACACATCACATGATGCACCACAATTAAATATTTATTTTACATAATAAAATAATACCAATGTTATGAAAGGTGTACAACACACCTACTCCAACAAGAATATCAAAAATGTGAAAAGTAACGAAAAAATTAGGTATATTTGTAAAACCCAAAAAGGTGGATGAATCAATGGAACAAGTTATGTCTAGTATTGCTAATTCTATTGATTCTATTAGAAAAATGAGTTAATCTAAAGATAGGAATGCATCATGTTGAGCAATAACAACTGTTTTAGTCAATAAATTAGTTGTGAGCAAAAGAATAATAAGTAAGACAAGTGCATTCACCCATGTGCATGCTAAAACTTTGAGAAGAGCGAAAAAGAGACAAGTAAGCATTGAAGATGATCTAATTAACCAATGTTGGACTTTGAGTGGTAGACTCCTGAGGTTTGACATGAAATTAAATAATGAAATCAGGTCTTTGATTGAATAATATTGGCATAACAATATAAGAGTCTCATCAAATTCTATGTCAACTTCTTTCTTAGAGATGGTGATTTGCAAAAGAAGCATATACAATCATACCATCAATGGTGACACAAGATATACCCTAGGAAAACCCTCACAGAGGGAAAAATCCAGCCTCTAAAAGCATGCCTCTCTCATGTATTATTCAACAATAATCAAAATACATATGCAGAGGTAACCTCTAAAACATCAAGCTCTCTCTACCTATAATCCATGTGAACAAGCATGTAACCATACATCCCATGCCATTCTTCAAACCCTCACATAGCCAACTTGCAAGAGAAGCTACAAACCCAGCCAAAGACAATAAGCCTTCACTCAACCTCTTACTCAACAACTACCCATGTGTTTGCTATTATAAACATAAGCTCACACAAATACATGTGGTATTGTAATACCATTTTCCCCAAAACCATGTGTCTACAAAACCATTGACCCCACATTTGATTACTAGTACTAATTTTTCTCAAATAATCAAATAATTACAAATAAAGTAATTAACCCAATGTTACATACAACAATTACAAGTGGCATCCAAATAAATATTTAATGTGGGTAAACACATCACATGATGCACCATAATTAAATATTTATTTTACATAATAAAATAATACCAATGTTATGCAAGGTGTACAACACACCTACTCCAACATGAATATCTGTAAAAAAGTAACAAAAAAATTAGGTATATTTGTAAAACCCAAAAAGGTGGATAAATCAATGGAACAAGTTATGTCTAGTGTTGCTAATGCTATTGATTCTATTGGAAAAATGAGTTGATCTAAAGATAGGAATGCATCGCGTTGAGCAATAACAACTATTTTAGTCTATAAATTAGTTGTGAGCAAAAGAATGATAAGCAAGACAATTGCATTCGCCCATGTGCATGCTAAAACTTTGAGAAGAGTGGAAAAGAAATGAGTAAGTATTCAAGATGATCCAATTAACCAATGTTGGACTTTAGTGGTAGACTCCTGAGGTTTGACATGAAATTAAATAATGAAATCATGTTTTTGATTGAAAAATATTGGCATAACAATATAAGAGTTTCATCAAATTCTATGTTAGCTTCTTTCTTAGAGATGGTGCTTTGCAAAAGAAGCATATTTGTGTTTTCTTATGCTTTATTTTTATGCGGAAAAAATTGAAAGAATGCATATATTGTGAAGTTTGTTTTTGAAGACAGGTAGGGATTTGGTGAATTGAATATGGATTGTTGCCCAAATAGTTTGAAAGTCTATGATCTAGGGAATTATACACTTCCAAGGACCATGAGACAACTTGATGGAGCCTTGTGGAGCTCAACATGGATTGTTGTCTAATAATTTGGGGATCTGTGATTCAGGAGTTCAGGGAGGTTGTAATCTAGGAACTCAAGAATTTAGGCTTAGTTACACCCTTCTGAGGGTTAAAAGGCATCTTGATGGAGTTTCACCTAATTTGAACATGATTTGTTTTTTCAAAGGAAAAGATTCTAAAAATATGTATTTATTTGTTTCGGTCAACATGTTTTGTTATATGAAATATAAACCTTGAGGGGGGGTACATTTGCAAGAACAATGTAATAAGGGGGGAATGTTAGCAGAGCACTTATATTACATTGTTTGTATAGTTACTATTGTCGGTTATGGTGTAATTACAACTGTACTCAACAACAACTATTTTTTGCCTTGTATAAATGCTTCTTTAGAATGATCAAATAATCAATCAAGTATTTTATTGTTTCAATATGTTTACTAAATAAAATAATGATATAATTATAGTATAAAATAAAAAGATTTATAAAATAATAGAATGCTAGAATGATAAAATAATCGAATAATAGAACAATAAAATTATAGAATGAAAGAATGATAGAATAATATATTTATAAAATAAAATAATGATATAATTATAGATAAATAGAAGGAAAGAATGATTCAATAATAGATTTATAAAATAATATAATGATAGAATAGGATAATAGAATTATATAATAATAGAATTATAGAATGATGGAATAATAAAATGAAAGAAAGATAAAATTATAGATTTACAAAATAAAATAATGATATAATTATAGAATAATAGAAGAAAAGAATGATTCAATAATAGATTTATAAAATAATAGATGATATAATTATATAATAAAAGAATGATAGAATAATAGAATTGTAGACTAATAGAATTATTGAATGATAAAATGAAGCAATGATAAAAAGTTTTACAAAATAATAGAATGATAGAATGAAAGAATGATAACATAAAATAATTAAAAAATAATGTAATAATAGAATGAAAGAATGATAGAATAATGGATTTATAAAATAATAAAATGATAGAATGATAAAATAATAGTTTTACTGAATAAAAGAACTATAGAGTAGTAGAATTATAAAATTATGAAATAATAGAATAAAAAAACTATGTAATGAAATAATGATAGAATAATATGTGTTAGCATAGTAGTTATATTACATTTACATTACATTGTTTATGCTGGTTATACAGTTACTATTGCTAGTTATGGTGCAGTTACAATTGTATTCAACAACAACTATTTTTTGCCTTGTATAAATGCTTCTTCAGAATGATCAAATAATCAATCAAGAATTTTATTGTCTCATATTGATATCAAAGTCATCTAATTGATCTTGTGCAATGTGAGGTATTGAAGGTTAAAATACAAAACCACCTTAGGCATAGTCAAGAAAGTTGAGGAGATGAAGCTGCGGTTTTTCATGAAATCTTGCTATTAAGGGTGCGACATAGAGTTGAGTCTCAAATTGTTTTTTTTATGATTTTTAGAATGGGATACTATTTTGAGGCATTAGATGTGGAGGATCAAATTCAAGTAAAGTTATTTGTCTGAAGATTATAGATTCAATCATAATTGTAGTGCCCCTCCATTTTCACTTTGGTTGTGCAAGTAGTCTGGCTAAGGAACCTTAAGATGAAAATGGAACATAAGCTTCTGTTAGTATGTTCGTGGGTATGATGTATATTGTTATATTATTATGCAGATATTTATTTGGATAGTCAGGTGATGCAGTAGTATGTTGTTATGATAAGTGGAAAGGGCGACATCGTACCATTGAATGTATGGGGGACATACGGGAATGAGATACGAATGTTACAGTTCCTTTCCAAGTGCTTCGGATATTAAGAATTTGTGCCCTAATTGGTATGCTTGAGTGAATAGGTACTAGGTTACATCTCTACCTGAATTGGCAGGTCTGAGCATACCTTGAAACCCAATGGATTTGTTGAACGGAGATAACATATGGTCCCTTAGTTAGCCATCATTCTTGAAAAGGATGAGTATCCAGTTCTACACCTAGTTAGTGTTGTCTATATGGGTGTGTTAGTCAGTCATCATCGTTGTGGTCATGTTTTTCGATTGTGTATAGTGTTAGGAACAACACTCTCTTGACGGAGAGAGGGTATCATCATAAAGAGGGCATCTAGTCGATTGTAGAAAAATTGTGTTGAAGGAAATCTATGCACACACCACTTAGTTAATTTTGCATAAATGTGTCTTTGCATAAAAACACATATATATATATTACATTTATTTTATTGCATAAATATTTTGAATGATAGACTTAAGTAAATATTAGTCACAAATAAATTTATTTGTGCAAATTGTAAAGTTAGAAATACATGCATTTTTAATTTATATCTTCTGAAAAGATTCTTTTATGCTTTTTCATTATTGTTTGAGTAATGTTTTCTATTTTCACCATTAGGATGAAGTGGCAGTTACAAGAGAAAATCTTGTTAAAATTTTCTTTTTCAATTTTAGGAGCTAATTTTAGAAAAGATAAGGAGGTGGAGTTATTGGAATTTATTATCTTTTCTATTTTGCTTTGGGGAGCGTATGTTTGAAAGGAGGCTCTGTAGGAATTTGAGGAGGGCTCTCTCTGTAAAAGGATGGGATGGCGAGGTGGAGAGTTTGTTTGCAGCTACAGGATTTGAGTCCAGCATTCGAAACTGGCATCTAATTTTCAGCGCAACTAGATACTGTGATCCAGGTTCCTTGTTTCAGAATTTTATCTGAGTTTTGTAAGAGTTTTTTTTAATCTTTCTCACTGCTAAATGTTTGTCTGTTAATTTGATATCCAAAAATCAAAGTTTTGATTCATTTCCAATAGCTTGCAACGACTTTGCATGCATGTCTACCAGAGCCCATCCTGCAATCAATGCACGACTAGTAAAGCTGCATCTTGGAATGAAACCAGTTTCTTGGGCTATTAAAATCATTTTACTTCTATATTAGGTTTTACTTCTGATCTTGTTGGTGATACCAATTTCTGTATGAACTTGCATGCACTGTAGACTTCTAGATTGCATCTTATTCTTTGATCTTGTCTTCATTATGTGAGTTTGATTATGATTCTTTTAATTTAATCCAAATCAATTCTTAAAGTTTGTTTTAGTTGGTCGAATGACTGGTTTATGCCTTGGCTCATCTCAAATCTCAAACTTGTGAGCGTTCAATTCTTACATCTCCCTTAGTGTGTCCTGTAAACCTTTGTCATTGATCAGTTTCTTTTATATTGAACTATACTTTCTTTATATTTATATCATTACATGATCCTTGTGAAGCCGATTATTATAGGTAGACCTTTTTTTAATTTATTTCTCTCTGAAACCATATTGGTCACCAAATCTTATGCTGATTTGGTCATATTTACCTTTGTATATAGAATCAAGTTTTAACTATGCTTAATAGCAATCTTTGCCTTTTTAGAGCTTGACGACCTGTTTCCAATCATTGGTAAATTTTTTCTTTTTTTAGACACTCTATTTTATAAAGTGAATCCTTCTTATTATGTGCCTTGAATCTACTAGTATTATATTAGACGCCTGCTAGCATCTTGGTAGCTGATGGAGTCGCTTATTACTATCTAACCTTTAGCTCTCGTTTTTAGGGCAGGTTGAAGTCTGAAGCGCCTTAATATCAATCGACCAAGATTTTTATTAATCTTTCTTCCTTTTATAGGTGATTTTTCTATTATTAGAAGATTATATTAAGTTTCTTTTTATAAACTTCTTCTCTCAAATCTTTATATCGATTTACCTTTATTCTTAAAAGAATCTCAGTAGTTTTAATATGGATTTTATATATAATTGGAATACTATCGATATTATGTCTCATAGACCTTAAAGAATCCTTAATCATTTTAAACATTTCAATTGATTAAAAACAAGATTCTTGTATCTTTTCTTAGAACAGATTAATTATAAGCATCTGAACCTCCTCTTTTCGAGCCCTCAAACTAGCTTAAATTGATACTTGGTTTGGTCCAAAAAAAAAATGTGGAGACCTTCATGAATGTTTTGAATCAAATTGATTTAAAGAGATGAATACTGTTTCATAACGAATATAAACCAAATGTCATTGAAGTATGTACAACTCTCATCCGTTAATTATCCTGCATGACTGCATGCATCTAGACCGCAATCAAAGCTTACAATGTTAGGATATGTTCCATATGCTTCATTAATTCAAAGATTTTGAGAGCATTCTTGCCAAATCCACGATCATTACATTCCATGAGACAAATCTTTGAGGCATTCTGCCAAACAGTTGATGTGCTTTATATATGATTCTACACTTTACATACATGTCTACCAAAGCTTTTGCAACCATTTTATCTCACAAAATTGCCCAAGTTGATGAAGTTAAATAGGTATTTCCATTATTTTTTGTTGCAGAAATCATTGGGGAAAATCTGTTTGATTTCTTGTAGCGGTTATGAATCAATTGTCCACAAAAGAAAAAAAAACAACCAAGTCATATGTCTACCTCTATTCTACGCGACCAAGCATTAAAATGTTTTCCTTTGTGTATGTCTGTGTATGTTATGGCCGGAAACTTAGAGTATTTTGTATTGGCCTTGTTATTCCTATTTATTGGTTTTCCTTCTGTGCATGTTGGATTTTAACTAATTTTTTTACCAACAATCTATTCTTTTTGTGTCGGCCTGGATGGGAATCTTGTAGCATGAGTTAATTCTTGTAGCTGATATCTTTTTCCTTACCACAACAGCCAACATGAATCTCGGTAGTGGCTGTCTTAGTTGTATTAACTAATTTGATATTCACTGTCACTGTCTATCAAATGTCTCTGACCTAGAAATTGAACAGTTCCTGTAGCAGATTTGAATTCCTATAGCTTGTTTAAAAACTTCCAAAAATTGAATTAGACAAATCCTGCAGCTCAATTTAAATACCTTCTATGATCTAATTTTTGGTACTACATATAACTTAGATAAAATTACTCCCTGAAGCTTGCTGTAGTAGTTAATATTGCTGAGAATGGTCATTTATGATTATTATTACTTATTCTTTTCTTAGATTCAAAAACTGTGTGATTTAAATATTCTTGTTAAAACCCTGTTCCATTGTTCCTATTTTGGCGCCGACTGGGAGTACACTGAAAATGTGATTTGATCAGGTTGGAGACTTGTTCGTAGCATTTGGTGAAATAGTATGACTGCAGCGTAAGGATACCCATGTCTTCTGTAGAATGCAACAGTCATAGTCCATGAAATGCTGTCTCTTTCCTTCAACGTAGTCAAACAACTAACACCTACTGTAAACCTAGATCTTCTTTTCCAATTCCTCCAACATATTCCCATTAAGAACATTCTCGTTCATTTAAATTAGGCATGTTCCAAAGTTGCTATCTGTATTTTGAACATGCTTTGCATCACTCCTTGATTTGCTTTTAGTTGATTGCATTCTTCATGATTGAATTTATAATTATTTAGATAAACTAGTACTTACTTTTAATTTCTAATAATGGAAAGCATATCCATTGCTCTCTGAGTGTAATTATCACTCTCTGGCTCCCCCTTAATCTCTTTCTACATGTTTTTTTAAAAATTCTTTATCTCGTCAATTGCTGTGTGTTGAGTAGTACTTGCCAAATTGGTTTTTGTCTATCCACTCTTGCATGTAATAAAATAAGACATCAATTCTATGTTTTTACCTTCCCAAATGAGGAGAATCGCCTATTGTAATACATTTATATGAAGTTGAATCAATTGCTAGTCTATACTTTGCAACTCAACAATCGAATGGAAACTTAAAGTTGATGGTTCTCACAAAATTCTAGGGTACAATTAAGGCTGTAAGTAGATGAAATTATTGGCAACCTTTACTTTCCCTTTGCTTCAACACTAAAGGTTGCTCTTTCTGAGCTATGGATTGGTCATCATGATGATGTGTGTATTGGCTAGTTTGATTGGTCTGCAATTCCTTGACTTTTAGAGGCAATTACACTAAATTCTAAAATAATAAGTGCATTAATCATGTCTGGTCTAGGGAGAGAATGCCAGGACAACCCATTCTAGGACCATGAGATGACACTTCTCCATATTGCCGTTTAGCTCTCCCTAGTTGCATTTCTTCTTGATGTATGAGTACCGTTGGAAGTGAAGTGGGTGTTGTATCTGTTGTGGGTCTTGTTAGAAGTGTTGTTTTGGAGTCATGTATGGCCCGTAAGTATGTTAGTCTGTTGTTTCCTGACTGTATGTGGGATATGGGGTCTTGTGTTATCTCCCAAAAGTTGATTGTTCTCACAAAATTCTAGGGTACAATTAAGGCTCTAAGTAGGTGAAATCATTGGCAACCTTTGCTTTCCCTCTACTTGAACACTAAAGGCTGCTCTTTCTGATCTATGGATTGGTCATCATGATGATGTGTGTATTGGCCAGTTTGATTGGTTTGCAATTCCTTGACTTTTAGAGGCAATTACACTAAAGTCTAAAATAATAAGTGCATTAATCATGTCTAGTCTAGAGAGAGAATGCTAAGATAACCCATGCTAGGACCATGAAATGACACTTCTCAATATTGCCATTTAGCTCTCCCTAGTTGCATTTCTTCTTGATGTACGAGTGTCGTTGGAAGTGAAGTGGGTGTTGTATGTGTTGTGGGTCTTGTTAGAAGTGTTGTTTTGGAGTCATGTATGGCCCGTAAGTATGTTAGTATGTTGTTTCCTGACTGTATGTGGGATATACGATCTTGTGTTATCTCCTAGCACGGGGGGTGGACCTCAGGGTTCCACATGGTCGAGAGGTTGGTGCTATTTATCCATTGGGTACTCTTACTGCGTGTTCGTGTGCTGGAAGTTTCTCATTGCTCTGTGGATTGTTCTAGCTGTTCAGTTGTGGAGACATCCTATCATGTATTTGTATTGCATTTCTGTTGCAATTCTCAAGGTAATCTGATGTAATTTTTCTCATGCACTAGAGAAAGTAATGTTGTAAATATTTTAATGATGTAACAACTATTGATGATTTTATCTTGTAAAAAGTACTGTAAAATGATGTATCTTTCATATGATGTATTTCTAGAAAGTGACTTGTAATGTTAGATCAATCATGTTATCTTTTATGATGTGTTCTAGTAATCTTGATGTAAGCTTTGTAAGTAGCGCAGTTGGGGAATCTTAGAGGACCTAGGTTTAGATTTCATGTTATCTATTGTTATTTGTTATTAAAAAAAATTGTTCCAATATTTTGGCATAGATTAGAGCTATTCTCTGGGATTCCTTGGTGGGGCGTTACATATGGTATTAGAGCCAGATTGCAGCACTGGGATCTTTGGTTAATGTTGTCACCCATGTCTAGTTATAGTAATTCTTCTTATGCATGTGATAGTAACTCTTGTGTTGGATACCATGTTTTAATCTAAACACCCAGCTTGATGTGTTGGATAGATGATCATGATATTGAAACTCAGCATCATGTGATATGTGGAAAAACTAGAGTGAAAGGAAACTGGAAAAGGGAAGTGGATAACATGTAATGTTATGATTTTGCAAAGGGAATCACATTGGTTATGGAAATAAATGTACTTATGGTATGTGGTCCTTGAGTAGTAATGGAATTGTGTATGTAAATGTAATCTCCCCCTTTAAATGTGAGAAACCAATAATTGTGCATTGGTTGAGTGTTGTGAATACCCTGTACTTGCTTTGTGTGCCCATGGGATGGTGATACTGGGTACCCATTCATGGGGAATATGTTGTATTTTAGGTGTGGGATTAACCATACCATTATGTGTGCTTGTATGTTTTTTACCTGATTGAGGGACAACCCACATGTGGTTGAAAATTATGAATAAGAGTAGCCAAAAGTTAGTTTCGTAGATTCTCTTCTTTTGGTTCTCTAGTCCCTCAGTCCGTGAAGGGGTAGTAGCAGCCACAAAGTTCCTTGGGTAAAGTGTGTAGCGTATGCATATTGCAGCACAGAGCTGTTCCCCGCTCAACCAAACCTGAGGAAAGTACTCACTACTTCCCCTTATGATGGATCAAGGTACTTGATCCATATGTGCCAGCCTAATCCCCACAGTTTTGAGTACAACAACATTGGTTGGTTAGTATATGCCTGGCTGCCTGTAGCGGCATTAAGCTAGAAGGAGTGAGTTAACCTCGTCCATATGAGAGGTGAAGGTCGAGTAGCCCCATATTGATATACTCATATATATGTATTATATAAATCGTATCTGCACATGTTTTAACATGATGTAATGGATATGATGCCACACCTTACTGATGTTCTGACACAGTGCTGCTGATGATGCCGTGTTGCTGAGGGTAGCGAGTTGGGCTTGAGGACATGATGCCACATGCATAGACATGTGAAGGTACACTATGAGACTGTGTTATGATAGCCTACTTGTGTGATGAGCATAATGGGGCCTCGCACACTTGTAGAGGGATACTCATGTTTGCTTTTGATAGTGTTTGGTTTGGTTAGCATATGGGTATGTCCTAGCCATGTATACCTCTAGCTATGATGAGTACTTGCGTGTGCCTTTTCCACGATATGTTGCTATGCGGGGTGTGTTCTACGTGTGCCTACTTCTGCAGAGCCACAGACACACTACCATGAGATATACGACCAATACGTGCCTTCTCCAGTTGGCGTATGACCATGCCGCGCTGAGACGCGATGCAGGATGTGGCCGAGGTGCACATTCCATGTGGATAGCCAAAGAGTGCATGGGCCACTTAGCTAGTCTATGCCGCGTGACGACGCGATGTAGGGTGTAGCCAAGGAGTACACTCTAAGCCATGTGAATGGCGTGCTCACTCTGCACCACATGAGGGCTACTACTATAGCCTAACATTGTTCCCTCCTTCCTTGTTTGGTGGCTAGTATCTAGTCACACAGTGTTGTATAGTGCAATTTCAAAGATTGTGGACTTTCTTTATGGTTATTGATGATTTTCTATTGATTGTGAAGGCCGACACTTTGTTTATATTTGATTGTGATGGTTTAGCCACACTTTTTGATCTTATTTACAAGTAACCCTCATGGTTACATTTGATTTAGTGTTGAAATTGCGCGCATTTCTTGCTTTATTGTTGAAATTAAATTTTTATTCAATCTTTCTTTATGATTTTGGTGGCTAAACTAGTTTATCCTTATTGTTTTCGATGTTGGCCATGTGTCGTATTGTGATTCCTCTCCAAGGACGTATGAGGCGGACTTGGTGAGTGTATACGAGGAAGTAGATGTAGGGAACATTAAGGATGGGGGTATGTGAGACTGTTATATAGCTAGGACCCACTACCCACCTATGTGTGATGACTATCTCTTGGAGGCTAACCACCTTATACAACAAGAGAGAGATCATTGTGGTCTTGTTTGGATGGTCTCATCCTGTGTGTGTGGCTTAACACCAACAAACCACTGAGTGTGAGGTATGGATTATGTGAGATGGATTTTAGCTCTTGGCTCATGGATTTTGTATCATGGATTAGTATGCTACTTTCCGGTGTCCAGATGGACCCTTGTGTAGCCTTGCGATGTGATTTAGTGTTGTAAAATGATTAAGGTGGAATGTCTTGTTTATAAATGATGAATATTTACTGGAAAGTGTGTGCTTTATGTGTATAATTATGTTGTTATTTTGTGAAAACGTAGCATTCTGATGTATTGAATGCTTAACAGCGAATTGGAAGAGGAATTGTAATGGAGGTGCATTTGAAATTGAATACTTTATATGTTTATGATATGAGAATTTCTACTAGTTAGGATTAAAAAGAGTGCAATGTTTTCCTTGTCCTAAAAGAAACTGATGGGTGTCAACGCTGACATGTAAGGATTTTGAGTGGTTTATGTATTATGGAATCATTTTTGAAATACAAGTCTTGATTGTGTTACTATTGTGACATTGGAAATTAGAAGGGTAGATTATGTTTGAAATGAAGTATATAAGTTCATATTTTGTGAGAAAAATCCTTTCCATAAGAAAACTAGAGTATAATATTTTTATGAAATAAATCATCTTTGATGTTGGTACTAACGTGTTATGTTTCTACCCTAGTTTGCAACTTCTAGGAGTAAGTCAAGTTTTAGGGGGGGAGGATGTAGTGCCCCTCCATTTTCACTTTGGTTGTGCAGGTAGTCTAGCTAAGGAACATAAGCTTTTGTTAGTACGTTCGTGGGTATGATGCATATTGTTATGTTATTATTATTATGTAGAGATTTATTTGGATAGTTAGGTGACGCAGTAGTATGTTGTTAGGTTAAGTGGAAAGGGCGACATCATACCATTGAACATATGGGGGACATACGGGAATGAGATACGAATGTTGGAGTTCCTTTCCAAGTGCTTCGGCTATTAAGAATTTGTGCTCTAATTGGTATGCTTGAGTGAACAAGTACTAGGTTGTGTCTCCACCTGAATTAGCAAGTTTGAGCATACCTTGAAACCCAATGGATCTGTTGAATTGAGATAACATATGGTCCCCTAGTTAGCCATCATTCTTGAAAAGGATGAGTATCCAGTTCTGCACCCAGTCAATGTTGTCTATATGGGTGTGTTACTCAGTCACCATTGTTGTGGTCATATTTTATGATTGTGCATTGTGTCAGGAACAACACTTTCTTGACGGAGAGAGAGTATCATCATAGAGGGGGGTGTCTAGTTGATTGCAGGCAAATTGTGTTGAAGGAAATCTATGCACACACTACTTAGTTAATTTTGCATAAATGTGTCTTTGCATATATATATATATTACATTTATTTTATTGCATAAATATTTTGAATGATAGACTTAAGTAAATATTAGTCACAAATAAATTTATTTGTGCAAATTGTAAAGTTAGAAATACATGCATTTTCAATTTATATCTTCTGAAAAGATTTTTTTATGCTTTTTCATTATTATTTGAGTAATGTTTTCTATTTTCACCATGAGGATGAAGTGGCAGTTACAAGAGAAAATCTTGTAAAAGTTTTCTTTTTCAATTTTGGGAGCTAATTTTAGAAAAGATAAGGAGGTGGAGTTATTGGAATTTATTGTCTTTTCTATTTTGCTTTGGGGAGCATATGTTTGAAAGGAGGCTCTGTAGGAATTTGAGGAGGGCTCTCCTGTAAAAGGATGGGATGGGGAGGTGGGGAGTTTGTTTGCAGCTACATAATTTGAGTCCAACATTCGAAACCAGCATCAAATTTTCAATGCAACTAGATACTGGGTTCCAAGTTCCTTGTGTCAGAATTTTATCTCAGTTTTGTAAGATTTTTTTTAATCTTTCTCACTGCTAAATGTTTGTTTGTTATTTTGACATTCAAAAATCAAAGTTTTGATTCATTTCCAATAGCTTGCAATGACTTTGCATGCATGTCTACCAGACCCCATCCTACAATCAATGCATGACTAGTAAAGCTACATCTTGGCATGAAACCAGTTTCTTGGGCTATTAAAATCATTTTACTTCTCCTATATTAGATTTTACCTCTAATCTTGTTGGTGATACCAATTTCTGTATGAACTTGCATGCACTATAGACTTCTAGATTGCATCTTATTCTTTGATCTTGTCTTCATTATGTGAGTTTGATTATGATTCTTTTAATTTAATCCAAATCAATTCTTAAAATTTCTTTTAGTTGGTCAAATGATTGGTTTATGCCTTGGCTCATCTCAAATCTCATACTTGTGAGCGTTCCATTCTTACATCTCCCTTAGAGTGTCCTGTAAACCTTTTCCATTGATAAGTTTCTTTTATATTGAACTATACTTTCTTTATATTTATATCATTACATGATCCTTGTGAAGCCGATTATTAGAGGCAATCCTTATTTTTTTTATTTACTTCTCTCTGCAACCGTATTGGTCACCAAATCTCATGCTAATTTGGTCATATTAACCTCTGTATATAGAATCAAGTTTTAACTATGCTTAATAGCAATCTTTGCCTTTTTAGAGCTTGACGACCTATTTACAATCATTGGTACATTTTTTCTTTCTTTAGATGCTCTATTCCATAAAGTGAATCCTTCTTATTATGTGCCTTGAGTCTACTAGTATTATATTAGATGCTTGCTAGCATCTTGGTAGCTGATGGAGTCGCTTATTACTATCTAACCTTTACCTCTCATTTTTAGGGAAGGTTGAAGTCTGAAGCACCTTAATATCAATAGACCAAGATTTGTATTAATCTTTCTTCCTTTTATAAGTGATTTTTCTATTATTAGAAGATTATATTGAGTTTCTTTTTAGAAACTTCTTCTCTCAAATCTTTATATCGAATTACCTTTATTCTTAAAAGAATCTCAGTAGTTTTAATATGGCTTTTCTATATAATTGGAATGCTATCGATAGTATGTCTCATCGACCTTAAAGAATCCTTAATCATTTTAAACATTTCAATCGATTAAAAACAAGATTCTTGTATCTTTTCTTAGAACATATTGTTTATAAGCATATGAACCTCCTCTTTTCGAGCCCTCAAACTAGCTTAAATCGATACTTGGTTTGGTCACAAAAAAAAATGTGGAGACCTTCATGAATGTTTTGAATCAAATTGATTTAAAGAGATGAATACTATTTCATAACGAATATATACCAAATGTGATTGAAGTATGTACAACTCTCATCCATTAATCATCTTGCATGACTGCATGCATCTAGACCGCAAGCTAAGCTTACAATGTTAGGATATGTTCTATATGCTTCATTAATTCAAAGATTTTGAGAGCATTCTTGCCAAATCCACAATCATTACATTCCATGAGACAACTCTTTGAGGCATTCTGCCAAATAGTTTATGTGCTTTATCTATGATTCTACACTTTACATACATGTCTACCAAAGCTTTTGCAACCATTTTATCTCACAAAATTGCCTTAGTCGATGAAGTTAAATAGGTATTTCTATTTTTTTTGTTGCAGAAATCATTGGGGAAAATCTATTTGATTTCCTGTAGCGGTTATGAATAACATAAATAGGTATTTCTGTTATTCTATGCGACCATGCATTAAACTATTTTCCTTTGTGTATGTCTGTGTATGTTATGGCTGGAAACTTAGAGTATTTTGTATTGGCATTGTTATTCCTATTTACTGGTTTTCCTTCTGTGCATATTGGATTTTAACTGAATTTTTTTTACCAACAATCTATTCTTTCTATGTCAGCCTGGATGGGAATCTTGTAGCATGAGTTAATTCCTGTAGCTGATATCTTTTTCCTTACCACAACAGTCAACATGAATCTCGGTAGTGGCTATCTTAGTTGTATTAACTAATTTGATATTCACTGTCATCGTCTATCAAATGTCTCTGACCTAGAAATTGAATAGTTCTTGTAGCAGATCTGAATTCCTATAGCTTGTTTAAAAACTTCCTAATATTGAATTAAACAGATCCTGTAGCTCAATTTAAATACCTTCTATGATCTAATTTTTGGTACTACATATAATTTAGATAAAATTACTCCTTGAAGCTTGCTGTAGTAGTTAATATTGTCGAGAATGGTCATTTATGATTATTATCACTTATTCTTTTCTTAGATTCAAAAACTGTGTGATTTAAATATTCTCGTTAAAACCCTGTTCCATTGTTCCTATTTTGGCGATGGCTGGGAGTACACTGAAAATGTGATTTGATCAGGTTGGAGACTTGTTCGTAGCATTTGGTGAAATAGTGTGACTGCAACATAAGGATACCCATGTCTTCTGTAGAATGCAACAATCATAGTCCATGAAATGCTATCTCTTTCCTTCAACATAGTCAAACAATGAACACCTGCTGTAAACTTGAATCTTCTTTTCCAATTCCTGCTCCAATATATTCCCATTAAGAACATTCTCATTCATTTAAATTGGGCATGTTCCAAAGTTGCTATCTGTATTTTGAACGTGCTTTGCATCACTCCTTGAATTGCTTTTAGTTGATTGTATTCCTCATGACTGAATTTATAATTAATTAGATAAATTGGTACTTGCTTTTAATTTCTAATAATGCAAAGCATATCCATTGCCCTCTGAGTGTAATTATCACTCTCTAGCTCCCCCTTAATCTCTTTCTGCATGTTTTTTTTTTAAATTCTTATCTCGTCAATTTCTATGTGTTGAGTAGTACTTGCCAAATTGGTTTTTGTCTGTCCACTCTTGCATGTAATAAAATAGGACATCAATTCTATGTTTTTACCTTCCCAGATGAGTAGAATCACCTATTGTAATACATTTATATGAAGTTGAATCAATTGCTAGTCTATACTTTACAACTCAACAATCGAATGGAAACTTAAAGTTGATGGTTCTCACAAAATTCTAGGGTACAATTAAGGCTATAAGTAGATGAAATCATTGGCAACCTTTGCTTTCCCTCTACTTCAACACTAAAGGCTGCTCTTTCTAGCTATGGATTGGTCATCATGATGATGTGTGTATTGGCTAGTTTGATTGGTTTGCAATTCCTTGACTTTTAGAGGCAATTACACGATCCCTTATACACGATCCCTTCCATAGCGCACTTAATCCTATCTATGATCAAGATCCCATCTATGATCAAGATCTTATCTATGATCAAGAGAACCATGATGATCCTCTTAGCCTACTTTATGCATTCCATGGTCAAGAGATTATCAACCTACCTATCCATAATCCCACACCTATCCATGAGCAAGCTATCCACACTACTCCAATCCATCCTCCACCTAGCCCTATCCATGATCCAACAACATCCACTTCCCTTGATGAGACACTTGATCCCCAAGAAAGCATTGACAATCAAACAAGGCACCTAGATCCTATCCCTTCATCTCCTATTGAGCATAATGTTAGTCAAGATCTAAGCATCCCAAGTCATCCATTGCATGATCCCACATTGTCTCTTGTGGATCTTCCATTATCTCATGTTGATCCTTCACCATCTCCCATCGATTCCATTCCAAATCCATTATCCTATCCCCTTGGTCTTACCACCTTCATCTATGAATGTTCTTCCTTAGGAGAACAACAACCACTATCAACCACTTAACTCTCTCCATCAAATAATGGACTTGTGTCTTGTTTCCAAGACAAACATCCCATTGCATATCGTATGTTCCAAAAAATGAACTATCAAGGCAAAGGTTTAGGCCTTCATGAACAAGGTACCTTAGAGCCCATCCATGTCACAATCCATCCTCAAGCACATGGCCTTGGTTTTTCATCCCAATAAAAATAATTCAAAGATGTTGGTACCAACTCCACACCTCGTCCAGCTACTTCTTCCATTCCATATCTCTATGCACCTTATCACACCTCTCACTCATATGTCGCCATCCCTCCTCCATCGTCATACCAATCGCAAAAGAATGTGACCATACATCTCCCTCCATCCACTCTTCTTCCACTCATTCCAACTCCTAATATTCACATCCTACCATCCCCTAATCTCTTCACCCATCAGTATACTCATTCCTCCATCCATACATCCTATCCCCTTATATCCCTATCATTCCTAATCATGGCCAACGAATGCATACATTGGCCACATATGAAGGCCACATATGAAGCTATCCCAAACCCCATGAGATTGAAAAATAAAAATTTGGATTCTACCGCATATATAGCAAAATATCTCCAAAAGCCTCAAGAATATCATGTCGTAGGGCATCAATATGCAAATTCAAAGCGAAATCCATCTGAAAAGCTGCATACACCCACACATCTCAAAGAAAAAATAAAAATGGTGTGGGTACCCAAGAAATAAGCTATTAAGTCAAATGAAGCATCCACATCCCAAATATCCCAAATATCCCACTTCATCCAAAAATCTCAAGTTCCTTCAACCCAAAAATCCCACAAATCTCACTTCATCCAAAAATCCCAAATTCCTTCATCCTATAAATCCCAATGCAAAAATCATAATAATCCTAAGTTTGTGTGGGTACCTAAGGTCCTACATTGACCATCCCATATGAAAACAAGTCTATTACTTCCTACACCTCCTAATCAAAAGCTTCAAAATCCAATTCAGTTTGTGTAACAGTCGGTCTTGGTTCCTTTCCATTCCACAACATTTCCACATACCTCCATCCCCTCATATTATATCCATTATCCTCCATATTTCCCCATCATACCTCTATGGTCCATGCTTTTGCTCCATCATCCATTTATCCGTCCATCTCCATCCATCATCCACATCATAACCCACCATCCATTCCATTTCCATATTCCCACATCTACCAACATCTGTGCACATAATGCTACCTAATGTAGTCCATTTGAAAACATGTATTAAAGTACTAACATACTACCTTGCTATTGGAAACATACACTTGAGTCCTCATCCTCCATCCCATCCAAAAGAGTCACAAAAAAAAAGATCAAAATAGTAAAGAAAAATCCCTTCGTCCAATGGTGAAAACTTGGTAAATAGGAACCTTGGATAAATACCATGATGAAAACCTGACAAATAGGTGTTATGTGTAGACCTTGATTGTCTATGTACCTTACACTTGGGGGCATATTGTCTCATCTACCCATCCTATCATTCCTTCTACCTATCCTTCATATCATATCTTCCTTATCCATTATATTCGCATAATTATCCCCTTGATCCAATCCATCCTCCTTTCCTTCTTTTGATCTTGATAAAGATAGAGGCACAATGTTGAAAAATTCCTTGAAAATCTATTGATATACCTCATCATTTCCAACTGATCCAATCAATCCTATCATCATAAGCTTTGTCATGTAAAATCCTAAAGCACTATACCTAGAATGGGGCATGTTATTCCTATGCAACATAGTCTTTGGTGATCACATCCTAAGCATCTCATCTATTCCATCCACTATCACCCATCCTTTTGTTTAGTTATCTAATCCCATCTTTCTCCTTGCATCTAGAACTAGTTTTCCCTTGTCATTGGTATCGAGTACTAATGCTATCCAAATGTAATCCAATGTCACCTAGTCATCCCAATCCATCAAACACTTCCATCTCTCTCTTCTTCCATTTATCACAATCCATCCTATCACCTTGACTTGAGTAACTCAAGAAGAAAATGAACTATGCATCCTTTGAAAGCTAAAGTACTTACCAAACCCAAAACAAAAAGACTATTCCTAGAGCCATATACTATCCCGCATACCAATTGTCACATCTGCTCCAACAATCCATCTATCCTAGGTCAGACCAACAACCTTTAATAGATATATCTTTCCTACAATAAGGCTTTATCTACCAATCTATCCTAAGAAACCTCTTTGGCAAGAGAATATGTTGGTTGTGTGTTTACTTTGTCAGTTAGTCTTTTTCTTTTTGGTTTCTCTTTTGTTCCTTTCTAATATCTAGTCAAGACTACCTTGATTTTCTATATCTTGGTATGTTGTGATGTAGTATGGATTGGGGCATAGTCATTTCTTTCATATGCTATGTTTGTGGGATGAGCTTATTATCCTACTATGGCTAATACATATCTTTTTTGTGTTGGAATTAACATCTTGCACATCAATATTTTTTGCATCTAAGGACATATAAAGCCTTATGTGTATTCACACTATTCTACACTAAGACTATTTTCCATTCACATGATCCGACAAGGTTCTATTATGTCTAGTAGATATAAGTTCAAACTGTTTGTTTGTAGAGTCAACGTCATATGCATTGGATACATTGTCACCTTGGTCTTCTATACCCTAGTGCATAACATCCATTGCTATATCAAAAATAAGGATTGCTCTTTATAAATATTTGTGTAATCATTGCAACATCACCCCATCCATCCCACTCATCCATCTCACCCATACACCCTAATAAATATATGGCTTTCATGAAGATCGATCAATCCAATATCAATTCTTCTATTCTTTGTCCATTTATCTTCCATCTTTATCTAACCCTTTCATCTCCATCTACATCTCTCAATCTACTCACCCTTTTCTAACTTTTCATTTTGAGAGCACACTTGTGTTCTTTGAACCCAATTATCCTCTCGAGGGGGCATCCACATCATCATCATCATTCATCTTATCGATATACCTCATCCTTTCCATTTCAATCTATCTAATCAATCTAGCCAAATACTCCAATCACATCCTTTGGTCTTCATCCTAATCTTGTTGTAAATCAATCATCAATCCATCATCAATGGGATATATCATTCCCACATCCTTGTGTTGATCTAGGGATATATCATTCCTCACAATGACAACACTATCCTTATCAATCATCATCAATTAATCTTTGGTTTACAACTTGACAGGGGTAATATCTTGTTTGTGTTAGAATCATCATCATCATAATCATCATTCATCTTATTCATTATCTTACCATTATCTTTCCTTGTCACCCTCACTTTTGAGTGACTAGGCATCAACATCTCCAATCCAATCATTTTCTTCCAACCATATTCTTTTAAATCAATCTTCTTCTACCAATCAAACACTTATGTTTTAAATTTCTTTGAAATGTTGTTACTACACAACACCATCTCAAAGAGGGGCAAAATGTAGACACCTAAAAGTGACCTTCGCATCACATCACTTGCATACATCATTTATTCCTAAATTACTTACATCCAATGTTAATTAAATAATCTAATTATTTAATTAATTTCATCAATTTCCTATAAATCACCTGATTCCAACATTAATTGAATAATCTAATTATTTAATTAATTTCATCAAATTCCTCTATTTCCTCTATTTTCCCTAATTCCAACATTAATTGAATAAATTTTATTTATTTAATTAATTTCCTCTTTCAATCTTCAAATTCACATTAATTAAATAAATCTAATTATTTAATTAATTCATCATTAAATTCCTCTTATCCACAATTAAATAATTTTTAATTATTTAATTAATCAATTATTCCTCCAAATTTAAATAAATTGTTCTAATTTATTTAAGTTGACTATATCTTCTAAAAATAAATATTTTATTTATATCTCATATATTCCTCCATCATGCAAAATAAATTAAATGAATTTATTTGTTTAATTTACTCTCTATATTTAATCTTATCTTTTCTTCAATCATGCACAATTAATTAAATAAATTTATTTATTTAATTTCTCAATTATCTTCCAATTCTTCTAAAAATATCATTTTCCTCTATGTGCACAATCAATCTTATTTTTAGCATGTCAAAAAGCAAATCTAAAGTTGAGTTAATTGGCTTTAATCATTATTGTTTTTATCACCAACTCATAAATTGGAAAAAACATTCTAAATTTATGAAATCAAATCCTATCTTTATCCTAGCAAGTAGTCAACTCAATAAAATAGATTTTTCTTCATGACACATGTCATGTGCATGTTCATCATGTCTTCTCAACTCATCTTAACCATCCATTCAATTGATTTATCTTGACTGTTGATCAATCTTTCCTGAAACCTATATATACCCCTTCATTGCATCAAAAATCCTCTTTGATCATTTAAGCTTTGGGCATTCTTAAGTGCTTTGAGCATTATACCACATCATTGAGCACACATTGAATATTTGAGTACTATTATTTATCCACTTGTTGCAAACATGGTTTCACAATTCATTGAAGCAATCCACAAAAACCAAGAAAACAACACAATCTAGGTGATTGCTTCATTGTTTTTCGTTATTCGTTGATTATTTGGTTATTGTTTAGATAGTTCTCTTGAAGGTTATAGGTTGAGTTATTGTCATTATTTTGATCTATATCAATCTTGATTTTACCTATACACAATTTCTTTTTCAAAGTCCTCAAGAGTTTTGGTTTTCAAGACTGGGCCTTGAACCTGGTGAAAGAGTGTGTTTCCATTGTTAGATTCTTTGTTCTTGTTAATGGTATCCCCCATGGTTTCTTCCCTACTGGTAGGGGAATTAGGCAAGGGGACACCTTGTCCCCCTACTTGTTTATCATCATGAATGAAGTCTTGGGTAGGAATGCCTGTAACATGCTGAGGAACAGCTCCCTTCAGGGAATTAGGTTGGCCTTAATAGCCCAACCGATTGTTATTCAGTTGTTTGTAGATGACACAATCCTATTTGGAATGGACTCTGGGGTGGAGGCTAGAAGATGGAAACTGCTTCTAAATGACTATGAGGTTGTCTCTGGTCAAAGCATGAACTTTGAAAAGGGCCAACCCTACTTCCTTAATACCCTAGAAGATTTGTAGCTCAAAATTAAGGGTATTCTGGGTTTCTCTAGTGCTCTTATGCCATCTGCTTATCTTGGGCTCCCCCTCACAGTGAAAAGTTATCTCTGAATTTTAGAATTTAGAAGAAGTGGAAGGATGGAAGGGGAGGCTTCTTATCTAGGCTAAGAAATTTCTGCTCCTCAAGGCTTCACTTCAGGGTATTCCTACCTATTTCCTCAACCTCTTCAAAATCCCTAAATACTTAGTTGAAAAGTTTGAACAAATCCAAAAGAAGTTCTTATGTTCGGGGGTGGAGGAAAAAAGAAGATTAGCTTTGCTCAGCTGGGACAAGGTTTTTTTTCCCAAGTCCTAGGGGGTTTGGGAATAAGAAAAATCACCTTATGAACAAAGCCCTACTGGCTAAGATTGGTTGGAACCTGATCAATGGTAACAAAGATTGGGGGGAGATCATGAGGGCTAAGTATTTCAGGGGGGTCAAGCTTGCAATTTCTTCTCAGAACAAAATCTCCCTAAGGGGTCAATCATTTGGAATGGTACCCTTAAATCCAAAGGGCTCTTGCACAAAGGTACCAAATGGAAGTTGGGTAATGGTAGGAATATCATTTTTTGGGAGGACAGATGGTTAGGGGAGCACCCTCTCAGGGAGTTGAGTTGTGATAGACTGGATGACAAAGCTAACTATTTCTTTGGCTCTGTTGTGTCAGCTTACATTGATCATGTTGCATGTGTTGTCATTGATGTCAAAGGAGTGATGATCAGAGGACTTGTGATGTGATAGACATGAATATGAAAATGGATCAATATCATCTGTACACAGTTGTACCTTATCTTCTAAAGTTAATGGATAGGTGAAGGTTGTCAAAGTATTTTGATTGATGTCATGCATTGATAATATGAATTCATGCTTGTTACATTGTTATGTATACTATCACTTGATGAAAAGCACTACATGGGATATGAAAGAAATTGTCTAAGTTATCAGAATGTCAAAGGCACAAGGAATTGTACTACAGAAACACAAGAGATTATACCGCATTCTATCATAGATGAAGATATGACCTTGTGGTCTGAAGGATATATAAATATGGCCATGAGGTATGTGTGATCAAAGTTTCAAAGCATATGGACTACCACAAGGACATCCAGAGATAGCAAACTAAAAATAAGGTCATTATATTGTAAGGTTATCAGGTTTGAAAATTAAAGTGGTCGCATTTCACCACACTTGCACATATGACTTGGTAGTTTGGAGATTATGTAAAGAAAATCTACAAGAATGACATATTCAGGTTTCAAAGGATATAAAGTACTGCAAGTATATTTTTCAATGTTCTAAGTTAAGACAGTGTGACTAGACAGTGTAAAGGATATCGACATCAAAGTTTGATTGCTTGCGCTAGTAAGTTGAAGCATGAAATAGAAAGAGGAGTGCATGAGAAGGTTTTTCAGGTCATATAGTGTTCATGGCATGAACCACTTGATGATATCTCACTTTTCCAGTACCGCATAGGGTCTAGAGCTAATGCATGAAATAATAAGTATCTACGGAGTTGACATGGTATATTTGAGTGCTTGCATTGTGTGTTTGGGAGTGTGCACCAACAAGAAAGCTTGGGAGGAAGTAAAATGGGTCTAATAGATCCTTTGGTATGAATTGCACAATAGGTTTGCACTCCTACATTACCACAGTTGACTTGGGAGTCAACAAGTAAGGCCGCTCACAAGTTTCATGATAGACGTTACATTATGGCTAACAAAGATGATGTTCAAAGGGTTTTCAAATGATATATATGAAGGAAAAAGATTGCTACAATGAGTAGGCATATGTGCGATGGTAAATGAATGAATAAAAGTGAGACACACAACTCTGTAAGATATAATGCATAATCCATAGCAGAGTTAGTATTACAGAGGTATTTGAGCTATTAGAATCGGTCAAAAGATCAAGAGGATATTAGGGATGATAGTGTAGAGGTGTCTAAGTTATTAGAACAAGTCAAGGATGTCAAAGTGTTAGCAGAGATATTGTTGTGGAGATAATTGAGCCATCAATCTAGAATTGTAGAGCAAAGGTTAGTGCCTTAATTGTAAGTGTTGTAGCACTTCAAGGAGTTGGTGCTTCCTTTGGGTTGGTGCCCATAAAACATTGCATTAGGGAGTTGAAGCTTCCTTTGAGTTGGTGCTCATAAATCATTGTAATAGGGGATTAGTGTCTCATTTGGGTTGGTGCCCATAAAATTCATTGTTAACTTGTTTTTATTTGTGAGGCTAGATTTGGACAATGGTGTTATGTATGAAAAAGAGAATGAAGAAGACTAGCATGCACACTAGATCAAACCCTCTTCCACAATAACATTCAAGGACAAGACTGCGCCAAATCACTACCAAATGAAGGTGGACTCAACTATAGATCTTGTACTCAGGAGTTCTATAAAAAGATCTGATTTAATCAAGTCTTTTTATCAAACCCTAGGTCAAATATGCACTAATCCCTAGTTCTATGATGATTGTAGCATAATAGACAAATGAAGATAGATATGGACAATATGAAAGAATCACAGAGATCAGTGAACAAAGGAGAACCTGATTCCAGAAGTAGAGATGTCAAAGGACAAATTTGGGGGCTCCCAAGTCCTTGAAGTGAGAATCTGCTGAAGGTCTGTATTGAAAAAATTGGCAGAAGGACTATTTCACAATTGCCCAAGTCCTTCACAGAGGAATATTCCTAAAATATTATAAGATCCCAAAACCTTGATCCTTGGTCAATCTTCCTGTACCTTCATTTCCTAAATTTAGCACCTGTAACCTACACACAAGAAGAAGAGAAGGGGTTTGGGGGTTATGGTGTTTAGGGACTTGCCTCAGTCAAATCCTTGGATAGCATTCAAGCTTCCCAACACCATTGTTTGATGAAGGGAGCATGCCCTTGCAGGGCAACGATTAAACACAAATTAATGAGGTGAAATCAAATGATGATGAACAATAATGATATCACCTATGTGATGAAATCCTTAAGAAGATGAAGATCCTTCCACTCCTAAGGAGAGATAGATGTTATCTTTAAACCTACAATAACACAATAACAATACATACAAATTCACTCTAGAAGCACAATGAATGCTCTTGCTTGCTTTTCTTCAATGTCATAAGTTAGCTATTTCCATCTAGATTACAAATGAACTAAAAAAAACACTTTATCAGATAATGTACTTGAAGGATTACCACCTATAAGGAGTATTCGTCATCACATGGATCTTATACTGGGTGCAAGTTTTCCTAACAAAGCAGCACATAGAATGACACCGACAGAGAATGAAAAATTGAATAGATAGATATAAGAGTTGTTGAGGAAAGGTTTGATCAGAGAAAGTTTGAGTCCTTGTGCAATACCTACAATGTTAGCACCTAAGAAATATGGAGAATGGAGAATGCGTACTGATTCCAGAGTAATAAACAAGATCACAGTTAAGTATAGATTTCCTTTACCTAGGATGGATGATATCATGGATTGTTTGAGTGGAGCAAGATATTTCACGAAGATAGACTTGAAGAGTGGAAACCATCAGATCAGAATTAGAGAAGGTGATGAATGGAAGACTACTTTCAAGACAAATGAAGGATTGTATGAGTGGTTAGTGATGCCCTTTGGACTCACAAATGCACTGAGTACTTTTATGAGATTGATGAATGAAGTCTTGAAGAAAGTCTTGGGTAAGTTTGTGATTGTATACTTGGATGATATTCTGATTTTTAGTAAGACAAAGGAGGAACAATTTTGGCATATTAGACAAGTTTTGCAAAGACTAAGAGAAGAGAAATTGTTGATAAACATCAAAAAGTGTAGTTTCATGAAGGAGGAGTTGGTATATTTGGGATTTGTGATTTCTATAGAAGGATTGAAGATGGACCCTGAGAAAGTGAAAGCAATTGTTGAATGCTCTACACTAGAGAGCATTGGAGAGGTTAGATCATTTCATGGTTTGACTAGTTTTTACTGGAAGTTCATAAAAATTTTTAGTTTAGTTTGTAACCCTATGATAGAGACAATGAGAGGTGACATAAAAGATTTTAAGTGGACATCAGGAGTAGATAAAAGTTTTGATTTGTTGAAGCATAAAGTGACAGAGAAACCTATTTTGGCATTACCGGATTTTAATAAGGTATTTTAAGTAGATTGTGATGTAAGTAGAAATGCAATTAGAGTAGTATTAAGTCAAGAAGGTAGACCTAAAGTATATTTTAGCGAGAAGTTGAATGATGAAAGGAGGAGATATTCAATTTATGATCAAGAGTTCTATGCCATAATTCAAGCCTTGAAGAAGTGGAGACATTACTTGTTGCCTAAGGAGTTTGTGTTGTATACAAATCATCAAGCTTTGTAATATTTGAATAGTCAAGGTAAGTTGAATTAGAGACATATGAGGTGGGTAGAGTTCATGAAGAGTTATATATTTGTGTTGAGCATAGGAGTGGAAAATCAAACAAAGTTGTTGATTCATTGAGTAGGAGAAGAAACTTTTTGATAGAGATGAGAATTCAAGTGTTGGGTTTTGATGAATTGAAGAGCATGTATGAGGGAGACACTGATTTTACATAACCTTGGAAAGAATGTAAGGAACCTATTGTGATAGATAGAAGTGGTTAGACTATTTCATTCAGGAAGATATGTTGTTCAAAGGAAATCAGTTGTGCATACCTAGAAGTTCAATGAGAGATAATTTGATCAAGGAGAAGCATAGTGGTGGATCGGCAGGAAATTTTGGCATTGATAAGACAATGGCTTTGGTGAGTGAAAACTACTTTTGGCCTCAGATACATAAGGATGTTCAGAGATTTGTGCAGAGTTGTAGAGTTTGTCAAATTGCAAAAGGGAGTAGCCAGAACACTGGATTGTATAAACCTTTGACAGTACTAGAGAGACCTTGGGATGACATAAGCATGGATTTTGTAATGGGATTACCTAATACACAGAGAGGACATGATTCAATATTTGGAGTGGTTGACAAATTTTCAAAGATAACTCATTTCATACCTTGTAAGAAGACAACTGATGCAGTGCATGTAGCTGACCTATTTTTTAAGGAGATTGTGAGATTGCATGGATTACCTAGGAGTATAGTTTCAGATAGAGATACAAAGTTTGTTGGGTACTTTTGGATGACACTTTGGAAGAAGATGAAGATGGATTTGAAGTTTAGTTCAGCTTTTTATCCACAGACTGATGGACAGATAGAAGTAGTGAATAGAAGTTTGGGAAACTTGTTGAGATGCTTGGTTGGAGAGAAAGCAGGAAGTTGGTATTTGATTCTTTCACAAGCAGAGTTTACATACAATAATTCAGTAAATAGGAGTACTGGAAGAACACCTTTTGAGATTGTTATCAGAGTGAATCATAGAGGAGTAGCTGAATTAAGAGATTTCAGCATGGAAGAAAAGAGGAGTGCATAAGTAGAGGAATTTGCAGATCATATGAAGACAATATATAATTAGGTGAAGAAGCATTTGGAGGACACAAACAAGTATAAGGAAAAGGAAGATGAGAAGAGAAGACATAAGGAATTTGAATTTGGAGATGAAGTGATGGTGTACTTAAGAAAAGATAGATTTCCAGTTGGGACATATAACAAGTTGAAGATGAAGAAGTTTGGACCTTGTAAGATACTTAGGAAATTTGATTCAGGAAATGCATATGAAGTGGAGTTACTAGAGACATTAGGTATTTCACCTATTTTCAACATTGCAGACCTTTATCAGTATCAGGAAGCAGAATTTAGTGACAACATGGAAGAAGATTTGATGAAGCAGTTACCACAACAAGCACCAGAGTACATTGAAGACATTTTGGGCAGCAGAGTTGGATGCAACACTAGAGGAAGATAATACAAAGAATATCTTGTGAAGTGGAAAGGCAGACTAAAAGAAGATTCAGCATGGATTTCTTAGGCTAAGGTGGACCGTCTTGGTTCTCCCCTAGCCCTAGCAAAGTGAGGGACTCACTTTTTCAATAACCTTGGATGTCTGATGCAGGTCGCATCAACCAAAAATATTTGCATTTCAGTTTGTTTGCAATTTAGTTGTTTCTTTTCATTTTCCAATTCAGTTCAGGTAGTTTAGTCAGTAGCAGTTTCTGTATTTTGTTCTAGTAGAATTTTAGATCTTACAAAGCTGGACTTAACATCTACATTCATTCATTTACATCATATCTAGAACTCAGAGATCTACACATCATTACCAAAAAATATCACTATCAGAAGATCGACTGTTCCTCAGAACAGAGCATCATGATAATCACAAACAACTAGCTGAAGGAGAAACCTGCGAAAACATTTCCTGATCTTTGGAGCCTAATGACATATCATTCAATGATCTTTGGTTCATGGCTGACCTTCCCCAGAGATCCGTACATCATTCCATTCATTTTCTAGAGGTGTTCTATGCATTTAGGTCTGACCTATCTGTATACACATGTTATAGCTCTTCATTGGAGTTTGTCATCTTCTTGGATGACGTGGAGGAATCTATTGTTCTGGAGTTGATATATATTGATGTAATAGATCCTTAGGAAAGTAGTTCTCCTGATTTAGAAGATTGATAGTTTGAATTCTTTTGCGAAGAAGCCTAAAAGCTTTGTCTTGCAAATGTATGTAATCAAGCCTGTGAGCCCTAACTGTAAGCCTGCATGTTACCGACCAATCTCTATGTGAATCCTAATATATACTGAATGACTGAAACTACAATTGTTCCATTTCTTTGAGTTGTTTTCATTATGTTTATTCTTACTGCACAGTTTAGATAGTTCATTCTGTGAACCCTCCTACCATGATTGCACCAAAGACACAAGAAGAGCATGTCCAAGAAAGGATAATTAGGCAACCCAAGTTACCTTCAACCCACAAACACACAAGGCAGAACATTCCTACCCCCGTCTTATAACACAAGAGAGTGATCACTCTTAACCATGGGAGACTCTCAACCAAGGTCAACACTCTAGTCCCATTGAGTAAGGTAAGGCCAAGGAGGCTATTTCCTCCAAGAATTCTAAGCATGGGGTTGTAACTTAACCCACTAATTCCATGCTAAGGCATGAAAGCAATCAAGACTATAAAAGTAATATAACAAGCTCACGCCACACATGCCAAACACAATGGAACATAGAAGGCTCAAGTACGCCAAATCTTTGAGTCTGTGAACATGGGCTCTGATACCAAGTGTAACGCCCCCACCAAGGAACTCTAGAGGACAACACTAAACTATGTCAAATTAATGGAACAATTTTTTTTTAAACAAATAACAATAGAATGCATAACATAACATAATAATCTAAACCTAGGTCCTCTAAGGTTCCTCAACTATGCTACTCACAAATCAAGACTACAAGAAGCAAAGGTTACAGAATTGGTCTTAACAAACAAGGTTCACTCTAAGGCACCAAATTAAATGATCTCGTATCACTTATTTCCATCATTAATGAACATTCATTGCAAATACACTCATTTGGAAGACAAGTCTTCAACAGACAAAAAGTTAATCTTATCTCGCCACATAATTTTAAGATCTTTCAAAGCAACCATTCTTCACATTTCATGTTTCCTTATCAATCTAGATGAAGACTTCATTTATGATCTACTAATTCTCATATCATCTTTTTTAATAATCTAAGCAATAGCTAATTCCTTAACCCAAGGATCTATCTTTTCAACAAATCATCATAGGTAATATGCCAAGTGAATTTTATTGAAGCTTCAGAGGTTCTCATAAATATTAACTTCTCATAGATAGTTTAAGTTTCACAAAATAACTCCCTACTAAGAGAAGACATGGAGTTGAGGTATAATCACCACATAACATTTGTAATATTCACAAGTCTCCACTAATCATAATTTTGATCTAAGATATATCTATCTTATAGATTTTATTTCACATTACATATTTAGGAAGGGACTAATCTCCATCTAGCTTCTCAATAATTGACAAATTATCTCATCTAGAATTTAGTCTAACTAAATTAGTTCTATTTTCTGATCAAGCCAATTCATATATTCCATACTAAAAATGAACATGAGGAGTCATACATTTCAATAGTAATGATCCTAGGCAAGATGTTTTTTTTTTAAACTTTCATCTCAGTCTACTCATTTGTCTAAGTTCATATTCTCTATTTGCAATAGATATAAAAATTATCACCTTACAAGGTTATGAGAGCTCCTCTTCATATGACAAGGTGGATTTAGGAGGTTTGGTTTTCAAAGGATGATTTGGTTATTAATTTGACTAAAGACAATGTTAAATTTAACCTAACTAGGATAAACAATCGTCAACCCTATATAGTAACATATCGCTAGCTAATGCATAAAGAAATAAGGGAATGGTAAAGACATTTTACCTTCAAAGCACATTATCATACAACAAATAATACTACTTTTTGGAATAAATGAGACACACTTCTAGACCCATTAATCAAATGAAAGAATGATTCTAATACTTAACCAATTTCCTTGTATTCCAAATGAATCAAATGATTAATAAATAAAAACGTTATCACAAATCAACTTGATAAAGCTACAATTTGTGATCTACTCAAGGTACCATTCCATACAACATATAACTATATATATAAATATATATATATATATATATATATATATATATATATATATATATATATATATTCCATACAACATATATATATATATATATATATATATATATATATATATATATATATATATATATATATATATATATATATATATATATATATATATATATATATATATATATATATATATATATATATATATATATATATATATATATATAAGGAGGTGAAATCATCTTCAAATTAAGATAATTTTTGAAAGGATAGAAAATATCATTAAAAATTCTAATCCTCCTACAAATTCATTTCTGAACAATAAACCATGATATATTTTAAGTTCTATAAAATATTTATTACTTAAAGATTATTTAATAAATCCTTATTCCAGTACATACATTATAATACATTATAAATATAATAATAATAATATATTGCTACCAAACCATAAAGCACTCGACCCATCATAGTCACCATATACCTTATAGCTATTTATGCTCTAGTAAGTGTACATGCAAACATGGTTGCATAGATAAGGAACATAACTATTTACGGTCTTCACAATGGATTGTTGAAAAGGCTTTAGAAACCATCATTCAACATAGAGTGGAAAGATATAAACAAGTCTAATAAACTGTTAATAGAATGCCTCACCAAGAGGTTATCTCATACAATGCATAAGTTGCAAGTTATGCACAAAATAGATTATCAAAAAGGCTTATAAACCTGTAAGTAAAAGCAATTGGTGATACAAGCCAGACTCCTCAAATTTTTCCAGTATCCTCTCTGCTGAATGTGGCAAGTTATGACATTTCTCAAAACAAGGATAGAAGAAATTTGTAGCGTATTCAATTGTATTGTTTCAGAAATTAAATATATATAGAACTTGGTATAAGTAAGGCATGCAGACAAGTGAAATATGTCTCAAGTAGTCTTATGGCTATTCTTAAATATCATCCACTTCAACAGACAAATCCCAATTTTGACTAATAAAAATAAGACAAATATTTACCATTTTCTGATATGGACTAGGTGTAAAATTACTATTGATTTTTTGACCATTGAAATGGATGACTTTTAAGTAGAGTGTAATTGGTGGTAGCCAATCATGAAATTTGAGCAAGCATAGATAAATTAACAAATTTGTTTGGTAACTACCTTACAATAATTTAGCAGGATATGCACAAAATGGTTTCATTTGAAAAGTTTATAAGAGTAACTTCACATTCCACAACCTGAAAGATATGCATGTAAATGCAGGAATAATATAATAACTGTAAGGGTGTCCATAATAATATTGTCACTTAAGCAAAAATTTCCAACAATTTACTAGTTGTGAATATAGGATAATTCATACTGAATAAAGAAAGAAGAAATATATGCATGAAACAGTCTTACCTCCACAGTTCCAGTCAACACTTGTTTTAATCACTGTGTATTGTTGTAATGCCCTGCCATGCAACCCTAGAGATAAGTTCAACTAAAGCAATAAAAAGGTATACTTTTTTTGGTAAAGAAGAAATGATAACAAACATAGACTAATAGCATCAAGTTAAACTATCATCTCTAGGGATTACATAGCTGCATCAACAACGTACATAGTTTAATCTAGTAGACCAACTGAATCAAACTAGCATCTTTCATTACGTCATCCAAATACATCAAGAAGTTTACATTAAGATTACAAGTACAAAATAGTATATCTTACAAGAGGAATTACATAATTTCATTGATACAAAAGCTCTCTTTTTGGATACATCAATTACACAAGGATTTCTTTTGATACAAAAGATCTAAATACAAATAGTACAAATGTTTCTCTTCAATATAGGTGCAAAACTAGAATCAAGAGAGATACATCTTCTTTACACACGAGCCACGATGCTAGAAAACCAATGGAATAAAGCACAACCACCCGACCATGTGGAATCCTAAGGTCCACTCCCCGTGCTAGGAGATAACAATGAGGTCCCACAAAGACAACCATCAAAAGACAAAAGGTTGAAAGATGCAAGGACTACACATGACTCCAATACAACCTTGGTTAATATGAACATCACAAGAAACTCAAAAACACTTACACACTTAACATGCAATTCCAGAGGCACTCACAAAACTAAAGGAGGAAAATACAACTTGGGAGTGCTAGACTACAATAGGGAGGAGTGTCATCACATAGATTGTCATGGGTTATCCTGGAAAGTCTTTCTAGGCACCAGCCCCCATCTTGGGTTATCTTGGTAGCCTCTCCTGACCACCGGCTCCCATACAAACTCATGCAGAACCAACATACCTTTCACGAGGACAAGGCAATTGATTTTCTATTTCAGGCCTTCTCATCTCATCTCAAGCCTCAATGAGCAATTGAGCCATGATTGAGGCATACTTTATCTTGATTAATGTGATTAACTACCCAACCCCTTAATTCATTAATTAGATTATCAATTGATTACCAACTTCCAATGGGTTATCCTGGCTAGCCACTTTGGGCCCCGGCCCCACATTTAAAGCAACTCCCCTATCTGCATCTAGAAAACCCTATGCATAAAGTAAGACTTTTACCAACTTAACCACAAGTGCTCAAATACAATGCAAGGCATTTACCTTCTTCCATAATCAATATAATAAGATGTATAGGTACACTGAGCAAGGCACAACCATCTTGCGCATGTAACATTCCAACATGAATAAGAAACCATATTTCAATAATACATTTCATTCAACTCACAAGATGCATACATAGCCAACCCCCACACAATCACACCCTCCTAGGCCTCTGGAAACCACTTTCCCCAAATAACACAACGCATGACCCCATTAAAACACAATGGTCACAGATCACAATCACTTCCAAAACACATCATAAACCAAGAACCCTCATCAATACTTCAATAACAAAACCACAAATGTAAAATATGATCTGATGCACTAATAATGGTCTTAAAGAATGTAACATTAGTCTAAGCATGATAAATCATCTAACAACATAAGATAGCTCTATTCCAACAATGCAAAATAATAATAACTTGAAAGGGTTACCAATTATTCTATAACAGAAAAATCAGTCAAACAAGATACTACCTGTTATTAGACTAAACCTCTTTCTACACTAATGTGGATCTTATTAAAATTCTAGACAACTTTGTGATTTCTATTCAAAATAATTGTATAAGAAAAACATAAAGGATCATAAAGTATATTAAAACCTATCATCCCTTTTAAATATTTTAAAAGTATATGAGTTAAATGCTAAACGTTTCATATCAAACATAACCTCCACTCACTCACCCAATTTCATAACTAAGCACAATCTTTAATTTAAGTCATAAATAAGATTAGACTCCATTATATGACCACAAAGTTCCTTAAGGTGAAGAGGAAGCAAGATATATATATATATATATATATATATATATATATATATATATATATACACTTGACAAGTCTTACTAATTCTAAACTAAATGTTATCTTCCATCAAATATATCAAAGATAACTAGACATATAACGATCATAAATTAAATTCATAGACTAACTCTATACACACTACTTAAAATATTCTAATTCATACTAGAATTAAAGACTTAACTAAGGTCATCATACACCCCTTATAACTAGATCTAAAATAACAATTCAATATTTATGATATGATAATTTACATCCATTTGACTAAGACAAATATATATTAAGAAGCCTTATTTATTATCCATATCCTACTTTCTTACAATAGATAAAACTACTAATATTCTTAAATATACAAGATAAAATAATAAATCAATAAATTATTTTAAAAGGATTTAAATTTTTATTTATAAAATAATGCTTAAATATAATATATCTAAATAATAGGGATGAAATAAAATAATACTTAAATATAACACATCCCTAAATAATAGGGATTTAATTTCTCATAAATGAAATAAAATAATACTTAAATATAATACATCTCTTAATAATAGGGATTTGATTTTTCTATAAATGAAATGAAATAATACTTAAGTATAATACATCCCTAAATAATAGGGATTTGATTTTTCTATATAAAAAAAATACTAAAAATATAAAACACATCCATAAAACTGTTCTTTGACATCACACCTTCAAAATAATAAAACTCAAATTAAAACAATAATTTATTAAAGGACAATTTTAAAGATAGTTAAACTTTATTATGCAACATCAAATACTTAATATTTAGCTAAAAAAGTTTAATTATTTAAATTCTTAAATTAAAATTAAAATAACTTATTATATGCAAGAATTAATTAAATCAAATTCAAAAGAACAAGATTGTATAGTTTCATGGGGATGACCCTTTGGTGAAATGGTGGGGCTTCTTGCCTATAGTGCCAACAATCAAGGTTCAAACCCTGCAGGGTCGCCCTTTACCATGTCAAAAATTGAGGTTGCTTACCCTCCAAGAGGGGAGAGAATCTGTGGTGAAATAGTGGGGCTTCGGCCTGTAGAGCTAACAACCTAGATTCAAACCTCCTGGTAAATTTTAGGGTATGTGTTAAAAAAAAAAGCAAAAATGCGAAAAAGAGCAGAACTCCTGCGACAAAACCACAATGACAATAGATTTAGAGCTGACGACAGGGCGGAGCACCCTAGCAGCGATCTGCCATGGAAGGAGAAGAGGATTTATGGGGGCTGGGCTCCCCCTCCGCAACCCCACATGGAACAAGGCTAGCAAGTTGTGAGGAGGAGGAAATTGCAGTGGGGAAATAGGGCAGATTATGCTTCAAGAAGGAATGACCAAGCTAGGGCATCTGGGATTTGGGCTATCACAATTACTTCTACAATCCTAGCATTCGCAACTGGAGCAAACCAAACTTCAATAGGTAGGGAAAGAAGCCATACTACTCAATTCCCCCCTATGGTCTCTAAACCTCTCCTTCAAAGGCAACAAGTTGCGGAGGGTTCCTCAAAATTGGCCCCTAGGATCTCTCATCTGAAGCCTTCTTTAAGCAATACAACAATTCCAAGAGTACCCCCCCATTGATCAATCACCCAAAACCCTAATTTCAAAATTACTGTGGCCAACATTCAGAGGAGGGGCAATAACCACTTTGCAACTCAAGAGCAGGCAATCCCCAATCCCCCTTGGTCAAGGCAATATCAAAATTCTGAGACCGTGGGTAAGAAAGCTTTGGTAAATATTAGCAGAATCTACGCAGATCGTATGGGGAAAAATTGTAGTACCCATGGTTTCTTTATACGGTGGTGTGGGATTGGGTAGCCTATCAAAGATCAGGTAAGTATCACTATCACTTCCGAAGATTTCATTTTCATTGATTGCAAAAGTGTACACCTTAAAAAAGAAATCTTAAATAGCAGAAGATTGCTCTTCAAAGGGTATAAATTCAAATATGTAGACTGGCAACCAAATTTTGACCCTAGTAAATTGAAACTTAAAGTTGCCAGATGGGTCAAACTACCAAATCTCCCGGTTGAGCTCATCCATAGTGAAATCCAGATAGGTAATCACCTGGGAGAATTCATAACAATTGAAAAGGACTTCTTAATCCATTCAGATGTTCTCCTGTTAGTAAAAATGGATATAAGCATAAAATATCGAACCTCTTGAAATTAACACAAATATGGCTAATTATAGTATCCAACCAATATTTCACCAGGGTCCCTCCCCCAGTAATACAATCAATAGTACTTCAAAAAGACTGTCCAACAAGAATGCCATTCCCCAGTCGTCGGGTGTTAACATTAGTTTTAATGATAACAAGGGCAGATTTATAGTGGACTATCAGAGAACCAACCCTTCGACCCTTAGTGGTAGAAGGGATTTGGTTGGGCAAACTCAGAACCCAAGTATGGTAAAAGCTCTGCCCAGAAAAAGCCCTAAACCTTCCCAAAATACCATAAGAAATAACCAAAGTAAGAATCAGGAACTCATTTTACAGAACTTTAACCTCACACAGAAAACCTTAGGCCAAGAAATATATGTAGCAGCTAAGTCTCTAGAGCACATTTATAAACCTCAGATAGATGAAGGCAGGAAAGAGCTTGAAGAGGGAGATGACCCTGATGAAGAAAACAAAAATAATATTCCTCCAGTAGAGGAAGGTAAAATTGAACAAGAGGTATTTGAGACCCAAGAATGGGTCCCCAACACCTATGAAACAAAGGAAAAACATAAGGAGACTGGATATCAAAAGATAACCACAGATATGGTCAGCCATAGGGAGCTAGAAGAGATATGCAATAAGATCGTTGATGAGGCATTAGAGGAAGTAGTAATTGAGGAGGCAAATAAAGAGAAGGAAAAACTAATCTCCAAGATCCTGGAACTTGAAGAATGGGAGAAAAGGTAGGAGAATAATAAAGATGACCCAAAAGAATAGGGAGATAGAGAGTTAGAGGAAGTAGACCCAAAGCTGGGAATTGCAATAATCGATTTCAATAAGGAGATTCCTAATTGTGCCAAAAGCAATAAAAAAAGGGGTAGGAAATCATGTTTGGAACTAAGAGAGAAAGCAGCTAAGGCAAATGATCAGACCAAGATAACATCACTTTTTAATATAGGGAAGGGGAAGTACCTTCCCGAGGCACCATGAAAGTCTACACTTGGAATGTTAGGGGTCTCAAGGCCCCTACCAAACAACGAATCATAAAATGATGTATAACCAACACAAAACTAGATATTCTAATACTACAAGAAACTAAACTTAATAAAGAAGAGATAGACACTCTAAATAAGAAGTTGGGAATATGGGAGCTAGCAGGAGTTCCATCTGAGGGTGCTTCGGGAGGCCTTGGGGTAATCTGGGATCCAAGAGCGGTTTCATTCTCAGTAATAAGTTGCAGGAAGAATTGGATGGCTTGGAATGTCAGAAGCATCAGAAGCAATCTACACTTTTATCTACTTAATATTTATGCCCATCTTAGAACCAGGATAAGAGAGTAGTCTGGACAGAAATAAAACAATTCTTGGGAACTTTACAAGATCAAGTATGCATTTTGGGTGGAGACTTCAATGCGATTTTGGATCCTAAAGAAAAATAGGGAGGTCATGTAAGGTTACTTAGAGCAGTAAAAGACTTTAAAGAATGGGTTTAGAAGAACAATTTATTGGAAGTTAAAACTGCTCAGGAAGGTTTTACATGGAACAATAGAAGATAAGGTTTTTGTAATATTGCAGAAAAACTTGATAGATTCTTATTAAGTGGTAGTTTGGCCCACTTCCCTTACTTTCTGACTGCAAAGATCTTACCATACTCGGGCTCTGATCACTACCCAGTTCAGTTGAGTATCTCAAAAGATTGCCAACCTAAACGCTGCCCCTTTAAATTTGAAAAAATGTGGGTCAAAGATAACAACCTTATCACCCTAATTGAGCAATGGTGGAAATAAACTAGAATATCTAGATCTAAGCTTTTCTGTTTAGTATCCAAATTGAAAATTATTAAATGTAAGCTTCTAAGCTGGAACAAAACTAACTTTGATAATATCTTTGAGTCCAAAACCAAGCTAGAAAAAGAACTGGAAAACCTAAACAGAAACTTGATTACCAAAGGTATGGATGTTGAATCATATTCAAAAGAAAAACAACTGAAAATTGAATATGATGATATCCTAGCCAAAGAGGAAATCTTTTGGCATCAAAAGTCAAGAGAAATCTGGTTGGAAGAGGGAGACAAGGACACTAAGTTCTTTCATAACATCACCAAAGCACATAGAAACGTAAATAGAATCCTCAAAATAAAAGATATGAATAATGTATGGATCGAAGATCCTCATCAAATTACACGTGAAACAGTTAGGTACTTTGAAAATATTCTTAATAATCAGGAAGGATCGAATTGCCTACACCATCAAACCATTCTGGAAGATATTCCAAGGATTATTTTAGAGGATCAAAACAAAGCTCTCAATGGTAAATTTACCAAAATAGAGGTAGAGTTGGCAATCTCTCAAATGCAACTAGATAAACCACCTGGTCCCGATGGCTTCCCAGCTTTCTTCTTCTAGAAATGTTGGCACTTCATAGGAGATGAAGTAGTCGAAGCACTAGAAGGGGTAAGAAATTTAGGAAGTATTCTCAAAGAGGTAAATAACACTTTTCTTACATTCATTCCAAAAAAAGAGAAACCAGAAAGTCTAGGGGATTTGTGGCCTATATCTTTATGTAATACTATTTATAAAATCCTCACTAAAACCCTGGCTAATAGGATTCAGACTGTTCTTCTAGATTTAATTAGTGACAAGCAAACAGGGTTTGTTCCGGGTAGATCTATATTTGATGGAGTTATAACAGCCCAAGAAGCCATCCACACCATACATCAAAACAAAAAACCTAGTATGCTAATTAAACTAGATATCAGTAAGGCCTATGATAAGGTAGACTGGCGTTTCCTTTGCAAAACCCTAGAGGCTTTCGGTTTCACCAAACAGTGGATAAACCTCATTTACACATGTATTTCTAATCCTAAGATATCATTTTTAATCAATGGAACTCCAGAAGGTTTTTTTAGCATCTTGAGAGGATTGAGACAAGGGGATCCCATTTCCCCTTTTATCTTTATTATAATGGCAGATGTATTAGGGAGAATGATCTCCAAGGCCAGGGAAGAAGGGAAGATCCAAGGTATCAAAATTACTTCTGGTGTCGATCCCACAACCCATCAATAGTTTGTAGATGACACTATTCTCTTTGGTATGGGGAGCATAGAAGAAGCTAGGGCGTTCAAAGATATCCTAAACTCCTACTGCAAGGCCTCTGGACAAGAGGTAAATGCTGATAAATCAGCAATTTATTTTTTCAACACGGATCCTGAAACTGAAAGAGAAATATGTAGAATACTATCTTATAAAAAATGGGAAATGCCTTGTAAATATCTAGGCATACCTCTGGGTAAAAGCAATAAGACTAATGATTTATGGGATCATATTACTTCCAAGATCAGGAATAGAGCAAAATCTTGGAAAGGCAAATGGCTTTCCTCAGTAAGCAAAGTGACAATGTTACAATCAGTTCTCTCAGCTATCCCAATATACCAATTATCTTGTATGAATCTTCCAGTAGGTATACGGGATGAAATCAACAAAACTCTAAGAACTTTCCTATGGCAAGGTTTGGAGGATAAAAAGAAAATGGCACTTGTGGCTTGGGACAAGATTTGTAGACCAAAAGAGGAAGGAGGCCTGGGCTTAAAAAACTTCAGAGAACAGAGTAAGGCTTTAGGCGCTAAACTTGTATGGAAAATGTATCAGCAACCTGATTCAAAGTGGGTTAAAATTCTTAGAAACAAATATCTTAGAGGGGAGGAATCGACATTCCTTTTTAGAATGGCTAACCCACCTAAAGGATCTCGCCTCTAGAATTTTATGATGGACTATAGGAAGCTCATAATGGACAAACTGACTTGGAGTTTAGGTGACGGGAACCAAGCACTTTTCTGGGACGACTCATGGGGTGGGATGAGGTGATAAGTAGCTTGGATAATTTAGAGAATGCCAAAAGGATACTAGAATCCCAATGGGGGAAATATGTAAAAGATTATATAGATTTTCCCAATCATGAGGAGAATAGGGGGTAGAAATGGAAACCCCTGGATATTATGAACATTCCAGATAATGAGAAAAATAAACTACTAGATATCCTTAACAAAAGGAGGGTATCTCTCAAAGGAGACCTAGACAGATTAGTTTGGGATGGAGCTAAATCAAGAAATTATAAGACCAAGGATGGTTACAAAACTTTAATCAGATAGCAACTAAGACCAAAATCAGAGTTACCACTGAGACTGTGTTGGGATAAGAACTGTCTCCCAAAGGCTGGGCTGTTTCCCTAGATGGCCTTGCAGAAAAAAATCCTAATGGCAGATAGGTTCACCAAAATGGGATATGAGGGGCCTAGCAGATGTCCCCTTTGTGAAGAGGATCAAAAAATAGTAGACCATATTCTCCTCAATTGTCAATTTTCTAATAAATGTTGGAATTAGCTAAGTAATAAGATGGGATGGATTACTGCCATGCCTAATAACATTTTGAACCTTTTCCAATGCTGGCCTGAGACTCACAAACAAAGCATCTACCATATGCTATGGACAATTTCCCCTTCGATCATGGTTTGGGAGCTGTGGAAAGAAAGAAATAGAAGAATCTTTAAAGATAGAAAAATGACTTTTGGTCAGCTAATTATTAAAATTGAGGTTGTTATAATAGAAATAGTCAATAGTAGGATTCTAAATAACTCCAAAAAAGAATCCACAATAATGCACTGGGATGAAAAGATGCGGGGGAGATGGGCAAGACTAAATCTTCCCTCCTTTGTGGGACCAGGCAACCACAACACCACCAACAAGAGAAAGGAATGTAAGTGGCAACCTCCTAAAGAAGGGTGGTTCAAGCTAAATTTTGACAAGGCATCTATGGGTAGGGAGTTGCAGGAATAGGTTGTCTAATCCATGATTTTGAATCTAGAGAAATGGCAACCTTAACCAAACCCCTAGGAGAAACAACAAATAATACAATAGAATTAACTGCTCTGATTGAAGGTTTGAGAATTTGCAAAGACATGAAAATTAAAAAATTAGAGGTTGAAGGAGACTCCGTGATCGTCATTAATGTCTTATGGAAAGGGAACATGCCTAATTGGAGATTGAATTCCCTGCTAGCTAATGCCCTCGACATCATTGCTTCTTTAAGGAGGTGCAAATTCAATCACACTTACAGAGAGGGTAATAGCAAAGCAAACTCTCTTGCCAACAAAGGGGCGGATGGTCTCTACCTATCTACTAGAGCTAACACCATAGAAGTATTATCAGAATCAAACTGAAACTGTGGAGGAAAGTTATTCTGAGGCCAATCAGTTCATCACTTGGTCTAATAACACACCATGAAGGGTGAACAATCTCTGAGCATCTTTAGATTTTCTACCCTTTAGACAACAAGGGAGTATAATAAAGCAATTAAGATTTTCCTGCATCCTCCTTTTGTATAACACATGCATATCTTTTGTATATGATACATTTTCTTCTATATACAAGAGTGGGCCTGAATAGTTTTATGAAATGAATTGAAATCACCTTCGAATCCGCATTTGTGTCACCTTCTTGTATATTGAATGCATGTGTTTTATATACAATAGCAGACCCCAGATAAAATTTACAATAATTAATCTGTCATTCAAATATGGGTTTGTATTAGCTTGTATATCCATTGGGGATGGGGCCCACATAAGTATCTTTGGTGTTTCGTGCATTTGTATATACATTTCCTTTGTTTCTCATATGCATTTGTCTTGGGATCCTCCATTGTATGTATCTTGTTGTATTACCTTTTTGCATATCATATACAATCGTCTCCATCATTCATACATGGCCCCCACCTGTTATTTATATCTCCAATGATGTCGGGTTTTGTATAATATTCTCTTGTTTATTTTCTTTGTATATTGCCATTTGTATGTTATCTTGTATAAGAGCACATACAAATCATCTTATACAAACCCTCTCTTGTATATTTTCTTTGTATAATGTCGTTTGCATGTTATATTGTATAAGCGCACATACAAAGCATCTTATACAAACCCTCTGTTGTATATTTTCCTTGTATATTGCCGTTTGTATGTGATCTTGTACAAGTGCACATACAAAGCATGTCATCCCTAGTGAAGCTTTATTCCTTTGTATATCGGGTATGTATATTATAAACATACAAGCACCCTGAACATACAAAGACTTTTCAGGATTTAACTTTCTTTTCGCATCCGGTTTGTATCTCTTATTTGCATCCTTCTAACTTGTATATTGGCTTGTATATCGCTAGTTATAAAAGCCCGATATGCATACAGTGGAGCCCACATTACTTTTCTGATTATATCTTCTGAAATGCATACTTGTATCTGATTTTTAGATACAAAGTCGAATACATACAAACTCCTTTGCATCACCTCCTCGAACTTATTTTATAAACCACAGTTTACTTATTTTTTTGGCTCTGCGATGGATATAAAGTGTAATGCATCTAGTCATGATGCATCATTTTAACCAAATTTCAACCTTTCTAGAGCTCCATATTGTATGTATGAAATGTATAACCACACATACAATGCATGAAACATACAACAATTAAACCTCATTTCATAATCTTTTAGTTCTGCGACATGCATTTAGCTATGTATATCATCTTGTATGTTTCCCTTTGCCAAACTCAAAATACATCCGCCGGACCTAACGAATTATTTATTTAAATTCTTAACTCTGTCGAGTCTGGCTCTATGAAAAGTCATCAGGTTTGGATCTTCATGCATATCGGTGTAAGCCTCGCCGAAAAACTTTTCTTCAATCAGTGAGACTTTAGAGTATCAGAAACTCCTTGATTTTTCTTTCCAATGATAATCTCCTGCCGATGAACTGCTAGTTCCCTTCGTTCCATTGGATGCTTTGGGAGAGTCCTACTGATCTCCACCATCAGCATGACTTACACTGTCGAGAGGGCTTGTAAAGTTCTCGTTGATAGTGTTTTCCTATGCTGATCTAATTGATATGTTTTGACAGGTAACAACATTTTCTATGATGGGTTAGAATTTAGTTGGAACGGGATACTCTGGTTTATCAACATTATTAAGTGAAATGGTTGATCACTTACTTATGCCCACATGTAGATATATATATTAGTATTTATATAGTTTATATATATAGATGTTGGCATATAGAGTGGATCAGTCAACCAAAATGGGATGCCCCACATAACCAGATTTAAGTTAACATTGAAGCAAGTGTGCTTGATTAATTTTGATAAGCTTGGCAATAGCAAGTATTTTAGTCTTTCATCTCAGGAAAAGGTTTCAAAGAACTAACAGATGTTTGCAGGAGAATGAATTTTATGTTTTTTGTATAGCTAACATGCAAAAGGAAGTGGTAGTTTTCCTGTGTTTTCAGGTTAGATAGGTATACTAGTAGGAGCAAGATAGAAGAAGCCCTTTTAATTGGATAATGGATAGTTGATCAAAGGTTATAAGCCTTGGAGGTCATCCCAGGAGTTGAAAAACCAAAAGACATACAACAAGAGGATTTCAAAAGAAAGGCCATGGATAAGGGTGATGTTTGTATTCATATCTCAAAAAGAAAATATGTTTCCTTGTTGGGCTTGACCCCATATAAGTTCTATAAATAAAAAATATGTACTAGACTGCAAAAGTCCTGGGTTAGACTAGAGGTTTTCTTTGCTTTGTTCTTTCCTACCGGTGCCCGCACTGAACATAGCTGTATTTTATAACTGATTTTATATATTAATGGCCTCGGCCTTTTACCAATTAAAAAAAAAAGATTGTATAGTTTCATAATATATATTTTGATTTTATAAATAAGAATACTTTCTAACTCTAACAAAATTTCTAATTCTAATATGGTAATACAAAAGGCAGATTTTTATGTTTACTAAAACTTACCATTCCTATTTCCTATTATTTAACCACAAAGAGATTTATTTATTCACTTCATTGTGAAATCTATACATTTATTCATATAAAAGTATTCACACAAACCATAATTAAATTTGATCTAATGAAAACAATTTATGTGAGAGCTTGGCTAAACCAGGCCATACGGTTGCCATGGACAAGAAGAGGGATTATGAAGAATTTAATTTAGGTAAAATTTCATTGTATTACATACTAAAATTCATTTTTTTCAAATGCATAAACTACAAACCAAACTTCATTTGCAATTTTTTTGGTTTCAGGCAACATCAGAGAGTACCCCCAGAAAGTTTCATAAATTTTTAAGTGTAAAAGTTAATAAAATCTAAAATCTCCTATACCTTTGGTTTGAGATAACAATTGGGCTGCAGATGTTAAGTTTTAAATGCTATTTTAGGCATGATTCTATGCATATGGAGGTCATACAATCAAGCAGGCTAGAGGAATAAAAAATATGAAAGTTCTATTAGAATGGAATTTATCTCTATTGGCATTATTACTGCAAGTCATCAAATGGTATGAGATTTTAGACAAAAGAAATTTGTTTGATTGATTATATAGATTGATGGTTGGAAAGAAAGAAATAGGTTTGCCTGGCAATAAATTTTGATCTCTACAGGCAAGGGTGACACTATAGAAGTCGAGATTTATTTTGATAAAAGAAATTGACATAGACACAATAATGCAACAAAAAGAAGAATTTAATTTCTTCCAATAGCAAAAGATTTCATTTAGCTAAGGTGTCTACTGGTAACATGAAAATATGATGATAGTGTCATAGCAAGATAGGTAGGTGTGAAGAAAGATAAATAGGTGTGAAGATTGGAGGATCAACAATATTTAAAATTGCTACAATTGCAAGATATACACAGCTAGATTATTGAAGAGAACATCCAAGAAAATGCAAATGACAGGATTAAATATAATGGGGTTTATAGAAAAGAATATATACTCATCAAGGATATAGAGAGAATAGGTTGCAGAGCTTGATCAATCATTTCAATTGATGGGAGAAACTTACATTTGATTGCAGATGGACACTGATTTTGAAAGGGTTTACTATTGTCTGGAAAAATTCATAGAGGACCACACTTCAACCAGAATTTGACCAATCATAAAATTCCATAGACTAATCACATACATGATTTTTCTTCATATACAAACAAGCAAAAGAAATTTTGTTTAATACATACCTGAAAATTCTTCAGATCTCCCTTGCTCCCTTCTCCTCTTCCTCTACCAATTCCTCTTCTTTTCCCCAAATTTCTATGCATCTTTTCTAGGAACTCTTCTCTCAAATAATCCTCCCAAAACCCAAAATAGACAAAACAATTGATACCCACTATCACCATTCTCTCCATTACAGATCTCCACAATCCAAAATTAATTGCATTCATAACACCACTGACAGGAATAATTTTCAAATTTCCAACAACCCACTCCAACAATAAATTAATGGCAAAATAAAATAAAATCTCACATGTCAGATAAAATCAATAAAGTACTAAATATTGACAATATTATTATTATTGCTAGCTTTCAAAGCTACTAATTTAATTTAATATAAAAATCAACTAATTAATATTCTCAATTTTCTACATTAATTAAATAACTAATATTGATGTATATATATAAACTTATTATTATTATTACTATAACAATTATTAAATCTCCAACAAATACACATTGACTATATAACCAAATGATCAAACATCAACACATCTATACACATAGATCACTTATTCTATAAAATGAACCAAATGACTACAATCAACAACTTAATACCTTGGTCACTAAGTTCAATGAAATGAACATTAAACTACAATAAACAAACAATAACAACCACATACCAAAGGATGACCAACACTCGAGGACAAGTACCAACTGAGCGACAACTACACCCATGACTGGAAATACATGGATGACGACAAACTGAAGACATTGGTTGATAGAGGGAACCCCATGTTATCTCCCATCCACATTATCCATTGGTGTAAAGGCACGCTCAGACATGCTAATTCAAGTGGAGTCAGTGCCTAGTACCTACAACCTGCATCAAACCAAGGGGTTATGTACAAACATATATATATATATATATATATATATATGTATGTATATATGTATATGTATGTATATATGTATATGTATATATATATGTATATATATATATATATATATATATATATATATATATATATATATATACCCTACTATGCTGTGATTCCCTGTCATAGTGTGTTTGATTATATATATATATATAATCAAACACACTATGACAGGGAATCACAGCATAGTAGGGTGCTCATTATGAGTAATACTACACTGTCCCTTCACAAAATACATCACAAATATCCACATTAAACAAGTTTATTAGTAACTAAACAACCAGATAACACATAGTCAGATAGTCGCATAATTCACGTAGTAAAGCAAATCTACATAATCAATTAATCCATAAATGATCACAACATAAGCATAATGTACTAGTCATAAAGTATCAATAGTGTCATCATAGTAAACATTAATGAGTGTCATCAACTACATCAAAATGGTAAACCTGCCATCAACAAGTCTAACATACCCTAAGTATTCTGAGTATCTTACCTTCATCTTCATGCTCCTTAGTCTGACCACCTGCTCATCCAAGGTGAGAATGGAGGGGCACTACATCCTCCCCCCCTAAAACTTGACTTCCTCCTGGAAGTCACAGACTAGGGTGGAAACATAACATATTAGTATTACAACTTTCTATTGCCTATATGTGCATCCATATTAAGCAGTTGTTCATAAATAGGCACAAAGAACATTAATTCTTTACCTTTAAGATGTATCATGTGATCTACTTATATCCAATCACACATATTTTGAAAGTTTCATATGATTTAGAGAATTGCATTCACATATAATCAAGGTAAAATACATCTCATATCTTATTTCCGCTATGCTTTCAACTTTTACTAACATACACAGTACAATTCTCCACGGAGTCCTCCCTTGAACATACTATCAGAGGTTTGACATGAACATTATAGAAACAACACTTAACACAAAACAGGCCAACAAAACCAAACATTCGGAATAGCCACCATAGAACATTTAAAAATAAATGTAAACCCAAGTGGGAAAATAATCAAATCCAACTTTAAGTCACAAAGTGCTAGCAATTTTCCAACAATATATATCAAGTATAAAAGAAAGAGTTTCCATGACCATTCTTGTCATAAGAAAGTGCAAAGAAAGAAAATTCATTGTTAACCCCCAACAATAACACCTGAAACAACCGTCAGAAAAATTCCATAACAGCCAAATTACATAACAAATTCACATCACGATGTGACTAATTTTAGCCACAAAAAGGGAGTATCTGCTACACAACACTCAAGGACACAAGGTCCATAATGCATTAGAGAACATACACTAACACTCAAAGAATTAAGTTAACTATATTCTCTTATCTAAACAACTTGTATACAAGGATTTAAGGCAACACAATTGCTACTTATTTACTTGAACAACTTCTATCTTTAATGCAATACAATTTCTTTTTACTAAACTATGGAAATATGCAATTACTTCCTTATGCCAGATGATATTTACATAGAACATGTATGATGTCACACACAAGAATAATTGATAACTATAATTGACTTACAATATCACATTCATGATCTTATGGGTCCAACACAAGATCCAATTTGATCTCTTGCACACAGTTCTCACACATGCATACAAAATGATGACTTTCTTAAATCACAACAATTCTTCCATATGAGGTCATGACCAGCTTGGTGATAATTGTTAGGTTATCAACATCCACGTAAAGATACCCCACACATGACAACATCATTCCAATACTTAATTACATGCACTAATAGTAACCATGCTTCTTTCTTATAATGCACCAGTGACCACAAGAGAAACTCAAAGTCTCGACAAAACAAAAAGCACTAACATTCAGGAAAGACATATTATTAGATATAATGTCATACTAATGTACACAGGTGGAAGGTACCATTACCAACTCACCACAAAGAGAAAATCACTTAACCTAGAGCAACAACAACAATCCAGAGGTCTTAGTGTTGCAAACCTGGCTCTGATACCAAATGTAATGCCCCGCCATGCAACCCTAGAGATAAGTTCAACTAAAGCAATAAAAAGGCAATTTTTTTTTAAAAGAAGAAACGATAACAAAACATAACATAGACTAATAGCATCAAGTTAAACTATCATCTCTAGGGATTATATAGCTGCATCAACAACGCACATAGTTTAATCCAATAAACCAACTGAATCAAACTAGCATATTTCATTATGTCATCCAAATACATCAAGAAGTTTGCATTAAGATTACAAGTACAAAATAGTATATCTTACAAGAGGAATTACATAGTTTCATTAATACAAAAGCTCTCTTTCTGGATACATCAATTACATAAGGATTTCTTTTGATATAAAAGATCTAAATACAAATAGTACAAATGTCTGTCTTTGATATAGGTGTAAAATTGGAATCAAGAGAGATACATCTTCTTTACACATGAGCCATGATGCCAGAAATCCTATGGAATAAAGCACAACCAGCTGATCATGTGGAACCCTGAGGTCCACCCCTGTGCTAGGAGATAACAATGAGGTCCCACAAAGACAATCGTCAAAAGATAAAAGGCTGGCAAAAGCAAGTACTACACATGACTCCAATACAACCTTGGTCAATATGAACATCACAAGCAACTCAACAACACTTACACACTTAACATGCAATTCCAGAGGCACTCACACAACCAAAGGAGGAAAATACAACTTGGGAGTGCTAGACTGCAATAGGGAGGAGTGTTATCACATAGCCTGTCATGAGTTATCTTGGTAGGTCTTCCTAGGCATCGGCCCCCATCCTGGGTTATCCTGGCAGCCTCTCCCGACCATCGGCCCCCATACAAACTCATGTGGAACCAACATACCTTTCATGAGGATAAGGCAGTTGATTTTCCATTCCAGGCCTTTTCATCTCATCTCAAGCCTAAATGAGCACTTGAGCCATGAGTGAGGCATACTTTATCTTGATTAATGTGATTAACTACGCAACCCCTTAATTCATTAATTAGATTATCACTTGATTACCAACTTCCAATGGGTTATCTTGGCTAGCCACTTTGGGCCCCGGCCCCACATTGAAAGCCACTCCCCTATCTGCATCTAGAAAACCCTATCCATAAAGTAAGACTTTTACCAACTTAACCACAAGTGTTCAAATACAATGCAAGGCATTTACCTTCTTGCATAATCAATATAATCAGATGTATAGGTACACTGAACAAGGAACAACCATGTTGCACATGTAACATTCCAACATGGATAAGAAACTATATTTCAAGAATACATTTTATTCAACTCACATCATGCATACATAGCCAACCCCCACACAATCACACCCTCATAGGCCTCTGGAAACCACTTTCCCCAAATAACACAATGCATTACCCCATTAAAACGCAATGGTCACACATCACAATCACTTCAAAAAAAATCATAAACCAAGATCCCTCATCAATACTTCAATAACAAAACCACAAATCTAACATATGATTTGATGCACTAATAATGGTCTTAAAGAATGTAACATTATTCCAAGCATGATAAATCATCTAACAACATAAGATAGCTCTATTCCAACAATGTAGAACAATAATAATTTGAAAGGGTTACCAATTATTCTATAACAAAAAAATCATTCAAACAAGATACTACCCATTATTAGACTAAACCTCTTTCTACACTAATGTGGATCTTATTAAAATTCTAGACAACTTTGTGATTTCTATTCAAAATAATTGTATAAGAAAAACATAAAGGATCATAAAGTAGATTAAAACCGATCATCCCTTTTAAATCTTTTGAAAGTATATGAGTTAAATGCTAAACGTTTCATATCAAACCTAACCTCCACTCACTCACCCAATTTCATAACTAAGCACAATCTTTAATTTAAGTCATAAATAAGATTAGACTCCATTATATGACCACAAAGTTCCTTAAGGTGAAGAGGAAGCAAGATATATATATATATATATACACTTGACAAGTCTTACTAATTCTAAACTAAATGTTATCTTCCATCAAATATATCAAAGATAACTAGACATATAACGATCATAAATTAAATTCATAGACTAACTCTATGCACACTACTTAAAATATTCTAATTCATACTAGAATTAAAGACTTAACTAAGGTCATCATACACACCTTATAACTAGATCTAAAATAACAATTCAATATTTATGATATTATAATTTACATCCATTTGACTAAGACAAATATATATTAAGAAGCCTTATTTATTATCCATAGCCTACTCTCTTACAATAGATAAAACTACTAATATTCTTAAATATACAAGATAAAATAATAAATCAATAAATTATTTTAAAAGGATTTGACTTTTTATTTATAAAATAATGCTTAAATATAACATATCTAAATAATAGGGATGAAATAAAATAATACTTAAATATAACACATCCCTTAAATAATAGGGATTTAATTTCTCATAAATGAAATAAAATAATACTTAAATATAATACATCTCTCAATAATAGGGATTTGATTTTTCTATAAATGAAATAAAATAATACTTAAATATAATGCATCCCTATATAATAGAGATTCAATTTTTCTATATAAAAAAAATACTAAAAAAAAATAAAACACATCCATAAAATGGTTCTTCCCTATTAAATAGGGAGTCAACATCACACCTTCAAAATAATAAAACTCAAATTAAAACAATAATTTATTAAAGGACAATTTTAAAGATAGTTAAACTTTATTATGCAACATCAAATACTTAATATTTAGCTAAAAATGTTTAATTATTTAAATTCTTAAATTAAAATTAAAATAACTTATTATATGCAAGAATTAATTAAATCAAATTCAAAAGAATAAGATTTTATATAGTTTCATAATATATATTTTGATTTTACAAATAAGAATACTTTCTAACTCTAACAAAATTTCTAATTCTAATATGGTAATACAAAAGGTAGATTTTTATGTTTACTAAAACTTACCATTCCTATTTCCTATTATTTAAGCACAAAGAGATTTATTTATTCACTTCATTATGAAAGCTATACATTTATTCATATAAAAGTATTCACACAAACCAGAATTAAATTTGATATAATGAAAAGAATTTATGTGAGAGCTTGGCTGAACCAGGCCATACGACTGCCATGGACAAGAAGAGGGAATCTGAAGAATTTAATTCAGGTAAAATTTCATTGTTTTACATAGTAAAATTCACTGTTTCAAATGCATAAACTACAAACCAAACTTCATTTGCAATTTTTTTGGTTTCAAGAAACATTAGAGAGTACCCCCAGAAAGTTTCATAAATTTTAAGTGTAAAAGCTAATAAAATCTAAAATCTCCTATACCTTTGGTCTAAGATAACAATTGGGCTATAGATATTAAGTTTTAAATGCTATTTCAGGCATGATTCTATGCATATGGAGGCCGTACAATCAGGCAGGTTGGAGGAATAGAAAATATGAAAGTTTTGTTAGAATGGAATTTATCTCTATTGGCATTATTACTACAAGTCATGAAATGGTATGAGATTTTAGACAAAAGAAATTTGTTGATTGATTATATAGATTGATGGCTGGAAAGAAAAAAATAAGTTTGCCTGACAATAAATTTTGATCTCTATAGGCAAGGGCAACACTACAAAAGTTGAGGTTTCTTTTGATAAAAGAAATTGACATAGACACAGGAATGCAACAAAAAGAAAAATTTAATTTATTCCAATAGCAAAAGATTTCATTTAGCTAAGGTGTCTACTGGTAACATGAAAATATGATGATAGTGTCATAGCAAGATAGGTAGGTGTGAAGAAAGATAAATAGGTGTGAAGATTGGAGGATCAACAATATTTAAAATTGCTACAATTGTAGGATATACACAACTAGATTGTTGAAGAGAACATCTAAGCAAATGCAAATGACATGATTAAATATAATGGGGTTTATAGAAAATAATATATACTCATCAAGCATACAGAGAGAATAGGTTGCAGAGCTTGATCAATCATTTCAATTGACGAGAGAAACTTGCATTTGATTGTAGATGGACACTGATTTCAAAAGGGTTTACTATTGTCTGGAAAAATTCACAGAGGACCACACTTCAACCAAAATTTGACCAATCATAAAATTGCATAGACTACTCATATACATGATTTTTCTTCATATACAAACAAGCAGAAGAAATTTTGTTTAAAACATACCCAGAAATTCTTTAGATCTCCCTTGCTCCCTTCTCCTCTTCCTCTACCAATTCCTCTTCTTTTCCCCAAATTTCTGTGTATCTTTTCTAAGAACTCTCCTCTCAAATAATCCTCCCAAAACCCAGAATAGACAAAACAATTGATACCCACTATCACCATTCTCTCCATTACAGATATCCACAATCCAAAATTAATTGCATTCATAACACCACTGACAAGAATAATTTTCAAATTTCCAACAACCCACTCCAACAATAAATTAATGGCAAAATAAAATAAAATCTCACATGTCAGATAAAATCAATAAAGTATTAAATATTGACAATATTATTATTATTGCTAGCTTTCAAAGCTACTAATTTAATTTAATATAAAAATCAACTAATTAATATTCTCAATTTTCTATATTAATTAAATAACTAATATTGATGTATATATATAAACTTATTATTATTATTATATAACAATTAATAAATCTCCAACAAATACACATTGAGTATATAACCAAAATGATCAAACATCAACACATCTATACACATAGATCACTTATTCTATAAAATGAACCAAATGACTATAATCAACAACTTAATACCTTGGTCACTAAGTTCAATAAAATGAACCTTAAACTACAATAAACAAACAATAACAACCACATACCAAAGGATGACCAACACTCGAGGAAAAGTACCAACTGAGCGACAACTACACCCATGACTGGAAATACATGGATGACAACAAACTGAAGACATTGGCTAACAGAGGGAACCCCATGTTATCTCCCATCCACATTATCCATTGGTGTAAAGGCACGCTCAGCCTGCTAATTTAGGTGGAGTCGGTGCCTGGTACCTGCAACCTGCATCAAACCAAGGGGTTGTGTACAAACATATATATATATATATATATATATATATATATATATATAAAATCAAACACACTGTGACAGGGAATCATAGCATAGTAGGGTGCTCATTATGAGTAATACTACACTGTTTCTTCACAAAGCACATCACAAATATCCACATTAAACAAGTTTATTAGTAACTAAACAACCAGATAACACATAGTCAGATAGTCGCATAATTCACGTAGTAAAACAAATCTACATAATCAATTAATACATAACTGATCACAACATAAGCATAATGTACTAATCATAAAGTATCAACAGTGTCATCATAGTAAACATCAATGAGTGTCATCAACTACATCAAAACGGTAAACCTGCCATTAACATGTCTAACATACCCTAAGTATTCCAAGTATTTACCTTCATCTTCATGCTCCTTAGCCCAACCACCTACTCATCCAAGGTGAGAATGGAGGGGCACTACAATTGTTTTCTCCTCTTTTTGTTCATTTCCTTTAGATAACTACCTGATACTATCATATACTTCCCACCGTTCTGTATCTCACAAGCTAACTTAAAAAAATAGCCTTTTTCATGATATGTATCCCCCCCTTTTTATTCTCTGAACTCCCCTTATATCCTCGGATGTCCTTTGGAAGAGGGTACGATTATATAGGTCACATCTTTCCATACCATATCCATTGCCTTGTTATTGTTTGGAATCACTGACCTTTATGAGTCGATCATTCCCTTTCTTTTACTAACACAAATCATTGTTTTTCTTTAATCTAGTTAGCACCTTGTATCATTTTTAATCTGTGCTCATCTTATGATTAATATCTTACTTGTCTTATTTATATGAAATGGTAGATGCTAGATCCTTAGATCACCCCTCTCATACACTTCAATAACTAAGTCTATTTCTTGTAAAAATGTGGTGCTTCTTTTTAAAGAGTGGTTGGCCACTTTTCAAACATAACAAAGACTTTTATTAATGAGTCAGCTAACCTATAAATTATTAAATATTTTTTTAATGTTATCCCTATGCCCTTATTCACTTGGAATATGATATTATATATAATATAGGTGAATATATATATGATTATAATTATAATAATATCATATTTATATTTTTAATATTTATTTTTGTTATTTATAATATGTTATATTTTGATTATACCAAAATATCCATATAATGTTATTTAATATAATATATATATTAATAATATATGTCTATACGTAGTACATGATACGTAAGACATGAAGTATACACAGAATATGTGAAGTGTACACACATAAGCATGAATCATACATGTAATATATGAAGTATATACGTAAAACACAAAGCATAAATATACATAATGTATGAAGCACTCACAAAGCTTATATGTGTAATACACATAATACACAAAAACATAAAGCATGAACATAGAGCATACACTTGATACACGAAGCGTGAAGCATACAAGTAATACACAAGCATGAAGCATACATGCAATACATGCACGTAACTGATAATGTATGAAGCATGTACGTAATTCACAAAGTATATGCACATAAAGCATGACGCATACATGTAAGACACAAAGTATATGTAATACACAAATATGAAGTATACACATGAATACAAGGTCATAGAGTATACACTCAGATACAAGTACAAAGTCATGGAGTATGCGCTCAAGTATGAATACAATCACAAGTCATGGAGTATACAATCACAAATCATACAACATCAAATGCTTAACATCATTAGCACATACCTTTAAATATCCCTATTATTTTACCTTCATTCCCAAGTTCCAAAGCCAACTACCTGCACATCCACAATGAGAATGGAGGGGAACTACACCAAATGTTAGGAATTTATAGGTCTAATAAAATAAATCCACATAACCCATAAGGAGAAAATGATGCAACAAATAACTATAATGCAAAGACCAAATGACAAACAAGAAAGAACACAAGATATACCTTGGGAAAACCCTCAAGAGGGAAAAACCCAACCTTCAAAAGCATCCACACTCATATGTATTATTTAGCAAAAGGTATTACAATATATCTCATGAGTCTCCACGAATACCTTTGAACCATCAAGCACCTCCAATGCATCATCCATTATTTCCAAGCATGAATCCACACATCCCATGCCATGCTTCATAATTTGCACTTGCAGGAGAGCGCTCAATACAATTATAGCGTCTCACAAACCATCTGCCAATAATGAATTAGACAACCTCAAATAATAACATTGTGCTTGCTTTTATAATTCAAGCCCACAAAAATACAATGAGAAAACCATGTGCCTCAAAACCATGGGTAACACAAAATCATTGACCCTTAATTTAATTATTGGTACTACATTTTTTTCCAACAGATAAATAATACAAATAAACAATTAACCCAATGTTACATACAACATGTACAAGTGGTATCCAAATAAATAATATAACATTATGCAAGGTGTATAACACCAATTCCAACAAAAATTCCTCTCTAAATATGGGATTGATGATAATCCTTAGCTAGATGTTTTGTGTTTTTTGCTACTTATTTTTGTTGAAAGTTAGTACTATTAGGGTTTTAGGTTACTCTGTGTTATGCTGTTAATTAGCTATTAGTGCACCATTTATAGCTCATGTGAGGCTTTTTGCTCTTCCTTCTAGGTTGCTTTGTACATGGATCTGGACCCTTGTTTCCAGCTGACTTTATCAAAAACATATATATACATTTATATATATATATATATATATATAAATATAATAGTAGAATGATAGAATTATAAAGTGACAGAATTAATGAATGATAATAGAATAATAGATTTATAGAATGTGTAGTGCCCCTCATTTTGCTTTCAAATAGACTGTTAGTTGTTTTTTGATATCTAGACATTATGACATATTATTGATGATGGATTTACTATTTTGATGTAGTTGATGACACTCATTGATGTTTATTATGATGATACTATTGATGCCTTATGATTGGTATAATATGTGTATGTTGTGATCAGTTATGTTTTTAATTGATTATGTGGATTAATTTTACTATGTACTTTATGTGACTATCTGATGATGTGTTATCTAATTGTTTAGTTATTGATGAATTTGCTTGATGTGGATATTTGTGATGTGTTTTGTGAAAGGAACAGTGTTGTATTACTCGTGTTGAGTACCCTGCTATGTTACGATTCCCTATCACAGTGTGTATGATTGGATGATTATATATATATTGTCATCATTCTTGATGAGGATGAGTTCTTAGTCTTGGGTTCCATCAGTTTGGTTGATTTGGAGCATGGTTGTGAGTCTCTGTTGTACAATAAAGTGTTGTCGTCAGGAAATATTTGGTATGTAGTTTTTGAGTTGTTTATTGTTGGTCTAATTGTTTCATTTAATAAAAATTATAATCTATCTTGTTAAATAAATAATATTAATTTTTAGGTATATTAAGTATTTGATAGAAATTAAATTAATAATTTTAATAGATAATAATAATAAATAAACAAATTATAAATATTTAATATCTTATTAAGTGAATGAATATTCTTTTGTGTAGGTATATAAGACACTATTTTATATTGTATTCATAGATTAATATTAATAAAAGTGAGTTGTCGTATGAGTGAATAATAAATAATCAGATTGGTAGAATCTGCCTGGAGGTGGATACTGAATGAAATTAATTTTGGAGAGAGTGGATTGACAGTAACGGGAAAATGATGGAATGGGAATTTATTGTAATTGGTTATTTTTGTGATGGAGTGGATATTTGAAGGGGGCTCTCTAGATTTTTGGGGGGAGTTTTTGCAGAATAGGAATTAGAAGGAGAAAAGAAATCAAAGGGGAGGATTTTGGAAGGGGACTTGTCTCTTCATTTTCTTTCATATCAGGAAGATCAAAATTTGGGTATGTTTATTAGAATAATTGAATAAATTTTGTTTGAGTTAGTTGAGTCTCTGTGTATGATTCTTTCTTTCTGTTATGTTGTTTTGTCTATTTTCTTCTAATCTGTCATTATCATGTCGGGTATATGTCATGTCCTCCTGTCGTCAATTATATTTGAGTGTTCTTGTAATCCTTAATCTGGGTCATTCTTCTGAGCATTTTAATCTCACCATATTTGACCATTTCTGTAATCATTTTTATATCAATAGCCTTCCTCTGAGACAAAACTAGCATGCCTTTGCAAGTATTTAAAACTCTTTAAATAATCTTTGTTTTTAATCTGCATTCATCTCACTTGAAGAATGTTCCTAGAGAAGCAAATTCCATGTGTTCACTCTGCAATCATTGCACTAATTGAGTCACCCTCAATTGAGGCAATCTGGCAAATAGCTACCTATTATTTATTCACTCCCATGTAGCCATTTCTTCCTTCAGGTGTCAAAATCTTCTTAATCGATCCCTATGTTATCTCAATAAGAAACCGTTAAATGCTTAAGCAACTGGTTTGAGGAATTACTCTATAGAGATATTTGCAATCAAATGAGGTCAGTTTCCTAATGCCTGGTCGATCCTCCTGCAACGCCAACTCTTTGGAGATCACTTTAGAATCCAAACTCCCTCTCCATCTATAAACATACCTCTTGGAGGATATTTTCCCTGGGAAGCACATTCTATGGTTCTCACGCTGAAATCGTGCTTAAACGTCAGTGTCTGGTTGCTCTTTATCACTCGCCATTTCAATCGGCAGTAGTAATCTCCATCAATAGTGGTCATCGAATGAGTCTGTTCTCCTTTGAAGGTCGTCACAATCCTCGTTGCCCCTCTGTTGTGCAAGAATATTTGCATCCAAATGACAAATCTATTACCCCTTAAGTGGTGCTAAATGGTAAATCTGTGGCCTCCATCAATCTCTAAAAACCTCAAATCTTTGGTCACAGGCCTCTTGTAAGATCTAAGGGCGTTTAATGTTTTGGAGAGGGTCACTACCATCTAGACATGGATCCATAGGCTAAATTGTGTGAAGGATACCCAAAACAAGGCACGATAGCCCTAAAATCGCCTGATAGAAGTGCCTGTTGAATTCACCTTGTGCTCACTATTACTTGATTAAAAAACCAGCAAAGCATTTCCCAATACTTATCAACAATTCCATTTTATTCACCTCCTGCAATCATGAATCCCTCAGAAGCATATTCGTTAAAACTCTACCTGGAAATAGGGAGATCAAGTCTCTGTTAAATAGCAAATTGCATTTTTAAGGTTTGAGTGATTTGGCCTGGTAATAGAAAGTTTCTATTTTGAACTCTATTAATATCTATTAGAATATATATTTAATCAATTTTTAGATATATATATGCCATTTTTCATTTTATTCATTAGAATATAGTAAATCTTAGATATTAAAATGTAATCAAGTTCATAAACAAAATATATTTATTTAAATTATATGATACTTAATTGTTATTTGACTAGGAAAAGATTAGAAAATTTGTAGAGATTCATAACTTAAATTACTTTAGTTAAGTTAATATAATTTGGCATATTATTAAATATTAAATTGTTATGTTTATTATTTAATTAGATCAAGTTTTAGAGTATTCATGATGTACTTAGTTGAGTGTTGTATTATAATTTTTAAGTTGTTATGTTTATTACTTTATTGGATTAAGTTATAGAATTATTTATGATGTCTTTAGTTAAAGTTTTAAATTTCGCTCATTTAGTGTCTTTTCGAGTAATGGTTATTGATAATTTTTCCTAGTAGTTTATATTGTCGAGAAATACTATCTTATGGATAGAAAGAAGGTCATATTAGAATTTAGTTTGACTTAGGGACAATTAATTTGTTATGTCATCTTGGTTATTTGTTTTTTCTATTGAGTCGTTTTTCTCTAGAGGCTTGGGATGATATGTGTTGTTTTGAGATAATGATGAGTTATGATGCCTCCTAGTGTTGCATGAGATCTTAATATTGGGAAAAAATGTTGATTTGAGCATTAATGGTTATGTTTGTACAAGGGGGAAACTTTGCATTGTCCTCTTATACTTGTCATATGATGTAAATTTTCTTGTTAGATGGTTAGGGTTACTGGTTGCATGTAGGAGAGTGGCTTTCATTGTGGGGCCGGTACCCAAAGTGGCTGCCAGGATAACCCTTTGAAATTAGTTAATCAAGTGATAACCTAATAATTAACCTAGGGGGTTGGGTAGTTACTTCATCAATTAAGATAAATGGATGCCTCACCCATGCCTGTAGCGCTTATTCAGGCGAAGGATGGGATGAGATGGCTTGGTTGGCATGATCGACTTCCTTGTCTTCACGAAAGGATAGTTGGTTCTACATGTGTCACCCTATGGGGCCGGTGTCTAGAGAGAGACTTCCAGGATAACCATAGATGGGGGCCGACATCTAGTGAGAGACGGCCAGAATAACCCATGATAGGACCATGAGATGACACTCTACCTACTACAGTCTAGTTTTGCCTCTTGTGTTCTTTCCTCTTTGTTCATGATTGCCTCTGGGAGCATTGTTTGAGCTACTTGTGATATTTATTTTGACCGTGTTGTTGGAATCCATGTTAGTCTTTCACCTGTTTGTGTTTGCCATCTTGACTGTTGTCATTATGGGACCTCATTGTTATCTCCTAGCATGGGGGTGGACCTCGGGGTTCCACATTGTGGGGTGGTTGTGCATTCTTCCATTGGTCTTCTGGTGCCGTGGTTCGTGTGTATAAAGGATGTATCTCTCGTAGAAGATTCTAGTTTTGCACCTGTATTTGAAGACAATTATTTGTACTATTTGCATCTAGTTCTGTGTATTAGTGGAATTCATTATGTAATTTGATGTAGTCAGAAAAAGGCTTTTGTAACAATGAAACTACGTATTTTCTCTTGTAAGATAAACTATATTGTACTTGTAATCTTTATTGTAAAATTATGATGTAATTATCTGATGTCATAATAAAAGATGTTAGTTATGATTTATTTGATTTAGTAGAAAGAGCTATGTATGTGTTGTTGTTTGTTGATAGAATGCAATAATGTAGCTATGTAATCCCTAGAGATGATAGTTTAACTCTGTTGCTATTAGTCTATGTTTATTCTCATTATCATTTCTTCTATTTAAAAAAAAATTGCCGTTTTAATTGCTTAGTTAAACTTATCTCTAGGGTTCCATGGTGGGGCATTACAGAATAATAGAATTGTAGAACAAAAGAATTATAGAATTATAGAATGATATAATTATAGAAAATAGAATGATAGAATCATAGAGTAATAGAACTATAGAATAATAGAATGGTAGAATGAAAGAATGATTTAATAATAGACTGGTTGAATTATATAATAATAGAGTGAAAGAATGATAGAATAAAAGAACTGTAGAATGATAGAATGAAAAAACTATACAACAATATATTTATAGAATAATAGAATGATAGAATTGTAGAATTATAGAATAAAATAATGATAGAGTAATAGTATTGTACAATAATTGAATTATAGAATGTAACAATGATAGAATAAAATATTTATAGAATTATAGAATGAAATAATGATAGAAAATAGAATTATAGAATTATAGAATAGTAGAATTTGATAGAATTAAACAATGATAGAATAATAGAATGAAAGAATGATACAATAGTAGATTTATAGAATAATAGAATTATAGAAGGATGCAAAAATAGATTAATAGACTTAGAGAATGATTGAATGAAAGAAAGATAGAATAATAGATTTATAGTATAATAGAATGATAAAATTAAATAATGAGAGAATAATAAAAATAAATAATAATACAATAATAGATTTATGGAATTAGAGAATGAAAGAATAATCCAATGAAAGAATGATAGAATAAGAGAATTATAGAATAATAGAATGATACAATAATTTAGAATCATAGAATGAAGGAATGATACAATAATAGATTTATAGAATAATAGAATGATAGAGTTATACAATGATACAATGATAAAAGAATAGATGTGTATAGAAAAAAATCGAGAGGTTGAATGATAAGATCACAAAGCAATGATAATAACAACTCAATTACCCATAACATAAAGAGATCGATCTAAGTAAAAAGCCAATATCAATGAATAAATCAAATTAAAACAAGAAAGACTTCACCTAGATTGTATAGTTCTCTTTGAATGAATGTAGATTGCTCAATAATGTTGCGAAACCATGTTTGCAACAAGTGGATGTAGGTTGTGTTCATGCTCAAAAGATCGATGTGCTCAACGATGCGATGTATGCTCAATGCGCTATTAAGGAATGTTTGAGATTAAATGATCAAAGAGGTTTTGTGAAGGAGATGAGGGGGGTTTATATAGGTTTCAATGAAGATCGATCAACGGTCTAGATAATTCAATGGAATCAACGGAGGAGATAAATCCAGAATTCATGATGAATGTGCACCTAACATGTGTCACACAAAAAAAATATTTTTGTTTGAGTTAATTGCTTTTTGATAAAAAATAGAATTGATTTCATAAATTAGAATGTTTTTTTTCTAATTTATGAGTTGGTGATAAAAAACAATAATGATTAAGTCAATTAACTCAACTTTTAATTTTCTTTTTGCAAGATTTGAGATAAATTAAATAAATAAATTTATTTAATTGTTTGTGCAAGATTGGAAGAATAAATAAAATATTTGATTATATCTTATTTTTAGAGATTGAGATAATTTAAATAAATTTGAATGATTTATTTAAATTTGGAAGAATAATTGAGTTAATTAAATAATTAAAATAATTTAATTGTAGATAAGAGTATTTTAAATGATAAATTAATTAAATAATTAATTTATTTGATTGAAGTGGATTTGAAGTTTGGAAGAAGACAATGATTTAATTAAATAAAATTATTTAATTTTGGAAGAATAAGGTTGACTTTGCTGAAATTAATTAAATAAATATAAGTTATTCGATTAATGTTGAATTTTAGAGTTTTGGAAGAATTTGATGAACTTAATTAAATAATTAGATTATTCAATTAATTGTTGAAAATGCAGGTGATTACGTAGATTTGGTAAAATGCAAGTGATTCGAAGACCTAGTCATTTTAGGGTGTCTACATTTTGCCCCTCTTTGATGCAATGCAATTTATAGCATTGCTTCAAAGAAATTGATTGTTGACATGATATCATTTTTGATGCCCCAGTGTAGCTAGCATAGGTTGCCCCCTTGAGAGGAAAGACATGGAAGTGACAGAAAGGCTCAGTTGATGCTCGATTAGAAGATTATGTTGAGAAAGATGAGACTGGACATAAAAGACTGTTGATCGATCTTAGCTTGAAAGACTATAGGAATGACATGGATAAATGGATGAGTAAATGGATAAGCTTGTTGCATTGGTTTCACAAATGTTTATAAAGAGCAATCCTTATTTTGATATAGGACATGGATAGTTCTCCACCAAGGTATAAATGACCAAGGTGTTGTGATATCCGAGTGCGTGGACGTTGACTCTGTAAGCAAGCGGTTGGAACTTAGATCCCTTAGACATCATATAACCTTGTTTGACATGTGAATGAGCCATAGTCTTAAAATAAAGTTCCACACAAAAATGCAAGAAGAATATTAATATGTAAGATGCTAGGTTGTAACACACAAAAGATAAAATATGCTCCTAAGAAATATACTAAAGATCACTCCTCCAACATGGCACACAAAAGCAATGACTATGCCCCCAATCTATACTGCATCGCAACATACCAAGATTATAGATAAATAAAGGTAGTATTGAATAGGTAAATGGAAAAGGAACAAAGATAAACTAAAAAGCAATTTGACTGACTTACAAAGTAAACATACAGTCAACATATTCTCTTGCCAAAGAGGTTGCTCAGGATAGATTGGATTGGCTGGAATAGATAACAGCCTTATTGTAGGAACAATATATCCGTTAAAGGGCGTTGATATGTTGAAAGGATAATGTCTGGTTTTAGGAAATGCAACATGTCATATAAGATGTCTAGTCTGGTTTTGATCATGGAACATCCTGTATAAAACAAGTTTGTTGATCTGTTTCTTGGTTTAAGTTGATTTAGCAGCTGTTGGCAATTGATATGTAGGACAACATATAGCTCTGCAAGTAGCTTTCTTTGCTTCAGGTTTGTTAAGGAATTTTTCTTTGTAAGAATGAATTTGTTTGTTGTTTTGCTACTTGATTTAGTCAAGTCGAGGTGGATAGATTTTGATAAATGGAAGACTAGAAAGATGGAGTGTCCATGGATTGAGATGGGTGAAGACTGATTAATCGTATGTGCCTGAGTACTAGATACATCCTTTGTATTCCATACTGCCTACATACCCTGTATCCACGGGATCAAGGCACAATACGAGGAAAGATGAAATGATAATATGTAATTCTAGATAGAGTGATGAGTGGTTCAAGGTGTTTGAGCTTGGGTTGGGGAAATGATGAGATCTTATGTACCTGAGTATTGGATACATCCTTCATATTCCAGACTGCCTACATACCCATATCCATGGGATCAAGGTACCTTAAGATGAAAGATGAAATGATATGTAGTTTCAGCTAGTGAGTTTGTTGTAGGATAGTGTTGTCATTGTTGGGAACAATATATCCTTAGATCAACACAAGGATGATGGTGTCTGGTTTAAAGAAATACAACACCTCGTATAAGACATTTAGTCTAGTTTCAAAGGTGTGACAATCTGTATAAGACAATTGATATGGTTGATTGGTTTGGTTTGATGTGTTTGTGTTTTTTCTTTGGTTGTTTTTTGCTTGGAGGTTTGAAGTGTTTTGTGTTTTTGTTTTTGTTTGAATGATTTAAGTGTTTGTGAACCACGAACAAGGATCCATTCCTAGACCTAGGTTAAGGAAAGAGTTGCCCCCATTTTGATAGAGGAAGACATAGATAATTTGACATAGGATAGCTGATGTTTTGATGTGGATAACCTGTCATAGGATAACTTGACAAGACATGGGTAACAATGATTGACATTGACAGATTTCCAAGCTATTCTAGATAGGGAAATGGAAATGCAAAAAGGTCAATGATTTTATTATGGATGGATGGAATGAACAAGACTTGATAGATGATGGATGTTGATTCTACACATAGCACCTGTTTGCCAGGTTTTCACTATGGTACTTATCCAATGTGCATGTTTATCAGGTTTTCACCATAGGATGGATTATTTTTTTATTTATTTTGACATAGATACTGTAAGGATCAGGTAAAGAACTTCTTTAGATGAACACTGTTAAGTGGCTCATCTAGAGGAATGCCTTCAGGTGTAGCTAAAGTATAAGCTTCTGATCCATATGTTGATGTGATAACAAAGGGTCCTAACCAATTAGGCTCAAACTTGCCCTTCTTTTCTCGATCTGCTTGATTTCTTTGATTTTCCTTTAATACAAGGTCACCAACTTGAAACTGTCTTTCTTTGATCTTCTTGTTATAGTTGCACCGGAGGCAGTTTTGATAGGCATGGAGATGAATAAGCACAGCAAGCCACCTCTCATCTAGTAGTTCTAGCTCAACTAATCTGGAAGTGTGATACTCCTCTCCATCAATCAGGTTCTGCATGGATACTCTAAGGGATGGGATCTCGACCTCTATAGGTAGAATGACTTTAGAGCCATAGACCAAGGCATAGGGTGTTGCACCAGTTGGTGTTTTGATACTAGTGCGATAGGCTCATAGGGTAGGATTGAGTTGTAGGTGCCAGTCACGACCAGATTCATTGACCATTTTCTTGAGGATTTTGAGGATGGTTTTGTTGGGAGCCTTGGCTTGGCCATTACTCTATGGATAGTAGGGAGTGGAAAAGTGATGTTGGATATTGTATTGGGTACACAAGGCAAGAACATCTTGGTTCTTGAATGGTCTCCCATTATCAGTGACAATGGCTTGAGGTATACCATACTGGCAAATGAGGTAGTTAAGGATAAACTTGGATATTTGCTTGCTGGTGATATAAGTCATAGGAATGGCTTCAACCCACTTCGTGAAGTACTCAGTGGTAGTAATAATGAATTTATGGTCATTGGATGATGATGGGTGGATTTTTCCTATGAGGTTGAGACCCCATTGTGAAAAAGGCCATGGAGTTGTCACAGGTTGTAGTTCATGAGCTGGTGCGTGAATCAAATCTCCATGTTGCTGGCATTGTAGACATGTCTTAGCAAACTGTAAAGCATCTTGTTCTATTGTAGGCCAATAATACCCTTCGCAGAGTATCTTTTTAGCTAGATTAGGTCCTCTAGAATGTGTGCCACAGACACCTTCGTGTATGTCTCGTAAGGTGGCATCAACTTCTTCTACGTTAAGACATCGTTAGAGAATACCATCAAGACTCTGGTGATATAGTGTATCACCCAGAATGGTGTAACAGGAGGATCGAAGGATAAGCATTTTGCATTGGTTTGTGGATAGGTCAATGGGAAAGGTACCATTTTAAAGGTAGTCATAGATATCTTCGTACCATGGGGAATTGGGACTAACACATTTGCAGATGATTTTAGTAGTTGGAACATCGACGAATGGTATCAACAATTGCTCGATCAAGAATTCACATTTCTATGTGTTTGTAGGCATGTCTATAAGTGACCTCACAGAAGCCATAGAATCTGCAGCTTTGTTGTGCTCTCTTGGAATTTGCTCAAATGTGATGCTAGAAAAGTGTGGTTTGTAGGCATCCACTAGTTGCTTGTAAGGGACCAACTTTTCATCTTTTGTTTGGTACTCATCAATTACTTGTCGAATGACTAGTTGTGAGTCTCCATATACCTGTAGTTCTTTTATGTCCCATTGAATTGTTGTATTGAGACCTACAAGGAGTGCTTCATACTCAGCTATGTTGTTAGTGCAAGGAAATGCAAGCCGATATGACTTTGGGATATAGTCATTTTGTGGTGTGATAAAAAGAATGCCAGCCCTTGATCCATGTTGTTTGTAGGAGCCATCAAATTACAATTTCCACATTATTGAGGTAGAAAGAGTGAAGAGATTCTCATTCAGAAAGTCTGATACCATAGGATCTACATCTATCATAGGTTCTTTTGCTAGTTGATTTGCGAGGGCTTGTCCTTTGATTGCTTTACGGTCTACATACTCAATGTAAAACTCACTAAGGATCATGACCCATTTAGCTAGTCTGCGTTTGAGAGCTGCTTTTGCGAGAAGATACTTCAATGGATCAATTTTTTCTATGAGATTTGTATGTTGATTTAGCATGTAATGCCACAACTTTTGTGAAGCGAACACTGAGGCTAAACAATCTCTCTCCATAGGTGAATAGTTGAGTTCATAACCCACCAAGGTTTGACTGATATAGTAGATTGCATGCTCTTTGCCTGACTCATCATGTTGTGCTAGAAGAGCCCTTAGGGCTGCAGTTGTAGTTGAGATATATAAGATCAAAGGTTTATCTACAAATGGTGGTAACAAGATAGGAGGTGTAGCTAGATACTCTTTGGGTTGATCAAATAGTGCTTGACACTTATCATCCCATCGAAATGAGATATCCTTTCAGAGCAAGTGTTGAAATGGTTGACATTTATCTGCTAGCTATGAGATAAAATGCGTAATAGACTGTAACCTTCCTTGAAGGCTCCTTAATGCTTTTAGGTTCTTTGGTGGAGGCATCTCCACTATAGCTTTGACTTTTACAGGATCTACATTGATGCCTCTATGAGATACAATGTATCCCAACAGTTTTCCTGATGTTACCTCGAAGACACACTTCTTTGGATTGAGTCTCACTTGGTAATTTTCTAGTCTATCAAAGATCTATCCTAGAACTTGTATGTGCTCTTCCCTAGAAGATTTTTCTAGTATATCATCTACATAGTCCTCCATGATGTGATGAAAGAGGTCATGAATATTACTGTCATTGTTCTTTGATAAGTTGCCCCTGCATTCTTTAGGCCAAATGGTATGACGCACCAACAATAGGTACCCAAGGACAAGTGAAAGTTGTTTTATGTTGATCTTCTTCTGCTATCATTATTTCATTGTAGCTAGAGAATCCATCCATGAGAGAGCATTTCATGACCATCAGTCAAGTCTACTATAAGATTAATGTTCGGTAACAGAAAGTCACCTTTGGGACATGCTTTGTTAAGATCTCTGAAGTCAAAACACATGTGGATGCCCCAATTTGGTTTAGACACAGGTACAATGTTTGAGACCCATTCCAGATAATCAATAGGCTTGATAAACTTGGCATCTACTAACTTCTATATTTCCATTTCACCAAGAGAGATATCTGTGGATGCATGTTCCTTAGCTTTTGCTTGACTGGTTTAGCTGTTGGGTCAACTGTGAGATAGTGCACTGCTAGCGATAGAACCCTAGCATATTGATATAGGTACATGCAAAGTTGATGGTGCATTGCAAGAAGTTTTTTAAATCCTTGTGCTCTTGCTCTGATAGTGATGCTGCTAGGAATGTTGTTCTAGGATTTTGCTCTGTGCCAAGATTTATCTCTGTAGAATCTTCTACTAGGAGAGATGATTTCTCTTGATACTTAGATGGTAAGGGAAGGTCAAATCCTCCATCCTTAGGTGCCACAATTGGGTTTTCATCGGTTGATACATCCTTTGTTTTTACTATTTTGTGATCGAGAGGTGCCACAACATGGTTTTCACCTAGAGATTATTCTTTATTTTTGTTTTTGCGACTGGAGGATTTGGTATTCTCACCAAAATAAGCTGTTTGCTCTAGTTCCATTACAAAACCAACTTTGTGATCTCCAAAGGGATACCATACCAGAGTCCCATGAACTCTGCAATAGTTTCATCATTTTGAAATACATCTAGCATGAGGGTCCCTTGTTGGTCCCAATCGATAAGGTTAGGGTAGACAAGTGTTATGCTTTGGGTATTTGTGTTGGATGTGAAGGATACGAATGACAACATGAATATGAAGGATTCGGTGAATAGATCAGTCATATGGAGTGAAGAGTCATCGATGACATCCTCTTTATACATCAAATTCATGAGAGAAGTTTGTGTCATCTTGTTGAGAATACCCTCGATGTCCAAGGCGCGTCGTACCTTCCTACCGTAACCTAACCCCCTTTTATCTAGCTTCTTGTGCACAACAATGGGTTCCATTGTTCATTGATTATGTTTTCCAAGGCCACCTTTACCTTTATAGCCCATGTTTTTGACAATTCTTAGGCCATTGCCATATGTTTTAATTGGTATGGTGACCGGTTCCTTCTCCTTGTAGAACCAAGAAGAGATGTCTTCAATAGTTTCCTCTACCAATAATTTTCCCTCTTGGAATTGAGTTAGGGATGCTGGGGGAGGAATAGATGATTGCTTAGTTGCTTTGGCTATGGGTGATTGGTCGTAGGGTTTAGGAGATAGGGGAATCTACCCTACACAACAAGATTTTGAGATATCATATTCTCCCAACCCTATATCACGGATGTTAGCTTTAATTTTACGAATAGGATTAAGATTGGGTTCAACTATAGACATTTTTGTTAGATTTTTAGAATTGACATATAATGGGGATGCATGGCCTTTGTAATATTGGGCACTTGGTTAGAATTCTTATAATTGCCTTGCAAGACATGATAGAATTCAAAAGGATTAGGATCTCTAGGGATAGTTATCTCTGTAACATTAAATGAGAATTTAAGAGATTGATGGTATGTTGAGGGAACAGCTTTCATGGCATGGATCTATGGGCATCATTATCTACCTAGTTTCAAGCATGAGATGGCCTACTTGTATAGGCAAGTGGATAACACCTTTTGACCGGTGTTCAGCATCATCATACCCTTTGATTATAATACTTTGATCAATGTTGACTTGATCCTCAGAGTATCCCAGTTGTTTGAGTAACTTTAGAGAACAGATATTGAGACCAATACCACCATCTATAAGTATGCATTTGATCTTGCGTTTATGGATGAAAACCTCAATGTGAAGGGCATCATTATGACATGGATCATAGGATGGGAGGTCCTTTTTAGAAAAGACCACATTGTAAGGTGAGGCAATGCTACCTATTATAGCTTGGAAATCTATGACCGCTATGTCATAGGAACCAAAGACTCTTGTAGGGCATTTTCAAGCATAGCTTTATGTGTGGGTGATGACCTTATTAGATAAAAAATAGAGATCTGTGTAGGGTTTTTCCCTAGGTGTTCAATGAGATTGTAATCGGATTGAGTTGTCAGACTTGGTGTAGGACCATGAATAGTGACATGACCATGATGAATTTTAACAACGCAATCCATAAAATTTCCTTTGATTGTGAGGGTAGACACCCGAATCTCTTCAAAACAACCCACAATAGAGTCATAGGAAGTTGAAGCTTTGTTAACACCTTTACCTTTAGCCAAGGGTGGACCTTGACCATGGTTAGGGAATGGTTCCTTGTACATGTTGAGATCCTTATTTACGTTTTGATTAGGGGGGTCATTGAATGTGAATTGTCCTCTATCAATAAAGTTTTGGATCAGGGGTTTGAGTTTCATGCATCTTATGGTTTGGTGTCCTTTAGTTCTATGGTATTCACAAAATTCATTTTCTTTGTATCGTGTAGTTTTGTAAATAGGTTCACCATATTGGGGAGCATCTAGTAATGTGATGAGTCCATTGTTTATAATTTTCTATAGAATAGTCTCTGTAGGCTCTCCCAAGGGAGTGAATTGACATTAAGGATAATCTTGTTGAGGTCGCTCTTGTTGTCATTGTTGTTGGTTTTGGTTTGGTTGTCTTTGTTGTTGTTGGTTTTATTGAGGTGGAGGTTGACTTGGTTTTTATGCAAGATGAAGGGGTGTTTGCATTGTTTGGAAATGTTTGGAATCCACCACACCATCGTTGACTACATTTTTGTTTTTGTTCCAAAACTTGGGTTTATCATTTGTTTGTTGTTGAGGAGCATTTTCTTTAGTTTCTTTGAAGATCTTGACCCTGCCTTTAGTGATGAGGGCCTTTTCAATGTTTCTGCCCTTATAGGTAATTTCATCAAAGGTTGTAGCACTAAGTATTTGTAAATGAAAACCTAATTCTTGATTGAGGTTCTACACAAACACACTCACAAGCTATTTTTTGGGTATCTTGAATGGGAATTTGCTAGCCATTTGTCTCCATCTTTGAAGGAAGGAGATGAGAGTTTCTCCATTTTTCTGTTTATTATTGCATAGGTTGGTGATAGAGACTTCATGTTCTATGTTGTATGAGAAATGAGTGGAAAATTTTTCCACAAGCTCGTTAAAAGATTTGATACCTGTGGGTAGGTGCGAGAACCATTCTATGGCTTGACCTCCAAGACTACGAGGAAAGAGACGCATAAGATATGTGTCATTATGTGAGACCTCAAAGCAAGCGAGATAGAATTCTCTAAGATGGCCTTTTGGGTCCCCTTTTCCTTTGTATTTATCAAATTTAGGAATAGTGAAATTGTGAGGAAAAGGGATCATGGGTAATGACCGATCAAATGTGTAAGGACAAACATCTTCCAAAGAGAAGGTTTTCTTGGTGTGGCCAAATGTTAGATTAGCTAGTTGTTGTTTAACCTTAGAAGTTGTAACTCCATGGTTGTTGGGGGTGTTGGGAAATATCTCTTGTTGAACTAGAGGTGGTTGTTTTTGCCCATATGGGAGATCGTAGTGGAAGTCATAGGCATTGGTGTTTTAAGGGTTGTATGATTGGTTTTTTTAATTTTGGTGAGGTTGGGGTGGTGCTAGGTGAGTATGCAGGCTTTGTGATGGTTGTTGAAAAGAGTTTTGGTATTGCGGCAGTGGTGTGAAGAAAGAATTCAGTGGAGGAAAGATAAAATTTGTTGGGCTTGGTTGTGGTGGTGGAACATAGCTATTTTGAATTTGGGAGTGTTGAGGGTTTTGATAAGTGTTGGTTGGATTGACAGTAGATAATCATGGTGGTGGAGGGACATAAGTAGATGTGTTTTGCGATGGTTGAGGTTGATTAAGATATGTGTTGAAAAAGGTTAGTGTTGAGGATCATTGTGGAGGAGGTACATAGGTAGATGTGTTTTGTGATGGTTGTAGTTGACTAAGATAGGGATAGGTTAGGTTGAGTGTGGAAGAATGTTGAGGTTGCATGACATTGTTTGGGTTAATGATATAGAGGGTTGATGATATCAGGGGAGGTGTTGGTTGTGACCCTTGTTGCATGGTGACATAATTGTTTCACGAATTGTAGTTTGGGGGAAAGCCATCTTGTGATGGGGTATCGAATGTTCCATTTATGTTTGATGGGGTCATTCGATCTATGATAGGAGGTTGTTGGATGTTTGATCTAGCTAATGTGGTTTGTTTAGCTAATTCTGCTTAACATTGTAGAATCTCTTGTTGGTGCATATAGATCTCCATAGGATTCATGAGGGGTGATATAGGTCTTTCCATTGTTGGATTTTGATAAAGAGGATTCTCATATTGAGTGGCAAAAGACTTATTTTTTCTCCCTTGTGAGCTTTGTTCAGGTATAGGAGTGGTCACAGTTGACATAGTTTGGACCGTCGTTATAGCGTCATGGGTTTTGTTTGGCTCTTTAAGATTTGATAGATCAAAAAATTGGGGTAATTTGGCTCCTTGTTTGGCTAGAAAGCTGAAAAAATGATCTTGGTTTTCACTATGGATTTTGTCAAATGCGGCTATGGTTTTAGGACCTTGCATGATTACCTCAAGGTCTTGTCTATCTACTTGAGAGGATTGACCTTCTTCAAAGTGTCGCTCTTCTTGAGATGGGACTTGAACCTTGGTATAATCGGGTGTAGTAAAATCATGAGGCATGCCGGTAGTGAATTAAGTTACATCTACCAAGGTGACATTAGTCTCTTGAGGTTGGTTTGTTTGGTCTTGTTTATGCATGTTTTGAACATTGGTTGGCCTAGTTATTGTTGCTTTTGGAGTACCCTTTGGAGTCATGTTGGATTGGCTTGGTTGAGGTGTATGAGGAGGCAATTTGTGCTTCCTTGGGGTAACTTGTTTAGCCTTCATAGTTTGTTGGAGTCTAGTGGTTACCATGGGATGCACTAGGATAATGTTTTTTGAGATTTTGCTAGGACATTTTGAAAAAACAATTTTTTGGATCAAAGGCGTTGGACTGTACTGCAAAGGCGCGGTACTATTATAGCAAAGGCATGTTACTATAGTACCACAGGTGATGATATGTAATGCCAAAGGCACTAGATTGTGATACCAGAACCACTGGACTGTGTTGCAAAAGTGCTAGAGTGCTATACCAGAGGCGCTGTAATGGTGTCATTGATGTTTTAAAAGGCAAATTTGATAGTTTTAGATTTTAGATTTGGTTTCGATTTGCTTTGACAAGAGAAAACACATCAAACAAAGTACCAAAAGAGGACTGACATAATAGATAGTGTATGTTCAAGGCTCACAAAAAAGCCCAATGTTTCTACTATTGTAAGATAATTACAAACAATTCAAGCACTTTTTGTCCCTAGAGACATTGTTTCATTGCGGTAGATCAACTCACAACTTAATTCTTCATCGACCAAATGTCATTCCATATAGGTGTCATACATTTGTATCTTTGTGAGAGACGATAGGTAGGGATATCTCACCCTCCCCTCGGAAAGCTCAAGTAGGTCACGAGATCTTTATGGCCGAGGGAATACTATCTCTTCTCAAGGGAGCAATGGTGAGTTTCTTGGGGGTTTGTACCGATTCCCCTTGCATTGATGATTACCATAACATTCGGAGGTGGATCAGGTAGTCACTATCTAGATTGGTTCTAAGTTGCTTTGAGAGACCAATGCCTTACGAGTAATGTGACAAGCTACTAAAAGCTTTGACCAATCCTACTAAGGGTATCAAACACTTCACACAATGTAAAAATTGTTTCCACAAAGTGGTAGTACAGCTCTTTTCGATTTGGCACCACAAGGTAAGGCTGACATCGGTTAGGACTTGGCTTTTGCCTTATCCCTCTTATATAGCAGTTCAAAGGAAAACTCCGCTTAAGTTTGTCCCTTTTGGGTAAAGGGCAATCTAAAAGTAGGCCCTTCTAAAGGAATAACTAAAATGTAAGATCAAGCACGTCAAACAAAGGTTCAATTGTCCTGTTATAAGAAAAATAAGGTGCAACTAGATTAGGCACACACACAATTGTAGTTGTCAATTGTCCCTTATGAAATTGAAGTGTTCTGCATTCATGTCCATTGTCCCTTAAGAAATTGAAGTGTTTTTGCACGCATGTCCATTGTCCCTTAAGAAAACAATATATTCCTAAGACTTAGATTGCAAAAAAAAAGATGTTTTGTCCCTTAAGAAAGCAATATGTTCCTAAGACTTAGATTGCAAAAGTGTTTGTTCAATTGTCCTTAAGAAAGCAATATGTTTTCTAAGACCTAAATTTGATAGATTTGGCAATTCCTTCCAAGCTTGTCCTACATGAACATGTTAGAGAAATCCATTTGCTTTGTTTGAGTGATAAGAAGCTGCAAAAAGTTGATTTAGTTCCACACAAACTCAATAGTTAGCAAAAATCAATCAAATGACCAAAAAGCACTTTACTATCATACCAAAGGCGTTGACCTATTTTTTGAAGGTGCTGAACTATACTACTGGAGGCACAATGATGTCAAACAAAGGCACTGAACTATAGTACCAAAGGCACTGCACTGCTGACCAAAAGTGAGGCGCTGTTATACCAAAAGTGCACTACTGTTCTGCTTTCAATAAACTCATGATTTTGTCAAAAAAAGGAAGATTAAAAAGATGATTTCCTGATTGTAGAATAGTAAATAAGGGTTAGATCTACCTAGAATTATGATAATTGGAACCCCGTAAATCAAAAAAATCACTCAAAACCCTGTGTCCAGAGGTGCTGTACTATGGTACTAGAAGCGCAGTACTGTGCTACCAAAGGTGCTTCACTGCACTACCAAAAGCGCTCTATTTTTCTCAAAGGTGCTGAGTTACAAACCGAAGGTGCTTTACTGCGTTGTGAAAGCATGGTTATGTCTTCGTTTGTGCATTTCCATATTGTACTTTAAAAAATACTTTTCCTAAAGAAAAATAGTGATTAGTGGGTCCCACCAGGTGTGCCAAAATGTGTATAGGAAAAATCAAGAGGTTGAATGATAAGATCACAAATCAATGATAAGAACAACTCAATTACTCATAACATAAAGAGATTGATCTAAGTAAAAAGCCAATATCAATGAATAGATTAAATTAAAACAAGAAAAACTTCACCTAGATTGTATAGTTCTCTTTGTATGAATGTAGATTGCTTAATAACATTGCGAAACCATGTTTGCAACAAGTGGATGTAGGTTGTGTTCATGCTCAAAAGATCGATGTGCTCAATGATGCAATGTATGCTCAATTTGTTGTTAAGGAATGCCTGAGAATAAATGACCGAAGAGTGGTGCAGGAGCACCTACCTGACAGCTGGCCTCCATGAGGCAGTTAGTTTGTTTTAGGTCTTGTTAATGTTTTCAAGAAGGTCGTATAAGACCAATGCATGTAATAAGGTCATGTTGACCATACTTTACTATTTTTAGCTAGTTTGTTAGGACAGTTGTCATGATGTATGTTCGGTTGGATCTCCCAGCCGCCTGGAGAGATTTCCCAGCCGCTTGGAGTCGAGTGGTAGTACTCGCATGAGATCCTATTTATGCATGAGGATCGGTTGGTTTTAGGCAGGATAGTGATAGTATTGCACTGAGCAGAGGAGGTAGATTGCAGAGAGACTGAATATTGTACTTGCATCTTTTATCAATAAAGAGATCCTATTTTTATCAATTCTCTGTTTTGAATCCCATTGTGAAATTGATCTGCTGTTTTGGTGGGTACATGGATTCGCTGATCCATTCCACCGGTTGATTCGTCAAATCGGTGGAATGGCTATGTACAGTAGGTTAGGCTTTAGTTTGCTTTCGGTTTGCATGCAGGTGTGCAGGATCGTCGTCGAGGGATGTTGAGAACCCTAGCATGGGTATGTGCTAGGTCGAGCTGATAGTTAGCGTTTGGAAGATCACCCTGGAAGTGGATCGGGTTATCCCAGGAGGTTCAGCGGATCAGAATCCATTAAGGTTGGAAGTTCGTCAAAATGGCATCATCAGGATATTACGGTGTATATCCTGCAGTTACTTCGGGCATAGTCATCCGAGTAGGTGGAGATGAGTATGATGCGGTCGATTGCATGAAGTGAATGTGTTTCAGGGTGATCATCATCAGGTGTTGCCGAGGAGGAGCATATCGGCACGAGGTAGAAGATCGGGTTGATAAAGTCATCGCGGGCCGATAAGGTTAAGTTTGGCTGACAGCAGGATATTGAAGGAGTTGCATATGACGTCATCATCATCAGGATATACGTCATCAGGATATCGGGGCAGCAGGATATTGAGGAGTTGCATATGACGTCATCGTCATCAGGATATACGTCATTAGGATATCGGGGCAGCAGGATATTGAGGAGCTGCATGTGACGTCATCGTCATCAGGATAATCGTCATCAGGATATTGGGGTGACGTAAGCATCAGAGGAAAGGTGCGTGAAGTTGAGTATCATCATCAGGATATATGGGAGGAACCGGATGTTCTATATCCTGCTGATGAACATGATGTTGAACATCATGATGCTGAAGGTAGTAGTTGTCGGTGAGATGAACAGTGAACGTCAGGAGGATGTTTGCGCTTGCCGAATATGATGATGCTGCCGATAGTCGGATATGATGATGCTGCTGACAGGCGAAAGGGTGAAGGTTTGTCTGCAGGAGGATATCGGTCGGCAGGGGAAATATGATGATGCTGACAGTGTTAACAAAAATATGATGATGATGATGAAGGGTTGCGGACATCCATGCTGTATGTTAAGGTTATAGTGTGGATGCCTCTGCATCATAGTGGTATCAGAGCTCAGCAAAAGGTCTAGGCTGTTGTGTGTTGATTCTGTCACCGAAAGGGCAGAAGTAGAGTTGATTCTGTCACCGAAAGGGCAGAGGTAGAGTTGAGTGTGTGTTGTGTGTTGAGTGAGAGGTTGACAAAATGCCTCCGAAAGGTAATGGTACTGCAAGGGAATTGCAGGAGATAAAGGAAAAACATGCTAGAGAGATGAGGAAGATGAAGGAGCTTGCTGAAGCACTTCAAGCCAGGCTTGTAGCCCTGGAAAAGAACAAAAAGAGGGAAGTGGAAGACAGTGAGTCTGAAGAAGATGAAGATGCTGTTGAAGAGTATGAAGAGGTAGCTGAAGATCTGGATGCTGAAGACCAGAGGCTTGCAAAACTGTTAAAGGCAGTGCAGAGTGATAAACCTAAGGTAAAGGTTGATGTTTCCAAGTATACTGGAAGTTTGAATGAAGATGAGTTACTGGATTGGATTGCTGCACTTGATAATCACTTTGAATGTGAAGATGTTGCTGAGGATCAGAAGGTAAAGATTGCAAAGACCAAGTTAGGAGGTCATGCTTTGGTATGGTGGGATTATGTACAATCCGAGAGAAGGAAACAAGGGAAGTCAAAGATCACTTCATGGGATAAGATGGTAGCAAGGATAAAAGGTAAATTCTTGCCTAGGGATTATGAAATTCAGATGTTTAAGAAGCTACAATTTTTAAGGCAGAAGGAAATGGATGTGAAGGCATATACTGAGGAGTTTTATAAGTTGAGTATGAGATCTGGTCATCATGAGAATGAGGTAGAAAAGGTGGCTAGGTACTTGGCTGGTTTGAGATTGAACATACAGGATGAGTTAGTTTTAGCTAACCCTAAGAATGTGGAGGATTGTTATCAAATGGCAATCAGGATTGAAGAAAAGATGAATAGGAGACAAGATAAGTCCATGAGAGGAAGAGGCAGCAATATGAGGGGAAGAGGAGTAGCCCCTACAACAAGGCAAACCAATGAGGGTCAAGAAGACACTGGTAAAGGACAGGGATAGTCTGATTTCAAAGGTGGATGGAAAGGTAATAGAGGCAGATTTGGAAGTGGTAGAGGTTCTACTACATTCTCAGGAAAGTGTTACACCTGTGGTGAGTTTGGTCATCCATCTTTCAAATGTCCAGAAAGCAAAGGTTCATCATCCAGAAATGATAGAACGAATGACAAGAGAGTACAACTAGTGCAAGAAGAGAAAGTAGAGCAAAGTGTGCAAAGTTCAAACACTTATCAAGATAGAGAACCTGACAATTATGCATATCCTGAGGATGGAGAAGCATTGATGCTAAGGAGAATTAGTTTGCAGGCATCAAAGGATATGATGCAAAGAAGAGCTCTTTTCAAGACCACATGCAAGAGCAAAGGTAAAGTATGTAAGGTTGTCATTGATATTGGTTCAACAGACAACATGGTATCTCAGGAAATGGTGGATAAACTAAATTTGGAAAGGATTCCACACCAACACCCTTACAAGGCATCTTGGGTGAGTGATAGTCAATCACTTTTTGTCTATGAACAGGCATATGTGGATTTTCAGATTGGAGCATATCAGGATAGAGTTTTGTGTGACATTTTGCCCATGGAATGTTGTCACCTACTGTTGGGTAGACCATGGCAATTTGATAGAAGGGTACTGTATGATGGGTATGCTAATACCTACACCATCAAGAAAGATGGGAAGACTATTCAGTTGATGCCATTACAGGAAGCAGCTGTAGTACAAAAGGCAGCCCAAGTCATTTTAGTGGGAAAGAAGGAGTTTGTGCAGATGCCTATAGGAGCAGGCATAAAGGCAGTTGAGGACACTGCAGGGAAAGGAGTTGTTAAGGACAACAAGTTGAAGAAAGTTTCAGTTGTGACTGATAGAGGTCAGCAGCAGGTTCAGAAACAGGTTTGCAAATAGCAACCAGTTGAGAGGAATGACAAGGATGTTGTCATAGTTGGGACTATTGTTTGTCCTCTAAAGGTTGAAAGAAAGATAGAGTTGAACATTACAGAAGTTCAAGAGGCAGTTCAGATAGAGGTTCTGGTCAGACAACCTGACAAACACAAGGTATGTGAGAGAAGGGCCTACATTGACAGGCATAAGGATTTACTTGCAGGAAAGCAAGTTACAGTTCAGAAGTCTTGGAGCAGCCAAGAGCCAGCAGAGGATCAAGCTGGAACAGGGCAGAACACTGCAAAGGCAAAGTGTAAAGGTGGAGGACTTCCACATCCTAAACTCATGGGACATGAGTTCTTTTCTATTGGGGAGTATGGTGCAGGAGCACCTACCTGACAGCTGGCCTCCATGAGGTTAGTTTGTTTTAGGTCTTGTTAATGTTTTCAAGAAGGTCGTATAAGACCAATGCATGTAATAAGGTCATGTTGACCATACTTTACTATTTTTAGCTAGTTTGTTAGGACAGTTGTCATGATGTATGTTCGGTTGGATCTCCCAGCCGCTTGGAGAGATTTCCCAGCCGCTTGGAGTCGAGTGGTAGTACTCGCATGAGATCCTATTTATGCATGAGGATCGGTTGGTTTTAGGCAGGATAGTGATAGTATTGCACTGAGCAGAGGAGGTAGATTGCAGAGAGAGACTGAATATTGTACTTGCATCTTTTATCAATAAAGAGATCCTATTTTTATCAATTCTCTGTTTTGAATCCCATTGTGAAATCAATCTGCTGTTTTGGTGGGTACATGGATTCGCTGATCCATTCCACCGGTTGATTTGTCAAATCGGTGGAATGGCTATGTACAATAGGTTAGGCTTTAGTTTGCTTTCGGTTTGCATGCAGGTGTGCAAGATCGTCGTCGAGGGATGTTGAGAACCCTAGCATGGGTATGTGCTAGGTCGAGCTGATAGTTAGCGTTTGGAAGATCACCCTGGAAGTGGATCGGGTTATCCCAGGAGGTTCGACGGATCAGAATCCGTTAAGGTTGGAAGTTCGTCAAAACGGCATCATCAGGATATTACGGTGTATATCCTGCAGTTACTTCGGGCATAGTCATCCGAGTAGGTGGAGATGAGTATGATGCGGTCGATTGCATGAAGTTAATGTGTTTCGAGGTGATCATCATCAGGTGTTGCCGAGGAGGAGCGTATCGGCATGAGGTAGAAGATCAGGTTGATAAAGTCATCGCGGGCCGATAAGGTTAAGTTTGGCCGACAGTAGGATATTGAAGGAGTTGCATATGACGTCATCGTCATCAGGATATACGTCATCAGGATATCAGGGCAGCAGGATATTGAGGAGTTGCATATGACGTCATCGTCATCAGGATATACATCATCAGGATATCGGGGCAGTAGGATATTGAGGAGCTGCATGTGACGTCATCGTCATTAGGATAATCGTCATCAGGATATTGGGGTGACGTAAGCATCAGAGGAAAGGTGCGTGAAGTTGAGTATCATCATCAGGATATATGGGAGGAACCGGATGTTCTATATCTTGCTGATGAACATGATGTTGAACATCATGATGCTGAAGGTAGTAGTTGTCGGTGAGATGAACAGTGAACGTCAGGAGGATGTTTGCGCTTGCCGAATATGATGATGCTGCCGATAGTCGGATATGATGATGCTGCTGACAGGCGAAAGGGTGAAGGTTTGTCTGCAGGAGGATATCGGTCGGCAGGGGAAATATGATGATGCTGACAGTGTTAACAAAAATATGATGATGATGATGAAGGGTTGCGGACATCCATGCTGTATGTTAAGGTTCTAGTGTGGTCTTCATCAAAGAGGTTTTGTGAAGGAGATGAGGGGGGTTTATATATGTTTCAATGAAGATCGATCAATGGTCTAGATAGCTCAATGGAATCAATAGAGGAGATAAATCTAGAATTCATGATGAATGTGCACCTGACATGTGTCACACAAAAAGTTATTTTTGTTTGAGTTAATTGCTTTTTGATAAAGATAGAATTGATTTCATAAATTAGAATATTTTTTTTCTAATTTATGAGTTGGTGATAAAAATAATAATGATTAAGTCAATTAACTCAACTTTTAATTTGCTTTTCGCATGATTTGAGATAAATTAAATAATAAATTATTTAATTTTGTGTGCATGAGGAACAAGATTTATTTTTAGAGGAATTTATTTAATTTATATATATATATAAGGAGGTGAAATCATCTTCAAATTAAGATAATTTTTGAAAGGATGGAAAATATCATTAAAAATTCTAATCCACCTACAAATTTATTTCTGAACAATAAACCATGATATATTTTAACTATAAAATATATATTACTTAAAGATTATTTAATAAATCCTTATTCCAACACATACATTATAAATATAATAATAATAATATATTGCTACCAAACCATAAAGCACTCGACCCATCACAATCATCATAGACCTTATAGCTATTTATGCTCTAGCAAGTGTACATGCGAACATGGTTGCATAGACAAGGAACAAAACTATTTACTGTCTTCACAATGGATTGTTCAAAAGGCTTTAGAAACCATCATTCAACATAGAGTGGAAAGATATAGACAAGTCTAATAAACTGTTAACAGAATGCCTCACCAAGAGGTTATCTCATACAATGCATAAGTTGCAAATTATGCACAAAATAGATTATCAAAAAGGCTTATAAATCTGTAAGTAAAAGCAACTGGTGATACAAGCTAGACTCCTCAAATTTTTCCAGTATCCTCTCTGCTAAATGCAGCGAGTTATGACATTTATCAAAACAAGGATAGAAGAAATTTGTAGCCTATTCAATTGTATTATTTCAGAAATTGAATATACATAACTTGGTATAAGTAAGGCATGCAGACAAGTTAAATATGTCTCAAGTAGTCTTATGACTATTCTTAAATATCATCCACTTCAAGAGTCAAATCCTAATTTTGACTAATAAAAGTAAGACAAATATTTATCACTTTCTGATATCGACTAGGTGCAAAATTACTATTGATTGTTTGACCATTGAAATGGATGACTTTTAAGTAGAGTGTAATTGGTGGTAGCCAATCAAAAAATTTGAGCAAGCATAGATAAATTAACAAATTTGTTTGGTAACTATCTTACAATAATTTAGGAAGATATGCACAAAATGGTTTCATTTAAAAAGTTTAAAAGAGTAACTTTACATTCCACAATCTGAAAGATATGCATGTAAAGTAGGAATAATATAATAACTGTAAGGGTGTCCATAATAATACTGTCACTTAAGCAAACATTTCCAACAATTTACCAGTTGTAAATACAGGATAATTCAGTTGTAAATATAGGATAATTCATACTGAATAAAGAAAGAAGAAATATAAGCATGAAGCAGTCTTACCTCCATAGTTCCAGTCACCACTTGTTTTAATCACTGTGTATTGTTTTCTCCTCTTTTTATTTGTTTCATTTAGATAACTGCCTAACATTATTAGATACTTCCCACCGTTCTGTATCTCATAAGCTAACTTAAAGAATAGCCTTTTTCATGATATGTATCCCCCCTTTTTATTCTCTAAACTCCCCTTATATCCCCGCATGTCTTTTGGAAGAGGGTGCGATTTCATAGGTTGCATCCTTCCATACCATATCCATTTCTTTGTTATTGTTTGGAATCATTGACCTTTATGAGTCAACCATTCCCTTTCTTTTACTAACACAAATCATTGTTTTTCTTTAATCTAGATCGCACCTTGTATCCTTTTTAATCTATGCTCATCTTATGATTAATATCTTACTTGTCTTATATGAAATGACAGATGCTAGATCCTTAGATTGCCCCTCTCATACACTTCTTTTTAAAGGGTGGTCGGCCACTTTTCAAACATAACAAAGACTTTTATTAATGAGTCAACCAACCTATAAATTATTAAATATTTTTTTAATGCTGTCCCTATGCCCTTATTCACTTGGAATATGATATTATCTATAATATAGGTGAATATATATGATTATAATTATAATAATATCATATTTATATTTTTAATATTTAGTTTTGTTATATATAATATGTTATATTTTGATTATACCCAAATATCCATATAATGTTATTTAATATAATATATATATTAATAATATATGTCTATACATAATACATGATACGTAAGACATGAAGTATACTACTAAATAAATGTGAGGCATGAATCATACTCATAAGTATACGTGAAACATGAAGTATACATGGAATATGCAAAGTATACACACATAACCATGAATCGTACATGTGATATATGAAGTATATACGTAAAATACAAAGCATAAATATACGTAATGCATGAAGCACTCACAAAGCTTATATGTGTAATACACATAATACACAAAAGCATAAAGCATGAACATAGAGCATACACTTGATACACGAAGCATGAAGCATACAAGTAATACACAAGCACGAGGCATACATGCAATACACGCATGTAACTCAAAGTATGAAGCATGTAAGCAATTCACAAAGTATACGCACATAAAGCATGAAGCATAAGTGTAACACACAAACTATATGTAATACACGAATATGAAGTATACACATGAATACAAGGTCATAGAGTATACACTCGAATACAAGTACAAAGTCATGGAGTATGTGCTCAAGTATGAATACAATCACAAGTCATGGAGTATACAATCACAAATCATACAACATCAACTGCTTAACATCATTAGCACATACCTTTAAATATCCCTATTATTTTACCTTCATTCCCAAGTTCCAAAGCCAACTACCTGCACATCCATGATGAGAATGGAGGGGCACTACACCAAATGTTAGGAATTTATAGGTCTAATAAAATAAATCCACATAACCCATAAGGAGAAAATGATGCAACAAATAACCATAATGCAAAGATCAAATGACAAACAAGAAAGAACACAAGATATACCCCAGGAAAACCCTCAAGAGGGAAAAACCCAACCTTCAAAAGCATCCACACTCATATGTATTATTTAGCAAAAGGTATTACAATACATCTCATGAGTCTCCACGAATACCTCTAAACTCTCAAGCGCCTCCAATGCATCATCCATTGTTTCCAAGCATGAATCCACACATCCCATGCCATGCTTCACAATCTGCACTTGCAAGAGAGAGCTTAATACAATTATAGCCTCTCACAAACCTCTCGTCTGCCAACAATGAATTAGACAACCTCAAATAATAACATTGTGCTTGCTTTTATAATTCAAGCCCACACAAATACAATGAGAAAACCATGTGCCTCAAAACCATGGGTAACACAAAATCGTTGACCCTTAATTTAATTATTGGTACTATGTTTTTTTCCAACAGGTAAATAATACAAATAAATAATTAACCCAATGTTACATATAACATGTACAAGTGGTATCCAAATAAATAATATAATATTATGCAAGGTGTATAACACCCATTCCAACAAAAATTCCTCTCTAAGTATGGAATTGATGATAATCCTTAGTTGGATGTTTTGTGTTTTTTGCTGCTTGTTTTTGTTGAAAGTCAGTACTATTAGGGTTTTAGGTTACTTTGTGTTATGTTGTTAATTGGCTGTTAGTACACTATTTATATCTCATGTGATGCTTTTTGCTCTTCCTTCTAGGTTGCTTTGTAAATGGATCTAGACCCTTGTTTCCAGCTGACTTTATCAAAAACATATATATAGAATAGTAGAATGATAGAATTATAAAGTGACAAAATTAATAAATGATAATAGAATAACAGATTTATAGAATAATAGAATTGTAGAACAAAAGAATTATAGAATTATAGAATGATAGAATACTAGAATAATAAAATAATAGAATGAAAGAAAGATATAATAATAAATAATTTACAAATTCCTAGAATGATATAATTATAGAAAATAGAATGATAGAATCATAGAGTAATAGAACTATAGAATAATAGAATGGTAGAATGAAAGAATGATTTCATAATAGATCGGTAGAATTATATAATAATAGAGTGAAAGAATGATAGAATAAAAGAATTGTAGAATGATAGAATGAAAAATCTATACAACAATATATTTATAGAATAATAGAATGATAGAATTGTAGAATTATAGAATAAAAGAATGATAGAGTAATAGTATTGTACAATAATTGAATTATAGAATGTAACAATGATAGAATAAAATATTTATAGAATTATAGAATGAAATAATGATAGAAAATAGAATGATAGAATTATAGAATAGTAGAATTTGATAGAATTAAACAATGATAGAATAATAGAATGAAAGAATGATACAATAGTAGATTTATAGAATAATAGAATGATAAAATTATAGAATGATAGAGTAATAGGATTGTAGTATAATAGAATTGTAAAATAAAAGATTTATATATTAATAGAATAATAGAATTATGGAATGATTGAATAAAAGATTTAAAGAATAATAGAATGATACAATTATAGAATGATTTAATGAAAGAAATATACAAAAACAATATTGTAGAACATGATAGAGTTAGATAATGATAGAATAATAGAATTATAGAAGGATGCAAAAATAGACTAATAGACTTAGTGTTGATAACTAAGAGGGGGGGGTGAATCAATTATCCTAATTATTTCTTCTTTCTGAACTTTCTTATTAATCAATGTAGCATTAATTCAAACAAGCAAACATAACTATGAAATGAAGATACACATGACACATTATTTTTGACGTGGAAACCCTGTTAAGGGAGAAAACCACAGGGTGATTAACCCAAAGATTATTCTCTGTTAGAAGAATAAGGAAAGACAAAATGGCACTTGCCAATTAGGGCTCACTGCCCGAACACACTGCTCACAAGAGGCACACTGCCTACAAGAGACTCACTATCTACAAAAAGAATGATATACAATACTTGAACTGATTGGGAGCATCTACAAATGCTGGAGTTCAGTTCTGGTTAAGCTCAGTACACTGATCTACTGCACTTCATCTTTCCTCTTCTCTTTCACATACCGGACCTTCCTTACTGCTTCTGTTCTGTTCTTCTGCTTTATTCACACATAACTAACAAGAACAACACTTCTCACAACTAAATCCATCGTGTATATATATTTGCACAAGTAATTTCATCACCTTTCTAGTCGGCACCCGAAATAGTCAATCTTTTCACTAGTTCTGATCTGTCGGCTGAATCCTTGCACATCAAGTAATGTGGATCAAGTATATGCTTGTAGAAATTATTAATCATGTCGGCCAACCATGATTCATGCCTTCATAACCTTTACCACCATCAGTAACACATCCGGAAAGTAGTCTGATGTTCTGTCAGTCAGTTCTTCCTCTGTTCACACTGTCACTTAGGAATCTGGTACACAACTATTCATATCTTTTTCTTCATCTATCACCGGAGGCTAAATCCTTGGAATATACCACTCAAGATAGTCCTCTTGACTTCCCCAAATCTGTACTTCACCAAGATACTTCCTCTGAGAGATCCGGACCTGTCTGTCAGACCTTGCCACATGCTCTGTTCTTGTTTACCGGACCACAACAATCTTTATTCTGACTTCCGGTAGAGACACACCATGTCCTGCGGATGTGTGGGATGAACTTTGTTGCCATCAATGACAACAATCATGAATCCATATAGTGTCTTTTGCCAACAATCTCCCCCTTTGGCATTGACGGCAACACTTAGTGAAAAATGACTAAGTGGCATTGATGGCAACACTTAGTGAAAAATGACTAAGTGTTTACACTATGCTCCCCCTTGGCTGATGCTCTGTCTTTATATACGTTTTCCGGAGCTCCCCCTTAGTTGGATTCCTCATTTTTCACTGCTCCTCACTCCCCCTTTGACATCAATGGCAAAGGGTAGGGTCCACATACCAAAATTTTCAAAAAATTTAACTATACTTAGCCGCATAAGTATATATATACAAGTTGTACTTACATATACTTGAGTATGTCTGAAAAAGTATTCTTCAACTGTACAACTTCTACTGCCCAACTCTACTTCATCCTATCCAAAATTGAGATGTGACCACTCAACAGGAATGCAAATGCTTCTGCCTTCTTAAGATCTGTCGGATCATTGGTCCAGGCTGTAATCTGAGCATCATTTTTGGCCTCATGCATGGCCTCTAACTTAGGGATAATAATCCTTCTAAGTTCACCCATCCGATTAATTATGTTCTTCCTTTCCTTCTCAAAATTCTTTATTGCATTTGTGATTGCAATAGTCTGACACTCTTGATTTATTATGGAGGATGAAAGAGGATCAAAACTTTGAGACAAGCTTAGTAGTTTGTCCTCTTGCTCTTTTATTTTCTTCTCAATCTCCACTGTTACTTTGGACCAGGAGATACAAAATTTGTATATTTCACCGCCATCCTTAAGAGCATTTTCTAAGCTCTTTATCCCAATGTTCATGTTTCTCCTATCATTAACGATCAAACCTTGTACCTCGGAGAACCTTTTATCCAAAAACTCCTTCCAGACCTTTTCTTCAGCTGATTTTTCTAAAGAGTCAAAATGTGTACTAACACTGCTGACTAAGGTTTTGAGATTACCGGAAGAGGAGGCTGTGGGATCCTTCTGAAAAGATGGCATGATCTTTTCCAGCACTCCAGATGCTACCTCCATAAGCTCACAGTCTTCCATGTGAGATTTTAGTAGTTTCTCTTTGACCTTCTCATTTGTAAATGAGGCTATTTTCATTGCTTGCATCGGTGACAGAGAGTCAAAATCTAATGGTCCTTTTAGTAGGTCCGGTTCATCAATTTCTATAGTTGCTTTTGTCAAGAAGTCCTTGACTGATTTTGCAGTGTCTCTTGCCGGAGATAGATTTTTCTTTATTTCTGCATTCTTAGAGCTGTCTCTTGGAGCTTTCTCTCCTTCTACATTCTTACCACTATCAGTTGTGGTCTTCTTTGTTGAAGTCTCCTCTTCTTCTGCAACCTTAGCACTGTCATCTTCTTTTTCCTTCACCTCTGCTTCTTTCTCCTGTAATTTTTCTTCTCCTTTAGATTCGGAGACTGTAGGGGAAACCAGAGGAGAAATGTTAGACTGTTCAGGTCCCACCTTTTCTGTCATTTTCTCAGTAGTTTCTTTTGCAATACTTGTGGTTGAGGGATCAATACCCAAGTCCTCTACAATAGGAAGATTAAATCTTGTGAGGGCTTTTTAGAGAATCTCTTCTGTGTCCTTGGCCACCTTGTTGGTCTCACCAAGCATAAGCTGATTCATCCTTGCTTTGCTCCTGAATTCATCCTTGCAGTCTTTGAATACCATGTTCATTGTCTTGGGATCAATTGAAGGATATAGCTGAATATTTATCTATTCCCGGATCTCAAGGTCTTTTGCCATGGCATTTGTCTTTCTCATTTCCAACTCCTTTTCTAGGGTCTTGGGAATAAGAGATATAATTTCAATGAAGGCCTTATTATATATGTTCAGGTACCTGATTGTAGCTTCCTGCAGGATCTTTTGGTCAGCCTCATTGTAATCATCATAAAATTCAGCCATTGGTTGAAGGTTTTTATCCACAGTGATTGATTTTATTACACTTTCTAAAGACAGGGTGGGCTTTTCAAGAAATTCCTCTACCATTTCTTTCTTGTCTTGTCCTGTGGTAGGTTTACCGGATCCTTTCTTCTTCTACTTCTTTATTTCCTTTACCCCCTCATCTGATTCTGTTTCCTCTTCATCTCTTTGACTTGCATAAGCCCTTGTGGCTTTTGTCTTTGACCTTTTCTCTCCTTTGCTGGATGCTTGGACTTCTGGTTTTGAGCTTTTAGCAGGGACAGGTGCTGATTTCTTTGATGATCTGGTCCGGGTGGAAGTTTCTACCGGAGCACTTTTCTTGCTTCCCTTTTCTGCCTCTTTCTTCTCTTCCTCAACTTTTTGTCTCTTTTTCCTGTGGGCATCAAGTGCCTCCTTTGAGATGCCAAGGCCTTGGGCAATATGTTCTACTTCTTTTCTCACCTTCCTTTTCATCTCTGGTTCTCTGAGTTCTACATGAATTTTTATACTCAGCTCCTCAAAGGTTCCAAACCTTTCTGCCTTTGGATCCTTTGGCTGACTTAGCATGTGTTGAACATGCAGCTCCACAATCTATTCATCAACTTCATACCCCATGGGCATGATCCAGACTATCCTTGGTTCTACTACCTCCATTAGGCACTGATTAGTCTCTACCATAAAGCGGACTGTGTCTTTGTATTTCTTAACAAGAGACTGGGGAATCCTTTCTCTTGCTTGCATCATGTTTTGAAAGGTCTTGAAGTATCCCCACATGGTTGTATTTCTTGCTTTAGCATCCCCAAGCCCATGCAAATAATCTCTTATTTGAATTGCAACCAGTCTATCATTCTGCCACACCCAGCCATTGGATCCGGGAAGCTCATTCATGTAATAAAAGAATAGGCAGAGTAATAGGCCACCATACTTGAAAGAGTTCTTCTTATCTTTCTTGATCTTTTGCAGATTTTCTAATAGTTGGCTTAGAAGAAGTTCACACAGATCATAGTCAACATTTTCTTTTAGCATTTGATAGGCTGTGTAAACTGCAGTTCCCGGTACTAAGTTTTCCCTACTGGAGTGATAAATCTTGTAACCAATTATTATGGAAGCAAATTTGACATCCGGTTCAGTGATGTCTTCAATTGTCATAGCTCTCTTGTCAAATTTTGATCTGGTTGCATCACTTACTGTTTGATTCTTGACAGACTTGAGAACAGGTATTCCACCGGATGAGTGTAGACCGGTTACTACCCTAATTGCATCTTTGGTGATCTTAAATGGTTTATTCAACCATAGGAAATTGTCATGCACTCTACTCAATACATACCGGACCCATTCATCTTCTTCAAAATAGGGGAAATGAATGCACTATGCAAAATGCTTATCCTGGATGGCTTTATACTGAGGTTTAATCTCAAAAGAGTCATCTAACAACTGTTTGTGATAGATATCTACTAACTTTGATTGCCCAAATTCTTCTATACTCGCATGTATGTAAACCCTAATATCTTTGGTGTGCAAAATGCCATGCGGAACACTAGAGAAGGCTCCTAGGGGATCTACCTCCAAGGATTTGTATGGATGTTTCTTGAACGTGGGGCGAGGTCTATCAGAGATCTTTACTATATGCGGAGTAGCCATTTTTCAAAAGATTTGCAGTGAGATATTAAAAACGGAAAATACCTTATGCGCCTTCGGTTACACGGAGTTGGTTGGATTGATTTCTAGATGTAATGACTTCTACAAATGATCTTCGATGAACTTGATGAATTTTGTTGCAGAGCTCCACTTTTTGTTTCTTCTTGAGTGCAGAAAGAACAAGTGATTAATGAGAAAACCCTTATATTGCTCTGCAAACCCTAATATCAGATTGCAATAAATGCTTGACCTACATTATTCAAGTTTGCCTTATTCAGATGACTTGAAGAACTGGATCTGTCCTGATCTATGAACATCATGCGGATCTTCCAAATCTTAACCATAGTTTGTTTGGATGTTTCCCTTATGAACCCTTCAATCTGCAACTCTTCTTGTGCCAGTTCCGGCACCACTTGACTGGCTGGGGGAACAAGGTTTTCTTTGTGTCTCCCCCTGAGCTAGAGCTCACTTTTTAATTTTTGGAAGGAATATCAGTACCAGAGTCTGGTGCGGATCCAATCTCTACATTCTTAGTACTTTTCTTCACCCAAATCTTGCTCATCTCATTTTTAACTTCATCCGCTTTCACCTTTTGTTTACCCTTATCTTGATTCTGATTATGATATACCGGACCTCTTTTGTCCTGATTCTTGCTTCTACAGTATCTTGCAATATGACCAGATCTATTGCAAATTTGGCAAACAACATTTCTCTGCATATTTGATTGATATCCTCTTGATCTGCATTGATTAGCCATATGACCCATTCTATTGCATGCAAAGCATTTACCATTGAATGATTTGTTCATTTGCATATTTCTGCATTCATGAGATTTGTGACCATACCTTTTGCAGTTAAAACACTGTCTGGAGAAGGATGAATTAGTCTAATTCATTCTCTTTCTGCACTGATTAGCTTTGTGACCAAAGTGATTACAGCTGTGGTAGTATCCATTGAAGGATGGATATCTTTGAGCATTGGGCTGTCTTACCGGAGGTCTTCTAGGCCTGTTCCTTGGATTTTCTGATCCAAAATTCTTCTGACCAGATCCGGAGCTTTCTCCTTTCTCATATCCCAAACCACACTTGTCATCTGCTCTCTTTTGACTTCCAAGAAGAACTTCAAGTTGAGTAGAACTTATCTTGAATTTCTCTTTATATTCATTTGCTGATTGAAGATCCCTTTTGAGAGAGAAAATTTGATCCTCAAGTTTTTCTTCATTTTCTTTAGCATCTTCAAGATTAGATTCAAGATGTCTGATAATTCTATCCATTTGGTGGCAATCTTCTGATTTCTCTTTGAGGGATTGTCTTAGATTATCTTCAGTTTTTCTTTTCTCTTCAATCTCTTGAGTAGACTTTATAACTCCTGATTCCATTTCATGTCTTACCATAATGACTTCTTTTGATAATTTTTCACATAACTTGGTTTTTTCAGACAGCTCTTCATTTGCATCATTAGCTTAACCTTGTCTTGCCAATTGCTGAAGCAACTCTTTTCTCTTTTTCATAGAGAGACTTAATTTGTCTTTTAGTTCTCTCATGAAATCATCAGCCTGTTTGAGTCTTTCCTTTAATTCATTGACTTCAGAGTTTGACTGTTCAAGATCCATTTGGATTCCTAGATCTTCCTCGAGCTGTTAGACTCTGTTAGGAGGAACTTAGCTCTGATACCAATTGTTGATAACTGAGAGGGGGGTGAATCAGTTATCCTAATTATTTCTTCTTTCTGAACTTTCTTATTAATCAATGCAACATTAATTCAAACAAGCTAACATAACCATGAAATGAAGATATACATGACACAATATTTTTGATGTGGAAACCCTGTTAAGGGAGAAAACCACGGGGTGATTAACCCAAAGATTATTCTCTGTTAGAAGAATAAGGAAATACAAAATGGCACTTGCCAATTAGGGCTCACTGCTCGAGCACACTGCTCACAAGAGGCACACTACCTACAAGAGACTCACTGTCTACAAAAAGAATGTTATACAATACTTGAACTGATTGGGAGCATCTACAAATGTTGGAGTTTAGTTCCGGTTAAGCTTAGTACACTGATCTACTGCACTTCATCTTTCCTCTTCTCTTTTGCTGCTTTCCTTTCACATACCGGACCTTCCTTACTGCTTCTGTTCTGTTCTTCTGCTTTATTCGCACATAACTAACAAGAACAACACTTCTCACAACTAAATCCATTGTGTATATATATCTGCACAAGTAATTTCATCACCTTTCTAGTTGGCACCCGTAATAGTCAATCTTTTCACTAATTCTGATCTGTCGGCTGAATCCTTGCACATCAAGTAATGCGGATCAAGTATATGCTTGTAGAAATCATTAATCATGTCGGCCAACCATGATTCATGCCTTCATAACCTTTACCACCATCAGTAACACATCCAGAAAGTAGTCTGATGTTCTGTCAGTTAGTTCTTCCTTTGTTCACACTGTCACTCAGGAATCTGGTACACAACTATTCATATCTTTTTCTTCATCTATCACCGGAGGCTAAATCTTTGGAATATACCACTCAAGATAGTCCTCTTGACTTCCCCAAATCCGCACTTCACCAAGATACTTCCTCTGAGAGATCCGGACCTATCTGTCGGACCTTGCCACATGCTTTGTTCTTGTTTACCAGACCACAACAATCTTCATTCTGACTTCCGGTAGAGACACACCATGTCCTGCGGATGTGTGGGATGAACTTTGTTGCCATCAATGACAATAATCATGAATCCATATAGTGTCTTTTGCCAACACTTAGAGAATGATTGAACGAAAGAAAGATAGAATAATAGATTTATAGTATAATAGAATGATAGAATAATAAAAATAAATAATAATACAATAATAGATTTATGGAATTAGAGAATGAAAGAATGATAGAATAAGAGATTTATATAATAATAGAATGATACAATAATAGAATGATAGAGTATAAAATGATACAATGATAAAAGAATAGATGTGTATAGGAAAAATCAAGAGGTTAAATGATAAGATCACAAAGTAATGATAATAACAACTCAATTACCCATAACATAAAGAGATCGATCTAAGTAAAAAGCCAATATCAATGAATAAATCAAATTAAAACAAGAAAGACTTAACCTAGATTGTATAGTTCTCTTTGTATGAATGTAGATTGCTCAATAACGTTGCAAAACCATGTTTGCAACATGCGGATGTAGGTTGTTTTCATGCTCAAAAGATCGATGTGCTCAACGATGCGATGTATGCTCAATTCGCTGTTAAGGAATGGCTGAGAATAAATGATCAAAGAGGTTTTGTGAAGGAGATGAGGGGTGTTTATATAGGTTTTAATGAAGATCGATCAACAGTCCAGATAATTCAATGGAATCAATGAAGGAGATAAATCTAGAATTCATGATGAATGTGCACCTGACATGTGTCACACAAAAAGTTATTTTTGTTTGAGTTAATTGCTTTTTGATAAAGATAGAATTGATTTCATAAATTAGAATGTTTTTTTTCTAATTTATGAGTTGGTCACAAAAACAATAATGATTAAGTCAATTAACTCAACTTCTAATTTTCTTTTTGCATGATTTGAGATAAATTAAATAATAAATTATTTAATGTTGTGTGCATCATGAACAAGATTTATTTTTAGAGGAATTTAGAAGATATTTGAGCAAATTAAATAAATAAATTTATTTAATTGTTTGTGCAAGATTGGAAGAATAAATAATATATTTGATTATATTTTATTTTTAGAGATTGAGATAATTTAAATAAATTAGAATGATTTATTTAAATTTGGAAGAATAATTGACTTAATCAAATAATTAAAATTATTTAATTGTAGATAAGAGTATTTTAAATGATAAATTAATTAAATAATTAATTTATTTGATTGAAGTGGATTTAAAATTTGGAAGAAGACAGTGATTTAATTAAATAAAATTATTTAATTTTGGAAGAATAAGGTTGACTTTATTGAAATTAATTAAATAAATATAATTTATTCAATTAATGTTGAATTTTGGAGTTTTGGAAGAATTTGATGAAATTAAATAAATAATTAGATTATTCAATTAATTGTTGAAAATCCAGGTGATTAGGCAAATTTGATGAAATGCAAGTGATTCAAAAACCTAGTCATTTTAGGGTGTGTATATTTTCCCCCTCTTTAATGCAATGCAGTTTATAGCATTGCTTCAAAGAAATTGATTGTTGAAGACATGATACAATTTTTGATGCCCCAGTGTAGCTAGCGTAGGTTGCTCCCTCGAGAGGAAAGATAGGGAGGTGATAGAAAGACTCGGTTGACGCTCGACTAGAAGATTGTGTTGAGAAAGATGAGGCTAGATAGAAAAGACTGTTTATCAATCTTTGCTTGAAAGACTATAGGAATGACATGGATAAATGGATGGGTAAATGGATAAGCTTGTTGCATTGGTTTCACAAATGTTTATAAAGAGCAATCCTTATTTTGATATAGCACATGGATAGTTCGCCACCAAGGTATAAATGACCAAGGTGCTGTGATATCTGAGTGAGTGGACGTTGACTCTGCAAGCAAGTAGTTTGAAATTAGATCCCTTAGACATCATATAACCTTGTTTGACATGTGAATGAGCCATAGTCTTAAAATAAACTTCCACACAAAAATGCAAGAAGAGTATTAATATGTAAGATGCTAGGTCGTAACACACAAGATAAATAATGCTACTAAGAAAGATACTAAAGATCACTTCTCAAACATGCCACACAAAAGCAATGACTATGCCCCCAATCCATACTGTAACACAACATACCAAGATTATAGATAAATCAAGGTAGTATTGAATAGGTAAATGGAAAAGGAACAAAAAGATAAAATAAAAAACAATTTGACTAACTTACAAAATAAACATACAGTCAACATATTCTCTTGCCAAAAAGGTTGCTCAGGATAGATTGGATTGGTTGGGATAGATAATAGCCTTATTGTAGGAACGATATATCCATTAAAGGGTGTTGATCTGTTGAAAGGATAATGTCTAGTTTCAGGAAATGCAACATGTCATATAAGACGTCTAGTCTAGTTTTAATCATGGAACATCCTGTATAAGACAAGTTTGTTGATCTGTTGCTTGGTTTAAGTTGATTTAGCAAATGTTGGCAATCAATATGTAGGATAGCATATAGCTCTACAAGTAGATTTCTTTGCTTCAGGTTTGTTAAGGACTTTTGCTTTGTAAGGATGCATTTGTTTATTGTTTTGCTTCTTGAGTCAGTCAAGTTGAGGTGGATGGATTTTGATAAATGGAAGACTAGAAAGATGGAGTGTCCATGGATTGAGATGGGTGAAGAATGATTAATCATATGTGCCTAAGTACTAGATACACCCTTCATATTCTAGACTGCCCACATACCCTATATCCATGGGATCAAGGCACATTACAAGGAATGATGAAATGATATTATGTAGTTCTAGATAGAGTGATGAGTGGTTCAAGGTGTTTGAGGTTGGGTTGGGAAAATGATGAGATCTTATGTACCTGAGTACTGGATATGTCCTTCATATTATAGACTTCCTACATACCCATATCCATGGGATCAAGGTACCTTAAGATGAAAGAAGAAATGATAGGTAGTTCTGGTTGGTGAGTTTGTTGTAGGATAGTGTTGTCATTGTTGGGAACAATATATCCCTAGATCAACACAAGGATGATGGTGTCTGGTTTGAAGAAATACAACACCTCGTATAAGACGTTTAATATGGTTTCGAAGGTGTGACAATTTGTATAAGACAATTGATATGGTTTCAATTGGTTTGGTTTGATGTGTTTGTGTTTTTTCTTTGGTTGTTTTTTGCTTGAAGGTTTGAAGTGTTTTGTATTTTTGTTTTTGTTCGAAGGATTGAAGTGTTTGTGAACCATGAACAAGGATCCATTCCTACACCTAGGTTAAGGAAAGCATTGCCCCCATTCTAGTAGAGGAAGACAGATAATTTGACATAGGATAGCTGACGTTTTGACATGGATAACCTAGCATAGGAAAATTTGACAAGACATGGGTAACGATGATTGACATTGACAGATTTCCAAGCTATTCTAGATAGGGAAATGGAAATGCAAAAAGGTCAATGATTTTATTATGGATGGATGAAATGAACAAGACTTGATAGATGATGGATGTTGATTCTACACATAGTGCTTGTTTGCTAGGTTTTCACTATGGTACTTATCCAAGGCGTCTGTTTACTAGATTTTCACCATAGGATGAATTATTTGTTTTTATTTTTTTATTTTTTTTGACATGGATACTCTAAGGATCAGGCAAAGAACTTCTTGAGATGAACACTGTTAAGTGGCTCATCTAGAGGAATGCCTTTAGGTGTAGCTAAAGTATAAGCTCCTAATCCATATGCTATTGTGATAACAAAGGGTCCTAACCAATTAGGCTAAAACTTTCCCTTCTTTTCTCAATCTGCTTGATTTCTCTGATTTTCCTTTAAGACAAGGTCACCAAATTGAAACCGTCCTTTGATCTTCTTGTTATAGGTGCACCAGAGCTAGTTTTGATAGACATGCAGATGATTAAGCGCGACAAGGTGCCTCTCATCTAGTAGTTCTAGCTCAGCTAATCTTGAAGTGCAATACTCCTCTCCATCAATCATGTGCTGCATGGATACTATGAGGGATGGGATCTTGACCTCTATAGGTAGAATGGTTTCAGAGCCATAGACCAAGGCATAGGGTGTTGCACCAGTTGGTGTTCTGATACTAGTGTGATAGGCCCATAGGGTACAATTGAGTTGTAGGTGCCAATCACGACCAGCTTCATTCATCATTTTCTTGAGGATTTTGAGGATGGTTTTGTTGGAAGCCTCAGCTTGGCCATTACTCTATGGATAGTAGAGAGTGGAAAAGCGATGTTGGATATTTTATTGGGTGCACAAGGTACGAACATCTTGGTTCTTGAATGGTCTCCCATTATCAGTGACAATGGCTTGAGGTATACCATACTGGCAAATGAGGTAGTTACAGATAAACTTAGATATTTTCTTGTCGGTGATATAAGTCATAGGAATGGCTTCAACCCACTTCGTGAATTACTCAGTGGTGGTAATAATGAATTTATGGTCATTGGATGATGATGGGTGGATTTTTCCTATGAGGTTGAGACCCCATTGTGAAAAAGGCCATGGAGTTGTCACAGGTTGTAGTTCATGAGCTGGTGCGTGAATCAAATCTCCATGTTGCTGGCATTGTAGACATGTCTTAGCAAACTGTAAAGCATCTTGTTCTATTGTAGGCCAATAATACCCTTCGCAGAGTATCTTTTTAGCTAGATTAGGTCCTCTAGAATGTGTACCACAGACACCTTCGTGTATGTCTCGTAAAGTGGCATCAACTTCTTCTACGTTAAGACATCGTTAGAGAATACCATCAAGACTCCGGTGATATAGTGTATCACCCATAATGGTGTAATAGGAGGATCAAAGGATAAGCATTTTGCGTTGGTTTATGGATAGGTCAATGGGAAAGATACCATTTTAAAGGTAGTCATAGATATCTTCGTACCATGGGGAATTGGGACCAACACATTTGCAGATGATTTTAGTAGTTGGAACATTGATGAATGGTATCGACAATTGCTCAATCAAGAATTCACATTTCTATGTGTTTGTAGGCATGTCTATAAGTGACCCCACAGAAGCCATAGAATCTGCAGCTTTGTTGTACTCTCTTGGAATTTGCTCAAATGTGATACTAGAAAAGTGTGGTTTGTAGGCATCCACTAGTTGCTTGTAAGGGACCAACTTTTCATCTTTTGTTTGGTACTCATCAGTTACTTGTCGAATGACTAGTTGTGAGTCTCCATATACCTGTAGTTCTTTTATGTCGTATTGAATTGCTATATTGAGACCTATGAGGAGTGCTTCATACTTGGCTATGTTGTTAGTGCAAAGAAATGCAAGCCAATATGACTTTGGGATATAGTCATTTTGTGGTGTGATAAAAAGAATGCCAGCCCCTGATCCATGCTGTGTGTAGGAGCCATCAAAAATACAATTTCCACATTATTGAGGTAGAAAGAGTGAAGAGATTCTCATTTGGAAAGTTTGATACCATAGGATGTACATCTTTCATAGGTGCTTCTTCTAGTTGATCTATGAGGGCTTGTCCTTTGATTGCTTTACAGTCTACATACTCAATGTTAAACTCATTAAGGATAATGACCCATTTAGCTAGTCTACCTGTGAGAGATGCTTTTGCGCAAAGATACTTCAATGGATCAATTTTTTCTATGAGATTTGTATGTTGATTTAGCATGTAATGCTGCAACTTTTGGGAAGCGAACACTAAGGCTAAACAAGCTCTTTCTATAGGTGAATAGTTGAGTTCATAACCCACCAAGGTTTGATTGATATAGTAGATTGCATTTTCTTTGCCTGACTCATCATGTTGTGCTAGAAGAGCCCCTAGGGCTGCAGTTGTAGTTGAGATATATAAGATTAAATGTTTATTAGCAACTGGTGGTACAAAGACAGGAGGTGTAGCTAGATACTCTTTGAGTTGATCAAATGCTGGTTAACACTTATTATCCCATCGAAATGAGATATCCTTTCAGAGCAAGTATCAAAATGATTGACATTTATCTGCTAGCTGTGAGATAAAATGCCTCATAGACTGTAACCTTCCTTGTAGGCTCCTTAATGCTTTTAGGTTCTTTGGTGGAGTTATCTTCACTATAGCTTTGACTTTTGCAGGATCTACTTCGATGCCTCTATGAGATACAATGTATCACAATAGTTTTCCCAATGTTGCCCCGAAGACACACTTCTTTGGATTGAGTCTCACTTGGTATTTTTTTAGTCTATCAAATATCTGTCCTAGAACTTGTATGTGCTCTGCCCTAGAAGCATTTGCTAGTATATCGTCCACATAGTCCTCCATGATGTGATGAAAGAGGTCATGGAATATCACTATCATTATTCTTTGATAAGTTGCCCCTTCATGCTTTAGGCCAAATGGCATGACGCACCAATAATAGGTACCCTAGGGACAAGTGAAATCTATTTTATGTTGATCTTCTTCTGCTATCATTATCTTATTGTAGCCAGAGAATCCATCTATGAGAGAAAGCATTTCATGACCAGCAGTCAAGTCTACTATAAGATCAATGTTCAGTAACGGAAAGTTATCTTTAGGACATGCTTTGTTAAGATCTCTGAATTCAGAACACATGTGGATGCCCCCATCAGTTTAGACACAGGTACAATGTTTGAGACCCGTTCTGGATAATCAATAGGCTTGATAAACTTGGCATCTAGTAACTTTTGTATTTCCACTTTCACCAATTGAGCTATCTATGGATGCATCTTCCTTAGCTTTTGTTTGACTAGTTTAGATGTTGGGTCAACTGTGAGATAGTATACTACTAGCGAAGGGTCTAACCCTAGCATATCGACATAGGTCCATGCAAAGTTGATGGTGCATTGCAAGAAGAAGTTAGTCAAATCCTTGTGCTCTTTCTCTGATAGTGATGTTGCTAGGAATGTTGTTCTAGGATTTTTCTCTATGCAAAGATTTATCCATTGCAACTAGAGGATTTGGCATTCTCACCAAAATAAGTCATTTGCTCTAGTTCCATTACAAAATCTACTTTATGATCACCAAGAGGGATACCATCCCAGACTCCCAGGAACTCTACAATAGCTCAGTCATTTTGAAATACATCTAGCACGGGGGTCCCTTGTTGGTCCCAATCGATAAGGTTAGGGTAGACAAGTGTTATGCTCTAGGTGTTTGTGTTGGATGTGAAGGATACAGATGATAGCATGAATATGAAGGATTTGGTGAATATGTTAGTCATATGGAGGGAAGATTCATCGATGATATCCTCTTTAGACATTGAATTGGCAAGAGAAATTTGTGCCACCTTGTCGAGAATACCCTCAATGTCCAAGGCGCATCGTACCTTCCTACCGTAACCTAACCCCTTTTTGTCTAGCTTCTTGTGCACAACAATAGGTTCCATTATTCCTTGATTATGTTTTCCAAGGCCACCTTTGCCTTTATACCCCATGTTTTTGACAATTCTTAGGCCATTGCCATACTTTTTAACTAGTATGGTGACTGGTTCCTTCTCCTTATAGAGCCAAGAAGAGATGTCTTCAATAGTTTCCTCTACCAATAATTTTCCCTCTTCAAATTTAGTTAGGGATGTTGGGGGAGGAATAGATGCTTTCTTAGTTGCTTTGGCTATGGGCGGTTGGTCATAGGATTTAGGAGATAGGGGCATCTGCCCTACACAACAAGATTTTGAGATATCATATTCTCCAAAGCCTATATCACAGATGCCAGCTTTGATTTCAGGTATAGGATTAATATTGGGTTCAACTGCAGAGGTTTTTGTCAGATTTTCACAATCAACATATAATGGGGATGCATGGACTTTGTCATTATTGGGCACTTGGTTACAATTCTTATAACTGCCTTGTAAGACATGACATAATTCAAAAGGATTAGGATCTCTAGGGATAGTTATCTCCGTACCATTAAATGGGAATTTGAGAGATTGATGGTACGTTGAGGGAGTAGCTTTCATGGCGTGGATCCATGGGTGTCCTAAGATAATGTTATAAGGTAGATCAATGTCAAGGACTTGGTACCTAGTTTCAAGCATGACAGGGCCTACTTGTATAGGCAAGTGGATAACATCTTCTGACCGACATTCAACATCATCATACCCTTTGATTGCAATACTTTGATCAACGTTGACTTGATCCTTAGACTATCCCAATTGTTTGAGTAACTTTAGAAAACAGATATTGAGACCAACACCACCATCTATAAGTATGCATTTGATCTTGCGTTTATGGATGAGAACCTCAATGTGAAGGGCATCATTATGACATGTATCATGGGATAGGAGGTCCTTTTCAGAAAAGATCACATTGTAAGGTGAGGCAATGTTACCTATTATAGCTTGGAAATCTATGATCTCTATGTCATTAGGAACTGAAGACTCTTGTAGGGATTTTTCGAGCACAACTTTATGTGCGGGTGATGACCTTAGAAGATCAAAAATAGAGATCTGTGCAAGGGTTTTCCCTAGGTATTCAATGAGATTATAATCGGATTGAGTTGTGAGACTTGGTGTAGGACCACGAATGGTGACATGACCATGACGAGTTGTAACAACACAATCCATAGATTTGCCTTTGATTGTGAGGGTAGACACCTGACTCTCTTCAAAACAACCCACAATAGAGTCATAGGAATTTGAAGCTTTGTTAACACCTTTACCTTTATCTGGAGGTGGACCTTAACTATGGTTACGGAATGGTTCCTTGTACATTTTGAGATCCTTATTTGTGTTTTTATTAGGGGGGATCACCAAATGTGATTTGTCCTCTATCAATAAAGTTTTAGATCGGGTGTTTGAGTTTCATGCATCCTATGGTTCGGTGTCCTTTAGTTCTATGGTATTTACAAAATTTATTTTCTTTGTATCGTGTAGTTTTGTAAACAGGTTCACCATATGGGGGAGCATCTAGTAATGTAATGAGTCCATTGTTTATAAGTTTCTGTAAAACAGCCTATCCTAAGGGAGTGAATTGACATTGAGGGTAATCTTGTTGAGGTTGCTCTTGTTGTCAATGTTGTTGGTTTTATTGAGGTAGAGGTTGACTTGCTTTTGATGCAAGATGAAGGGGTGTTTGCACTATTTGGACATTTTTGGAATCCACCACACCATCATTGACTAAATTTTTGTTTTTGTTCCAAAACTTGGGTTTATCATTTGTTTGTTATTGAGGAGCATTGTCTTTAGTTTGTTTGAAGATTTTGACCATGCCTTTAGCGATGAGGGCCTTTTCAATGTTGATGCCCTTATAGGTAATTTTGTCGAAGGTTGTAGCACTAAGTATTTGTAAATGAAAACCTAATTCTTGATTGAGGTTCTGTACAAACATACTCACAAGCTATTTTTGGAGTATCTTGAATGGGAATTTGCTAGCCATTTGTCTCCATCTTTTAAGGAAGGAAATGAGAGTTTCTCCATTTTTATGTTTATTGCTGCATAGGTCGGTGATAGAGACTTCATGTTCTGTGTTGTATGAGAAATGAGTGGCAAATTTTTTCGCAAGCTCGTTAAAAGATTTGATACCCGTGGGTAGGTGCAAGAACCATTCTATGGCTTGACCTCCAAGACTGTGAGGAAAGAGATGCATAAGATGTGTGTCATTATGTGAGACCTTGAAGCAAGTGAGATAGAATTCTCTAAGATGGTCTTTTGGGTCCCTTTTCCTTTGTATTTATCAAATTTAGGAATAGTGAAATTGTGAGGAAAATGGATCATGGGTAATGATCGATCAAATGCGTAAGGACAAATGTCTTTTAAAGAGAAGGTTTTCTTGGTGTGGCCAAATGTTAGATCAGCTAGTTGTTGTTTAACGTCAACAAGTTGTAACTCCATGGTTGTTGGGGGTGTTGGAAATATCTCTTGTTGAACTAGAGGTGGATTTTGTTGCCCATATGGGAGATTGTAGCGGAAGACATAGGAATTGGTGTTGTAAGGGTTGTATGATTGGTTGTTTTGATTTTGGGGAGGTGGGGGTGGTGCTAGGTAAGTATGTAGGCTTTGTGATGATTGTTGAAAAGAGTTTTGGTATCATGGAAGTGGTGTGAAGAAAGAATTTGGTGGAGGAAAGCTAAAATTTGTTGGGTTTGGTTGTGGTGGTGGAACATAGCTATTTTGAATTTGGGAGTGTTGAGTGTTTTGATAAGTGTTGGTTAGGTTGAGAGTGGATGATCGTGGTGGTGGAGGGACATAAGTAGATGTGTTTTGTGATGGTTGAGGTTGATTGAGATATGTGTTGAAAAAGGTTAGTGTTGAGGATCGTTGTGGTGGAGGTACATAGGTAGATGTGTTTTGTGATGGTTGCGGTTGACTAAGATAGGGATATGTTGGGTTGAGTGTGGAAGAATATTGTGATTACATGACATTGTTTGGGTTAATGATATGGAGGGTTGATGATGTCAAGGGAGGTATTGGTTGTGACCCTTGTTGCATGGTGACATAATTATTTCTTGGATTGTAGTTTGGGGGAAAGCTATCTCGTGATGGGGTAGCCAATATTCCATTTATGTTCGATAGGGGTGTTTGAGCTATGATAGGAGGTTCTTGGATGTTTGATCTAGCTAGTGTGGTTGGTTTAGCTAATTCTTCTTGATGTTGTAGAGTCTCTTATTGGTGCATATAGATCTCCATAGGAGTCATGAGGGATGATATAGATCTTTCCATTGTTGGATTTTGATAAAGAGGATTCTCATATTAAGCAAAAAAAGACTTATTTGTTCTCCCTTGTGAGCTTTGTTCAAGTAAAGGAGTGGTCATGGTTGACATAGTTTGGACTATCGTTATAGCGTCATGGGTTTTGTTTGGCTCTTTAAGATTTGATAGATCAAAATATTGGGGTAATTTGGCTCCTTGTTTGACTAGCAAGCAGAAAAAATGATCTTGGTTCTCACTAAGGATTTTGTCAAACGTGGCTATGGCTTTAGAATCTTGCATGATTACCTCAAGGTTTTGTCTATCTACTTGAGAGGATTGACCTTCTTCAAAGTGTCGCTCTTCTTGAGATGGGACTTGAACCGTAGTATAATTGGGTGTAGCAAAATCATGAGGCATACCGGTATTGAATTGAGTTACATCTACCAAGGGGACATTAGTCTCTTGAGTTTGGTTTGTTTAGTCTTGTTTCGGCATGTTTTGAACATTGGTTGGCCTAGTTATTGGTGCTTTTGGAGTACCCTTTGGAGTCATGTTGGATTGGCTTGGTTGAGGTGTATGAGGAGGCGATTTGTGCTTCCTTGGGGCAACTTGTTTAGCCTTCATAGTTTTCTAGAGTCTAGTGGTTACCATGGGATGCACTAGGACAATGTTTTTTGAGATTTTGCTAGGATTTTTCTAAGATAGTTTGAAAAAACAATTTTTTGGATCAAAGGCGTTAGACTGTGCTGCAAAGGTGCAGTACTGTTATAGCAAAGGCACCTTACTGTGGTACCACAGGTGCTGATATGTAATGCCAAAGGCACTAGAATAAGATACCAGAAGCACTGGACTATGTTGCAAAAGCATTGGAATGCTATACTACAGGCACTGTAATGGTGTTATTGATGTTTTAAAAGGCAAATTTGATAGTTTTGGATTTTAGATTTGGTTTGGATTTGCTTTGACAAGAGAAAACACATCAAACAAAGTACCAAAAGAGGACTAACACAACAGATAGTGTATGTTCAAGGCTCACAAAAAAGCCCAATGTTTCCATGGGTGTAAGATAATTGCAAAAATTCAAGCACTTTTTATCCCTAGAGACATGGTTTCATTGTGGTAGATTAGTTCACAACTTAATTCTTTGTCGACCAAATGTCATTCCATATAGGTGTCATACATTTGTATCTTTACGAGAGATGATAGGTAGGGATATCTCACCCTCCCCTTAAAATTCTCAAGTAGGTCACGAGAGCTTTATGGCTGAGGGAATACTATCTCTTGCCAAGGGAGGCAATGGTGAGTATCTTGGGGGCTTGTACCGATTCCCCTTGCACTGATGATTACCGCAACTTTCAGAGGTGGATCGGGTAGTCACTATCTAGATTGGTTCTTAGTTTCTTTGAGAGACTAATGCCTTACGAGCAATGTGGCAAGCTACTAAAATATTTGACCAATCCTACTAAGAGTATCAAACACTTCACACAATGTGAAAATTATTTCCACAAAGTGCTAGTACACCTCTTTTTGATTTAGCACCACAAGGTAAGGTTAACATTGGTTAGGACTTGTCTTTCACCTTATCCCTCTTATATATCTATTCAAAGGAAAACTCCACTTAGGGTCTTCCCTTACAAAGAGTATCAAACACTTTGCGCAATGTGAAAATTATTTCCATTAAGTTCTAGTACACCTCTTTTTGATTTGGCACCACAAGGTAAGGTTGACATCGGTTAGGACTTGGCTTTTGCCTTATCCCTCTTATATAGCGGTTCAAAGGAAAACTCCGCTTAGGGTCTTCCCTTTTGGATGAAGTGCAATCCAAAAGCAGACCCTTCTAAAGGAATAACTGAAATGTAAGATCAAGCACACCAAACAAAGGTTCAATTGTCCTGTTATATGAAAAATAAGGTGCAACTAGGTTAGGCACACACACGATTGTAGTTGTCAATTGTTCCTTATGAAATTGAAGTGTTTTTCATTCATGTCCATTGTCCCTTAAGAAATTGAAGTGTTTTTGCATGCATGTCCATTGTCCCTTAAGAAAGCAATATGTTCCTAAGACTTAGATTGCAAAAGTGTTTGTTCAATTGTCCTTTAAGAAAGCAATATGTTTTCTAAGACCTAGATTTGATAGATTTGGCAATTCCTTCCAAGCTTGTCCTGCATGAACATGTTAGAGAAACCCATTTGCTCTATTTGAGTGATAAGAAGCTACAAAAAGTTGATTTAGTTCCACACAAACTCAATAGTTAGCAAAAATCAATCAAATGACCAAAAAGCAATTTACTGTTATACCAAAGGCACTAACCTATTTTCTAAAGATGCTGCAGTGCTGACCAAAAGTGAGGCACTATTATACCAAAAGCGCGCTACTGTTATGGTTTCAATAAACTCATAATTTTGTCAAAAAAAACATGATTAAAAAGATGATTTCCTAATTGTAGAATGGTAAATAAGGGTTAGATTTGTCTAGAATGATGGAAATATGAAAATTGAAACCCTATAAATCAGAAAAATCACTCAAAACCCTATGTGTCCAAAGGCACTATACTGTGGTACCAGAAGTGTGGTACTGTGCTACCAAAGGCACTTCATTGCGCTACCAAAAATGCTCTATTTTTTCGAAGGAACTGAGTTGCAAATCGAAGGCACTTTACTGCATTGTGAAAGCACGGTTCTGTGTTCATTTGTGTGTTTCTATACTGTACTTAAAAAAAAAATTCTAAAGAAAAATAGCGATTAGTGGGTCCCACCAAGCGTGCCAAAATGTGTATAGGAAAAATTGAGAGGTTGAATGATAAGATCACAAAGCAATGATAATAACTACTCAATTACCCATAACATAAAGAGATCAATCTAAGTAAAAAGCCAATATCAATGAATAAATCAAATTAAAACAAGAAAGACTTCACCTAGATTGTATAGTTCTCATTGTATGAATGTAGATTGCTCAATAACGTTATGAAACCATGTTTGCAACAAGTGGATGTAGGTTGTGTTCGTGCTCAAAAGATCGATGTGCTCAACGATGCGATGTATGCTCAATTCGCTGTTAAGGAATGCCTGAGAATAAATGATCGAAGAGGTTTTGTGAAGGAGATGAGGGGAGTTTATATAGGTTTCAATGAAGATCGATCAATGGTCTAGATAATTCAATGGAATCAACGGAAGAGATAAATCTAGAATTCATGATGAATGTGCCCCTGACATGTGTCACACAAAAAGTTATTTTTGTTTGAGTTAACTGTATTTTGATAAAGATAGAATTGATTTCATAAATTAAAATGTTTTTTTCTAATTTATGAGTTGGTGATAAAAACAATAATGATTAAGTCAATTAACTCAACTTTTAATTTGCTTTTTACATGATTTGAGATAAATTAAATAATAAATTATTTAATTTTGCGTGCATGATGAACAAGATTTATTTTTAGAGGAATTTAGAAGATATTTGAGAAAATTAAATAAATAAATTTATTTAATTGTTTGTGCAAGATTGGAAGAATAAATAAAATATTTGATTATATTTTATTTTTAGAGATTGAGATAATTTAAATAAATTTGAATGATTTATTTTAATTTGGAAGAATAATTGAGTTAATTAAATAATTAAAATTATTTAATTATAGATAAGAGTATTTTAAATGATAAATTAATTAAATAATCAATTTATTTGATTGAAGTGGATTTGAAATTTGGAAGAAGATAATGATTTAATTAAATAAAATTATTTAATTTTGGAAGAATAAGGTTGACTTTGCTGAAATTAATTAAATAATCACAATTTATTCAATTAATGTTGAATTTTGGAGTTTTGGAAGAATTTGATGAAATTAAATAAATAATTAGATTATTCAATTAATTGTTGAAAATGTAGGTGATTAGGCAGATTTGATGAAATGCAATTGAGTTGAAGACCTAGTCAATAGATCTATAGAATAATAGAGTGATTACCAAAGAGTTACCAATGCAAATATAACAAGATCACAAAAAAAATGTGGAGGAAGATTTGGGAGGCAAATCCAAATGAACAACCGATTGAAGGATTTAGTAAGGGGGTTAAAAGAGGAAACCCAGGGCTTGAGAAGGAGGGCATGTTGGCCCCAAAACCAAGAGTGAGCATAAAAAATAGTGTTCTAATCACCAAATGAATCAAAAGAAACCACAAAGAAACCCTTTGCACAAGGGTAAATTTTAATTTTCTTGGTTGTAATAGGACACCATTGCTTAGAGATCGAATGGTTTAAATCACTAAGCCGAGGCCACAATCTATTCAATCTATAGGTCAAACCCTTTTGAGAGAAATACTCTACATTTTTTAAGACTTCATCCCCCAAAACTACCATAGGGGGAGACAAAGCAAGCTGAATCACATACCTCCTAGTCTTATGAGCAATAAAAACACTTACATCATGCCTCAGAGGAGTATAAATACTTGTGCAAGAAATTTCTGCATAAGAGTCATTACAGGCAGTAGGGGACATAGGAGAAAGAGGAGCCACACCTCCACTAAGATCACTAGTAGTTCCACACATTGGAACTTATAACAGTCTCTGTACCAAAGGTGTATTAACCACAATCTCAGTTGTTGGAGTCCCTAAATGAGAAAAACCACCAGACGGAAAGACTCCAACATCCACCCACGAGGGAAAAGAATCACTTGATGACATCAAATCCACCCATAAGTGACCCCATGACTGTGACCCCATGACTGTGACCAATGAGCAGGAAACCATCCTGTGAAATCTAAGGAGCAAATGGGAGGGAGTAGGAAGAGTCCATTTGAAAAATCTTGTAGAATAGAAAATGTTTGAACAATAGTTTTATAAAATAATAGAAATATAGAATTAAAGAATGATAGAATGATATGATGAAAGAATGCTAGAATAATAGATTTATAAAATAATAGAATGATAGAATGATAGATAATTGGTGTGGTCATGGTAGGAGGGTTCACAGAATGAACTATCTAGATCGTGCAGTTAGATTAAACACAATGGAAACAACTCAAAGATATAAAGTAAATGCAGATTTAGTCATTTAGTATATTATAGAATTTAAATACAAATCAGCTGGCAACATGCGGCCTTACAATTAGGGCTCACAGGCCTGATTACAAAATATCAGAATAAGCACATGATATAACTTTGAAGTTCCTTGCCAAGAATTCAAACTAAGAACTATGAATCCAAAATTGCTCACTACTTTCCTAGGCATCTATTACATCAATATTATCATCTCCAAAACAATAGATTCCTCCGTGTCAGCCAAGGAAGATCACAAATTCCAATGAAGAGCTATAACGTGTGTACATAGATAGGTCAGACCTAATTACATAGAGTTCCTCCTCAAATGAATGGGATGATGTGTGGATCTTAGGTAAGGTCAGCCACAAACCAATGATCATTGAATGATGTGTCATTAGGCTTCACAAGTCAAGAAATGCTCTGCAAGTCTTCTCCTTTAGCTGATTATCTGGACTATCAGAAATGCTCTGCTCTAAGAAAATAATTGGTCTTCTGATAGTGATATCTTTCTGGTACCTTAACCAAATTCTCTGAATTCTGGATATGATGTGCATGAATGAATTTAGATGCTAAGTCCATCTCCTCAAGGTCTAAGATGCAACTGTGGTAGAAAGTAGACCAAATTACAGAAACTACTACTGACTAAACTGCCTAAACTAAACTGAAAAATGAAAAGAAACAAACTAAAACTGCTACTGTCTGAACTACCTGAACTAAACTGAAAAATGAAAAGAAACAAACTAAACTACAAACTAACTAAAATGCAAATGTTTTTGGTTGATGTAAGATTGCTCTTGAACCAGGGATGCTCTTGCATCAGACATTCAATGTTATTGAAAAAGTGAGTCCCTCACTTTGCTAGGGCTAGAGGGAAACCAAGACGGTCTACCTTAGCTTGAAAAATCTGAGATGAGTCTTCTTCTAGTCTACCTTTCCACTTCACAAGGTATTCTTTGTACTATCTTCCTCTAGTTCTGCGTTTAATTCTTCTATCCAAAATGTACCATCTTTGAAAATCTATCTACCAATACAAACATTAAATCATGTCCTCTCTGTGTCTTAGGCAATCCCATTTCAAAATCCATACTTATGTCTTCCCAAGGTCTCTCTGGTACTATCAAAGGTTTATATAATCTAGTATTTTGACTACTCCCTTTTGTAACTTGACAAACTCTACAACTCTACACAAACTTCCTAACATCCTTATGTATCAGAGGCCAAAAGTAATTTTCACTCACCAAAGCCACTATCTTGTCAATGCCAAAATGTCTTGTCTATCCACCACTGTGTTTCTCCTTGATAAAATTATCCCTCATGGAACTTCTAGGTATGCACAATTGATTTCCTCTAAACAACATATCTTCTTGAATGAAATAGTCCAACCGCTTACTCCTATCTGTCAAAATAGGTTCCTTACATGCTTTCTAAGGTTCTATAAAATTAGTGTCTCCCTCATACAGGTTCTTCAATTCATCAAAACCCAACACTTCAACTCTCATCTCTATTAACAAGTTCCTTCTCCTACTCAATGCATCTGCAACTTTGTTTGATTTTCCACTCCTATGCTTCAACACAAAAGTATAACTCTGTATGAACTCTACCCATCTCATATGTCTCTGATTCAACTTACCTTGACTATTCAAATATTACAAAGCTTGATGACCTGTATACGACACAAACTCCTTAGGTAACAAGTAATGTCTCCACTTCTTCAAGGCTTGTATTATGGCATATAACTCTTGATCATAAACAATATATCTTCTCGTTGCATCATTCAACTTCTCACTAAAACATGCTACTAGTCTACCTTCTTAACTTAACACTGCTCCTATTGCATTCCCACTTGCATCAAAATCTACTTGAAATACCTTATTGAAATCCAGTAATGCCAAAATAGGTTGCTCTATCACTTTCTGCTTCAACAATTCAAAACTTTTATCTACTCCTGATGTCCACTTGAAATCTTTTCTGTCACCTCTCATTGTCTCTGTCATAGGGTTACAAACTAAACTAAAATTTCTGATGAACTTTCGGTAGAAACTAGTGAATCCATGAATGATCTGACTTCTCCAATTCTCTCTTATGTAGGCCATTCAACAATTGCTCTTACTTTCCCAGGGTCCATCTTCAATCCTTCTGTAGAAATCACAAATCCCAAATACACTAGTTCTTCCTTCATGAAACTACATTTCTTGATGTTTATTAGCAATTTCTCCTCTCTCAGTCTCTGCAATACTTGTCTAAGGTATTGCAAATATTATTCTTTTGTCTTACTAAAAATTAAAATGTCATCCAAATATACAATAATAAACAATAATAAACTTACCCAAGAATTTCTTCAAAACTTCATTCATCAATCTCATGAAAGTACTCCGTGCATTTGTCAATCCAAAAGCCATCACTAACCACTCATACAATCCTTCATTTGTCTTAAAAGCAGTCTTCCATTCATCTCCTTCTCTAATTCTGATATGATGGTATCCACTCTTCAAATATATCTTTGTGAAATATTTTTCTCCACTCAAACAATCCATGATATCATCCATCCTAGGTAAAGGAAATCTATACTTAACTATGATCTTGTTTATTGCTCTAGAGTCTGTACACATCCTCCATTCTCGATCTTTCTTTGGTGCCAATATTGCAGGTATTGCACAAGGGCTCAAACTTTCTCTAATCAAACCTTTTCTTGACAACTCTTGTATCTGCCTATTCCATTCATCATTTTCTATTGGTGTCATTCTGTGTGCTGCTTTGTTAGGCAAACTAGCTCCAGGAATAAGATCCATGTGATGACTGATACTCCTTATAGGTGGTAATCCTTCAGGCACATTATCTTATATGATGTCTTCATACTCTATTAGCAACTCTTCTATCTCCTCTAGTTTTGATTCTTTAGTCTCCTTCAATGTTTTAGGCTTCTTAGGGATCAAAGCATAACACATATTCTCATGTCTCAAACCATCTAGAAGTTTTCTTCCATCTACCAAACAGATTCTAGAATTCCCACATACCTCACTCTTAGGATCATCCTCCGAAGGAATCAAGGTAATTCTCTTTCCATTTTCTGTTATAGTGTATGTATTCTTTCTCCCATCATGTATAGCTTTTCTATCATGCTGCCAAGGTCTACCCAACAAAATATGACAAACATCCATAGGCATAATATCACACAAGACTTCATCATGATAAGATCTAATATGAAATTTCACCAAACATTGTTCACTCACCAGTAGCTTATGATCATCCTAAATCCATGCTATTTGATAAGGCTTAGGGTGTTTCAATCTTTCCAACTTTAGCTTAGTCACCATATCTTCTGAAACTAGGTTATCAAAACTACCACTATCAATTACAACTTTACAACATTTACCTCTTGATTTGCATCTAGTTCTGAACAGACTTTTCCTCTGCGGTGGTTCCTCATTTGTCTCTACTTGAAATAGTGCTCTCCACATCACAAGTGATTCTCCTTTCTCAGGTTTACCAACTGAACTAGGTGATATAATAGGTTCTTCTTCCACATAGGTTGTTCTTCCACTATTCTATGTCCTCTTGCTTGTACTCCCCTGATTACATTCAAATGCTCTATGTCCTTCACCTCCACACTTGAAACTGGTTCCTTTGAATGTTCTTCTATCAGATCCTCTTCCTTCTCTTTTGTATCCTTCACTCTGGTATGGACTAGGGTTTCCTCTGTGGTAAAAATTTTTGTCATCTTTCCGGTATGCATTGTTCTCTGTCATCCTTCTTGAATGTGTTCTCTTGTCTATTTTATTCTACATATGATCTTTGTCCTTTGGAAAATGTTTCGCCTCTCTAAAATTTACCTCCTCTAGGCCTACATGTCTCTAATCATGCCTCTTGTTCAACTTCTCTTCAACTTTTAGGGAAAATTGATATGCTTCCTCCAAAGATGTCATCCTTACCAAACTTAGTTCTTCTTGAATGTTCAATCTTAGTCCATTGATGTATCTAGACACTTTCTCCTTGCTTTCTTCACTATGTCATGTCCTTATGATCATCTTATGAAATTCTTCAGTATACTCCTTCACAAATTTCTCCTTTTGTCTTAGGTTCTACAATCTCTTCAACAGTTCTAACTCATAGTCAGCAGGTACAAACTGATTCTTCAATTTTGTTACCATCCTATCCCACTTTGTAATCTTTTCTTTTCCTCTTCTGTTTCTATCTAATTGAACTTCTTTCCACCATATAGCAGCATGTCCTTTCAACTTTGTTCTTACAAATTTCACCTTCTCTGGATCTTCAACTTCTTCATATTCAAAGTATTCTTCCATGTCATTTATCTAGTCAATCAACTCTTTAGGGTTCAAATTGCCAATATAGTTTGGTACAGCAATTCTAGGTCTCTTCCCAATATTTGAAATAGCTCACATCTTTACTTGATCTGATTCTTCTTCTTCATCACCTCCTAGGGTTTTGCCAATTTGTTCAACAGATTGAATTCCTCTTCATCATCGCTTTCAACATTAGGTCTCGATGTCAATCATCTTCACCTATCTTCCTCAACAACAGCTAATTGAATTCTCATTATTTTCATCATTTTCATCATCTCATCCAATCTACCAGCCATTGTTCCAACATCAGGGATTCTCCTCAGTAGTATCTCTTCCTAGGATCAAGTGCAAATTGCCTCAAATTCAGCGATCGGGCTACAAGGTGACAACTACCTCACAATCGGTGATCGATTGCAACACAAGTAACCTGCCTTAGATCAGTGATCTATCCACAACAAGATCTTATGGAATTCCTTTGCCAACTTTGCTCAATTTCCTCCCAATGATTCAAACTTTCACTCTGATACCACTTGGCGTAGTTATGGTAGGAGGGTTCACAAAATGAACTGTCCAGACCATACAACTAGAGTAAACACAATGGAAACAACTCAAAGATATAAAGTAAATGCAAATTTAGTCATTCAGTATATCATAGAATTCAAATACAAATTGACCGGCAACATACGGGCTTACAATTAGGGCTCACAGGCCTGATTACAGAATATCAGAATAAGCATAAGATATAGCTTTGAAGTTCCTTGCCAAGAATTCAATCTAAGAACTATGAATCCCAAATTCCTCATTGCTTTCCTAGGCATCTATTACATCAATATATATCATCTTTGGAATAATATATTCCTCCACATCGGCCAAGGAAGATCACAAACTCCAATTAAGAGTTGTAACGTGTGTACAAAGATAGGTCGTACCTAATTGCTTAGAGTTCCTCCACAAATGAATGGGATGATGTGTGGATCTTGGGTAAGGTCGAACATAAACCAATGATCATTGAATGATGTGTCATTAGACTCCACAAGTTAGGAAATGCTCTGCAAGTCTTCTCCTTTAGCTGATTATCTAAACTATCAAAAATGCTCTGCTCTGAGAAAATAGTTGGTCTTCTGATAGTGATATCTTTCCGGTACCTTAACCAAATGTGCTAAATTCTAGATATGATGTGCATGAATGAATGTAGATGCTAAGTCTAGCTCCACAAGGTCTGAGATGCAACTGTCGTAGAATACGGACCAAATTATAGAAACTGCTACTAACTAAACTACCTGAACTAAACTAGAAAATGAAAAGAAACAAACTAAAACTACTACTGACTGAATTAAACTAGAAAATGAAAAGAAACAAAATGAACTGCAAACAAACTGAAATGCAAATATTTTTGGTTGATGCAAGATTGCTCTTGAACCAAGGATGCTCCTGCATCAAAAATAGAATTGTAGAATAATAAAATAATAGAATTTTTGAATGAATGAATTATAGAATTGTATAATAATATAATTATAGAATGATAGAATGAAAGAATCATAGAATAATAGAATTACATGGAATGATAGAATAAAAGATTTATAGATTAATAGAATAATAGAATAATAAAATTATACAATGATCTAGAATAATAGATTTATAGAATAATAGAATAAAAGAATGATTAAATGATGGATTTATAGAATAATAGAATTATAGAATGGAAAAATAAAAGAATGAAAGAATAATAGAATGAAAAAAGAAACAATGATAGAATAATAGATTTATAGAATAATAGAATAATAAAATAATATAATTATCAAATGGTAGAATGAATGAATGTCAAGATAATAAGTTTATAGAGTTATAGTGATAGAATTATATAATGAAAGAATGATAGAACAATAGATTTATATAATAATAGAATGATATAATTATAAAATGAAAAAAATATAGAATAATAGAGTTATAGAACAATAAAATGAAATAATGATAGAATAATATAATTGTAGAATAATAGAATGATAGAATTATAGAATGAAAGAATGAAAGGATGATATAATAATAGAATGAAAGAATAAAAGGATGATATGTAATAGAATTGGAGAATAATAAAATAATAGAATGATAGAATGAAAGAATAATTGAATAATAGAATAGTACAATAATAGGATAATAGAATAATAGAATTTTTTATTACTAGATTGAAAGAATGATAGAATAACATAATAATAGACTAATACAATTATAGAATGATAGTATGGAAGAATGATAGATAATAGAATAATAGATTTAGAGAATTATAGAATGAAGGAATGATAGATTGAAATAATGAGAGAATAATAGGTTTATAGATTTGTGGATTAATAAAATAATATAGTTTTTGAATTTAAATAAAATGATAGAAAGAAATAATGATAGAATAATACAACGAAAGAATGATAGAACAATAAATTTATAGAATAATAGAATTAAAGAATGGTATAATAATAGCTATATATAATAATAGAATGATAGAATTGTAGAATAATATATTAATAGATTAATAGAATTGAATATTGGTACAATAATAGATTTATAGAATAATAGAATGACAGAATGATATAATAATAGAATTGTATAATAATAGAATAATAGATTAATAGAGTTAAATAATGAAAAAATGATAGAATAATAGAATCGTAGAAATATATAATGATAGAATGAAATATTGATAGAATAATAGATTTATAGAACAATAGAATAATAGAATTATAGAGTAATAGAATAGTAAAATGATAGAATGATATATAGATACCATATTTGAATGATAGAATGATTGAATTTAATAGAATTGTAGAATAATAGGATATTAAAATGGTAGATTGAAAATATAATGAAATCTGAATAATTGAATAATAGACATAGAATTGTAGAATGACAAAATAAAAGAATGATTGAATAATAGAATATTAAAATGGTAGAATGAAAGAATAATAGAATAGTATATTTATAGAGTAATGGAACAATACAATTAAAAAATGATAGAATGAAAGAATGATAGAATAATAGAATTGTTGAATAATAGAATAGTAGAATAATAGAATTATAGAATGATAGAATAATAGATTTATAGAATAATAGAATAGTAGAATTATAGAAAAATTGAATAATAGAACAATAGAATAGTATATTTATAAAATATTGGAATAATACAATTATAAAATGAAAGAATAAAGGAATGATAGACTAATAGAATTGTAAAATAATAGAATTGTAGAATAATAGAATGATAGAATAATAGATTTATAGGATAATAGAATGATAGAAATAGAATAAAGAATGATAGAATACTAGAAATGCAAAATAATAGAAGAATAGATTTATAGAATTATAGAATGTAAGAATGGTAGAATAATAGAGTTATATAATGATAGAATGTAAGAATGATAGAGTGAAAGAAAGATAGAATAATAGAATGATAGAATGATAAAATCATAGAATGAAAGAATGATTTAATAATATATTTACATAATCATATAATGATAGAATTAAAGAATTATTGAATAAAAGCTTTTAGAATAATAGAATGATACAATTTCAATATGATAGAATGAAAGAAAGATATAAAAATAGAATTATATAATGATATAGTGAGAATTATTGAATAATAGAATTGTAGAATAATACAAAAATAGACTTATAGAATGATTGAGTGAAAGAACAATAGAATAATAAATTTATGGTTTAATAGGATTGCAGAATTATATAATTAAAGAATGATTGGAATAATAGAAATGAAGAATAATATTATTGTCTTCTTTAGCAAAAAAATGTAAACTAGCTTGAATACATGTTGAAAACAATTGATGATGGTTATGAATTACTTGCACTGCCTCCCAAATGTGATCAATGCTGATTGATATAATCATCCTTTTCAACAACAACAACTTTCCAACATTTTCTTCTAATTCTATGACATCAAACTGAGCATAATTGCAGTTGTTCAAGATTCAAAACCATAACTCACAATCTGAGTTTATCAAAATCAACAAATTAGAGATAAAAAAAAGCTACAAAATTGAAATCTCTTAGCAATAACAAGAAATACGAGCATTCTAATGACTGAAAAATACTTCTATTAAGGCTAAAAATCCTTCCTAAAATTCACCAACTATAAAACGTTCCATCCCTCGACTGAAAATACTTACCAGTCCACCTGTATGTAACAAATAAACTCATGTGATGGCTAATTGGAATGATGACAACAACACCAAGTCTAAACTTTTGATCCATAATTCTCCATGGAACATTCCTTTTGTCTCCACTAAATTCCAACAATCTTTGTTGGTGATTTCTTGCATGGATATCCAATAATAAATTAGCTACACATCGATTCAACTCACTACAAATGCTAATATTTAGAGATGAAATTGAATCAGTGTCCACACAAAATGAGATTTTTTGTTGTCCTAACTAGCAATCTACAAATTTTGTACGGAGGATAGCCCTTTGTTCTTGATGTTAGATTTTTCGATGGAACACATAGATCCCATTCTCTTATGAATAGATAGTTTTGAACTTGTATTAAAGGATCATTATGTTCTCTATAGCAGGATGATTTCTTCACCCATTCACCTTCATAATGATCAAAGTCATGTAATGATAAAAAAAATCATGTTAGTACAAAAATCAACCTTTTTATCTGAAACATACCTTTGAATAGATTCTAACTTGAACCTAGTAAGCCACTTGTATGGGAAAATCCCACTCATTTTTTGAATTATCATCATTGGAATGACGTATGTGATTATCATTAATTGCTGATCTAAAAAATTATGCATGCTCAAAATCAACATTCTCCTCAAGAACTAGCTTCTCAATAAATTCTATTTGAAAATCAATCTCATATGTTTCTTGGATCAAAACATTTCTCTCATAATCTAAATTATCATCATTAGAAGGGTCCAAGCACTCTTCTTCTATTGATGTTTATTCTTCTTCATAGGAATATTCTAAGTGTTATTCTTCTCAAATTCAAGTTCTTTAACAATTTCAAGAAATTTTGATGCTATCTTGTCTTCTTCCTCATGATCCACAATGACAATTTCTTCCTTATTCTCATCATTTAACTCAAAAATTGGATTGTCAAATGATAACTCTGCGTCCATGTCAAAAAGTGGGTTACCAATAATTTTGAAGTTATTTCCACTCTTGTTTAGATCAATCTTCACACTATTCCAAGAAATGTTTTATAGCAGCAAGTTGATCTTCTATCTCTCTAATTGTTTCCTTGAAAACTTATTGAATAGGTGGCATGATAACACTTTTCTCAAGCAATGAATCATCAAGAAATTACATTCCTTCATATGACTTATCAATGGTGGCTGATTTTGTAAACTCCGAATCACCACGCCCTTAAATCTCAGCACTATCATGAAGACTCATGTACTCCTTTATTGCAAAATCATCTCATGATGATAAGTATGACATCAAATTCTGCTCACATTGTTTGACAACATTGTTAACCAACTCATGTACAACCAAAGAAGTGACCTATTCTTGCCTCAAAACAACCAATAAAATAGATAAGAGTGGTTGGGAGATATCATCACTCTCATTCACAATCAATTCATAATTATTTGCATAGAAGATATAACATTTTTATAGGCTTCTCACTGATAATAGCCAAGAAATGTTGAAACATTTCAAGAATAAGATTTTCACAACCAAGATCCAACATAATGACACAAGATCTATTTTTTGCAACAGTTTCTAGGATTATGATTCTTCTAGCCAAAGATGGACTGTTGATATCATCCAAACCTTGAAAACTTCCTACAATCAACTAAAATATCTCCTTCATAATACTGTTGTTATAAGGTTCATGTGGAGCTATTATTCTCATAATTTGATTAACATAAAAAGTAACTACAAATCTTACCTCTTCATCTAGATGTCTCATGAGTGTTGGCTTAACCAAAAAATTCATTGATGGAACCATAACATATTGCAACCTCTTAGAATCTAGTTGATCTATCATGAATAATAAAATCTCAACTTCCTCCAAAATACAAAGTAGATCATCCTTTGATTGAGGCAGATGTTCAAGTCTCTTACGTGCTTTATAAAGTTTATTTCTCAAATCTTCTTCACTAAATAATGCCATAATTCATATCTTGGAAGAATCGAGCCTTTGACAATCCCCTGAATGATAATCACTACTAAAACTAATATGCAATCAATATCAACTACCCAATAGGTTGGCAAGAAAACTAACTCTAATGCCACTGTAGTGTTCCAAAACTAGATATTTGGAACATTTGGAAAAATTTTCAAATAACAATGTATGAAATCAAAAGAGAACTGCCCATATGATTACAATCTAATTCAATTACATGAATTGTTCAACAATATGAAATTAACATTTTGTCAAACAATTGGCTAGCAAGAAGAAATCACATAAAACAATTACTAGTATTATGAAGCAAAACCAAACAATTGATAAAGTTCTTCAAACTATTGACATATGATTGCAATTGTCATTGAATACCAACATATATTCAATCAATATAAACTATTGTGGTTAGTATGAACTTTCTAATGTGTTGCTACAAAAAACATCACATCCAATGATGAATATATGTCTTATCTCCACTGATTAATAATAACAGTAGATTGCTCAAAAATCACTTACCATGAATGGTTGTTACAACTTGTTATCTGATATGTTATAAGGCTTACATACTTATTGGTATATTCTTTATATATACTAAAGCTCTACCTTTAACTGTATGTCTGATGAAAGCATTTAGGAACAACAATAAATGACTACAAAAAAATTAATTAGTAGTTCCAGCTATTAATAAATATTTAAACACCTTCCAAATGATGCAACCCTTTGATATGGCACACATAATATATTTCACTACTTTCATAACAATAGATACCAACTTATTATATACTAGCAATCGCACCTTAGTGTGTAATAGGTACACTGCAATAGCATGTAGATAAGATTAATTAGTGGTTCCTTTATGATTGCACATTCAACATTGGAATTTCTTAAGAAGAAAGCATGGTTGTTTTCCATCCATCATTTGGACATTGAAAGAATGTAGTGATATGTTTTTTGTGTTGCATTATAAAAGAAATGGAGTAAATTAAATATGTTGACATGCATGCATGTAAAGTTATTTTTGAATAGTAGTGAGTAAAAGAAGGTATGCAGGTAAAGTTTATTTGTTCTAGTGAATTATTTGCAAGTGATAGTACCATTAACCAATCCTCATCTTGTTTCACAAGCATGTCGAGCCCATCCAGTTTAAATGGCAAGGCTAGGTAAAGACTTGACAAGACTTGTCATTCATTAGGACTAGGCAGAAGAAGTTCATCACTAGTGTACGGTGCAAATTCCATCGATGGTATATTTTTAAATTTCTTTCTCAATGGGTTGTAATATCTTTCTCTAATGAACCAATATCTTTGAAAACATTGATCATTTGCTACTGGGATGGTGGTGAAACGAGGGGAAACTTGAACAATAGCTAGTGTTAAGTGTTATTTCCATTTGTTGAACTTTCGAGATGCCGCAAATGTCCATTTTTGAGCCACTTGAATGAGTGATATTGTTTCCAATTGTTTTTGTACATGAAAGAGGTATGAACCAATGAAGCTTGGAGATGGGATGTTGCTATTATAGACATAGCTACAATTTTGTGTGCAATGGGTACACTGAAGAGGTATGAAAGGTGAATTATTAGGTTCTTAAGAAAATGGTGTGTTTCTGTAAGTGTAGTTTCCAATGGACACATGTCATGTTTGGATCTTTAGCATGAATCAAGGAGTACTATAGCTTGAACTTTAATGTAGGGTTTTCCATTAGAATGCTTGACCATAACCCAAAGCCATTCATACAATGAAACACTTTTTCCCATTATGTTTATGCAACTAAGGTTAATTTTGTAATCCCATGATGGCCAATGATTTTGTGTTTTAGGAAATATATTTTTGATCGTCATGGCTAGTAAAGGTAAAATATGAAAATAATTATTCATAGTAAGTTTATGCATGTAGCCATGTTTTCAACTTGAAACTGAAAAGTACTTTGAATCCATAAATTCTTGTTCAACATCATACATAAATGATATGGTTTGCCTATACACCATTTGGCCTTGCTCAAACTCTTAATCCAACCAATCCTTTAACATGGTTTGGTAAAAGTATAGTGGGCCTTGCTCAAACTCCTAATCCAACCAACCCTTTAACATGATGTGGTAAATAAAAATTTATATACCTTTGGAAGACATACTTTAGTTGAGCTTTATCTTCTAAAATGGTTTCTTGCAATGGGTTTCATAGTAATCCTTTTCTAAATCTAAGTGCTTTCTTTGAGGAAATTTGATTTTCTGCTCATTCTCTAGGCTTTTATTCAATCCTTCCAAAACAAAACCATGGTTAACATGACTAACCAAAGTAATAACCCTATGACTGTAATATTGTACAAACAAATTTGCTATATAGAATAAAAATAATAATAATGTCCATAATTTTCAATACTTATTTTTGGTAGCCTCTTTAACTTGGGAAAGAACTTGGCTATGAAAAATAAGGAATTTCTAATCTATTGAAGTGTCGTTTAGTACAAAATGAAGGTTTCATTATTCTGTCAAGTTGCACTTGAATGCATTGCATGCTTTACATAATTCACAATATGTGGAAATTCATAGAAAATAGAAGAATGCTTCCCCTGTAGACCATCCCTTGTGATCCTATTGTTGCATGTCAAATTATTATAGGGGCTTCCACCTCTTATCATATCAAAACCTCCAATTGAATTAATCATTTCATCAAGGATTTCTTTTGTTAAATTCTACACATCTTCCACCTCAATCAATTTACCCTTTTGATATGTTTTTCCACCCAACTTTTGAGGATAATATTGTTTTGATTACAATTTTTTACAGATACAACATAATTGAGTGGTAAACCCAAATGATGCAAAGAAAATTTTGCACCCCTAGTTCTAGAAAGCAAAGAAAGTATATTGAACCCCTTTAGATAAAAAGGCTTCAAAATAGAAAGATGATATCTTATAATGAACAAATCAAAGTGATACATTTTTCCTCTTCTTCCATTTTTACATCTATGGAAGCCAGTTGACTCACTAAAACATAAACACATTTAAATGTTTAGTTACAAAGTCTACTTCATGCATATTTAAAGAATGCAAATTATTGGTTCCTTTATAATTTCACATTGAACATTGAAATTTCTTGATATCATCAAGCCAAAAATCTAAGATAGCATGTGACCAGGGTGAGCTACTCTTGGGCTAACACGTCATTTTCTTCATGACCTAATAATATAGAGGGAGATAAAGAGATATAGAAAGATAAAGAGGGAGACATAAATAGACAAAGAGAGAGGAATAGAGAAAGAGAGATTGACCACTATGAGAGATACATGCCAACAATTAGGGAAACACGTCATTTGCTTAAGGACTTGATAATTCACCTTTAAGACCTCTTTACTATACCCATTGCACACTAAAGTGAAAGACATAATTAATAGATATAATTAACAAAACATGTCTATATAATACATGTTTTGTAATCATAGATTGTAGCTTTATAGAGAGGGGGAATATTATATATTTATATGTTACTTTTAAAAAGTTTAATTTTATTTATTTTTTAAATATGTATAAATTGTGTTTTGATTTTTATGCCACTGTTAAACACCACTGGAGTAATTATTATATAGTAATTAATTTTATTTAATATATTATTATTATATATTAATTAACCCCTTTCCATACATTTTACTAAACAAGTTATCCTCTAAATAGATTGGCAATTAAATCACCTTGCCTATGCTGTTTCAAGCAACTTTGATATTAACACTCGAGGAATAGGAGAAATGTATACGTATTAATATTAGAATAGTTTAAGAGGAGGGCATTTGTAAATTGCCTTTGGATTCATATGTTCTCTAAATAGTGCCATTTTGAAAAGTGTCATGAAGGTGGAGACCACATTGTATTATATGGTTGACCATGCTTGATTTCTAGTGTATTTGTCTAGTTTCCTCAATTGTTTTGATAAAAAATGTAATTGATAGCCTCTAAGTAATTCTAGCGTGTAGGAAAAACATTTACATAAACAATATTGACTCATTTTTACTCTAAATGATGAAATGCATCCAATTAGTGGGAAAATGAAGCATACATTAATGGATGAAGTACATGCAATAAGGAAGACAAAAATGCCAATATTTATAGAATATTTCAAGGCATTCTATAGACTTGATTTTTTCAAAGCATATTGGTTGTTAAGCTATGTTGCACCATATGTTTGAGCTTGATATTGATATGATTTTTTGATGGTAGAAATGATCCCTTCTTTTGTAATAAAATAAAGGTTCAGTTTTTAGTATGCTAAATTCTAGTCCATTGGTGTCTTGACACATATGTATTGGAAGAATTATTATTTATTGAGGATATACATGATTTGCATAGATTACAAAATATTGAGATCAAAGGAAATCTTAGGCAAGTAGTGGTCATGAAAGTAGCTCCAATTTATTCTTTTGAGGAGAAGATTCATCTTTGTTGCAAATATCACATTTTATTTTTCATTGTTTTATCATTCTTAAAATTCATGCATCACAATCTAATTGGAACATACCCTTCTTTATTGAGTATGAAACAGTCATTGAATTTATCTAGCCACAGTTCATTCTTTTTGATGTGGGGTTAATGTGTTAAACAAAATCTAATCTTTCATGGGTTTTATATTAACTAAACAACTTCAATAAATCATCTACCGCTTGACAAGAACATGCATTTGAACTTACCTAAATTTGGAAAAAAACATATTGATAAGACCAGATCAATGGATATCTCTTTCATTTCAAGAGTAGGGTAGCAGCCAAAAACAACATGCATAGCAGTATCTGTACTGTTACCACTTTGTACTCTTGAAATGTTGTCTATGATAAATAGACTTTAAAACAAAAAGAAAAAGAAAAAATTAATGAAGGAAGATGTTGAAGCCCACATTCACCATTGCTACAAATACATGCCTGAATTTAGGCCTACAAAAATAAAGTTATATACAAACATTTTATATGTTTTCCATTTTTAGTTAAAGGAACTTGTCATCATATTTCTATACTCTTCAAAGTTGACAAATCCATCCCCATCTAAATCAACCCCTTTAATCATCTCTAAACAATATTCAAGGCTCCATCTATCACCCACTCCTCAACTCCTCTACAGAGATATAACCATTTCTATCCTTGTTGAATATCCTGAATGCATCTCTCAATTCTTGGAGGCTCCCAACACCACCCCCCTCTCTCTTTATATTAAATTCAATAAACTCCTAAAGATTAATAAACCCGTCCCCATTAGAGTCCACCTCCTTTATCATCATCTCAAGATCTTCATAGCTTGTAGATCCATTGGAAGTTCCTTCTAGGGAATTTATAACCACACTCAATTCTAAAACATAGATTTTTCCATCACCATTGGCATCAAAGTGCCTTAAAACTTCTCAAGTTTAGCTAAAATCCCAAAACTTGAAAGGAAGCTAGGTGTGCGGAAATCGCTTCCTACACTAATCTAATGAGGGGAGGGCATTGCAAATTCAATTTAATCTTTAAAATTACAGCAACATGAAAGATATAATAGAGATATTACAGTAGGACACATAGAACCAGAAAGAAGATAGAAGAAGAGAGACAAGATATAACGTGGGGAAAATCCTTATCGGGTGAAAAACCCCACTCGAAAACTTGCACAATGTATTATCAAAACTAAATATGGTTTACAATACACTTACAATGCAAGCTCTCAATAGTCTTCTACACTCATGCCTGGAGTCAATCCAGCAACATAACAGTACCTATCAATCACATAATGCAACTCCTCCTCAAAGCACCTGTTTATATAGAAAATACAAGGCAAAAAAAAGTCTTTATCTTGGAATGAGCGTCCAACTTAGCCTCATGGCCGAAAACCCATGCCTATGGACACTTGGTCAACATTGTAAGATTCTTTTGACACTTGTCTACACACCCCATCCCAAAGAGGTCACCTATTTCCAAACTGGGCTATGACAGATGCTCTTACGACTCTTACGACCATCATAGAATCTGTCATAGCAGTTACAACTTATAGCTATAAGAGAATTTGTCATACACAGGCTATAAATAGTATATTCTCTTACAACATGTCATAGTCCACCTTGGGGTGCCCAAAGATGCCTTTTTCAAAGATGCTTCTTGACACATGTCTTCACCTGTCTTACAAGCTCCTATTTCTGACTCGTACATGTCATAATTTCGTCATAGGAATCTGTCATGACTGTTATGGTCAATATTCCCTTACACAACATCCAAGATGCTGACACATGGTAAAATACTCCTACCACAAAGTGGGATGCCTATCTCCTCATGTGAGGACAAAATTACGAGCTGTCATCTTTCATGTAGGATAACACATCACCGTGCCACATCCCACAAGATGACAATATGAATTTACAAATTAATTTACAACATAGGCAATGAATAAATAAATACAAGGAAATAATACAAGGAATTACCAAGGTTGAGACACCTTAATTCCCAACATTCTCCCACTTGTCGAACACCTTGTAAGAGCCAATAGAATAATAGGATTTAACTGCTATAGGCCGAGAGGCCTATAGACTCTGAACACCATATGAACTTCTTTGTGCCCACTGGCTTTGTTAATGCATTTGCAACATTCTTCAAAGTATCTACCTTCTCCAAATTTACCTTCCCATTCTTTACCATGTCTCGTACGAAGTGAAACTGTACATCAATATGCTTTGTTCTGGCATGGAAAGTTGGATTCTTCGCAAGGCAAATCACACTCTGATTGTCACAACAAATCATAATCTATCCTGCATCAACACCACTATTTAAACATAATCTCTTAAGCCAAATCAATTCCTTATAAGCATGAGTTGCTCCATGTACTCAGCTTCTGTAGTGGACAAAGAAACCACAGGTTGTCGATTACTCATCCAACTAATTGCACCACCAAACACTGTAAACACATAAGCACTAGGGCAAGTGCAAAAAGATGGGGGGCCAAAAAGGGGTCTTAAGTGGCCACTTTTTTTTGAAATCAGGAAATGCTGGCCTTAGATGAGAAATTGAGCATAGTTACACTCAAAATTTGGAGATGCAACCAAAACAATATTCGTAGTGCTTTGATTCTACTTTCTAAACTACTATTTTTTTTAAAAATGGTATAGATTAAGGGGTTCAAAAGAGAGAGCCATAGAAATTGGTGTTGTTTCTGTCAAAAAAACATAACATAGCATTGTAATGAATGCTTCTGGATTTAACTGCGTAAGTTATTTTGAGGAAAAATAACTTACACAGTTAAATATAGAAGCATTCGTTACAACATCATGGATTGTGGAAAACTAATGAACTCCATAACATAGCATGTTTTGTGGCTCCCTCAAAAGGTCAACTTTTTTTTTGGTATTTTTAAAATTGCTTCAGTGAGAAATTAGCTAACAACACGTAGATTATGCCTAATTTTTCTGATAATTTTTTGATGAATATTTAATTTTTTACTAATTTTCAAAGTGGGCACATCCTAAAAAATAGAATTTTGGCTGTGCTACCCCTATAAATTTTGAAAACTAATTGAAAATATTTTTTTAAATATGTGTAGAATGGAGTCTAGTTTCTAAATATGTAATTTTTTTGAAATTTCAATGAATGGTTAATTTACAATGAAAAAAAGACCAAATAGTGGTTTTTGCCTAAAAACGGACACACAAACAAAAGAAATTAAAGATGAAAGGCTTAACATTGTCAAAATGTGAAAAAATTACATCGTTAAATAGCTAAGAGAAAGCCTAACATTACCCAGGTGTTCAATTTGTTCAACCTTGAAACACATGCAAATCTGAGGGTTAGCACGAACGAAATTATGTGAAATCTTGTAGAATATGCAAAAACACGTCTCTAGACATTGGGAAGGCACTCCAAGCCTTTGGGTTGGAAATCTAAAGAAAATACCAAGCCTAAGGCTTAAGATTCCCAATGCAAAACATAACATGAGTGCGTTATAACGCTCTCGCGTTATGTTCTATTTTGCATTTTTTTTCCAAAAGTTTGCTCAATGTTTGTCATGTTTGACATAACGCGAGTGCGTTATAATGTGCCCGCGTTATGTTCCCCTTAGATTTTTTTAATGTTCAAGGTTATTAATCATGTATGTATATATGTATGTATTTATGTATGTATGTATGCCTATATGTATGTATGTATACTTATATGTATGTATGTATGTATCTATATATGCCTATATGTATGTATGTATAGTGTCGAGGGTAGAGAAGGGTAGAGAAGGGTAGAGATGGGGGTGAGGAAGATAGGGGAGGAGAGGGGTGGATAAGGGTTGAGGGTTTAAGGTCAAGAGGGACTAGGGTTTAGGGTTGAGGGATTAAGGTTTAAGGTTGAGGGCTTAGGGATAGGATTTAGAGTTTAGGGATAAGGGATTAGAGTTTAGGACCTTGAGGAATTAGGGTTTAGGGTTGAGGCTTTAGGGATAGCGTTTAGGGTTGAGGGATTAGGGTTTAAGGTATAGTGTTGAGGGTTGAGGGTTTAGGGATAGGGTTTAGGATTTAAGGTTTAAGTGTTGAGGGTTGAGGATTTAGGGATAGGGTTTATGGTTTAGGGATAAGGGATTAGGGTTTAGGGTTTAGGGATTCGGGTACCATAAATTATAATTAGGGATTAGAGTTTATGGTTTAGGGATTAGGGATTAGGGTTTAGGGTTTAGGTTTTACGGATGTAAATAAACTAGAATTTAGGCAGGGTTAGGAAAATTTTGTGAATCATCATGGGCTAGAGATTGGAGATTTTGTTGTGTTCAAGTACTTATCCAAGTCATAATTTAAGGTTAAGATATTTCAAAGAATAGGGTGTGTGAAAAACATCAATGCTCTTCGGCTTATGAATACCAACATTGATACAGATAAAAGATGCCCTTCTTCTAACAGAGTATGTAGTTCAAGTCAATTGGTGGGCAGCAAGTTGTTGAATGAGTTGGTTTAATGGGCGTGTCTCCTTCTTCAAAGTTATGCTTGGAGACTTTACACAAAAATTGGTAACTCTATACATTATTTTTCATTCTTTTATTTCTTGTACACTGTGAAGAACTTGTAAAATCTAATTGTGTAATGTGTTTATGGCAGCGTATTCCTCCTACATTTGTTTCACAGTTTATACACAACATAGATGAACATATGGTGTTGCAAGGCCTAGGTGGGCAAGAGTGGGATGTGCAATTAGGGGGTACCATAAATAAATTGGAATTTAGGCAGGGTTGGGAAAATTTTGTGAATCATCATGGGCTGAAGATTGGAGATTTTGTTGTGTTCAAGTACATATCCAAGTCATATTTTAAGGTTAAGATATTTCAAAGAATAGGGTCTGTGAAAAACATCAATGCTCTTCAGCTTATGAATACCAACATTGATACAGATAAAAGATGTCCTTCTTCTAACAGAGGATGCAGTTCAAGTCAACTCATCATGGGTTGGAGATTGGAGATTTTGTTACATGTTCAAGTACATATCCAAGTCATATTTTAAGGTTAAGATATTTCAAAGAACATGGTGTGTGAAAAACATCAATGTTCTTCATCTTATGAATACCTGCATTGATACAGATAAATGATGCCCTTCTTCTAACAGAGGATGCAGTTCAAGTCAACCAATGGGTAGCAAGTTGTTGATTGAATTGGTTTAATGGGTGTACATGCCTCCTTCAAAGTTATGCTTGGAGACTTTACACAAAAACTGGTAACTCTATACATTATTTTTCATTCTTTTATTTCCTTTACACTGTTAAGAACTTGTAAAATCTAATTGTGTAATGTGTTTATGGCAGCGCATTCCTCCTGCATTCGTTTCATAGTTTATAGACAACATAGATGAACATATGGTATTGCAAGGCCCAGGTGGGCAGGAGTGGGATGTGCAATTAGGGGGTACCATAAATAAATTGGAATTTAGGTAGGGTTGGAAAAAGTTTGTGAATCATCATGGGCTGGAGATTAGAGATTTTGTTGTGTTCAAGTACATATCCAAGTCATATTTTAAGGTTAAGATATTTCAAAGAATAGGGTGTGTGAAAAACATCAATGTTCTTTAGCTTATGAATATCAACATTGATACAGATAAAAGATGCCCTTCTTCTAACAGAGGATGCAGTTCAAGTCAACTCATCATGGGTTGGAGATTGGAGATTTTGTTACATGTTCAGGTACATATCCAAGTCATATTTTAAGGTTAATATATTTCAAAGAACAGGGTGTGTGAAAAACATCAATGCTCTTCAACTTATGAATACCAACATTGATACAGATAACAGATGCCCTTCTTCCAAAAAAGGATGTAGTTCAAGTCAACTCATCATGGGCTAGAGATTGGAGATTTTGTTACATGTTCAAGTACATATCCAAGTCATAATTTAAGGTTAATATATTTCAAAGAACAGGGTGTGTGAAAAACATCAATGCTCTTCAACTTATGAATACCAACATTGATACATATAAAAGATGCCCTTCTTCCAACAAAGGATGCAGTTCAAGTCAACTCATCATGGGCTGGAGATTGGAGATTTTATTATATGTTCAAGTACAAATCCAAGTCATATTTTAAGGTTAAGATATTTCAAAGAATAGGGTGTGTGAAATACATCAATGCTCTTCAACTTATGAATACCAACATTGATACAGATAAAAGATGCCCTTCGTCTAACAGAGGATGCAGTTCAAGTCAACTCATCATGGGCTAGAGATTGGAAATTTTGTTACATGTTCAAGTACATATCCAAGTCATAATTTAAGGTTAAGATATTTCAAAGAACAGGGTGTGTGAAAAACATCAATGCTCTTCAGCTTATGAATACCAACATTGATACATATAAAAGATGCCCTTCTTCTAACATAGGATGTAGTTCAAGTCAACAAATGGGCAGCAAGTTGCTGATTGAATTGGTTTAATGGGCGTGCCTCCTTCTTCAAAGTTATGCTTGGAGACTTTACACAAAAACTAGTAACTCTATACATTATTTTTCATTCTTTTTTTTCCTTTACACTGTTAATAACTTGTAAAATCTAATTGTGTAATGTGTTTATGGCAGCACATTCCTCCTACATTTATTTCACAGTTTATAGACAACACAGACGAACATACGGTGTTGCAAGGCCCAGGTGGGTAGGAGTGGGATGTACAATTAGGGGGTACCATAAATAAACTGGAATTTAGGCAGGGTTGGGAAAATTTTGTGAATCATCATGGGCTGGAGATTGGAGATTTCACTGTGTTCAAGTACATATCCAAGTCATATTTTAAGGTTAAGATATTTCAAAGAACAGGGTGTGTGAAAAATATCAATGCTCTTCAGCTTATGAATACCAACATTGATACCGATAAAAAATGCCCTTCTTCTAATAGAGGATAAAGTTCAAGTCAACCAATGTTGAATTGGTTTCTGATGAAGAAAATAATGATGTTGTTGAAGCAATGGAAGAAAATCAAAATTGTAAGTCTAATTTAATTTATTTCAACTTTCAAAGAAGGCATTTGAATTGTAGCTTTACCTGGAGGATTGGTATAACATAAACTTAATTATGTTACAGGCCTTTCTTTGAAGAACCCTGGACATTATGGACCCTATCATCTAGAAAAGCACATGACAATGAACTTTACCCCACCTTTCAAATCAGATATTTACCTTTTTATTCAATAAAAATGAAGTCACTGAATGTAAACGACCATGCATACTAGTAAGATCAAATTCTCTGCCTTCTATTCTTATTACTCTTACTTTATTAAGAGAAAAGTGTCAAAAAGAATGGGTAAATAATTGTAAGCTAACATAAGGCAAAGCAGTTTTTTTATTACATTTTTCTGAGGGATCTCTAATAGTCTAATATAATGCAGTCTTCTATGATATGAACATCTGCATTTGTGTGAATGCTAAGCTTTAATAGTAGAGTATTAAATCAATGCAATCAGCTATTTATTGGGTTAAATTAACTTAGTTTTTGTAATGGTTTGGGAATGGAGGAGTTGCCAAAAATAGGTGAATGTCCTCTACAATTACCAAGAGAAAAAAGTTTAGTAGTTCTTGTGGATAGAGCCAATAAATAATGGGAGATTATTTGCCTGTTCCATAACAATATACCTGCCCTAAGTGCGGGGTGGGCATATTTTGTATTCCATAATAATATCAAGGAGATGTTTGCATCTTTGAGCAGGTGGATAGCAAGAAAAATAGATTTATGTTTAGAGTTCATATAGATCGAAAGATAAAATAAGGATCCTTTTGAAAGAACTTCTAGGAGGGAAAAGATAGGCCAAAGATAAAAGGAGAAAATATATACAAGAAAAGATCTTCATGAGGATTGTAATATTTTGTCTAAAACAAACAAAAATTAGCTAATTAAAAATATAAAATCAAGAAAGAAATAGTACTAAAATTAATAGTTACTGATATCTAAAATGTATAGTTACTAATAGATCTATTTTTAAAAGACTGATTGATTTTTATGGCCAAAGTTGTTTATTTTATCTAGTTGATGGTTTTAATTACACCTAGGTCATAAATTGGGAGCAAATGTGTGCACATTTTTATGGCCCCGATTTAAATTCAAGTAAATAGGTGGAGAGAGTATGCTGATTTTAAAAAAAAATCTTAATAAAAAATGTTCACTTAATGTTGACCAGGGGTTCTAATTTCAACCATTCATTTCCCACTATGGATGTACCCCAATGCAAAGCTTTTCTCATAATGATCATCCTTCTGATTTCAACTGTTAATTACTCACTATGGATGTACCATACGTAAATCTTTTCTCATAGTGTATACACCTATTGGCATAATGAACCCCAGATGGGCCAGAAAAACATGCCATATAACATTACTAAGACATTACAGAAAACATAGTGTGTTCAAGTACATATCCAAGTCATATTTTAAGGTTAAGTTATTTCAAAAAATAGGGTGTGTGAAAAATATCAATGTGAGCTCCAGCTTATGAATACCAACATTGATACAAATAAAAGATGCCCTTCTTCTAACAGAGTATGCAGTTCAAGTCAACTAATGGGAAATAAGTTGCTGAATGAATTGGTTTCTGATGGGGAAAACAACAATGATGTTGAAGCAATAGAAGAAAATAAAAATTAGGGTTGAGGGTTGAGGGATTAGGGTTTAGGGTTTAGGTTGAGGGATTAGGGTTTAAGGTTTAAGGGTTTAAGTGTATCTAGGGGTTGAGAGTTTAGGGTTTAAGGGTTTAAGGTTTGAGGGATTAAGAGTTTAAGGGTTGAGGGATTAGGGTTTAAGGCATAGTGTTGAGGATACAGGGTTTAGGGATAGGGTTTAGATTTGAAGGTTTAAGGGTTGAGGGTTGAGGATTTAGGGATGAGGGTTAAGGGATTAGGGTTTAAGGTATAGTGTCGAGGGTAGAGGATTTAGGGATAGGGTTTAGGGTTTAAGGTTTAAGGGTTGAGTGTTGAGGCTTTAGGGATAGGCTTTAGTGTCTAGGGTTTAGGGTTAAGGGATTAGGGTTTAAGGTATAGTGTCGAGGGTAGAGGGTTTAGGGATAGGGTTTAGGGTTTAAGGTTTAAGGGTTGAGGGCTTAGGGATAGGGTTTAGGGTTTAAGGTTTAAGGGTTGAGGGTTTAGGGATAGGGTTTAGGATTTAAGGTTTAAGGGTTGAGGGTTGAGGATTTAGGGATAGGGTTTATGGTTTAGGGTTAAGTGATAGGGTTTAGGGTTTAGGGTTGAGGGGTTAGGGTTGAGGGTTTAAGGTATAGTGTCGAGGGTTGAGGGATTAGGGTTCAACCTTCGACACTATACCTTAAACCCTAATCCCTTAACCCTAAACCCTAATCCCTCAATCCTTAAACCTTAAACCCTAAACCCTATCCCTAAACCCTCTACCCTTGACACTATACCTTAAACCCTAATCCCTTAACCCTCATCCCTAAAGCCTCAACCCTCATCCCTTAAACCTTCAACCCTAAACCCTATCCCTAAACCCTCTACCCTCGACACTATGCCTTAAACCCTCAACCCTTAAACCCTTAATCCCTCAAACCTTAAACCCTTAAACCATAAACTCTCAACCCCTAGATACCCTTAAACCTTAAACCCTTAAACCCTATATCCTATACACTTAACCTTGGATACTCAACCTTGAACATTATCCCTCAACCTTCAAACCTCTACCTTATACCATATACCCTCAACCCTATAGTTATTCCCTAAACCCTCAACCCTGATCCATATGCCTTATATCCTCAACCTTAAACCCTATGCCCTATATCTTAGACACTCAACCTTGAACATTATCCCTCAACTGTAAACTCTCAACCCTCTACCCTATACCCTCAACCATATACTTAAGCCCTAATCCATCAATACTCAACCCTATACTTGAAACCTTGAAACCTACACCCACAAACCCTCATCCCTATATCTTATAACCTCACCCTTATAGCTTCAATCCATATCATAAACCCTAAGTTCCCAATATCCTAAACCCTAATCCCCATACCTTACACACTTAATCTTATACACTCAACAAGCTAAATATTATCCCTCAACCCTCAACCCTCTACCCTTTACCCTCTACTTATTACTTAAGCCGTAATCCCTCAATCCTCAACCCTATACCTTAAACCCTAAACCCAAAAACCTCAACCCTCAACCCTAAAAACTATACGGGCTCAGGTCCTTATATACCCTAAACCTAAAACCCTTACATACATACATACATACATACATACAAGCATACATACATACATACAAGCATTCATACATACAAGTATACATATATACATACAACCATACATACAAACATGCACACACATATATACATACATACATACAACCATTAATATATACATACAAGCATGCATACATACATACATACATACATACATACAAACAAGCATGCATACATATATTCATACATATAGGCATACATACATACATACATAAATACAAATATATATACAAACATACATACATTAAACATACTTAACAAACTTGAACATAAAACATTCAATAAACAACCTCAAACTTGACAAACATTGGGAAAACTTTTACAAAAAATAAAAAAATGCAAAGAAAACAATAACACACTCATGTTATAGCGCGAGCGTGTTATGGTTTTGTGTTGCCGAGCCAAAGGCTCAGCAACACCAAGCCATAACATGCTTGCATTATGGCTTTTTAAAAAGTTTGGCCACTTTTTGGCCCCCCATCTTTTTGCACCCGCCCACTGGTGGATCTCCTACTGTCAATGTCACTTGCCCAATCTGAATCCACAAATCCACGAATATCAACAGAATGCTGAGGTACTGAAACATTACCATGATAGCATATGGAATACTCAAAAGTACCCTTCAATTATCTGAACACTCGCTTAATTGCATCCCAATGTACCTGTCTAGGATTAGCCATTAATCAACTAAGGATTCCCACTGCTTGGGCAATGTCTGGTCTTGTGCAGACCATAGCATACATCAAACTACCAACAACAATAGCATAAGGTACTCTGCTCATGTCCTCCACCTCACTACGAGATTTTGGACAATCACTGACATACAACTTTGTCCCCAAAGAAATAGGAACACACAATGGTCTACAATCTGCCATGTTGAACCTATCCAACATGATATTCACATACTTACTCTGGCTTAACCAAATTTTTCTGTTAGTTCTGTCTCTTCTGATTTCCATTCCAAGAATGTACCTGGCTGCCCGTAAATATTTCATTTCAAACTGTGCTGCCAACTGAGACTTAAAATCAGAAATCATATTCTTACCCTTCCCAATGAGCAACATATCATCAACATATAATGCAACAATGAGAATATGATCACCATCATACTTATAATACACATAGTGATCCGATTTCAATCTCACAAATCCAATTGACAACACAAAGGCATCAAACTTCAAGTACCACATCCTAGGAGACTGCTTCAATCCATACAAAGACTTCTTTAACTTGCAAACCAAATTCTCTTTACCTTTCACCACGTAGTGCTCTAGCTGTGACATGTAAATCTCTTCCTCCAAATCACCATGAAGGAATGTTGTCTTCACATCCATCTGCTCCACCTCTAAGTCATAAACTGCTGCAAGAGATAATAGGAATCGAATAGATGTCAGCTTTGCAATGGGAGAGAAGATCTCACCATAATATATACCCTCCACTTATGAATACCCCTTCGCAACCAATCTGGCCTTATACTTCTCAACACTGCCATCTACACCAAATTTCTTCTTGAACACCCATTTGCATCCAACAGGTTTCCATCCAGGAGGCAAAGGCACCAAGTCCCAAGTTTGATTCTTTTCCAAAGAAACCATCTCATCCTCCATGGCCTCCTTCCAGGAACCTGCATCTTTCATATCGATAGCCTCTGACACAGTTCTAGGTTCATCACTATTAGTAAGTAAAGAAAAAGCACAACTAGAATCAAGCAATGTATAACCAAACCTCTCAGATTGCTTCCTGCTTCGTGTGGACCTCCTCAAAGGCTGAGGTGGAGGTTCTACTTCATCTTCTAAACTTTCAAAGCTACTAGAGCTCTCCTCATTTTCAGGTCCAACATTGTCTTTCTATTCAGTCTTCTCAGGCGTAGAAGGAAATTGAACAATATCCTCTTTCATTTCTTTTTCTTTTGGCTGTAAAACAGTGGAAGAAGGTGTTAGCTATCTAAAGATGACACTTTTGCGATACAACACTTTTTCAGCCACAGGATCCCAAAGCTTGTATCCTTTCACACCGACACCATAGCCAATGAAGATACACTTAACAGCCTTGTTCTCCAATTTCGACTGCTTGTCCCTAGGCACATGTGCATATTCCTCACAACCAAAAACTTGAAGATGCCTTATTGAAAGCTTTCTACCAAACCACACCTCCATGAGTGTCTTACCAACAAGATCTGATGTAGGAGATCTGTTTACTAGATAGCAAGTAGTGGCAACAACTTCAGCCCAAAATTTGTGTTCTAGGCTAGCTCCACTAAGCATACTCCTAGACTTCTCCATTAGTGTCATGTTCATCCTCTCTGCAACTCCATTTTGCTGCGGGGTGTATGGAGTTGTCTTATGTCTTTCAATCCCAAGTTCCTTGCAATATTTATCGAATTCTATAGAACAAAACTCACCACCGTTGTCAGTTCTCAAACATTTAATCCTTTTACTAGTCTGATTTTCAGCAGAGGCTTTAAACTCCTTAAACCTACTATAGACTTTAGATTTTCTTCTGAGAAAATAAATCCATGTCCTTCTACTGTAGTCATCTATGAAAGATACGAAATATACAAATTTTGATAACCAAGGAACATTAACAGGACCAAATACATCAGAATGAACAAGGTCCAACACACTAGAAGACTTATGAGAACTCAAATAACACTGAACATAGTTTTGTTTTCCATATATGCAATGTTCATAAAAGTTGAACTCAAGATTAAAATCTTCTAACCCCTCAATGAGTTTTTTATTTTTTAGGGTTCTAAGACCCTTCTCACCAATGTGGCCAAATCTCTTATGCCATAACATTATCTTTTCAGTAGGAAGCTTAACTTCCAAAGCATGAATACAACCATTAGGACTAGATACAATAGATTTCTTCACTGCTGGTTCAGATGGTGGGGATGAAATGACTGTTGCCCTCTTCCTTGAGTCAGAAGAACTATTGCATTGTGAAATACATGCCTCTAGCTGAAACATAGTACCTCTCCTAGTACCCTTAGTAGACACCATAGCTCCTCTAGTCATCTTGCATCCTTCTTTCAAAAAGACAACCTACACACCTACATCATTCAACATACTTATAGAAAGTAGGTTCCATGCTAAGCCTGGGATGTGCATAACCCCAGAGATCCCCTTCACTCGTCCATCAAGGAATCAGATAGAGACTCTTCTGCAAACAACAATCTTAAGATGAGAGTCATCACCTAGGTACACCCTTCCACCATCGAACTCCTCATACTTAGTAAACTAGTCTTGATGCAAGGTCATGTGGAATGATGCACCAGAATCAATTAGCCACACATCATCAGATGCATGGGTTGCTAGGGCTACGATAAAAGCATCACCATCATCTTGTGACTTGTCAGAATCTGAGTCTGGGTTCTTTTTCTTTTTCTTTTCCTCTTTGCATTCCTTTCAGAAATGCCTAGATTTACCACAGTTCTAATAGAGAACCTTGGACTTTCTAGGAGATTTGGATCTCCCACAGGATTTGGATCTGCCCTATCAGCTTTCTTGTCTTTCTTTTTCCCTTTCTCCTTGGGTCTTCCACAAACTGCAAGAGCCTCTTTGGCTACCTCAAAAGACTTTCTCTGCATCTCTTCAGATAATAGCAAAGTACCACTTCATCCATTGTGAAAGTAGATGTGGTGCTCCTGATAGCCATCACAAGATGATCCCACGAGTCCGGCAAAGAACAAAGCAAGGTCATGCAACGATCCTCCTCCTCCATCTTCACACCAACTGATGTCAATTGTGTAATTAACATGTTAAAGGCATTCAGGTGATCTACAACAGATCATCCATCCTCTATCTTTGGAGAATACAACTTCTTTCTTAGAAAAAGTTTGTTCACTAGGGACTTGGCCTGATACACATCTCCCAACTTCTTCCAAAGCAAGTTTGCAGTTTTCTCCTCATGGACATTTAGCAGGACAGAATCAACAAGACTAAGTCTTATGAGACCCTTAGACTTTTGATCTTTGAGATCCCAATCAGCTTGTGCCATAGCAACTAGTTTTGTGCCACTAATAGTTTCCCAGAGGTCTCGATCAACAAGCATGTCTTCCATCTTGAGCTTCCACAGCTTGAAATTAGTGCCATTAAATTTCTCCACCTGTAGCCTTCCAGATGTGCTTGCCATCTCCTTGCTACAATAAGATTCAGAATACTCTGCACAGACTCCCACTCAACTTAAGATTAGCTCAAAAAAACCCTACCCAATAACTAGGATCATAGGTGATCAAGCTCTGATACCAACTGAAAGGAAGCTAGGTGTGCGGAAATCAATTCCTACACTAATCTAATGAGGTAAGGGCTATGCAAATTTAATTTAATCTTTACAATTATAGCAACATGAAACATATAACAAAGATATTGTAGCAATACACATAGAACCAAAAAGAAGACAGAAGAAGAGAGACAAGATATAATTTGGGGAAAACCCTTATCAGGTGAAAAACCCCACACTCGAAAACCTGCACAATATATTATCAAAACTGAATATGGTTTACAATACACTTGCAATGCAAACTCTCAATAGTCTTCGACACTTGTGTCTAGAGTCAATCTGGTAACATAACAGTACTTGTCAATCACATAATGTAACTCCTCCTCAAAGCACCTATTTATATAGAAAATACAAGGCAAAAAATAGCCTTTGTCTTGGAATGGGCGTCCAACTTGGCCTCATGGCTTAAAACCCATGTCTATGGACACTTGGTCAATATTGTAAGATGCTTCTGACACTTGTCCACACACCCCATCCCAAAGAGGTCACCTATTTCCAAAATGGGCTATGACAGATGCTATTATGACTCTTACGACCATCATAGAATCTATCATAGCAGTTACAACTTACAGCTGTAAAAGAATTTGTCATACACAGGCTATAAATAACATATTCTATTACAACATGTCATAGTCCACCTTGGGGTGCCCAAAGATGCCTTTTTCAAAGATACTTCTCGACACATGTCTTCACCTATCTTACAAGCTTCTATTTCTGACTCCTACATGTCATAACTTCGTCATAGGAATCTGTCATGACTGTTACGGTCAACATTCCCTTACACAACATCCAAGATGCTGACACATGGCAAAATAATCCTACCACAAAGTGGGATGCCTATCTCCTCATGTCAGGGCAAAATTACAAGTTGTCATCTTCCATATAGGATAACACATCACTGTGCCACATCCCACAAGATGACAATATGAATTTACAAATTGATTTACAACATAGGCAATGAATAAATAAATACAATAAAATAATACAAGGAATTACCAAGGTTGAGACACCTTAATTCCCAACTAAACTTCAAGACATTTATTTTTTCTGGGTTGGTTTAACCATATGATTTTTATTGTGTTTAGAGGGTGAGGAGATGATTTTTCTCAATAATCTTACAACCTAGCGATAGAAGAGCTTGTGAAATTGTATTGTTGGAATTTGTAATTCCTAGTTCAACAATAATTAGCTGATGTGAGCATTATAGTGCTCAGAATTGTCTCATAGCTTAAAAAAATTCACGTCGCAAAATCTTCTAAAATCTTTGGTTTTTCCTATCAGTGTATTCCTTGAACCTCCTATGGGTGCAAGTGCACTAGTTAGCTTACAAAAGGAAGCTATTTCTTAAATGAGTGGAGGAACAAAAAGATGATGAGAAAAAGAGAAACAAATCTTCTTGGATTCTGTGCTCATCAAGAGCTAAAAAGAATTTAATGAATGCTCTATGTTAAGTAAAAAATTCATGGGAAACACACAAGTAATAAAGGATTTTTCTTGAGCTCTTGGTGGGACATCATATCTTAGGAAACAAATGGGAAAAAAATCTAGCAAACCAAAGAAAATGAGCCAAAATTGAGTGGCCAACAGTCATTCAATCATCTTGCACACCCTTCGGGAGACATCAACCATTGATCCTCCACCTTGGGGCTTTGTTTGCCAAAGGGAACACCTTTGGCATAATGACAATTGTTACTAAACAATAATCATGATACCAAACTACTGTTAAATATAAATTACAGCCTTCTAAATAATGCAGCTTGCTACCAAAATCTGAATCAAGTCTTTGAACATAATTCCTAGTTGGTTGTACTAAATGACAAGGAAAATAAAACAAAGTGTTACCTTTTTCAAAAGGGATGGCTTCCTCATAAAACTAAGAATAGTACGACACTTCCTTCCCAAACCTTAAAAATGTAATTCGCCTTTTCTTTAAAGCTTCAACTTCTAAAATATTTCCAATCACTTCCTTTTACTTTGTATGGTCGTTTATACTATTGCGGCTAGAATTAGGGTTGATCCAACCCTAACTTACTTTATGAAATCTTAGTCCTCTTGGTACAGACTACATAAAGTATTAACCTTTTCACCAAAATATTAAGAATTGGGTTCATAAACAAATGAATATATGCATACTAAAATATAAACCTTTACACACTACAAACTCTTCACATAGAAAATATGGAACATTTGGAAAACCTAGAAAATCACTACAAACCCAAAATGCACAAAATACCAACTAAACCTGAAACACAATCTGCAACTTTGCACAAATAATAATGGCACAACTCGTTCAGTACAATGGCAACCTCTATATGAAATTTCTCTAATGGATGTGAGGGTTTTCATCCCCAAATCCAATATCTTCCTACATTTAGCACAATAGTGATTTCTGGGTGAAATCACTCAATCAGTTAGGTGGATTTTCATCCATGAAACTAACTACCAAAAGGGTTTTAATCCTTTAGCTAAAGAATGAACCAAGTTCAATCTCCCAATAAATAAGCATTTGAATAAAATGTTCAAAATGAGTCTTCCCTCCTCAAAACCTCCTTTTATAGCCTTCCAAAGAAATAAAATAATATTATTTATTTTTCTCTTTTTATTTCCTACAAAGTTATAAAAATATAACAAAGTGTCATGTTTGCCATGCTCCTAGTGACAATGCTTTATTTAAACAACTTATAACTCCCCTTTTAAATGATTAAATATAATTTTTCTTTTAATTTTTTACTTTTTCGATAACTTAAATATTTAACCATTTAATAATTTAAATATTTTCCGCACAACCACCAAAGTTATAGAAAATATTAAAATAGCTCCAAATTGAATCATGAACACACCACCATTGCCTTTAGTGCATAAGATATCTGTCTAATTGAAGACTAGCGCTCACCAAGGATAGTGGAAATCTCCAAGAATGTTGGAATGGACCCAAAAAGGGACATTACTAATAAGCTAGGGACGTGATTCTTCCTTTTAGTGTTACAGTAGCTTATAGTGGTCTAATGTGCATATAATAATAGTTTCCAACCACTCAAAAGAGCCTCCATAATGCAACAGTGATCTATTCTTTAGTGGTTTTGCTTAATAATTTTGTAAGCCCTATTTTCTTATGTTTTTATGAGCTGATATTGTGTTGCAGCAGTCTCATTTGTAATCAGAATATATATCAATGTTTGTTGTAGCTATTTATTTCCATGCTTATCAAATATTATAATGCATTAATAACCTCCCCCAAATTTTTTGAAATTTTCAATTGAAGTAAAACTACAATGCAATTTCCTTAACACTTTATGATCACTTAGTTCCCAGAATGGGTAAAGTGAGAGCAACAATTCATAGGACCACACCTAATTATCTATAGAATGCTACAATAAGAATTTATGCAACATAGAATGCTATCATGATGACACACTAGGTGGAAAGCCATCCATATTTGTGCTTATTCAGTGGAGTGTGTTAATGCAACATAATATGAACACATAAGGCATCCAGGTTGTCCTTTCTCTACACTTATTCGAGAGAGTGTGTTTTATGAGATTACAATACATATAACAAGCACACAAGGTGACTAAGTCATCCTTTCTCTATGCTTATTCAACATAGTGTGCAATTACAATAAATAAACAAGCACACAAGGCGGTAAGCCATCCTTATCTACGTTTATTCAATAGAGTGTGCAATTACATTGAAATACAAACATGAAGACCATTGGTGGTACTTCCATCTAGGGTTTACAAGATATCAATATTGTAACTAAATAAATATATTACAATGAGAAAAATGGCTACAATTATAATATTATAAAATCTGATCCAAACTGAACTATACTACAACAATAAATATCACTAAAAAGAGGCACTAAAAATCATACAAATCAATACTAGAATCATACCCACTAAAACTCTAATGTTGTAGATGATGGAGGATGCCCAAACTAAATTGATATCACACTAAAACCACTAGTTTTAACTAAAAGATTAGGTCTAAAAACCTATTGCAGTAGCATAAAAATTTGAAAACAACACACAAAAACCCTAACCAACAAACCAAGATGCTCAAAACTGATTTGATCAATCCCAAACCACCCCAAACTATATTCTAACTCCAGGGTACCATCAAAACAACAAATAATTACTAAAAAAGAGGAGCGACCTTCTTCTAAACATCCCATGCCTTGCTCTTGAACTGGTACAACATGTACTAGATGGTATGACCAATAATATTCTTCATGTCTCCCTTGAAAACAATGATAAAAAAATGATTTTGTAATTTCAATTTCCTGCACCAAGAATCAAGAAGGAAAATTCATCAATCTATAATATTTTTGGACACCAACTCAACGCCATTAATGTTGTATGACTTACAACAAAAAAAGTTGGTATGGCTAGTCAATGCATTCCAAAATCTTCATTCTAAAATTCATCAATCACTTAGGAAAAGAAACATATCGTAGTTATTCAATTATCAGCATAAACAAATCTTCTTTGCAACACGGATGTGATTCCAGGATGAAATCATCATGACCAGCTAGGGGGGGTTTCATTGCCAAAACAAGTATTTTCAAGAGGGTTTTCATCCTTAAGAAAATAAGAGAGGAACATAGGTTCACTCAAATGCAGAAGTAAAATATCATATCAAGTCCAACCCCAACAATGAGCTCAACACCTCCTTTTATAACTTTTTGAGGGAATATGATGAAGGGCTACTCCACCCAACACTCACACATGAAACAAAAATAGAGATTCCCACAAAAATGTGAGGAATGAAATCAAACAACTTTTATTTCTTCACTAAAATGGAGACAAAATCTAGTATTACATGCTACAACAGCATGGGTTGTTTCACAATAGAGAAATCCTACTCTATCTGAGATTTCTACAATCTGGAGCCACAATTGCACATATGGGACTATCCTTCATCACCTTTGTGTTTCTCCTTTTTATTTGGCACCAATAACTTCCATGCCACTTCTTCACTACCTTCTTGAATGTTCTAGAAAGTGTAACTCCCCTTTTTGGGTTCCAAGTGTAGTAGTTGTCCATTTTCCTGCCCAAGAAATTGGAGATATGAAATTTTTTAACACAACTTCTAGGCACCATAACTTTTGAACCCGTATCCGATTGACAAATAGAACTAGGTGTTGGAAAGCTTGTGAAGAGGTATACGATGTCCAAAATTACCTAAAGATCACTTTGTCCACTCTTCGAACCCCAATGAGGCTTCTAAATGCCTCAAATTCAAATATGAAGTTCATCAGGAGAAATTTTCCAAGACAAAAACTTTAATATCTCTCAAACAATAAGTGATATTCATATTCTTTCTTCAAAATTTGCTTATTTTTACAATTCCGCTTCTTGGAGTAAATTTTTAGGTCCATACCTAAATAGGCCAACTTACTAAAAATAGCAAGTTACTATTTTTAGCCTTTCTGAACTCCTGACAGTCCCAAACTACTGAAGTGTCAACATGGATTCTAACACAACTAAATAAACCTACAAAAACAAAGAAATTCGAAACAACTTCAAATATTTTTGGGTGATTAAATATTTCCCTTACACCACTAGGTGCTCCTACATCAGACACCTAGGGTAATTTGAGAATTGACCTTGTCACATCTCAGGTGTTTGAGGAAAACCAAGATGGTCAACCTCTTCCTTAGACAACCATGATGAATCTTCAACAGGCCTTCCTTTCCACTTAACCAAGTGATCTTCATATCACCTATTTCTGGTACTTCTTCCCACATAGCTATCTAAGATTTCATCTATCACCTCCTCTGAAGTAGGTGCTGGGATACTCCATTGTTCTTATGTTAGTCCACACTTTATGCCACCTTCATGATATTCTGTCAAATCAGAAATGTTGAACATAAGGGAAATGTTGTTTCCACTTGGCAGCTCCATTTCATACGCATTTCATGAATCATGCTCCTTTGGGATCTTGCATGGTCCAAATTTCTTCATCTTCAACTTATTATATGTTCCCAAAGGATACCTTTCCTTCCTTAGGTGAACCATAAATTCATCTCCAACCTTGAACTTTTTAAATCTTCTCTTTTGATCTATTTTAGCTTTGTACTATGAATTCATCTTATTGATATGCTTTCTTATCTCCTCATGCAAGTTCTTTAGGTGCTTTGCAAAGTCTTCAGCCTTGGCACTGATTTTATCTCCTCTATCCATCTTCATCAACTCAGAAGCATTTATTGGACTACTACCATATACAATCTAGAATGGAGATTTACCAATACTTATGTTGATGGAATTGTTGTATGCAAACTCTGCCTATGGTAAACTCAAATCCCACCCCTTGGGCTTATCTCCTACCAAGCATTTCAACAGGTTTCCTAAACTCCTATTGACCACCTCTATATGTCCATTAGTCTATGGATGATGTGCATCACTAAACTTCAAATCAGTCTTCAACTTATTCCATAAAGTCCTCCAAAAATACCCAACAAACTTGGTATATCAATCTAAAACTATGTTTTTTGGTAGACCATGTAGTCTTACCACCTCTTTGAAAAATAATTTTGCAACATGAATAGCATCCCTAGTCTTATGGCATGGAATGAAGTGTGTCATCTTTGAAAACTTGTCAACCACCACAAATATGGAGTCATGTGTTGGTGTGAACACATAATTCACACATGTTAAGTTGACTTAGTGAGTCTTCTAGATGTCTAGTTGAGTCTAGTTGTGTGTTGAGTTGTTGTTAGTTGGAGTGAATTGTCTTATCCTCGACATGTGCAATTAGTTATTATCCTCTAATTGACACATGTTGTAGGAATATCTCCACTTTCCACTCCACCTTTCACTCCACCCTTCTAGCTCTCACCTTACCTTTATAAGCAAGGCTCATTCATTATATTTCACATAGCTTCATATGATCTTTGTATAGATTCTTGCTCCATTGTTTTAGCATCTTCTCTTATCATCTTTGTGTGGAAGGTTGTCTTGATTGTAGGTGATCTTGGCTTGCTGAGTCACATTGACTCTTACATGGTATCAGAGCCTAATCTACAATTCCCTTCCCTCATTAGAGAGGTTTTGCTAGGAGCAACATCATAGGAGCATCCTGGAGCAAATCTGACATCACGATTGTGATTAGAAGGCCCAAATCTGTATAGATTGGCTGTTCATTCGCTGAATTTTGTCATTGAAAATTTTGGCAAAATTTTTTTGCCCTTGTCCATTGGCAGAAAATCTATATAGTTGTACCATCGTTGCACAAGGACTGCATCAGATCTATGTACATGTGGCATCATCGTCAAAATCCATCATAGGTATATTCACTAGTTTAATATTTCTACATTAATTTTTTATTTCTGTGGATGAGTGTGTCTGTACAGGGTACAGTGTTCCAGGCCACGTACTACAGAGCCCATCTAGTCTTTGGGTTATAAGACCAACATCAGTGTTTTATCCAAGTGGTCTTCATTAAACGATCTCCATTCGATGGCATCAGTTGTTTTTATCATCGATAGTCTTTTTAAACAATGGTAATTTTATCAGCGATTCATTGTATTGTTTTACCGGTGACCAAATCCAGCATCAACGGTCTTTGATCTGCTCACTCATTTGCAGGAGTTTTGGCAACAATGGTGGCTTTAATCACATCCCCGACACCTTATTTCCCAGCTCGTAGGCATCTAAACTCCCAGCTGGGAGATTTCAACAAGTCGTCCGTGTACCTTCAGATCCAGAAGTCAGCGATCTTCAAATATTATTAGCAGTCTTTGATATCTATTGCTATCGGTGATCTATGTTTTATCATCTAGAGGTATTTAAGTTTCAAACTATCCTTTGGTGGTTGTTTTAGCCACTCAGTGGATAACAAGCAGTCTGTGATCTCATCACCGATCAGTGATCAAGTCTTTCTACCCGTGGTCCTTTTTAACTTTGGCAAGTCATTAATCTGTCAGACATCACCGTACCTACAGCGATCACCAAAGGTTTAACACACTAGAAAATTTCTAAGCTTGTTTGAGATCAGCGGTTTGTAAACATTTTTTAAAACCTTAGCGGGGAGCCTTTAGGCTTGGGCCCCTACGGCCGTACAGACCTCGAAGGTTTTTATTTCGGCAAGATAGGTGTTTTTCCCAAATAGGCAGTTTCATTTTTTCCTCAGTGGTTTTCTTTTTCTACTAACTGTTTTGTAGCTTCTAGAGCATATTCTGACCACTGGAAGGAATATTCTGTCACCAAGGCCTATTTTTGCCCCTAAAAGTCCTAAACTAGGGCTTTTTTTCTTTTTTGCATAACTTTTTCCCACGGTGTCGAAATCGGGCAAATGAGATATCAACAAAAAGATGACAGAGAGCTCTTCATAGTGGTGTCAGAATTTTTCTTTGATTTTGTTGTTTGATAGAATTTATTGTAGGTGGAAGACAAATCTTCCTTTTTGGCTCCCGAGCTCATAATTTTTTTCCATGATCTCCAATTTTTGCAATTCAAGTGGCATCAGAAAGGTATTCAGGAGCTGTTCAAATCCATTGATGCACTTTTCTTAATTTTGCTCCAAGTTTATTTTATTCAGTTTGTCAATTTTTTGGCATTTGAGTGATAACTTGAGCATTTTGATACTTGATGAGATAAAATTTGTTTTGAGAGGATTTGTTTGTTGTAATCATCATTGTGAGTGATTGTAAACCCACTCGGATCTCCTTTTTAAGAGATTTCATTATTTTCCCAATTTTGGTCCCTTGAGGACAATTGTAAAATGCACTAAGTATAAAGTGCCACAACAAATTAGGGGGGATCTCTTACATAGTAAAGGGGTGTTGTTGTCTTGTTGTCTTTCCTTTTCATCATGGATGTGCCTCAATTTCCACTTTTAACTCCATATAATTATATTGAATGGAAGAAAAACATGGAGTTTATATTGTATAAACAAAAGTTACATAGAATAACTTTAGGCATAGATCTTGAACCCACAGGTGCTACCGAGAGAAGAAAATGGTTAGACAGAAGAGATGAGGCTTTTAACACACTTTGTCTTGCTATTTCTCCAGATTTGAGATTTCATGTTGAGTCTTGTACTACACCAAATGAGATATGGACAACACTAGACAATCTATTTGGCAAGCAAGATAAAATAAGAAGGTTCAAATTGGAGAATGAGCTAATTGCACTTAATCCTCAAGATTTTGATCAAATTGAAGACTTCTTCACCAAGTTTAAGTCTCTCAGGTTGCAACTCAAATAGTGTGGTCTTGAGAAAGAAGATGAACAATTGATTCTATATATTCTTGCAAAATTGGGTCTTGCATATTCAGTTTATGTTTCTACCTTTTATGCTACAATGGATTCTTTTGGTAGTAAGTTTAAAATGTCTTCACTTGAGGAGTTTGCTACACAACACACTAAGGAACAAGCCAAGCTACTACACATGGGCACATTGAAGTTTCCTAGAAAACAGGCTCTAGTTGCAACACAAGGTACAAAAGATCCTAAGGCTTCACATAATAAGGGACAGAAACAAAAGGATTCAAAGTCTAATGAGAAAGAGAAAGAATCAAATAAAACCCCAACTCTTCTTCCAAAGAGGAGTGCAATAAGAAGAAGAAGCCAAAGTGTTCTTATTGTAAGAAATTGGGTCATGATGAGACTAAATGTTGTGAGAAAAAGTTTGAGGAGATGTCACAACTTCTTAAAAAACATAACATTGAGTATTCTCCATCAACAATAGTTTTACCCAAGTCTTCTTCTTCACCACCATCATCATCTACATCTACAGGGATAGTAGGCATTGCTAATGGGTCATACAAAGGAAAAGGATAGGCACTCTTTGCTTCTACAAGTCTATAGTCAGAGAGATAGCTTCTTGATTCTGGAGCTTCTCATCATATGGCATCTTCACAGGGGATGTTCTTTTCATTTCAGTCATGTACTTCACCACCTATTTTGATGGGTAACAATACATACATGCATGCAACTGGAAAAGGAACTATTGATGTTGGAGAGAATACATTCAACAATGTGTTGTGTGCACCTTCCTTAACAACCAATCTCCTTTCTATCTACCAGATTACTCATTGTGGTGCAGGGAAGATAGTTGAGTTCACTCTTGATTCTGTGATCATTCAAGATTTGGAGAGCAGAGATATCATTGTTGTTGGGATGGCTGATCATGCATCTCGCTTGTATACTTTCTCCCATTTTGTTTCTGATGATGATGTTGATCCATTGATTAATATTCACACTCATGCATCAAGTGTGAATCATGTTTCCAAGGAGAAGTTTGGTCACTTGAACCTTGGTGTTCTTACATCTACTTTGGTTCCTGAGACTAGTTTTAAGCTTCCTCCTTCTTCTGTTTCTACTGAGATTGGCATTGACAGAGCTTCATCCACTTCAGTTGAGCAGGATATTGTTTTTCTTCTAGATACATGTTTGTGGGATGAGTACTTGACAGGTATTTCAGACTTGTTTTGTGAGTCCTATCTTGATGAATTAGAGGACATCATTGATGATATTCATCTCCTCTTTGAAGGAGTTGAATCTTCTACTTCGGATGAGCCGGCACCTTCTCCTCTTCACTTGTCATAGTTTGGCATTGAGTTAGAGTATCTTGAGCATCATTTAGAGGATTCTTCATCTTTGGAGATTGATGATCTTGAGTTTTCATCTTGTCCTGGATTGTCACACTCTTTGATTAGGCATGCAGCACCTGATTATGTGACATATTTTGGTTATGACCTATGGACACTTGAGCAATTTTCAGAGACAACATGCATCATGAGGCTTTTTCCCTCATACCTTAAGATGGAGTTTCTTCATCAGCCTTTGGACCTGTTTCTTCCTAAGGGGAAGAATGTTGTTTGTAGTCTTTGGATTCTCTTCAGCATTCTTCTTCAGGCATTCACCATTGGTGCAGGAGCTACTTCATTGTGGGAGGGACTTATAGTATCACATTTTCTCTCCTATGGGGGGTAATTAATTGTACATATGTGTTGGATGTAGTTCTTGGGGGGTCTTGAGTCCTCCTTCCATCACATATTTCATTTGTTTTCTGCATTCTCACTTTTGGAGAGGAGTTTTGTCCCATGAGGTTTTCTCCTTTTCTCCACTTGAGATTTGTTGTACATGGGTACCTAACATGGCCTAGTAGCTAGGACCCATCCATCAGTGCATCTTTATTTTAGTCAACTACTCCCTAAGTTGCACTTAAGGGGGGTGTTGGTGTGAACACATAATTCACACATGTTAAGTTGACTTAGTGAGTCTTCTAGATGTCTAGTTGAGTCTAGTTGTGTGTTGAGTTGTTGTTAGTTGGAGTGAGTTGTCTTATCTTCCACATGTGCAATTAGTTATCATCCTCTAATTGACACATGTAGGAATATCTCCACTTTCCACTCCACCGTTCTAGCTCTCACCTTGCCTTTATAAGCAAGGCTCACTCATTGTATTTCACACAGCTTCATATGATCGTTGTATAGATTCTTGGTCCATTATTTTAGCATCTTCTCTTGTCATCTTTGTGTGGAAGGTTGTCTTGATTGCAAGTGATCCTGGCTTGCTGAGTCACATTGACTCTTACATCATGTCCTCTTTGCATTCTTGGTAGACTAAGAACAAAATCCATAATGATGTCTTCCCATAGTCTCTCTGGTACAGGTAATAATTGATACAACCATATATTCTTACTTACCCCTTTGGCCATCTAACATATTCTATAGCTTTGAACAAATTTATTCACATCCTGGTACAACTGTGGTTAGTAGTAATTCTCACTAACAAGAGATATAGTCTTATCTCAACCAAAATGTCTTGCCAATCCTCCACTATGCTTCTCCTTGATCATATTCTCTCTCATGGAACTCCTTGCAATGCACAACTGGCTTCCTTTGAATAGCATACCATCTTAGATCATGAAATCCAACCATGTTGTCCTATCCAAAATATTAGGTTCCAAACAAGCTTTTCAAGCCTCTGTAAAATATAGATCTTTAGGATACAAACTTTTGAGTTCATGAAAACATACGACCTCTATCTTCATCTCTGTCAACAAATTTTGCCTTCTTCTTAAGGCATTTGTAACTCTGTTTGATCTTCCATCCTATGATTCAAAATAAAAGTACAACTCTACAAAAACTCAACCCATTTTAAGTGCCTTTGATTCAACTTCCTTTGGCAATTAAGATATTGTAAATCCTGATGATTAGTATATAGAAAAACTCTTTTAGCAATAAATAATGTCTCCATTTCTTTAAAGCTTAGACTATAGCATAAAAATCTTGATCATGAATATAATACTTTTTCTTGGCATCATTAATATTCTCACTAAAATAGGCAACGAGCTTACCTTCTTAACTCAAAATAACTCCTATGGCACAACCACTAGCATCACAATCTACCTGAAATACCTTGTTGAAATCTGAAAAATGCCAAAAGAGGTTGCTCTGTGACTTTCTTCTTCAACATATCAAAACTCTTTGTTGCTCCTATGGTCCGCTTGAAGTCTCTTTTATCTCCTCTCATTGCTTTATTTAGTGGGGCATAAATGCTACTAAAATTCTTGACAAAATTCTTACTAAAACTTGACAAACCATGAAAAGATCTTACCTCTATAGCACTCCTTGGCATGGGCCATTCAACAATAGTCATTGCTTTTTCTAGGTCCATCTTAAGACCCTTAGTTGAGACAACAAATCTTAGGTATAACAACTCCTTTGCAGAACAACATTTCTTTAGATTAATCAACAACTTCTCCTCCCTCAACTTCTCTAAAAATCTTCTGATATGCATCATATGCTCTTCCCAAGTCTTACTGAAAATCAAAATGCCATCTGAATAAACAGTAACAAACTTTCTCAAAAACTCTTTCAATACCTCATTCATAAACCACATGAATGTGCTTGGTGCATTGGATAGCCCAAATGGCATGACTAACCACTCATACAAACCTTCCTTTATCTTGAAGGTTTTCTTCCATTTATCTCCTTCTCAGATTTGGATTTGGTGATATCCACTCTTTAATCTATCTTTGTGAAGTACTTGACTCCACTCAAGCAATCCATTATGTCATCTATCCTTGGAAATGGAAACTGATACTTGATCATGATCTTGTTGATGGCTCTCGAGTCTATACGCATTCTCCATCCTTCTTTGGTGCTAGTACTATAGGTACCACACATGGAATTAGGGTCTCCCTTATCAACCCTTTCTTCAACAACTCCTAAACTTGTTTGTTCAGATCCTCATTCTCTATAGGAGTCATTCTATGGGCTAACGTATTCAGAAAACTAGCTCCTGGTATCAAATCCATTTGGTGACTTTTCTTCCTCACTAGCGGTAAACCTTCTGGTACATTATCAGATACAATATCTTGAAATTCTTCCAACAAATCTGAGAATTCTATTGGTACATATCCACATTCCTCCTTTTTTATCTTAGGGATCAATGCATAACACATATGCTCATGCCTCATACCATCTAAAAATTTCCTACCATCAACCAAACAAATCCTAGCGCTACTACATACCTTCTCTTCTATCTCCTTCAAGAGCTTCGATTTGTCATGAACCCCATCTTTAGTCAGGGTATAGGTGTTTACATGGCCATGATGTATCACATGCCTTTCAAACTTCCATGACCTCCCTAATAATATATGATAAGCATCCATAGGCATGATGTCACACAGTACCTCATCATGGTAATTCCCAATCTTAAAATTTACTAATCATTTATCATTGACCAAAGCTCTATAATCCTTTTGCAACCATAAAATTTGATATGGATGTGGGTGTCTCCTTCTTTCCAACTATAATTTGTTAACCATCTCTTCTGTAACAAGATTATCAACATTCCATTGTCAATGAAAACATCACAACATTTACCTCCAACTTTACATCTAGTATGGAACAAAATTTTCCTATGAACTGGCTCTTTCTCCTCATTCAGTAAGGCTCTCCTTTTGACAAGATCTTCTCCTCTTTTTGCATCTTTAGAATTCTCATATTCAACATCTTCATCTACATGTACAACTCATGCATTATCCTCAGGTCTTCTATTTTTCTTTCCTTGATTTTGCAAACACTTGTATGCTTGATGTCCTTCTTCTCCACATTAGAAACAGGTTCCTCTGAAGCCTCGTCTTCCAGGTCCTTGTCCAAGTATCCATCTTCCTCTTCCTCTTTGTTCACCATTATCTTGGTCTCGAGGGTGGTATGTATTATGTCCTCTTTAATTATGAATGGTGCTTAATTCTTCATTCTTCTTTTGATCTTCATTTTGAATTCCATAGGATCATCCACTCATATTTCTACCACAACCTCTTCCTCATTGCTTTCTTTCGAATCTTTTACTTAGCTTCTCTTAATCCACCTTAAGAGAAAACTAGTATGCATCTTCTATGGTGGTTATTCTGACTAGGCTCAACTCCTCTTGAATACTTGGCCTCAACCCATTAATGTATTAGGCTACCTTCTCCTTGTTGGCCTTTACATGGCCTAATTTGATAAAAATATTATAAAATTCTTCTGTGTACTCCTTAATAGATTTGTTACCTTGTTTCAATCCTTGCAGCTTCTTCAACAACTCCAACTCATAATCCATAGGAATGAACTTCTTCTTTAGTTTATCCACCATCTGATCCTATCTAGTGATCTTTCCTTTTCCTCTTCTATTTCTCTCTAACTAGACCTCTTTCCACCAAATATTGGCATGGCCCTTCAACTTTGTTTTTGCAAGCCTGACCCATTCTAGATCCTCCACTTCTTCATACTTGAAATATTCCTCTGTATCATTAATCCAATCAATGAGCTCTTTCAGATTTAGATCTCTATAATAGGTGGAAACTTCAACCCTAGGCCTCTTTCCAATATTTGAAATGGCCCTCAACCACCTATCTTTCTCAAGATCTCCTATAACACCTTGTTCTTCCTCGAATGACTCTTCTTCTTCAGTTTCATCTTCACTTTCTTCTCTTCTCCTTGGCTAAACTCTCTTCACCGATCCTCTTGCAATGCATCGATTTTCCTTTTCAAGGCTCTAAAACCCTCTTCTGTCAAAGCATTTCTCCCACCACCATGGTTTCTTTGTGGATGCATTTTGATCCCTACACCAAACCCACAACCTTAGGTCCTAGTGCAAACTACCTCATGGTCGGTGATATGTCTACACACTCAAGAACCATCGCTCTGATACCACTTGATGAGGGCTACTCCACCCAACACTCACACATGAAATAAAAATAGAGATTCCTCCCAAAAATGTGAGGAATGAAATCAAGAAACTTTTATTTCTTCAGTAAAATGGAGTATAAAATCTAGTATTACATGATACAACAATATCGGTTGTTTCACAATAGAGAAAATCCTACTCTATTAGAGATTTCTACAATCTAGAGCCACAATTGCACATATGGGAGTATCCTTCATAACCTTTGTGTTTCCCCATTTTATTTGGCACCAATAACTTCCACACCACTTCTCCACTACCTTCCCGAATGTTCTAGAAAGTGTAATTCCCTATTTTTTATTTTTTTTACTTTTTTATTTTTTATTGGTAACCCAGGGTGTCCCTGCGACCCTCCACCCAACGACTCACTTAGAGAGGCTAGCGGAGGGGCAAGACTAGTCCTTGGAGGGGAACTCAACAACCTACAAGCTTATTCCCCCATAAGTCCGAGTGAGAGTCGAACCCATGAGCTTGAGGAGCCATCCCAAGTCATAAGCCAACTCTGCTACCTATGCGGGCTAAAAATTAAGACTAGGGATGTACCCCCTAGGAAACATGCAAATGCTCCACTCCACATGTCGTGGGTAAGTCAGGACACAAGATCCTGGGGGCCGCGGGAAATTTTACACCAGCCCAAGCTGGTGGGGGCATCTCACAAAAGACATGGGGGTGGGATTGGTTCCTTAATATGGTTATACTCGACCTTACCTCAAGGTTCCCCCATGGAGAAACATGGGGGTGGGCATTGATCCATGCATTGCCATAAGTGCGACCCCTACCTCCAGGTGTCCCCATGGCCACTACAATGGAACCCCCACCCGGTGGGATTTGAACTTGGGTCTATGGTGTGAAACTCCTCGCTCCCCACCACTAGACCCAAACCCATTGGGCTCAAAATTAAGACCAGGGATGTACCCCCTGGGTGACATGCAAATGCCCCATTCCACATGTCGCGAGGAAGTCAAGATACAACATCCTGGGGGCCTCAAGAAATTTTACACCAACCCAAGCTAGTGGGGGCCATCTCATAGAGGACATGGGGTGGGCTTGGTTCCTTAATATGGTTACACTTGACCTTACCTCAAGGTGCCCCCATAGAGAAACATGGGGGTGTGCATTATCTATGCATTGCCATAAGTGCGACCCCTACCCCCAAGTGTCCCCATGGCCACTACAAGGGAACCCTTGCCCAATGGAATTTGAACTTGGGTCTATGGTGTGAAACTCCTCACTCCCCACCACTAGACCCAAAACCGTTGGGAAAAATTAAGACCAGGGATGTACCCCCTAGGCGACATGCAAATTCCCCACTCCACATGTCACGGGTAAGTCAGGTTACAAGATCCTGGGGGCATCAAGAAATTTTACACCAGCTCAAGCTGGTGAGGGGCATCTCATATAGGACATGGGGGTGGGCTTGGTTCCTTAATATGGTTACACTCAACCTTACCTCAAGGTGCCCCCATGGTGAAATATGGGGGTGGGCATTGAACCATGCATTTCCATAAGTGTGACCCCTACCTCTAGGTGTCCCCATGGCCACTACAAGGGAACCCCTACCTAGTGGGATTTGAAGTTGGGTCTATGGTGTGAAACTCCTCACTCCCCACCACTAGACCCAAACCTGTTGGGCATGTAACTCCTCTTTTTAGGTGCCAAGTCCAGCTGTCCATTTTCTTGCCCAAGAAATTAGAGATTTGAAATTTTTTAAGTTTTTGAAAATTTGTCACACAACTTTCGAGGGACATAACTTTTGAACCAAGCATCCAACTGACAAATAGAACCAGGTATTGGAAAGCTTGTGAAGAGGTCTACGACGTCCAAAATTACCTAAAGATCATTTTGTCTACTCTTTGAATCCCAATTATGCTTCTAAAGGCCTCAAATTCAAATTTAAATTTCATCAAGAGAAATTTTCAAGAAAAAAACTTTAATCTCTCAAACTATAAATGATATTCAAATGATTTCTTCACCATTTGCTTATTTTTACAATTATGTTTCTTGGGGTAATTTTTTAGGTCCATATGTACCCAAATATGCCAACTTACAAAAATAGCAAGTTACTATTTTTAGTCTTTATGAACTTCTAACAATCTCAAACCACTGAAGTGTCAACATGGACTCTAACACAACTAAAGAAACCTACAAAAAAAAAGAAATTCAAAACACTTCAAATATTTTTGGGAGATGAAAGATTGCCATTACACCATTGGATTCTCCTTCTTTAGAATAAAATATTATTTTCCCTTATCCCTCCATATTTTCCTCAAATTTATAAAATAATTCATTTCATGTATGTAGAAGTCCCTTTTACAACCCCTTGTTCCTAACATCACTTTTCTTCACAACTTAAAGTACCCTTTTATTAAATAATTAAATATAAGTTGTCTTTTAATTTTTACTTTTCGACAACTTAACTATTTAACTATTTAATAATTTAAATATTTTTCACACATCCATTAATGTTGTGGAATATCTTTAAATTATTCCATGTTTTTATCAAGTAGTTACCAATTTGTGGGTTGTATGATAATGGTTTGTGAAATTGACCATGATTTAATCAATGCATGACAACTGTTTGATGAAATGTTTGTGAGCCAAAATTGAGAAAATCTACAAATTGTTTTAAATTTCTTGGTACGGACATTACAGTTGTAAAGTCCTTAAATATAACAAAGTGTCCTGGAAACTTTACTAACAGTTGCCCCTTGCTTAAACATTATAAAAATATCCTTAAAATTTTTGGTAAGTTACTTTTGAAGTCTTTAAATATAACAAAGTGTCATTTTTGCCATGCTCCTAGTGACACTTTATGTAAACAACTTATAACTCCCCTTTTAAATGATTAAATATAAGTTGTCTTTTAATTTTTCACTTTTTGACAACTTAAATATTTAACCATTTAATAATTTAATTATTTTTTGCACAACCACCAAAGTTATGGAAAATATTAAAATAGCTCCAAATTGAATTCTAACCACACACCACGACTGCCTTAATTGCATAAGATATCTATCTAGTTGAAGACTAGCATTCACCAAGGATACTGGAAATCTCCAAGAATCTGGAACTTTCCAAGAATGTTGGAATGGACCCAAAAAGAGACATTACAAATCCTCCCTCCCAAAAGATTGTTTGTCCTCAAATAGTACAAAACCTATATACCAATACTAGGATCCCAAATAAACCTGAAGCGCCTGTAACAAAAACTTTGCAATTTGGTAAGATGACCTGAATGCCCTTACATACACCATTGCCTTTTGTGATAGATGCAGACTTGAACACCCTTACATATGCCATTTCCTTTTGTGCTAGATCTACCTTAAAACTATCTTGACTCATCATCACTTTTAGAATCAATGTGCACAAAGAAGTTTACAATATTTATCAAGTACTGTAGACACCCTAAAATGACCGTGTCGTCGAATCACTTGCATTTCATAATCTGTCTAATCACCTGCATTTCAACGTTAATTAAATAATCTAATTATTTAATTAATTATCATCAAATTCTTCTAAATCTCCTAAATTCAACATTAATTAAATAAATTCTCTTTATTTAATTAATTAAATTAAATTCCTCTATATTCTTCCACAATTAAATAATTTTAATTATTTAATTAGATCATTATCTTCTTTCCAAAATCAAATCCACATTAATTAAATCCCATTATTTAATTAATTCAACAAATTCCCTCTTATCTAAAATTAAATAATTCTTAAATTATTTAATTAAATCAAAAATCATTCTCCCAAAATCATGCACAACAATTAAATAAATTTATTTATTTAATTTGCTTTCCAAATCTTCTAAATTAAATAATTCTGATTATTTAATTATTTCTTCCAAAATATCTTCTCTAAATTTAAATAAATCCAATTATTTATTTAAATTGCTTTTTCTTCTAAATTTGAGTTATCTCTAATATAACTCAAGCTTTTTATATTTAATAAAGCAAAATATCTTCTTTTCTCATGCAAATCTCTTCTTCTTGTTTTAAATCACTTAACTGATTGCTTTATTCTTTTAATTGATTTATTTCTTCAGTTAACTCATTCTTCTATTCTTGATAACTCCTCTCATGCAAAAGAAAGCAAGACACATGTCTTCTTCTCATTCGTTGCACATTCCTCAACTTATCTCCTCCGTTGATTCTTCTAAATTATCTGGACCGTTGATCGATTTTCCTTGAAATCTATATAAACCCCCCTCATCTCCTTCACTTAGCTCTCTCTCTTCGATCATATTCTCAGGCACACTTAACAGAGCTTCGAGCATACACAACACGTCGATTGAGCACTATAACGATCTTTTGACATTGATCTCTTGAGCACATGCTTGTTGCAGCCATGGCTTCGCAACTACATTGAGCAATCCACATATCTCCAAAAGGGAACAATACAGGTTTTGGTAAGAGCTTTCATTTGTCTTTGATTTGTGATTTATGGCTTTTACTTAGATTCATTTCCTTTATGTTATTGGGTTCTTTGGTTTTATTTAGTTTAGATTTAATGCCTTTATCTCCAAAATCTTACGGCAAACCACCCATTGCTAAAGTTACCAAAAAAGCAGCTATTCCTCCCCCAACATTCCTAACCCAATTCCAACATGGACAGTTACTGGAAGAAGAAACCATTGAGGACATCTCTTCTTGGCTCTACAAGGAGAAAGAACCAGTTACGATACCAGTCAAGCAATATGGCAATGGCTTAAGGATAGTGAAAAACATGGGCTATAAAGGCAAAGGTGGCCTTGGGAAACAGAATCAAGGCACTATGGAGCCCATTGTGGTAACAAAGAAGCTAGACAGGAAAGGATTAGGATTTGGTAAGAAGGTACCGCGCACCTCAGACATCGAGTATATCCTCGACGAGGTAGCTGACACTTTTCCCACCGATACGACGTCTACAGAGGATATCACCGATGACTCTTCCCTCCACATGACCAATCTATTTGCGGAATCCTCCATTTTTACACTATCCTCCATCTCCTTAACTTCCACCACCAGCACCCAGAATGTCACACTTGTCTACCCTGAACTTATCGATTGGGACCAATAAGGGGCCCCCGTTATAGATGTATTTCAGAATGACGAAGCTCTAGCTGAGTTCATGGGACTTCGGGAAGGTATCCCTCTTGGCGATCACAAGGCAGGTTTTGTAATGGAACTAGAGCCCACGGCTTATTTTGGTGAGAATGCCAAATCCTCTAGTCGCAAAAGTGCAAATAAAGAAAGATCTCTAGGTGAAAACCACACTGTGGCACCTCCTGATCATAAAATAGTAAAAATAAAGGACGTATCCAAAGGTGAAAACCCAACTGTGGCACCTGAGGATGGAGGATTTGACCTTCCCTTACCATCTAAGTACCAGGAGAAATCAGCTCTACTAGTGGAAGATTCTACAGAGATCAACCTAGGTACAGAACAGAATCCAAAGACAACATTCCTAGCGGCATCATTATCTGACACAGAACACAGAGATCTTAACAGCTTCTTCTTGCAATGAACCATCAACTTTGCATGGACCTATGCAGATATGCCAGGGCTAGACCCTAAGCTGGTAGTTCATTATCTCACAGTTGATCCCACGGTGAAACCAGTCAAGCAAAAATTGAGAAAAATGCACCCACAGATAGCTCTCTTGGTGAAGGTGGAAGTACAAAAACTATTAGATGCAAAGTTCATACGACCTATTGACTATTCAGATTGGGTCTCAAACATTGTACCTGTATCTAAACCTAATGGGCGCATCCGCATGTGTAATGATTTCAGAGATCTCAACAAGGCATGTCCTAAAGATGACTTTCCACTACCAAACATTGACATTATAGTGGACTTGACAGCAGGTCACGAGATGCTTTCTCTCATGGACGGATTCTTAGGTTACAATTAGATAAGGATAGCTGAAGAAGACCAACATAAAACAACCTTTACTTGTCCTTGGGGCAATTATTGTTGGTGTGTCATGCTGTTTGGTCTGAAAAATGCAGGAGCAACCTATCAGAGAGCAATGACAGTGATCTTCCACGATCTCTTTCATCACATCATGGAGGATTATGTTGATGATATATTGGCTAAATCTTCTAGAGTGGATCACATACAGGTCTTAGGACAGATCTTCGACAGGCTTGAAAAATACCAAGTAAGACTCAATCCAAAGAAGTGTGTCTTCGGTGTCACATCAGGGAAGCTATTGGGATACATTGTATCTCGTAGAGGCATCGAAGTAGATCCAGCGAAAGTAAAGGCTATAGTGGAGATGCCTCCACCAAAGAACCTAAAAGCATTAAGGAGCCTCCAAGGAAGGTTACAGTCCATCAGGTGTTTTATATCACAGCTAGCAGATAAATGTCAACCCTTTCAACACTTGCTCCAAAAGGATGTCTCGTTTCGATGGGACAACAAATGTCAGGCAGCGTTTGATCAACTTAAAGAGTACCTAGCTACACCTCCTGTATTGGTTCCACCAGTTGCGGACAAACCTTTGATAATGTACATCTCCACTACAAATTCAGCCCTAGGGGCTCTGCTAGCACAGAATGATGACACAAGAAAGGAGCATGCAATTTATTACATCAGTAGAACCTTGGTGGGATATGAGCTCAATTATTCACCAATGGAAAGGGCTTGTTTAGCAGTAGTGTTTGCCTCCCAAAATTTGCGGCATTACATGCTGAACCAACACACAAATCTGATAGCCAAGATTGATCCCTTGAAGTATCTACTAGCAAAAGCAGCTCTCACAGGCAGACTGGCTAAATGGGTTATGATTCTTAGTGAGTTCGATATTGAGTACACAGATCGTAAAGTAATTAAAGGACAAGCCCTCGCGGATCAACTAGAAGATGCACCTATGAAAGATGCGCATCCTATGGTAGCCGACTTTCCTGATGAGAATCTATTCACTCTTTCTAACTCCATAATGTGGAAGTTGTACTTTGATGGTTCTTACACACAACATGGATCAGGAGCCGGCATCTTATTTGTTACACCTCAGAATGACTATATTCCTAAGTCATATCAGCTTGCATTCCCTTGCACCAACAACATAGCCGAGTATGAAGCACTCCTTATAGGTCTCAATACAGCAGTTCAATGGGATATCACAGAATTACAAGTATATGGAGACTCACAGCTAGTCATTCGCCAAGTCACAGATGAATACCAAACAAAGGATGAAAAGTTGGTTCCCTACAAGCAACTAGTGGATGCCTACAAACCACACTTTTCTAGCATCACATTTGAGCAAATTCCAAGAGAGCATAACAAAGCTGTGGATTCTATGGCTTCTGTAGGGTCACTGATTGACATGCCTGCAAATACACAGAAGTGTGAATTCTTGATAGAGCAATTGTTGATACCAGCCGTCGATGTTCCTGTTACTGAAATCATCTGCGAACTTGTTGGTCCCAATTCCCCTTGGTATGAAGATATCTATGAATACCTCAAGAACAATGCCTTTCCTCCTGACCTATCATCCACCCAATGCAAAACCTTTATCCGTCGATCCTCTCGTTACATCATTCTGGGTGATACACTATATCACCGGAGTCTCGATGGTATCCTCTTACGATGTCTTAACGCGGAAGAAGCTGAAGTTACCTTACGAGACATACACGAAGGTGTCTGTGGCGCACATTCTTTCGGTCCTAATCTTGCTAAGAAGATACTCAAAACAGGTTATTACTGGCCTACAATAGAGCAAGATGTTGCACAGTTTGCTAAGAAGTGTCTACAATGTCAGCAGCTTGGGGATTTGATTCACGCACCAGCTCATGAGTTACAACCTGTGACAACTCCATGGCCTTTTTCTCAATGGGGTCTCGACCTCGTAGGACAAATCCACCTGTCTTCCTCCAATGGCCACAAGTTTATCATTACCGCCACTGAGTATTTCACGAAGTGGGTGGAAGCCATTCCTATGACCTATATCACCGGTAAGCAAATAGCCAAGTTTATCCTAAACTACCTCATATGCCGGTATGGTATTCCCCAAGCCATTGTCACTGATAATGGGAGACCATTCAAGAACCAAGATGTTCGTGCCTTATGCATACAATACAATATCCAACATCACTTTTCAACTCCCTACTATCCGCAGAGTAACGGCCAAGATGAGGCTTCCAATAAAACCATTCTCAAAATCCTCAAGAAAACAGTCAATGAAGCTGGTCGTGATTGGCACTTGCAACTCAATCCCGCCCTATGGGCCTACCACACTAGTATCAGAACACCAACTGGTGCCACACCATATGCCTTGGTCTTTGGCTTTGAAGCCATCCTACCTATAGAGGTCGAGATCCCATCCCTCAGAGTATCCATGCAGGACCTGATCGGCAGAGATGAGTATCGTACTTCCAGATTAGCTGAGCTTGAACTACTAGATGAGAGGCACCTTGCCGCACTTAATCATCTCCATGTCTATCAAAACCGCCTCCGGCGTAATTACAACAAAAAGATCAAAGAAAGACGGTTTCAAGTTGGTGATCTTGTACTTAAGGAGAATCAGAAAAATCAAGCAGATCGAGAGAAGAAGGGTAAGTTTGAGCCTAACTGGTTAGGTCCCTTCATTGTGACAGCAGCATATGGATCGGGAGCTTATACTTTAGCTACACCTGACGGCATTCCTCTAGATGAGCCACTTAACAGTGTCCATCTCAAGAAGTTCTATGCCTGATCCTCAGAGTATTCCCACAAAAAAATCAAAAAAATCAAAAATATAAAAAAATCAAAAAAAAAAAAAACCCGTCCTCTGGTGAAAACCTGGCAAGCAGGCGCCTTGGATAAGTACCATAGTGAAAACCTGGCAAACAGGCGCTATGTGTAGAGTCAGCATCCATCGTCTATCGAGTCCTATCCACTCCTTGTCCAGTTCGCAACAACACGCTTCATCCATCCATCCATAATAAAACCATTGGCTTTGTTTGCATTTCCATCTCCCTATCTAGTATAGCTTGGAAATTTGTCAATGTCCCTCGTCGTCATCCCACGTCTTGATCTGTGTCTACAGTTAACACTGTCTTGTCCTAGGTCAAGTCTTTCGGTGTCTTCTTTAGCAGTCACCCCTACAGTTTCCTCTACCAGAATGGGGGCAACTCTTTCCTTAGCTTCGGTCTAGGACTGGTTCCTTGTTCATGGTTCGCAGCGCATACTTCAATCTTGTCTCATTTCCACAGGTAACACCCTTTAACGGACACAGAGTTCTTACGATAAGGCTGTTATCTTCTCAACACTTTTTCTACATCATCACACCAACCAGAACTACATATCATCTTTTCAATCTTAAGGTACCTTGATCCCATGGATATGGGTATGTAGGCAGTCTGGAATACGAAGGAAGTATCCAGTACTCAGGTACATAAGATCCCCTCCTTTCACTTTCCCCCATTCATCACTCTATCCAGAACTACATATTTATCACGTTCATCTTCCATCGTAAGTGTGCCTTGATCTCGTGGATACAGGGTATGTAGGCAGTCTGGAATACGAAGGATGTATCCAGTACTCAGGCACACACGATCCATCATTCTCCACCCATCCCAATCTATTAGCATTCCATCCTTCTAGTCTTCCGTTTGTCAAAATCCATTCACCTCGACTTGACTAACTCAAGCAGCAAGCTAGCACATCCTTTCAAAGCAAAAGTCCTTAACAAACTTGAGGCAAAGCCGCTTCCTTCCAGAGTCATCTACTGTCCTACATACCGATTGCCAACATCAGCTAAGTACCGATTAACCAAGCCCTAGATCAACAAGCTTGTCTTCTTCGAAGTGTTCTATTGTCGAGACCAACACACGCGTCTCCTGCGACATGTGGCATTTCCTGCAGCAAGACATTGTCTTTTTCGGTAGATAGCACCCTTTAACGGACACAGAGTTCCTACGATAAGGCTATTATCTTTCCTATCCAATCTATCCTAAGCAACCTCTTTGGCAAGAGAATATGTTGGCTGTATGTTTACTTTGTAAGTCAGTCAATTTGCTTTTTGGTTTATCTTTTGTTCCTTTTCCAATACCTATTCAAGGCTACCTTGGTTTATCTATAATCTTGGTATGTTGCGATGCAGTACGGATTGGGGGCATGGTCATTGCTTTCTGTGTGCCGTGTTTGAGGAATGATCTTTAGTATCTTTCTTAGCATTCTATTTATCTTGTGTGTGTTACGACCTAGCATCTTACATATTAATAATTCTTCTTGCATTTACATGTATTGAAGTTTATTTTATGTTCAAGACTATGGCTTATTCACATGTACCAACAAGGTCATAGTATGTCTAAGGGGATCTAAGTTCAAACCGCTTGCTTGCAGAGTCAACGTACACGCACTCGAATATTACAGCACCTTGGTCTTTTATACCTTGGTGGCAAACTATCCACGTGCTATATCAAAAATAAGGATTGCTCTTTATAAACAAATGTGAAACCATTGCAACAAGCTCATCCATTTACACCATCCATTTTTCCATGGCCTTATATAGTTTTCCAGCAAAGATCAATCAACAGTCTTTCTCTTATGTTCTCTCCTATCTCCTTTCTTCTATCTATCCTCAACCCAACCTCGCCTATCTCCAACAAATCTTCTAGTCGAGCGTCAACACAGTTCTTCTGTCGCTTCCCTGTATTCCCGCTCGAGGGGGCATACGCTGGGGCAACTAGCTACACTGGGGCATCAACAATTGTATCACATCTTCAACAATCGATTTTCTTTGACGCAACGCTACAAGCTGCATTGCATCAAAGAGGGGCAAAATGTAGACACCCTAAAATGACCGTGTCGTTGAATCACTTGCATTTCATAATCTGTCTAATCACCTGCATTTCAACGTTAATTAAATAATCTAATTATTTAATTAATTATCATCAAATTCTTCTAAATCTCCTAAATTCAACATTAATTAAATAAATTCTCTTTATTTAATTAATTAAATTAAATTCCTCTATATTCTTCCACAATTAAATAATTTTAATTATTTAATTAGATCATTATCTTCTTTCCAAAATCAAATCCACATTAATTAAATCCCATTATTTAATTAATTCAACAAATTCCCTCTTATCTAAAATTAAATAATTCTTAAATTATTTAATTAAATCAAAAATCATTCTCCCAAAATCATGCACAACAATTAAATAAATTTATTTATTTAATTTGCTTTCCAAATCTTCTAAATTAAATAATTCTGATTATTTAATTATTTCTTCCAAAATATCTTCTCTAAATTTAAATAAATCCAATTATTTATTTAAATTGCTTTTTCTTCTAAATTTGAGTTATCTCTAATATAACTCAAGCTTTTTATATTTAATAAAGCAAAATATCTTCTTTTCTCATGCAAATCTCTTCTTCTTGTTTTAAATCACTTAACTGATTGCTTTATTCTTTTAATTGATTTATTTCTTCAGTTAACTCATTCTTCTATTCTTGATAACTCCTCTCATGCAAAAGAAAGCAAGACACATGTCTTCTTCTCATTCGTTGCACATTCCTCAACTTATCTCCTCCGTTGATTCTTCTGAATTATCTGGACCGTTGATCGATTTTCCTTGAAATCTATATAAACCCCCCTCATCTCCTTCACTTAGCTCTCTCTCTTCGATCATATTCTCAGGCACACTTAACAGAGCTTCGAGCATACACAACGCGTCGATTGAGCACTATAACGATCTTTTGACATTGATCTCTTGAGCACATACTTGCTTGTTACAGCCATGGCTTCGCAACTACATTGAGCACTCCACATATCTCCAAAAGGGAACAATACAGGTTTTGGTAAGAGCTTTCATTTGTCTTTGATTTGTGATTTATGGCTTTTACTTAGATTCGTTTCCTTTATGTTATTGGGTTCTTTGGTTTTATTTAGTTTAGATTTAATCCATTTTTCCATATACACAAGTACCATAATACCAAAATCTAAACTAGTATAGCTCTCAAAAAAATTAGTGGAGGTGATTCTATGATTGAGAAAATGAAGGAAGTGTGAGCTAGGGTTTTAACATTTTAGATTGAGCCAATTCAGGAAAATTAGGGATGTAGAGACTAGAACTAGGGATCTAGTTCTATTTCTCTCCCTCCTTTGGCAATAACTAAAGATTTCCTTTGTTGATCAGCCATGACCTAATGTGGCTGAAAGAAGCAGCACATCAAACAAGGGTAGATACCTCCATGGAGGCCATGGCTCTGGATAGAAATGAAGTGTTGAGAAACATGGATAATAACCCAAGAGGGAATCAACAAATGGATAACTCAAAAGTCAATCATGGAAAAGAAAGTGATGCAGAGACTCAGGACACTAAAGGTAAAGTTTTGGAGTTTCAATTACTAGATGATGTTATTGATTTCATAGCTAAATATCAGTCACACATAGTTATTCTCTTCTTCCTAGAGGGATTCCTATTAAAATGGATTTCTATAAATGGGTTAAAATAAACTAGGAAAATAGGGCATGTGAGTTAGAAAATATTAAAGGCCTAGGGAAAGGCTATGTCTCCTGTATGATCAAATCAGTGGATCATGCCCAGGCAGTGTTACAATATCGCACATGGGTAATCTGTGCTCAAATATGTTACCTCCAGGCTTAAAGCTTTCAATTCCATCCAGAAGACCTTTCTTGTTTGCATTACCCTATGTGGATTGAACTACCCTATTTGAATTTGGCATTCCAACCCTTTCTAAAAGACTTTGTGGCCCAGCTTGGTAGAGTCATATGGTGCAAACATAATGCAGATAAATTTGCAAGCCTAAGAGTTCACCCTAGAGTGTATGTAGAAATTGACCTAAATAGACCACTACCAGAGAACATCAAATTGATAGGCCCAGGTTTTGAAATGGAACAATCGATTGTTTACCTTAATGAACTTAATGCATATTTTAATTGTCGCAAGGAAGTACATTTGATCCATGATTTTCCTATTAGAAAGAACAAATCTGATCAGTCCTCAGCCATCCTAGCCCCTTTTTCACCTCCTTCAAAAGACATTACATAGCCTTCCCAACCTCCCAAAGTCCCCTCTGTACCTTCTACCCACCCCTGCCTCAATGTACCCTCTACCATTGCTTCTAGTAACCTAACTTCCTCTTCTATTACTCCACCTTCCTCTATTGTCACACCACCCTTCTCCTCTGTTACCCCTCCTTCTCCCTATAAAGAAGTTGCTATGACAGATAGTTGGAGAATGGTGAGGAAAAGAAAAGAACCTTCTAGCACTTATGTTTCTTCTTCTCACCATTCTCCAACTTGATCTCATTCACCTTCTCCTCCTTCATCTTCATTAACCACTTCACCATAGAATTCTTCCCCTACTACTCAACATAGATCTAGATCACCTCCTGCTGCTAATAATCATCATAGCTCTTCACAAGATATTATGGCACATAACCATTTTTTAGTTCTGCCATTAGAAGATGATAATATTATCTCTGCATCACCATAACTACAATCTATTTTCTTGGAATGTCAAAGGGATCTCACTCTCGCATAGAAAGTACCAAGTTAAGAGGATTATTGACAAATGGAGACCTGATATTGTTTTTCTCCAAGAAGTTAAACCTAATGGAGTTCATCTCCAAGATGCCCTTTATAATATGTGGAAAGATGCTACTTTCATACACATGTCTTAGATAATTTGATCCTTGCTTGGAAGACCTATGAATGGGCACAACAATCAAGGAATCATTCTCTGCTAGTAAAACTTGACTTTGATAAGGCATTTGATAGAATGTGATAGCGTTTTATTCTCAAAATATTGCAATGGCTTGGTTTTGGGCCAAAAATTTATGCTTACGTTCAAATGCTCTTTAAAGATGCTAATGCTTAGGTGGTGGTAAACAAATCTTTATCTGATTCATTCCTTTTACAACATTCTATCAGGCAAGGCTACCCTTTATCTTTGTTCCTATATACTCTTACTGCAGATGCTATGGGATACATGCTACACAAGGCAAATCATCATGGTTTGATCTAAGGCATTTCCATTCCACAAAATGGCATGGTCATTAACTCTCATTTTGTTGATGACAGTCTCCTTTTTCTGTACAACTCTAAAAATGAAGTAGATAATGCTCTTGAGATTTTGAATCTTTATTGTTAAGATTTTGGTTCAAAATTGGCTCATGACAAGATAGAATTTTTATTAACACAAGTTGGTCCCATCCCACATTGGATTCCCCAAGGTTTGAAGGAAATTAAACATGGTGAAATTACACATTCCCTGGGTATCCCCTTTGGAATGGGTCTGACTCTAACTGATATGTGGAAATTATGGTATCTTAGTAGATTACAAACCAAGTTAGATAATTCGGGCAATAAATTTCTATCCTTGGCTAGGAAAATTTAGGTTGTCAACAAAAAAAATTTAGCCACATGTTTATTTCTCCTCATGCTGGATGCCTTCAAAAAAAGGATATGAGGACCTTCGAAAGATTATTTGGCAATTCCTTTGGTCAAAATGGGATGGCATCTCAGGCTACAGAGCTATTTCTTGGCTTCATTACATTCAGACCAAACATAAAGGGGGTCTTAGATTCACTAATCCTAAGATCTAAGGAACATGTTTGGTAGCCAAATGGATTATCAAAGTTGTTCAAGGAGATGAACCATAGAAAATTTTATTAAGACATAGATTTGCAACTGCTCAAGTGAAAAGGAAATGGAAGAATGCTCACTGGCTAGACAAAATTATCTCTACCCCAAACTTCCAAATTAAAGCATCTCCTATGATGTCCATTTGGAAGGCTTGGTAGAGGGTATGTCATTTTCTATAGTGGAGATGTTGCCAACATGGTCAAGAGACACTGCTAACATGTTGGAGATTTGATGTTTTCATTGATGGAAACAGCTAGATATTATTGGAGACAATTCTTGAGACATGTTATGCATAACATTTTTGGTCCCATAAGAATAACTCAATCAAATTGACTAAGTGTTGGCAACTCATTGAGTCAGTGACAAAGAATTGATTAATACTCCTCCGCAAGTGAAGACTCTGGTTTGTGGTTCTGATATGTTACATATAATTGTTTAATGGTATTATATTCCAAGTTTCATGTCCATACAATCTCCATAAGTCATAATGTGAATTGCCTAAGTCTGGGTAAGCAAAGTCCAATTATAAACAATGCAGAAAACCTAAGTATTTCGGTCCACATTCCTCTAGTATTGATTATTTCGATATGCAGTTTGGAGGTGTTGTAAACACATATAAGAAGTATCTAATTCCAGATTTGTAGATTCTGAAGTTCACCAGAAGATCATCTACAAGCTTCTAAGTATTAGCATTTAGTTGGATAGTGTTTCACAAAGACAGAGTCATTAGTTCAAAGATCCACATCTCACCACATAAGAATATTATGATCTGTGGTTATAAAGACATGAATGGTGATGCCTAATGAATGTTTGATATGAATTTTGGAGTCTAGTGTGGTCTGCATTAGAAGTTGTGTTAAGATAAGAGTATACTTAAGAATGAAGCTGACACTCAGTTGGATCATTGTGTGGTGAAGATATATTACTTGAATCATTATTCTAAGTGGTTCTAAAATAGGTCCACACCTATAGGAAGATTCTTGAAGGTTTACATTGGTTCCCATAACTTCGTGTAAAGAATTCAAGCCGACAGAGCATAGCTTTTTGTGTACACATTTCATCTCCGTCAAGCTAACTAAATTTTGAGATAGATCTTATTGCGGATATAAATACCCATTAGATTTCAATGCAATATAAAAGTGTAATTGTGTGTATGCAATAAGACTTTGAATTTGTGATGTGAAAAGTACAATAAGAGTGCAGAGGGTAGAAGAATAGAGTATATGTGAAGCAGAGCAGAAAAGTAGGGCAGACATAATGAAGACCTTTGAATCTATATTTTGAACCATCAATGAAACTGTATTCCAGCATTTAGTAGATGCAATTATAACAATTCTATCTTGGCAATGAGCCACCCTTTCTCTATCTTCTTTTCTTTCATGGCAGTGAGCCTATTACAATAAGCACTTATTTGGACAGTGAGTCCTGGGGCAGTGAGCCTTTTTATAATCTGGTTTTGATATCATAATATATTGTGAGCTAACACTCATCATGGTTTTTCCCTTTTTGGGTTTTCCACGTAAAAATCCTAGTGTTTATGTGCTATGACTTTGTGGATGCTCTTCTTATGTTTATTTTTCTTTCATGTTATTGAATTTGATAAATGGATTAAAGAACATGTGAAAGAAAGGTTTTATAGAATACCAATTCACCCCCCCTCTCAGTATTCCTTGTGTTCAACAATTGGTATTAGAACAAGGTTCCTTGGAAGAAGCCTAACAACTTAAGGAAGATCTAGGAAAGTGAACACATGGAAGCCAAAAGATATCCTACTCCAGGTAGTGTCACAATTGATGATTGCACATATGTCAGTAATGAAGAACTGAAAACTACTCTTGAAGACGTTGATAAGTATGAAGTAGATATTCAAGATTTGAAGGAGAATGTCATGGAAGCTAATGAATGCATCCTGAAGCTAAGGGAGCAAGTCAAGAAATCCAAGGATAGGAGCAGAGAGCTAAGTGAATAGTTGAAAGCAACAAATGAAACTTTGAATAGTTTATCAATGCTAATTGAAGAAAAAGATAAGGCGGAGGATCATTTGAATCAAGTTTTGAAAGGCAAGTCTGAAGAATGTGAAAAGTTTGCAAAAGATGTTGTGCTTCTGAATTATGATCTGGAAGTAGCTAATAGCTATAAAGAAAAGTTCAAACTAAGTTCTGCAAAGCTTAATGAGTTGATTAACAGCTAGAAAAGTTTAGATGACAAGCAAGGTTTGGGTTTTGAAAGAGGAGAAAGTTCCAAATCAGGACAAGTTAACACTAAGATGAGGAGAGTCAAAGGAAACCATGCCAGGAATTAGAGAAATAGACCTAGAAGACCTCCGATCAGGCAACCAAATGCTCAAAGGTACCCATCTTTCAATGGCTATTGTTTTAATTGCAATACATTTGGTCATAAGGCTACTCAGTGTAGGACTAGAAGGAATCAAAATGTTCCATCATTCTCCGATCAGTGCTTCAATTGCAAGAAAATTGGTCATAGATCAAATGAATGCAGAAGCCTGGTAAGGAATGGTTTTACAATGTAAGGAATACTCAATCATTCAATGGAAAGTGCTTTGCATGCAATAGATTTGGACATATGGCTAACCAATGCAGATAAAAAATGAATCCAATCAATGGAAGGAACCAAGGATAGAGAAATATTGTTTGCTATAATTACAATAGACCTAGACATGTTGCAAAATTCTGTAGAAGCAAGAATGTGAAAAGAAACTATCCTACAAAAAGAGGAAAATAGAGTAGAGGGAAGATAAGGGAAAGAACAATGTTGATCTAGCAAAAACCAAGAAGGAAATAAGAAAGATTTGGATTAAGAAGGATGTTAAAGAGGTCAAGGATGGATCTGCACTAGTTTCTAGTGCAGATACTTCCTCTAGGAAGTAAATTGGGAGCTCTAGCTCAGGGGGATCTTTTATTGAATATCCTGATACCCTTGCCAGATGGTGGGTGCTGAGATCCAACACTAAGGTTTGAGTTAAAGAAGTATTGGATGAATCATTTGAAGAAGAAACCAACAAAAATAGATCTAATGCGGCACATTGCAAAGCAATCTTGATTGACTATGCTTAATAGTAAAGTGTTTGATAGCTTTTCAGAAAACAACATTTATGGCGATTAGGTTTTGGTAAACAAAGGTTAAAAAGGGTTGCATGAGAAGGATTAATTACTTTGCATTTGAGATTTCTAGTGTCTAAGGAGACTAGAAGCAAAACCCTAAGTGACATCAACATTTTCCAGCGATTCTAAGTAGAGAAAACCCTAATTCGGCATAAAAAGTATTTATAGTTTGAAACCCTACTACAAACTTGTTTGAATTATTACGGAAATGTCAACTCCACAAGTAATCAATATCATTGAGAGAACTCAACAAAAATTCAAGAAACACCCTTTCAAATCAACTAAAGTCGACCTAAATTGTGTGTTTTTAAGAGTGTCGTATGGTGTAATACATGAGGAAGATATTAGGGCATACATTCATGTTGCCCTAGAAGAACTAGTTGGTAGCCAACTTATAGATTTACATCTAAAAAACATCCAACTGGTGATGACTTTGAATTGAAGGAAGAGTACAAGGCATTGGCCAAAAAGAAATTCATACAATATGTAGAATTCCCAATATTTGTAGAGGATGAATGGGTTCAGTATGTATTGAGCAGAATTCATGATGAATTCATGTGGCTTGACACACCCTTCATGATTACAAAGGAGGCTATTAGGGTTGTGATAGGATTGAACTCTACTAGAAAGGTGCATATGCTAAAAGTTATAAAGAATAGCACTATGACAGAGGCCACCAGAGCCCAATTCGACAAAAGGGCATTGACAATTAATGACATTGAAGACCATGCAGTAAGGTTCGCATCAATGGTAATTGGTTACAAGATATACTTCACAAACCAGGAGAACTCTGTCTCCAGTACAACCATCTACACTACTTATGAGATGGTTAAGAAGAATGTTGATTATGACCTCTATGAGTTGCTTTGGCAACAACTAATGGAAAATTTGAAGAAGACCAAGGAGCATAAGTATCCATTCAAGTATGGTACATTAATTCTTTGCATATTCTTCTATTTTATGAAATAGTTACCCAAAATAGGAAATTTAATTTGGCCTGGTAACAAACCTATTGCCACACAAATTAGAAATCATTTGAATAGCCTAGGTAGTCGTGATGCATAGAATGAAGCCCTATGGGGCTATTTCAAAAATTTTCAAAGGCATGCAATCAAGGGAGAGAATACCTAAGTCAATTGTGGAAAAGTACAAAAATTGCATGCTTTATTGTAAACAAGGATCAATGCATGATGGTAGTTGTGGACCCAAGGATAGTTTGAATCCTTCCAATGGGCTATGAAGTAGCTAAAAATGTGTTGAATGGTTATGCTGAACTCATGTTGAGTAAGCACAGAGATCCTACAGAAGAAAGATTTGGCAACTATGAAGAAATCTCTGTCAAAGTTCATGTTGAATTAAGAAATCCTGAAAGTATAAAGAAGGCTAGAAAAATGGTAGAAGAATATGCCCAGAGCAAGGGCTTTACAAAAGAACAAATTTCAGAAGCTAGAGGAAAGGAAGAAACTGCAAAGGCAACTGCACAAAAGAAGCAAAATAAACTAGCGAAGGCTTTGGAAGAGCCTGAGAAGAAAACAAAAGAGCCTGCAGTACCAAAAAGAAGAACAAGAGGTTTAGCCTCTGCTGAAGTAGCATCCAAGTCCTTTGGTCCCACACCTTCTATGAGTGTGGAAGCACCTACAAAGGAAACCACTCCAAAAGAGCACAAAAGAATGAAAATCAAGGGAAAAAGAATGTATGTGAGTGTTGGAGCAGATGAAGAGGAGACTGAAACAAATGAAGAAATAAAGAAAATGAAAACAAAAGCCAGTAAAGTCTCCAAGAGTAAAAAGGAGAAGCCCTCCAGTAAGGACAAAAGAAAGAAAAAAGCCTAGACAAATAGAGCCTGAGAAAGCAGAGGCTACAATTAATTTGGAAGATGTCTTAAATTCTATGGCAACACATGGCAATCTAAAGCCAATAACACAACTATATGATGAGTACAATGATGCAAACAAAGATATCATTGAAACTGCAGTGATCAAATTTTTGGAGATGTTTAACAAAGCCCTTCTTGAGGTAATCACTGATCTACCTGATAGCTTGGGTAGTATTATGTCTACCAAAAAGGAAGCAACTATCACAAAAGACTTGGAGCTAAGAGAGTATGCACTGATAGAATTGTGTCTGGTGATAACTGTTGTAAATATGTGCCATGATGTGTTGTCATTGATGTCAACATATCTCTTTGTCAGAGATAGTGAAGACAGTGTGGTTCAGAGAAGTAGATTGCTCTGCACTTCCAGTAAGATGAAGATCAGAATTTGTAGATTAAAAGGTTTGTAGAGGATTGTCTTAAGTTGCCCCAGTCATGATTTGAGAGGTCTACATGGAGATTAGTGAAGTTATGGTCATCTGAGTAGAACCGGCTTTGTAGTTGTTCAGAAGTGACAGAATGACAAAAACTTGGTCTAGATTGCTACGCATTAGAATATTATGATTTGCGGTTGTAGAGACATGTTAGGATGTTGGTGTGTATCCTCAACTCAAGTGGTTCATGATTTGGAGGTCTGCAAGCAATCTTTCTAGTGTGACAGTCATGACATATAGTGTTCTTGAGTTCTTGGATGAAGGTACAAGTGATTCTAATGATTTGAGGTGGTGCGGTTGTTCTTGTTGATTTCATTGTGCTTGTGGAGGTTGTTGGATCGTGTGCCTATTGTTTTGGTGGTCCACATTGAGGATTAAGCTCATGATTGAAGATTTCTCGTTGGGTGTTGTTGTTCTTCCTAGTCTTGGCCGACTGGATGAATTGTACATGTTGTGGATGATTCAAGAGAAGTTCTATGAAGCGTGGCATGTTTTTCGAGGAAGATTTGAGTCCTAGCTATGTTTGGTTGATAGTATAGCAATCCATAAGTAATATTTTGTATATCTTGGAGAATGTTCCAGATAGATGATTGTAAAGCCGACTTTGATGATCATTCCAAAGTTGATGTCATGTATAAATGAGTGCAAAGAAGTCATGTAATTGTGTCTATTCCATGTGAAGACAAGGAGATAGCAAGGAAGTGTTTGAGGGTAGAGCAGAGGTGTTGTGAGCTTCAATGGGACTAAACCTAGCATGAAGAAGAAGTTGATGTTTATTAGTTCAATTTCTCTATGTTAATCTTTTGAATTTTCTGTAGGTAGTGAGTGTCTTTTGAGTAGTGAGCTCTGGGCAGTGCACCTAAAGGCAAGTGCCTTCCCATGTTCTATTCTTTTAATAGAGAATAAATCTTGTGGGTTAACCCCCACCGTGGTTTTTCCCTTAAACAGGTTTCCACGTAAATATCTTGGTGTTATGTGTGTTGATTGTATTTCTGCTCATGTGTTGTTGATTCATGCATTCATGGTTATATCATTCATCCATTTATAAGTAGCAAAGAAGATTAAATGTAACGAATGATGAAGTTTTGAGACAACCGATTCACCCCCTCTCAGTTGTCTACCCTAATTTCAACAATTAGTATCAGATCCGATTCCTCTAAAAGAAGCTTGACTACTTGAGGAGATCCAGGATGTCGACATACAAGGACAGTCTGAGATTTGATGGAACAAATTATTCTCTTTGGAATAAATGGATGGAGTGTCATCTGTAATGCATGGGCGATTCTTATTGGTTGATAACTAAGGATGAATATAAGCCTTTGCAGAAAGGCCCTTCAACTCCAGATGAACTCAAAGATGTTGAATACAACATATAAGCTAAAGAAGCATTGTTGAGTGCCTTGACTGATACAGAAATGATAAATGTCCTAGAATTGAAAACTACTCATGAAATTTAGGAGAAGTTTGAAACTCTGTATGAAGGTGATGCATATGTCAAATGTGCTAAGCTGCAGAGCCTAAATGGAAGATATGAAAGCTTAAGGATGAGTGAAGATGAAAACATCACTTCCTATATGTAGAAGGTGAATGAACTTGTGAGCAATATCAGGAGTGTTGGTGGAGTATTAGAAGAATCAGAGATTGTTGCCAAGGTACTCAGATCCTTACCTGCTACATACAAGCATAAAGTTGTCGCCATTGAGGAGATCGGGAATGTAACAACGGTTACAAGAGATCAGTTAGTTGGCAAGATTTTAGCATTTAAAATGAGTGAGTTTGGTGATTCTCTTCCTAAATTAGAATATGCATTTAAGGCTAGTGTTTCTGGAAAGCAAAGATTTGATCCTGATGAAATCTCTTCAAGAAGACTAACCAGGTATGAGAAGGCAAGGAAGGAACTTGAAGAAGATGAATTCGAGCTTGAAGAACTTGAAGCCCTTATTGCCAAGAGATTACTAAGAGGATCCGGTAAGTATGAAGGAAAGTTGCCTTTCAAATATTTTGCTTGCAATAAGATTGGTTTTTTTGCTTAAAGATCTTTGGAGAAGGTTTCAAAGCCAAACCCTAACAGACCTAGGGTTCAGAAGAAATGCTACTATGTCCAAGCTACTGATCAAGGAGTTACAGATGATGAATTTGATATGGGAAGCACCTCTAGAAATGATTGGGTGTTCATTATTATCCAAGAAGAAGATCCAGTTCCTAATAAATCTACTGGTTGTGTGAATGTGGAAAGTGCCCTTGCTACTCAGGTTGACGATGAGTGGGTGATTGATAGTGGATGTTCTCATCATATGATTGGTGATAAGAGTAAGTTTATAAGTTTAGAAAAATATGAAGGCAGAATTGTGAAGTTTGGAGACAATTCAGCTCGTAGAATCTGTGGGAAAGGATCCATCTCTCTTTATGGTAAGAACAATACTAGTGATGTCTTGTATGTAGAAGGATTGAAGCATAACCTTCTCAGTGTTGGATAGTTGGTTGACAAAGGGTATGATCTCCGATTCAAGGATGGAAAATGCAAAATCTTTGGTAGCTCCAAAATTGAGATTGCATCTGGTACTAAAACTAGAGGTAATATCTTTCATTTAAGTGGTACTGGTAAAAGTTGTTTGATTGCTCAGATTGATCAGAGTTGGTTATGACATAGGAGAATGTGTCATGTAAAATTTGATAACATTGTCAAGATAAGGACTACTCAGGCTATGAGAGATCTTCCAAAGCTTGTGAAACCTACTAACAACATGTGTAAGGAATGTCAGTTGGAAAAATAGAGCAGAGTCACATTCAAAAGTAAAGAACAAAATTCAAGTGGATTGTTGGAACTTGTGCACACTGATTTATGTGGTCCTGCCAAAGTTAGGAGCCTACAAGGAGACGTATATTTTATGTTGCTGATTGATTATTACTCCCAAAGGATGTGGGTCTCTTTCTTGAAAGAGAAATCAGAGGCTCTTGAAAAATTCAAAGTGTTCAAGGCTATGGTAGAGAATGGGATTGGTGTGAAGATAAAATGTCTGAGATCTAACAGAGGTGGAGAATTTACCTCTTATGACTTCAATGCATTTTGTGAAAAGCATGGAATAAGAAGACATTTATCTGCTCCTAGGACTCCTCAGCAGAACGGAGTTATGGAAAGGAAGAACCAAACTATTCAAGAGGATGCTAGAACCATGATGATGGAGGCAAATGTTCCATATGCCTATTGGAGAGAAGCTATGAGTACTGCTGTCTACTCTCTTAACCGGGTACATATCAAAGGTAATACTGGTAAAACACCTTATGAATTGTGGTTTGGCCATGCTCCTACTATGAAATACTTCAGAGTTTTTGGTTGTAAATGCTATATCAAAAGAGATTATGATCTAGGCAAGTTTGATCCAAGATGTGATGAAGGAATATTTCTAGGTTACTCTAACCAAAGCAAGGCATATCGGTGCTTTAACAAGAGATTGAAAAAGATTGTTGAAAGTACTAATGTCAAGGTTGATGAAAGCAAGGAAAGATCTTCTAGGTTCTATGGATATGAATCAGATGATCAAAATGAAAGTCCAAATTATGGAAAGCAAGTTCATACTCAAACTTAAATTCAGATTGCTTCAGAGAATCTAGTGACTCAAGAAGCTAGTGCAAACATTGAGGAACAAGTGCAAGAATTAGAAGTTCAAGAAATTCCCAAAACCCCCAGGTATGTAAGGTTGAATCATTCTAAAAATTAGATCATAGGAGATAAAAATAAAGGTGTTCAAACTAGAAGAAGAATTGCTGAAGAACAAGAGGATTATCATTTGATCTCCAAGATTGAACCAAAATCAGTGAATGAAGCTTGTAATGATGAAAATTGGATAAAGGCAATGAAAGAAGAATTAATGTAGATTGAAAAGAATCATACTTGGGATCTTGTTCCTAGACTTGAAAATAAAAATGTAATTGGAACAAAATGGGTCTTCCGGAACAAATTGAATGAAGATGGTGAAGTTGTGAGAAACAAAGCAAGATTGGTATGCAAAGGATACTCTCAAGTAGAGGGAATTGATTTTGAAGAAATTTTTGTTCCAGTGGCAAGGATTGAAGAAGTCAGATTATTTCTTTCCTTTCCTGCTTTTAAAGATTTCAAAGTTTACCAAATGGATGTCAAGTTAGCATTCCTGAATGGAGATTTAGAAGAAGTCTACATTGAGCAACTAGAAGGATTTTAGTTGTCTGATCAAGGAGATATGGTCTACAGATTGAGGAAAGCATTGTATCAACTTAAACAAGCCCCAAGAGCCTGGTATGCAAGATTAGATAAGTATCTTCTAAAGTTAGGTTTTAGCAAAGGCACAACTAATAGTAATCTTTATTTCAAAATTGCTCATGAACACATCTTGAATGTTGAGGTATTTGTTGATGATATCATCTTTGGAAATGAGAGCATGTGTAAAAAGTTTGTTGATCAAATGCAAAGTGAATTTGAGATGTCCATGTTTGGGGAAATAAATATCTTTTTAGTTCTGCAAATCATTCAGTCAGATAAGGGTATCTTCATATCTCAGTCCAAGTATGTGAAGGAGTGTTGAAAAAGTTTCGAATGGAGGATTGAAAAACTGTGAGTACTCCTATGATAACTAGATGCAAGTTGAGTAAAGATGATGACTCTCCTAAGGTAGATCAGAAAATATATAGATCAATGGTTGGAGGAATGCTCTATCTGACTCAAACTAGACCTGATATTATGAATGCAATGGGCATTGTTGCTAGATTTCAAGCTGATCCTAGAGAATCTCATGTTGTGGTAGTCAAAAGAATTTTTAGATATTTGAAGGGGACAACTGAATATGGCTTGTGGTATCTTAAGGGTGATGATTTCACTCTTCATGCATATATAGATGTTGATTGGGTAGGAGATGTGGATGAAAAGAAAAGTACTAGTGGAGGTGCATTTTTCTTGGGAAAAATATTAGTTTCTTGGTTGAGCAAAAAGTAGGAGGCAATATCTATATCTACTACAAAAGTAGAGTATATAGCAATAGCAAGAAATTGTACTCAAGTCTTGTGGATGAAGCAAATGTTGAAGGATATCAGAGTTGTGTTTGAAGAGACTATTACAATCTTATGTGACAATTCTAGTGCAATAAACATCTCAAAGAATCCGGTGTTGCATTCAAAGACAAAGCATGTATATCCATTAAGTTTCACTTTTTGAGAGAGAAGGTAAATGAGAATGAAGTAAGGTTGGAGTTTGTTTCCTCTAAGGATCAGATTAAGGATATCTTTACCAAGCCTCTACCTAAGGATACTTTTGAGTATCTCAGAGGGAAGATAGGGGTTATTACCCATCCTGTTCAGAACTAAGGTGCACTAGTGTGCATCAGTCTGGTGGAACTCACAGTCATATTTTGTGATCCAAATTGGTGTTAAGAGGATGCTACTCAAAGGGACTAGTAAGTATGTTAATTCTAAAGTTTAGGGGGAGAGATGATTGCAAATATGTGCCCTTTACCACTGATGTCAAAGGGGGAGAGAAGTCATGTGAAAAACTTGGAAGTAAGTAGTTATTAGTGAAAGGAGGAGCAGTGAAGAAAGAGGTTACAGATGTGATAAATGAAAGGGAGAGAAGTTCTTGTCTTGATGGTTGAATCATTTTTTCACATCATATGTTGCCATCAATGACAAATGGGGAGATTGTTGCAAATATGTGCTATGATGTGTTGTCATTGATGTCAACATATCTCCTTGTCAGATACAGTGAAGACAGTGTGGTTCAGAGAAGTAGATTGCTCTGCATTTCCAGTAAGATGAAGATCAAAGTCTGTAGATTAAAGGGTTTGTAGAGGATTGTCTTAAGTTGCCCCAGTCATGATTTCAGAGGTCCGCATGGAGGATTAGTGAAGTTATGGTCATCTAAGTAGAACTGGCTTTACGGTTGTTTAGAAGTGATAGAGTGATAGGAACTTGGTCCGGATTGCTCCGCATCAAAATATTATGATCTGCAGTTCTACAGGCATGTTTAAGATGTTGGTGTGTATCCTCAACTCAAGTGGTTCATGGTTTGGAGGTCTACAAGTAATCTTTCTAGTGTGACAGTCATGACATATAGTGTTCTTGAGTTCCCGGATGAATATGCAAGTGATTCTGATGATTTGAGGTGGTGCGATTGTTGTGTTGGTGGTCCACATTAAGGATTGAGCTCGTGATTGAAGATTTCTCCTTGGGTGTTGTTGTTCTTCCCAGTCTTGGCCAACCAGATGAATTTTACATGTTACGGATGATTCAAGAAGTTCTATGAAGCATGGTGTGTTGTTCGAGGAAGATTTGAGTCCTAGCTATGTTTGGCCGATAGTATAGCAATCCACAAGTAATATTTTGTATCGAGTCAAGTCATGTAATTGTAATTGTAATTGTTTGTAATGCCTATCTTGGAGAATGTTCTAGATAGATGATTGTAAATCTAACTTTGATGATCATTCCAAAGTCGATGTCATGTATAAATGAGTGCAAAGAAGTTGTGTAAATGTGTTTATTCCATGTCAAGATGAGGAGATAGCGAGGAAGTGTTTGAGGGTAGAGAAGAGGTGTTGTGAGCTTCAATGGGACTGAACCTGGCATGAAGAAGAAGATGATGTTTATCAATTCAATTTCTCTATGTTAATCTTGTGAATTTTTTGTAGGCAATGAGCCTCTTTTGAGCAATGAGCTCTGGGTAGTGCACCTAAAGGCAAGTGCCTTCCCATTTTCTATTCTTTTAACAGAGAATAAATCTTGTGGTTTAACCCCCACCGTGGTTTTTCCCTTAATTAGGTTTCCACATAAAAATCTTGGTGTTATGTGTGTTGATTGTATTTCTTCTCATGTGTTGTTGATTCATGAATTCATGGTTATATCATTCATCTGTTTATAAGTAGAAAAGAAGATTAAATGCAGAGAATGATGAAGTCTTGAGACAACTGATTCACCCCCCCTCTTAGTTGTCTGCCCTACTTTCAATAATAACTGCTAAGGAGAAATCAAAATTCACCAAGATACTTGGAAGAAAGTTTGACATAAAAATAAGGACAAATATCTTGATGTCTAGAGACATAGAGAAAGTGGTAAAGGACACAGAACAAGTAACACTTGGTGCCCTAAAAGAACTCAACATCCCAACTATTCATGACAAGGAAGAACAAAATGTTTGTGATGATAACTCTCTTCCAGAAATCAGTTCTGAGAAAGACCTAACCCAAACAAAGACTCCTCCAATAATCCCAAGGGAGGATGAAGAGATGAAGGAGCAAGAAGAGAATAAGACTCCTGAGAATGCTGAAATCCCTCTGGAACAAAATGTAACTGGTGATCAGGAAGAGAAAGAAGGAGATAAGACTCCTAAGTATACTGAAGTCCCCCTAGAACAAACTAAAAATGTTGATCAAGGAAATCAAGAGGATGAGCAAGCTAAGAAGAGCCCAGATCTGAAACATAAAACTGATGAGCAAGAAACTAAGGATCAAGATCCTCTAGAGCAGAACAAAGAAGAAGAATTGTCTTATAATATGACAAGAGACATTGTTGTAGTTGCAAAAGACCCTATTGATTCAATCAGAGAATTCTTAGAAAAGCAGCAAGAAGCTCAGTTTTTAGACTCACCTGAGTTGCTACAAGGACCAATAAACTTAGCTCAAATGTCACCTTTGCAGAAATTCAAACTTGTGTCAATTGTTCAAGCCAAATCTCAAGAAGAAATCATAAGGTCTCATATTCAGGACATTGAGCTTATTGGTGAGGCATCTAGTGTTTTAGAAAAGTTGATGCCTAGGCTGTAGAAGGACACAACTCTTGCCCCAACTGAACAATTCAAAATGCTATTAAATTCTATAAGTTCATATTTTGAATCTTTTGAAAAAGTTGCAGATATTAAGGATATGGAAAAAATAAGTGATAAGAGGCTAGTCGAGCTAAAAAATAAGTTAGATAAGGATACAATTTTGTTAGACAATAGCATCAAGAACATAGATACTACTATTAAGTATGCTAGTGATATATATAAATTTTGTCTAAAATGGCCTGAGACAACAAAGGAAATGAAGGAGAAAATAGAGGACTTGGAACTTCAATTGATAAAAATCTTAGAAATATTTGATCCTGCATCTGACTCCATCAACAATAAAAAGGTGGAAATTGAAAGAATTCATGTAAAGATAAACAGTTTACAGAATAAGAAAGAGGCCACTATGAGAAGAATGTGCCAAGTTAGAGAAATAATAGAATCCAAGATTGATTCTATGACTGGTCTTCTAGCAGAGGCAACAAAGGTAAAGGCAATAACTATTGTGCCTACCACAATAGACTAAGCAGAGGAATTAGTGTTTCAAGTGAATGGAAACATTCAAATTTTGAGCAGTGCCAAGGCCAAATGGGATGGAGAGTTAGCTCAATTGAAAGTCATATACTCAGACATCCTCTCCACCTTTTAGTAGGGAAGCTATATGATTGCATCTGTACATATGCGAACAAGTATAACAATTTTGCAATTTTGACACAATTTTGCTACTTGTACATACACCTTTGCCATTGATGTCAAATAGGGAGAAGAAGAACCAGTGAAAAATGGCCAAACATCTTAAGGGAAGAAGAAAAATAGAACATACATAGTAAGGGGGAGTAGTGTGAGCATTTTTCACTAAGTGTTTCCATCAATTCCAAAGGGGGAGATTGTTGGAAACATGGTCAAGAGACACTACTAACATGTTGGAGATTTGATGTTGTCATTGATGGCAATGACCAAATATGATTGGAGACGGTTCTTGAGATGGGTTATGCATAAAATTTTTGGTCCAGTAAGAATAACTTAGTCAAATTGACTAAGTGTTGGCAGCTCATTGAGTCAGTGACAGAGAATTGATTAATACTCCTCCGCAAATGAAGACTTTAGTTTATGGTTCTGATATGTTACATATAATTGTTTAATGGTGTTATATTCCAAGTTTCATGTCCTGACAATCTCCAGAAGTCATAATTTGAATTGCCCAAGTCTAGGTAAGCAGAGTCAAGTTATAAACAGTGCAGAACACCTGAGCATTTCGGTCCACATTCCTATAGTATTGATTATTTTGATGTGTAGTTTGGAGGTGTTGTAAACACATATAAGAATTATCTAATTCTATATTTGTAGATTATGAAGTTCACCAGAAGATCATCTACAAGATTCTAAGTATTGGCATTCAGTTGGATAGTGTTTCACAAAGACAAAGTCATCAATTCAAAGATCTGCATCTCACCACATAAGAATATTATGATTTATAGTTATAATGATATGAATGGTGATGCCTAATGAATGTTTGATGTGAAATTTGAGTCTAGTGTGGCCCGCATTAGAAGTTGTGTTATGACAGACAACAAGGTTAAGAGTATACTTAAGAATGAAGCTAATACTCAGTTGGATCATTGTGTGGTGAAAATATATTACTTGAGTCATTATTCTAAGTGGTTCTAAAATAGGTCCACACCTATAGGAAGATTCCTGAAGGTTTACATTGGTCCGCATAACTTTGTGTAAAGAATTCAAGCTGATAGAGAATAGCTTTTTGTGTACACGTTTCATCTCTGGCAAGCTGACTGAATTTAGAGTTAGATCTTGTTGCGGATATAAATACCCAATGGATTTCAATGTGATACAGAAGTGTAATTATGTGTATGTGATAAGACTCTGAATTTGTGATGCGAAAAGTATAGTAAGAGTGTAGAGGGTAGAAGAACAGAGTATATGTGAAGCATAGCAAAAAAGTACATAATTAAGAACTTTGAATATGTATTTTAAACCATCAATGGAACTTTTTTCTAGCATTCAATAGATGTAATTATAACAATTATTTCTTGGCAGTGACCCACCCGTTCTCTATCTTCTTTTCTTTCATGGCAGTGAGCCTATTGCAGTGAGCACTTCTTTGGACAGTGAGTCCTTGGGTAGTGAGCCCTAAGGTAGTGAACCTTTTTGTAATCTGGTTTTGATATCACAATATATTATGAGCTAACACTCACTGTGGTTTTTCCCTTTTGGGGTTTTCCATGTAAAAATCCTGGTGTCTATGTGTTATGACTTTGTGGCTACTCTTCTTATGTTTATTTTGCTTTTATGTTATTGAATTTGGTAAATGGATTAAAGAATATGTGAAAGAAAGGTTTTATAGAATACTAATTCACCCCCCCTCTCAGTATTCCTTGTGTTCAACAGGAGAGACTCTTTACAACATGGCTTTAGTTTATCATCTTCCTTCACTTGGTGGAATAGACATGTCCAATTTCAAGGGAAGTCATTGGCCATTTCTTTCCCTAAACCCGCTCTTTTTTATTTTGGAAATATATTAAGCAATTTAAGGTTTTATAGGATTTTGCTAGAATATGCAATGGCTTTCATGGCAAGAAATTAAAGAGCATTTTGGACTTAGTAACAAATATCAACACTTCATCACCTTTGTCCAATTTATTGTCCCTTCAAATGTTGTTATTAAACTATGTATGCCTATAGCTTGTAATTTCCTCAAAGACGGGCGTTGGTTTTCTTCCCACCACTTCACTTTCTTCCCCCTTAAACAAGTGTATTTTCATCTCCTTCCTGCCTTCAGATTATCCCCCCATCTCAACAAAAAATGGAATTGCAGGTTCTCTTGTAAACTCTAGTCAAAGCACAGTGCTCAACTATGGAAGTATAAAGCAGAAGTTGTTTTCAAATGCTAGCCTAGAAACTCTTGCATTTTAAACTTCTTGTTGGAGAAAGTTCATTTTTTTCCCATTTAGCCTATCAAGTGCTATGCCTGTCAAGAAAAAGAAAATATTAAACATATCTTTTGGGAGTGTTTTATAGCCAAGAATCTCTCACATGTAGTGTTTAGAAATATTCCTTCTCTAATTAATCACCAATTGAAATGGAAAGAGGCTCTACTTGGGGTTGGATTGGAAAAAAATGTAATTGCTGACTCTGTTAGACAAGTTGTCCTGTTACATATATGGAAAGTCAGATGTTCAACTATTCTCTCTAAGACTAGCATTCACCTGGCGACTGAAATGACAAAACTTTACTCTAATATCTTCTTTCAAATTATTGCTATAGGTACACAATTGCATGGTTCATCAAGAAATACTCATCTTCTCACTCTTCAGCTAGATAGGATCAAGTCAAAATCAAAAAGCTTTAAGTGGCATGTAACATCCCAACTAGAATATTAAATATTTTAAAACATAATTAAGCATAAACTTAAACAATTTTTTTAAAAATATAATAAAAAGATATTATATCTTGCAATTTCAAGTACAATACATGTATCTAGAAGAATGGTCTCTTTACATGTGACTAATAAAATTCCATGAATAATGATTGGTTGTATTTCTGACGACTTACAATTTTACCAAAATCATATACAAAATAAGCAATGTGTTCTTGTTCACAAGTCTTCGGCAGTCAACTGCTAGAGAGAGAGCATCACCTTGGTGCTTTTCCTCCAACCACAGACCAGTGGTCTCCCACACACCTTCCTTCTTGGAAGTGGTCCTTCCCTTTACAAGGGTATTAGATAATGTGAATCAACTAATTCATTATGTCGTCTGAGAACTAGTGATGTGTCCTAGCTAATACAATCAGGTTTACAACTCTAGTCTAGCTCTAGCTATGTATTACCCAGTCTAATTGTTTAGCTATCTAGTACACTGTGAACCGACAATGCAAGTAGTGAATTTTGCATTACTTTTGCCAAAGTTTCTAATAAATAAAGTCATATGTTCACTCACTTTTTTCTCGACTTGGAGACAAAACTCGTATTTCCCAATTTTATATCATAATAATTCTTTCGACTTAATTATACCATACTGGTTCTAAGTCATAACAATATCTCTACTAGTCATTTTGACAAGTCTAAGGTGAGAATTTAGGTGACTAAGAATCATACATTGAGTCCCTTTTTGCATCCTTGCAATCACGGGTCTATGACATCCTATCATCTACTCAATGACCAAATATTAATGGCTTGTCCATCATTGCTCTTCCACTCTCGTGAGTTTAATGAGCGAGGTCATGTGGAGATTATGGAGAAAGTGGAGCGACTGCTCCTTTCTACCCACTCTCCAAGTATATAGGGATCACGACATAAGGGAATAAAAAAGACTTAAAAACTTTCAAAGGATAATCTTGACTAGCAATAATATTAAAATAATAATAATATTATAAACTTTCAAAGGATAATCTTGACTAGCAATAATATTAAAATAATAATAATAATAGTAATATAATATATTTATCTAATAGATGTCATTATTACAAACTCTCCAACGCTTACCATGTTAGTTTCAAGACAGACAACTGAGAGGGGGGTAAATCAGTCGTCCCAAAACTTCCCTTTTATTAACCACTTAAATCCTTCTTGTAATTCAGCAGCATAATAATAAATCAATCATGAAAACACAATGGAACAATTCAAGAGCAGAAACACATTAACACATATGACACCAAGATTTTAACATGGAAAACCCGGTTAAGGAAAAAACCACGGGGTGACTAACCCAAGATTGTATTCTCTATTAAAAGAATAAGAAGAACAAGATGACACATGCAAATTAGTGCTCACTACCCAAGCACACTGCTCACAAGAGGCCCACTGCCTACAAGAGACACACTGTCTCTAGAATGGTAAATATTACATACTTGAACTAAAGAATAGCATCTTCACTATGCTTGAGTCAGTTCCATTTAAGCCCAACACTTCTACTTTGCCTTTTGCTCTTCTCCTCTCTACCACACTCTCATCTCTACCAAGATACTTTTGAAATGACTTCATAACTCTTATTTATACAAGACATTGACTTTGGGATAATCATCAAAGTTAGCATACTTTACAGAGCAAATACACAAATATAACTTGACTTATTACAAAAGACTTCATGCGAATCACCACACTGTCGGCTACATAGATCTGGGACTTCAATCTTCTTTGAGGAACACACCATGCTTCGCAGAACATCTTCAAGATCATCTGCAAGATGTGTAAATCATTCAGTCGACCAAGTTTGGAAGAAATCATCATCCAGAAGTAATTCTTTAATTACTAGCTCAATCTTCAATGCAGACCACCAACACGAACTAGACACAATCTAGAGACCTCCACAAGCTTGCCTAAATCACCAAGAACATTCACACTACTTCTGCTTACTGAAATCATTCTCTCCTTCATCCAGAACCTCAAGAACACAGTCTATCATCATTGTCATATTGGAATAGATGCTTGCAGACCTCCAGACCACGAACCAATTGAGTTGTCAATTCACATTGACTTCCTAGACACTCCACCAAATCCACAGAACAAGATATTGCATTTCTGGATCTCACCGACCTATTTGTGTCACTCTGTCACCTCTGAACATCTGTTAGAACCGGTTTTACTCATATGGCCATAACTTCTTCAGATCTTCATGCAAACCTCTCAAATCTTTATTAGATTACCTTCAAACACATATCTACAAACCCTTTGATGCGCATCCTCTAATCTTCATCTTAGCTAGGATCTTCACTTCATTGTCTTCATCATTGTTGATAGGACTAATTTTCTCAATAGACTCAGCATACAACTCATCCAATCCTTGACATCAATGCAACAGGAGTATGTTGACATCAATGACAACACTTGTTAGGCCCATACTTGTAACAATCTCCCCCTTTATCATTGATGGCAACTTATGATGTGAAAAACTATTTTAACCATCAAGACAAGTATTTCTCCTCACTGACTAACATAGCTCCCCCTATCAACAACAACCATTCACATGTCTTCTCTTCCTATATTACTCACCCTTTGATCAGCAACGACTTTTTATTTTTCACATGTCTTCTCTCCCCCTTTGACATCAATGGCAAAGGGCACATACTTGCATCACTCAGAATCATACCAACTACTCCCCCTGAGTAGCAGCTTCCCATCATCAATCCAAACCACAAGATATGGTTGTGAGATCCACCAAACTGATGCACATTAGTGCACCTTAATTCAGAACTGGAGGGGTAATAACCCCTAAGTTCTTCCTGAGATACTCAAAAGAGTCCTTAGGTAGAGGTTTAGTAAAAATGTCTGCAATCTGATCCTTGGAGGGAACAAACTCCAATCTGACTTCATTCTCGTTCACCTGCTCTCTCAAAAAGTGAAACTTGATGGATATATGTTTTGTCTTTGAATGCAACATTGAATTTTTTGATATATTTATTGCACTTGAATTATCACGGAAGATTGTGATAGGTTCCTCATACTCCACTCTAATGTCTCTTAGCATTTGCTTCATCCACAATACTTGAGTACAACTACCTGTTGCTGCAATATATTCTACTTCTGCAGTGGACAAAGATATTGCCTCTTGTTTCTTGCTCAGCCAAGAAACCAATGTTTTCCCTAAGAAGAATGCTCCACCACTGGTACTCTTCCAGTCATCCACATCTCCTGCCCAATCCACATTTGTATATGCATGAAGAGAGAAATCATGATCTCTAGGATACCATAAACCATACTCAACTGTTCCTTTTAGATATCTAAGAATCCTCTTGATTTCCATGACATGAGATTCTCTAGGATCAACTTGGAATCTAGCAACAAGACCAACAACATTCATAATGTCAGGTCTAGTTTGAGTGAGATACAATAGTCCTCCAATCATTGACCTGTACTTTTTCTGATAAGCCTTAGGAGAGTCATCATCTTTGCTCAATTTACATCTGATTGCCATGGGAGTATTCATTGTCACTTTTCATTTGATTTGCAAAAGTTTTGCACATACTATCTCTTCCTCCAAAAATGATATCATCAACAAATACTTCAACAATCAAGATATTTTCATGATCAATTTTGAAGTACAAATTACTGACAGCAGTACCTTTGTTGAAACCAATCTTCAAGAGATGCTTATCCAGTCTTTCATACCAAGCTCTTGGGGCTTGTTTAAGTCCATAAAGTGCTTTCTTCAACTTGCAGACCATATCACCATGATCAGACAATTGAAATCCATCAGGTTTCTCAATGTATACTTCTTCTTCCAAGTCACCATTCAAGAAGGCAGACTTGACATCCATCTAATATACTTTGAAGTCTTTGAAGGAAGCAAAGGTAAGAAATAATCTGACTGCTTCAATTCTTGCCACCAGAGCAAAAGTTTCTTCAAAATCAACTCCTTCTACTTGAGAATAACCCTTGCAGACCAATCTGGCTTTGTTTCTGACTACTTCACCATCTTCATTCAGTTTATTCCGGAAGACCCATTTGGTTCCAATCACATTTTTGTTTCTAGGTCCGGGAACGAGATCCCAAGTGTGATTTTTCTCAATTTGCATCAACTCTTCATTCATTGCTTTAGTCCAGCTTTCATCATTGCATGCTTCACTCACTGTTTTTGGTTCAATCTTTGAAATCAGACAATACTTTTTTGAATCTTGAGCAATCTTTCTTCTGGTTTGAACACCTTTGCTTTTATCACCTATGATCTGATGTTCAAAGTGATTCAGTCTTACATACCTAGGAGTTTTGGGAATTTCTTGCACTTCTATTTCTTGAACAGGTTCATTCAAACTTATCTCTTCTTCCTGATTCTCAGGATCAGTCTGGATCTGAATTTCAAAAGGGGCTTGGAATTCTTGGACCAAAACATCATTATGATCAACTTCTTCATATTCATAAAACCTTGAGGGTTTTTTAATACCTTCATCAACCTTCACATTTGTACTTTCTATAATCTTTCTCAATCTCTTGTTATAACACTAGTATGCTTTGCTTTGAGTAGAATAACCCAAGAATATTCCTTCATCACTTCTAGCATCAAATTTGCCAAGGTCTTCATCTCTTTTAATGTAACATTTGCTACCAAAGACTCTAAAATACTTCACAGTGGGAGTGATGCCAAACTAGAGTTCATAAGGGGTCTTACCAGTATTGCTTCTGATTTGTACTTGATTAAGAGTATAGACATCAGTGCTTACAACTTCTCTCTAGTAGATCTGAGGAACATTTGCTTCCATCATCATTGTTCTAGATGCTTCCTGGATGGTCTGGTTCTTTCTCTCCACTACTCCATTCTTCTATGGAGTCCTTGGAGCAGATAACTGTCTTTTTATCCCATGTTTCTCATAGAATTCTATGAACTCTCCAGATGTGAATTCTCCACCTCTATCAAACCTGAGACATTTTATGTTTAATCTGGTTTCATTCTCTACCATAGCCTTGAATATTTTGAATTTCTCAAGAGCCTTAGATTTCTCTTTTAGAAAAGTCACCCACATCATCTAGGAGTGGTCATCAATTAATAACATGAACTATCTATCACCTTGCAAACTCCTGATTCTTGCCGGTCCACATAGATCAGTATGTACTAAGTCCAACAATCTGGTAGAAGATTGTTCCTTACTTTTGAATGTGACTCTGCTATGATTTCCCAACTGACATTCTTTACACAAACTATTAGTAGGTTTCACCAGTCTTGGAAGATCTCTTATAGGCTGAATGTTGCTTATCTTGATGATATTATCAAAATTCACATGACACATTCTCCTATGCCACAACCAACTCTGATCAATTTGAACAAATAAAAAACTTTTGCCAATACCAACCAAGTGGAAGATGTTACCTTTTGTTTGAGTACCAGATGCAATCTCTGTTCCTAAACTTTCAAAGATCTTGCATTTTCTATTTTTGAATTGGAGATCATAGCCTTTGTCCACCAATTGTCCAACACTGAGAAGATTGTGCTTCAAACCTTCAACATACAGTACATTACTAGTTTTGTTCTTTCCATCAAAAGAAATAGTTCCTCTACCTCTAATTCTGCCAGCAGAATTATCACTGAATTTTACCACTCCTCCTTCATATTTTTCCAAATCTATGAACTTATTTCTGTCACCTGTCATATGGTGGGAGCATCCACTGTCATGACCCAATCATCCTTTTCTTCAACTTGGGAAGCCAAAGCTCTTTCTATCATTTTATGATTGACATATTCAGAGGGCATTGGATCTTCTTCCTTGATGGCAATAAACACCCAGTCACTTCTAGATTTGTTTCTTGTCTCTGATTCATCATCTATTACTCCTTCATTATCATCATCTTCATGAACATAGTAACATTTCTTTTGGAATCTTGATCCATTTGGATTTGCTCTTGAAAATCTTTCTGCACACCTTGAGGCAAAATGACCAATCTTATTACAGTTGAAACATTTGATGGGCAATTTTCCTTCATACTTACTGGATCCTCTTGGCAGTCTTTTTGCAATAAGGGCTTCAAGTTGAGAAGCTTTTGCTTCATCTTCTTCCAGATCTTTTCTTGCTTTTTCATACCATGATAGTTTCTTTGAGGACTTTTCTCTTGGATCAAACTTTTGTTTGCCTTTTACAGAGGCACTAACTTTGAATGCAGATTCAATCTTGGGGGTGTATCTCCAAACTCGGCCAATTCAAATGCAGCTAATTTTCCAACCAATTGATCTCTTGTGATATTTGAAAAAGATCTGAATTCTTCAATAGCAATAACTTTGTATTTGTAAGAAGAGGTAGGGATCTGAGAACTTTGGCAACAATTTCATCTTCATCCAAGATTCCACCAGCACACCTAATGTCACAAACAAACTCATTTACTTTTGGCATAAATGTAGTGATATTCTCATCTTCATTCATCTTCAAGTTTTCAAATTTTTCTTTCAGACTCTGTAGCTTGGCACATTTAACATATTTGTCTCCTTCATGCAGAAGTTTTAGTTTTTCCCAAATCTTATATGCAGTTTTTAAATCTATAACATTTGTCAGCTCTGAATTAGATAAGGCACTTAGTAAAGCTTCTTTAGCCTAAAGATTGTCTTTAGCATCTTTTATTTTATCTATACTTGTCGGACCATCCTTAGGAGGAACACACTTCTTTGAAGCCATGATCCAATATTGCATTCCCATACATTGCAAGTGACATTCCATGCGGCTTTTTCCAAAGAGTGTAATTGGTTCCATCAAACCTCGAACTATCCTTCTTGTAGGAAGACATCCTAGATCTCGTCAAGTGGTTAAGCTCTTTTGGAGGAACTTAGCTCTGATACCAATTGTTAGTTTCAAGATAGACAACTAAGAGGGGGGATAAATCAGTTGTCCCAAAACTTTCCTTTTATTAACCACTTAAATCCTTCTTGTAATTCAGCAGCATAATAATAAATCAATCATGAAAACACAATGCAACAATTTAAGAACAAAAATACATTAACACATATGACACCAAGATTTTAACATGGAAAACTTGGTTAAGTGAAAAACCACGGAGTGACTAACCCAAGATTGTATTTTCTGTTAAAAGATTAGGAAGAACAAGATGGCACATGCCAATTAGGGCTCACTGCTTGAGCACACTGCTCACCAGAGGCCCACTACCTACAGGAGACACACTATCTACAGAATGTTAAATATTACATACTTTAACTGAAGAATAGCATCTTCACCATGCTTGAGTCAATTCCATTTAAACCCAACACTTATGCTCTGCCTTTCGCTCTTCTCCTCTCTACCACACTCTCATCTCTGCCAAGATACTTTTGAAATGACTTCACAACTCCTATTTATACAAGACATTCACTTTGGGATAATCATCAAAGTCATCATACTTTATAGAGAAATTACACAAATACAACTTGACTTATTACAAAAGACTTCATACAAATCACCACACTTTCAGCTACACAGATCTAGGACTTCAATCTTCTTTGAGGAAAATGCTATACTTCGCAGAACATCTTCAAGATCATCCGCAAGATGTGTAAATCATCTAGTCTACCAAGTTTAGGAAGAACATCATCATCTGGAAGTAATTCTTCAATTACGAGCTAAATCTTCAATGCGGACCACCAACACGAACTAGACACAATCCAGAGACCTCCACAAGCTTGTCTGAATCACCAAGAACATCCACACTACTTCTGCTTACTGAAATCATTCTCTCCTTCATTCAGAACCTCAAGAACATAGTCTGTCATCACTGTCATATTGGAATAGATTCTTACGGACCTCCAGACCATGAACCAATTGAGTTGTCAATTCACATTGACTTCCTAAACACTCCACCAAATCTGTAGAACAAGATATTGCATTTCTGGATCTCACCGGACCTATTTGTGTCACTCTGTCACCTCTGAACATCTGCCAGAACTAGTTTTACTCATATGGCCATAACTTCTTCAGATCCTCATGCAGACCTCTCAAATCTTTACTGGATCACCTTTAGACACATATCTACAAACCTTTTGACGTGCATCCTTTGATCTTCATCTTAGCTAGGATCTTCACTTCACTGTCTTCATTGTTCCTGATAGGACTAATTTTCTCAATATCCTCAGCATACAACTCATCCAATCCTTGACATCAATGCAACAGGAGTATGTTGACATCAATGACAACACCGGTTAGGCCCATACCATGCATAATCGTAAACATATTCATTGACAGAGAATTCTTGTACATCTATTATGATCTGACAACAAAAAAAACTATTTACCTCCGTCTTAATGATGACCTCTAAAGACTAGAAAGATATGATCTCTCTACTAAATGTGTGTGAGTTTCAGATGACATAAGGATCATTGCATTCTTGCCATCTAGCATCCTCTCCATGGTGACACTCTCTCTTCTCTTATCAAAGGGAAAAAACAACATTGTTCTTGCTGTTGGCAAGAGACACTGTGTGGCTTCATGAGTGTTGTCATTGATGGCAACAAAGTCTATCCCACACATCCGCAGTACATAGTATGCCTATACTGGAAGTCAGATTGAAGATTGTTTTGGTCCGGTGAACAAGAATAGAGTATGCAACAAGGTTCGACAATTAGGTCTGGATCTCTTAGATGGTGTAACTCAGCAAGTTGCAGAATTGGATAAGTCAAGAGGAGTATCATGACTACTATATTCCAGAGATTTAGCCTCCGGTGATAAAGCATGAAAAAGATATGAGCATCTGAGTGTTAGGTTTGAGACAGGCAGAGCAGGTAGAGAAAGAACTGACTAGCAGAGTATCAGACTTCAATCCAGATGAGTAAATGATGTTGATCAAGAAATTTGTGGGATTATACATTGTTGGCCGACATGATTAATGACTTCTATGTCTATGTTTTTGATATGCATCACAAATCAAGCATGGATTCAGCCGACAAATCAGTAACTTGTAAATATCTTGAGTATTCTTATTGCCGACTAGAAAATTGATGAAATCCTTGATGCAGATATATATACCAGATGGATTCCAATATGTAGGTGTGTGGAATATATAAGTGATGAAATAAAGTGTGAAGAAAAGTAGGGACAAGTGGGAAAGCAACAAATCAAGTCCGGTATGTGACAAAGCAACAGTATCAAAATAGAGGAAGAACGAATGCATCAAATCAGTGTATTGTGCCTAACCAGAACTGAACTCCTACATTTGTAGATGCCTCTCATCAGTTCAAACACCTAATTACCTTCTGTAAGTTTTGTAGATAGTGAGTCTCTTGTAGGCAGTGTACCTCTTGTGAGCAGTGTGCTCGGGCAGTGAGCCCTAATTGGCAAGTGGCATTTTGTACTACTTTATTTTTTTAACAAAAAATACAATCTTGGGTTAGTCACCCCGTGGTTTTTCCCTTAATAGAGTTTTCCACGTAAAAATCCTTGTGTTATGTGTGATGATTTTATTTTTGTTCTTATGATCACATATGCTTATATGATTTGATGTTGCACTAATTATTAAAGAAGAAAAGAAAGTTAAAGAAATTTAAGATAACTGATTCACCCCCCCTCTCAGTTATCTGCCTTGTTTCCAACACCTACATCCACTTCATTTATAAGATGGTAGTTAGTCTATTACATTATTTTAACCACATGTTCAAAAATGATGTCATAAATAATTATTTCTAGCATATCGATATAAAGAAAAATGCAATTTTCCATCTTTAACTATAACCATAATATTTTCTCTGAATAACTATCTGTCTTCATGAAAATAAATGAAAAATAAATATATTAGTTTAAAAAATAGGGTGTGACATATCTCCCACCTTAGAGATCATCATTCTCGATGATTAGGTCCAAGCCAAAAATAAATACTTCAAACATGTTCTTATACATTATGCTATTTAAAAAGATGTGGGAATTTTTGATAAATATCATTATAATCCTCCCAAGTAGCATTTTCCTCCGAATATTGGTCCCATTGTGATGCAGAGGTAGGAGGACAAAATTACAACTTCTCAATTACTCAAGGCAATGTTTACAAAATTCATGCTATTTGGCATACTTGGAAGCATACTTGCAACAACCCATTTGGGGAATCAACAACAAAATGCCTTATCTGATACTTGGTGGACCCTTCACAAGTTGACATAACATATACATTCAAATAAAACCCATCAAGCAACTTAACCTATTCAACAACAAGATCTTTCTTTGTAGATTGTCTTATCTTCTTGTAGCCCTTCACATAGGCTTATTTGGACGTAACTTCTTATACAAACTCCAACTCAAAATTGTAATGACCATTTTGAATACCCATTAAGGATTTCGTCAACATATCTTAAAAGTACATACCTTTGTTTTGGAACACAGAGGTCAAATTGTGACTATTTTGCTCTTGCCTAGGTTTTGAAATGGAGCAACAAATAGGGTTTTTTAAACCATAATTTTCAAACCAGAACTGATATCCAAGAAATAAAACTTGTTTCAAATACCCATTTGGCCCTTATTTAACATATCTCAAAATCAAGGTAGGTTACTTTGTACAAAATTCTTCAAAAATGGATCGTCCTTCCAATTAGGCCTAAAATCCAGAAGTGACTATCACTAGTTTGATCATAACTTTCACAAAACACGATGAAAATTGACCAAACCAAAAGTACTAGAAATGTAATTCAATTATATTTCTAAACATATGATGTGTGGGTCATGCAAATGCAGTACAAATCTATACGATTCACTGAAACAACAAAATAATATTCAGAAAATACAGAAAACAAAGCTTCTTTATTAATTTTTGTGTAAAACTTTAATCCCTAACGTTGGCTCCTCCTTCCCAAGGCTTATTCAACTTATTTATAACCCAACACAACCATTTTCTAACTTGTCTTTTGCATTTTTAATCATTCAACTTCTCATTTGCAATCGATGTCCCGTCAACTTCCATGATTTTTGCACTTTTACAACTATGACCACATTTTTGCATTATGACTTCATAAACAACCTAACAACCTAATATTGACTCAAACACATTAAAAATGGTCCAAATATGACCTTATTACAAACAAAACACAACCAAAACTCAAAAATTACAAAATTGCTTCTTGGAGGCATGATTTCCACTAGGTGCTCCTGCACCATACTCCTGGAGAAAGAAGAATTCAAGTCCTCTTAAAAAATGATCTGCTCCTTCCTGGTCTTCCAATTCTTTTGTAATTTGTCCTTCATATTTGCAATTGTCCCTGGGTCCTTGTTTCTCTTCTTTCTCTTATACCATCTCTTATCCAGGATCCTCTCAGCTTTTAGCTTCCAAAATTCCATTTCTTGTGTATATACCTCAGTAGTATCATCTGTCTTTATCCTAATCTTTGGTAGCATATTCACCATTACTACAATCTGCATTACACTCTTCCAAATCTATTGTATATACCTCATTAACAAACAAATCTACAACAGCTTCATCAACAACTTTATTATCAATAGCAACTTGCATACCAACTTTATCAGCAACATCAACATATCTTTCTACTTGCTCATCAACAAACAAAGAGATCCTTGAATTCTCAAATACAAATGGAAAATCTAAAGATGCATGGTTTAGATTTTCCATTTGTATTTGAGAATGCAAGGATCTCTTTGTTTGTTGATAAGCAAGTAGAAAGATATGTTGATGTTGTTGATAAAGTTGGTATGCAAGTTGTTGTTGATAATAAAGTTGTTGATGAAGATGTTGCAGATTTGTTTGTTAATGAGGTATATGTAGATTTGCAAGAGTGTAATGAAGATTGTAGTAATGGTGAATATGCTACCAAAAATGAGGATAAAGACAGATGATACTACTGTGGTATATACACAAGAAATAGAATTTTGGAACTTGAAAGCTGAGAGGATGTTGGATAAGAGATGGTATAAGAGCAAGAAGAGAAAGAAGGACCCAGGGACAGTTGCAAAGATGAAGGACAAATTGCAAAATAATTGGAAGACCAGGAAGGAGTAGACCATTTTTCAAGAGGACTTGAATTCTTCTTTCTCCAAGAGTATGGTGCAGGAGCACCTAGTGGAATTCATGCCTCCGTGAGGCAATTTTGTAATTTTTAAGTTTTGGTTGTGTTTTATTTGTAATAAGGTCATATTTGGACAATGTTTAATGTGTTTGAGTCAATATTAGGTTGTTATGTGGTTTATGAAGTCATAATGCAAAAATGTGGTCATAGTTGTAAAAGTGCAAAAATCATGGAAGTTGAATGATTAGAAACTCAAAATACAAGTTAGCAATGGTTGTGTTGGTTTATAAACAAGTTGAATAAGCCTTGGGAAGGAGGAGCCAAGGTTAGGGGTTGAAGCTTTAAACAAAAATTAATAAAGAAGCTTTGTTTTCTAAATTTTTTGAATATTATTTTGTTGTTTCAATGAATTGTATGGATTTGTACGACCTTTGTATGACCTACACGTGGTATGGTTAGAAATATAATTGAGTTAAATTTCTAATTATTTTGGTTTGGTCAATTTTTGTCATGTTTTGTGAAAGTTATGATCAAATTAGTGATTGTCACTTCTAAAATTTAGGCCTAATTGGAAGGACAATCCATTTTTTAAGGATTCCGTACAAAGTAACCTACATTGATTTTGAGATATGTTAAATAAGGGCCAAATGGGTATTTGAATCAAGTTTTATTTCTTGGATATCAGTTCTAGTTTGAAAATTATGGTTGAAAACCCCTATTTGTTGCTCTATTTCAAAACCTAGGCAAGAGCATAACAATCAAGATTTGACCTCTGTGTTCCAAAACAAAGGTATGTACTTTTGAGTTATGTTGAAGAAATCCTTAATGGGTATTCAAAATGGTCATTACAATTTTGAGTTTCAGTTTGTATAAGAAGTTATGTTCAAATAAACCTCTGTGAAGGGCTACAAGAAGATATGACAGTCTACAAAGAAAGATCTTGTTGTTGAAGAGGTTAGGTTGCTTGATGGGTTTCATTTGAATGTATATGTTTATGTCAACTTGTGAAGGATCCACCAAGTATCAGATAAGACATTTTGTTGTTGATTCCCCAAATGGGTTGTTGCAAGTATGCTTCCAAGAATGCCAAATAACATGAATTTTGTAAACATTGCCTTGAGTAATTGAGAATTTGTAATTTTGTCCTCCTACCTCTACATCACACTGGACCTTGCACTAGGTAACCTCTCTATTATGGAGGTGGAGCTTGCATATCTTGAGCACTTTGAGAGGCTCGATCATGACCACTCCTGGGTCCTATACTTGAAGAGCATTCCAATCAAGTATGTGATTAGGTCATAATGTATATTTCTTCAAATATGACACATGAAAAACATCATGCAATCTAGCAAGGGCTGGTGGTAGAGCTATTTTGTAAGAATTTGGATTAACCACTTCTAGGACTTCAAAAGGTCTAACATATCTAGGTGCTAGTTTGGAAGACTTTCCAAACATAATTGGGCTCTTATGTGGTTTAACTCTTAAGAGAACTTTATCTCCTACTAAAAATTGTCAAGGTATTCGCTTAGCATTAGCATAACTCTTCTATCTATCATTTGCTTTTGCTAATCTTTTCCTAATCAACTTTACTTGCTCTTCTATTTCTAAGAGCATTTCTGGCCCAAGGCTAATACTATCTTCTAGCTTATCCCAGCTTATAGGAGTTCGACACTTCCTGCCATACAATGCTTCAAATGGAACCATTTTTATTGTAGAATGATAAGAAATATTATATGCAAATTCAACTAGTGGAAGATACTCTTCCCACTTATACTATTGATCCTGTCAAGGGTAAAATTGGATTTTGTTAATCTTTTGTAGCTTAGATGTTAAAATCCTCCTTTCACCCTAACATTGAAGGATCTAGGGTCGAGTGGCGAGCACTATCATACCCTAGGTCACTTGCAAATGAGGGGAAGCTTGGATTAGGGAATTAATTATCAATTTTTCCTTCTCCTATGCTTAATTGACCATTAAAACCCTAATTACGCAAATACGACAACAAATTATCGAATTACAGAAAAAGTTCTTACAGATGGGAGTAAAATACCAAATTACAGGATACCTATTTTCAGGGTTCCAAAGCTTAATAGTCAGGGACACAGGAGCGGGCGCCCAAGTCCAAGGTACCTGCTTTTTCAGGGAATCTGGACATCCTTCGGGCATTGATCAACCCTATAACTTCTATTTTCTAGAAACAGTCTGTAGAGGACACTGGAGCGAGCACTCTAGTCCCAGAAGTGCTCCTTTGTCCATCTTTTCTCTAGATCCCAAATCCATGATGTCTTTCTAGCCTTTCTACAACTCAACTTTTCCCAGATGCGACACCTATAACCTACAATCACAAGACTTGGTTTGGGGCTTGTGGTGTTTATAGGTTTGCCTCAATCAAACCCCGGAGGACACTTAAGTCTCCAAACACCATTGTCAGATGAAGAGGGCATGCCCTTGTGAGGCAGAGGCCAAAAACCAAAGGAATCAATGATAAAAACATAATGATATGTCACCTTGTAGTGAATCTTTCATGGAGGAAGATGCTCTTCATGCCATGAAGGAATTGATGCTCAAATCTACAGATATCAATGCACAAAACATACAAGTCTACTCTTGCAACACTATAGAAATCCTTGAATCACCTTGAGAATGCCTAGAGTTCACAATAACAATCTCCTTGAAATCTCCTTTACAAATGAATTCCTACATATGTTTATATATGCATCTACAAGCACTCCCACCAAGATATTTGAAATTCAAACTTACTGTGTTGGCAAAGGGACCTAATAACGATCACTAACCGACACCCAGAAATTGAGACTGCTCTAAAATAGGGCAGGACTAGGGTATAGGTACCCAAGTCCTCCCCCCCCTATTTTAGGCAGGGTACAACACAAGGGGTCATCCTAGGTCCTATTTGTCATGGGACTTAGGTCTCATTCCTACGGGATGCTAAAATATGAACTAAAATGTCCTAAATGCACTCTAAAGACCTGGGAGCTAAACCTTATGAGGGAAAAGCCCCCAAGGGGACATTTTCTAATGTTATATTTAGCCCCCACTTTAATGTATGTATGAATGCAAGGCCCAAACATGCATTAAAGTAAGGTCAAAAACACAAAAAACACACCAAGCATGGAGAAGACACGCCAACCGCATAAAAGACAGTAACAGGCACGTAAAACACGGAGAAGATAGTTACAGTCATACAGAACATGGAGCAGATAGTTAATGCATAGAAGACACATTAATGCATGGAAGACAAAAATGATATCTTTTCTTTTATATATATATATATATATATATGAAATGCAAATGCAAGTACTGGAAAGAAAATAAACCTCCCATAATACACGATGCACCACTTAAGGGCGCAAGTCTTTGTATATGGGGCAACACACACGCAAGACACACAAAACCTTCCAAAATGCACAAAGCACTCCCCAAGAGTGCAGGTCACTACATATGGGGCAACAAACATGCCATGCAAAACAAGCACGCCAAAACAAACACACTTGAAGACATAGAGAAAACACGGCAAACAAGTGATGGAGTTTACCTATTTCTAGGTCCAACACCATCTCAGGCATATTACAGCCACACACCGACGATTGCGCTTTGCCACAAAAATCACCGAAGACACGCTTAAGGGTTGAGTTAGTCACAGAACTGCTCCCCGCCTCCACAAAGGAATTTTGAAAATGGCAGGATGATGCAATCTACTCTGAGAAATACACCATCCCCACCTCCGCAGAGGGTTTAAGAAAAAGGATATGCTCAATATCCCACGTCCATAGAGGACTTATATGATTGATTGAATGATTGCAAACAAGCTCAGGATGCACGATGCATTACTCTAGCGCAGGTCACTACATCTGAGGTCAAACACATTGCTAACATCTATAACAGACAACTTACCTTATATGCCCCCACCTTAAGGTGGTTGATATCAGTTATCAATATCAAGCACGTTAAGGTAGGAAGAAAACACACAAGGGAACACTGACTTTCGCAAAGCCCATGCCCCTGGCAGTGACATGTACTTTACAATCACCAAATGTTCCCACAAACACATCCCTGCAAGAAACATGTTAGTGTCTACAACATCATGATAAACAACAACATCAATGCATATGATTAACCACACAAAGAGCCAATGTTATACAACAAATTTGGAGTTTGAGGATAACCAGGGGCTATATCATGAAGCTCTCTGAATTGAGTACCGCCAAGGCTTGATTCAAAAGCAAACAAAGGTGCACCAAGAAGCCGTATTGTTAAGGTTTGTAAATGCGATAGAAACATCATCAAATTCAATACGTGGGAAGCACGAGTGCTTCCACTAGCCAAGCATCGAATAAGATATACAACCCCATCGTCATATTAGGAACTAAGTCCAATTTGTGATTGCTCTTGAAAGAGACACTAGGTCCGCATCAGTATAAATGTTTGTCATCATCTGTTCGCTAGATGGAAACACTAGAGGAAGGGAAACAATAAATAAGAGAGGAGAAACAAGTGTCTTAGGGACAGTCACGTAGGAGGGTACCCCCAAGTCACCAACCACAACGCTATGTCCGTATGACACAACACACAACAATGAAATCAGAGAGAGGCAATATAGAAGAATGATGATACAAATAGAAGGTCACAATAGAGGTAGTCTCCTAGTATCCCGAACCTTACAGGAGAATCCAAGGTCATCCCAAGAGGCCTAAACAACACATAACACATCATGGGGGAAGCACATCATGAAAGAAATAAAAGTTTATAGATACTTACTTGTAGGGTCTTCATTTTATATCTTGGAGATTTCAAACCTCTTGGAGAGGTACTCAATCATGTTTAAAGCAAAATTTGAGTGGTTCTTATGAAAGTCTTTTTTGTTATCATATGATGTTTGTTCATTAAATCCTTGTTTAAATGAGACTTTTTGTTGCTTGTGAGGGGGAGAACCACTATTATTTCCATTTGTTGATTGTCGTCTTGCTCTTTTCTGATTTTTAGGGAGTTTTTGTTGGTGAATATTTCTAGAATAGTAGCAAGATTCATCCTGTACCATCTTTCTCATCTGTATCAGTTTTTGTTCTTTCTTTTCAAAGGTATTTTGATTATCTCCTGATCCATTTAAGGATAACGGAGGAGGAACCTCAGCATAAATTCCATTTCTTCATGGACGAGGTGGGTTATCCACTTGTTTCTTATTCACTTCAATCATACCCACGATGCTATCATAGTCCAAGTAATCATCCTCGTCTACTTCCACTAGATCGTGTTCTACCATATTATTTTCAATATGCTTAGGAAAAGGATTAGTGAAGATTTGTAAATTCTGATTCAGCGAAGCAACTGACTTATTTCCATTGTCATTCACACCCGATACTTGGATGAAATTTGAATCAATAAGGTCTTGCATCTCATGTTTAAGATGCATACATCGTTCAGTGTCATGTCATTGCATTTGATGATAATGACAAAAGGCATTAGCATCGAAGTAAGGTCCTTGTTTACTAGGATCAACAAGTTTGATCGGGGGAAGTTTCACGGTTTTTCAACTCCAAGACCTAACAAAAGGGGTGTTGTAAGGAATTTTAGGAGGGACAGTGAAGAATATCAATAATATTAGTCACTGTAATCCATAAAACTAATCACAACATGCTTGGAGTGCAAACTAGGCCAAACCCTAGGGCAAAAATAGCCAAAATGTGTAGTTTTTTGCCCAATTTTCACTAGAAGAGCCCATAAAAAGGGTGTTGTGAAGATTTTTATGAGGGGAAACAAATTATTACCCTGATAATAGAAAATTAATGCATAAATATCTTTCACAACACACCTATGGTGCAAATTTATGAAGTCGATAAGGCCAAAATTAATGAAAATTATCGTTTTCGAAGCCCTAGGTTTGAGATTTTGGAACAAAATGCTATGTGAATGATTTAATGTCTGATTTATTATGAGAATTAAATATTATTAGATCTGAAAATGATTTTCAAGATTAATCATGCAAAATTCCCATGTAAATTTAATTAAAATGCACCAAAATTTGCTAGTTTTTGTTGAAATTTTTAATGCAAAAATGCAAAAAATTTAAATTTAATTGAAAATTCACACTAAAATGCAAGACTAAAGACAAATACAAATTTGAATGAGCCTCTAAAATCAGTAGAAAAATTTGAAAAAATATTTTGCCTACAAACCCTAGATTTTAGAATTACTAGGTTATCTAAAAATTGTGAAAAATTCCACAAAACCTTAGCAATTAAATGATGAAAATGCAATGCAAGATCTTGAATTTTTTAATTTTTCTGTAGGTTATATTAGATTTGATGCAAAAATCATGAATTAGGAAAATTTAGGAAGAATTTACACAATTTAGTAAGCCCAACAATGCATTTTTTTTGTATTTTTCCAAATTTTCAATTTTTAAAAAATTTTCTCAATGTAATAAACTAAATGACCAAATGAATGAACGAAATCACACCAAATATGCAGACAAACACTCGGCAAGTTGCAATTTAAGTTCAAAGACATGGGTTCACCAAAATGTTTAGGGTAAAATTGGATTTGTTGATCTTTTGTAGCTTAGATGTTAAAATCCTCCTTTCACCCTAACATTAAAGGATCTAGGGTCGAGTGGCAAGCACTATCATACCCTAGGTTAGTTGCAAATGAGGGGAAGCTTGGATTAGGGAATTAATTATCAATTTTTCCTTCTCCTATTCTTAATTTACCATTAAAACCCTAATTATGCAAATACGACAACAAATTATCGAATTACAGAAAAATCTCTTACAGACGGGAGTAAAATACCAAATTACAGGATACCTGTTTTCGGGGTTCTAAAGCGGAATAGTTGGGGACACAAGAGAAGGTGCCCAAATCCAAGGTACCTACTTTTTTAGGGAATCTGGACCTCCTTCAGGCACTGATCAGCCATGTAACTTCTATTTTCTAGAAACAGTCTATGGAGGACACTAGAGAGAGCGCCCTAGTCCTGGAAGTGCTCCTTTGTCCGTCTTTTCTCCAGACCCTGAATCCCTTATGTCTTTCTAGCCTTCCTACAACTCAACTTTTCCCGGATGCGACACCTGTATCCTACAATCACAAGACTTGGTTTGGGGGTTGTGGTGTTTATAGGTTTGCCTCAGTCAAAACCTGGAGGACACTTAAGTCTCCAAACACCATTGTCAGATGAAGAGGGCATGTCCTTGTGAGGTAGAGGCCAAAAACCAAAGGAATCAATGATAAAAACACAATGATATGTCACCTTGAAGTGAATCTTTCATGGAGGAAGATGCTCTTCATGCCATGAAGGAATTGATTCTCAAATATACAAACATCAATGCACAAAACATACAATTTTGCTCTTGCAACACTATAGAAAGCCTTGAATCACCTTGAGAATGCCTAGAGTTCACAATAACAATCTCCTTGAAATCTCCTTTACAAATGAATGCCTACATATGTTTATATATGCATCTACAAGCACTTCCACCAAGATATTTGAAATTCAAACTTACCATGTCGGCAAAGGGACCTAATAATGGTCACTAATTGACACCCAGAAATTGAGGCTGCCCTAAAATAGGGCAGGACTAGGGTGCGGGTGCCCAAGTCCTGCCCCCTATTTTAGGCAAGGTATAGCTCAAGGGGTACTCCTAGGTCCTATTTGTCATGGGACTTAGGTCTCATTCCTTCAGGATGCTAAAATATGAACTAAAATGTCCAAAATGCACTCTAAAGACCTGGGAGCTAAACCTTATGAGGGGAAAGCCCCGAAGGGGACATTTTCTGACATTATATTTAACCCCCACTTTAATGTATGTATGAACGCAAGGCCCAAACATGCATTAAAGCAAGGTCACAAACACAGAAAACACACCAAGCACGGAGAAGACACGCAAACAGCATAAAAGACAGTAACAGGAACATAAAATATGGAGAAGATAGTTACAGTCACACAGAACACGGAGCAAATAGTTAATGCATAGAAGACACATTAATGTATGGAAGACAGAAATGATATCTTTTCTTGTCTTTTTTTTTATATATATGAAATGCAAATGCAAGTACTAGAAAGCAAACAAACCTCCTATAATACACGATGCACCACTTAAGGGTGCAGGTCTCTCTATATGGGGCAACACACACACAAGACACATAAAACCTCCCAAAATGCATGAAGCACTCCCCAAGAGCACTGCTCATTGCATATGGGGCAACAAACATGCCATACAAAACAAGCACGCCAAAACATACACATTTGAAGACACGAAGAAAACATGGCAGACAAGTGATGGAGTGTACCTATTTCTAGGTCCAACACCATCTCAGGCACATACTGATGATTGGGCTTCACCACAACAATCACTGGAGGCATGCTTAAGGGTTGAGTTAGTCATAGAACTGCTACCCACCTCTGCAAAGGACTTTTGAAAATGATAGGATGATGCAATCTGCTTTGAGAAATACACAATCCCCGCCTCTGCAGAGGGCTTAAGAAAAAGGATATGCTCGATATCTTGCCTCCATAGAGGGCTTAAATGATTGATTGAATGATTGCAAACAAGCTCAGGATGCACGATGCACTACTCTGGCACAGGTCACTGCATCTAAAGTCAAACACATTGCTAACATCTATAACAGACAGCTTACCTTATATGCCCCCACCTTAATGTGGTTGATATTAATTATCGATATCAAGCATGTTAAGGTAGGAAGAAAACACACAAGGGAACACCAACTTTCACAAAGCCCATGCCCCCTAGCAGTGACATGTACTTTACGATCACCAAATGTTCCCACAAACACATCCCTACAAGAAACATGTTAGTGTATACAACATCATGATAAACAACAACATCAATGCATATGATTAACCGCACAAAGAGCCAAGGTTATACAACGAATTCAAAGTTCGAGGATAACCAGGGGCTATATCATGAAGCTCTCTCAATTGAGTACCGCCAAGGCTAGATTTAAAGGCAAATAAAGGTGCACGGAGAAGCAGTATTGTTAAGGTTTGTAAATGTGATAGAAACATCATTAAATTCACTACACAGGAAGTATGAGTGCTTCCACTAGCCAAGCGTCGGATAAGATATACAACTCCATCATCATATTAGGAACTAAGTCCAATTTTTGATTGCTCTTGAAAGGGACACTAGGTTCGCATTAGTATTAATGTTTGTCATCATCCGCCTGCTAGATGGAAACACTAGAGGAAGGGAAACAATAAATAAGAGAGGAGAAACAAGTGTCTTAGGGACAATCATGTAGGAGGGTGACCCTAAATCACCAACCATGACACTATGTTCGTAAGTCACAACAGACAACAATGAAATCAGAGAAAGAGGCAATATAGAAGAATGATGATACAAATAGAAGAAGGTCACAACAGAGGTGGTCTCTTGGTATCCTGAACCTTATAGGAGAATCCAAGGTCATCCCAAGAGGCCTAAACAACACATAACACATCACAGGGGAAGCACATCATGAAAGAAATAAAATTTTATGGATACTTACTTGTAGGGTCTTCATTTTATAGCTTGGAGCTCTCAAACCTCTTGGAGAGGTACTCGATCATGTTTGAAGCAAAATTTGAGTGGTTCTTATGAAAGTCTTGTTTGTTATCATATGATGTTTGTTCATTATATCCTTGTTTAAATGATACTTTTTGTTGCTTGTGAGGGGGAGAACCACTATTATTTCCATTTGTTGATTGTCGTCTTGCTCTTTTCCAATTTTTAGCTAGTTTTCGTTGGTGAATCTTTCTAGAATAGTAGAAGGATTCATCCTATACCATCTTGCTCATTTGTATTGGTTGTTATTCTTTCTTTTCAAAGGTATTTTGATTATCTCCTGATCCATTTAAGGATAACGGAGGAGGAACCTCAACATAAATTCCATTTCTTCATGGACGAGGTGGGTTATCCACTTGTTTCTTATTCACTTCAATCATACCCATGATGCTATCGTAGTCCAAGTAATCATCCTCATCTAATTCCACTAGATCTTGTTCTACCATATTATTTTTAGTATGCTTTGGAAAAGGATTAGTGAAGATTTGTAAATTTTGATTCGGCAAAGCAACCGACTTATTTCCATTGTCATTCACACCTGATACTTGGATGACATTTGAATCAATAAGGTCTTGTATCTAATGTTTAAGACACATACATCATTCAGTGTCATGTCCTTGCATCTGATGATAATGACAAAAGGCATTAGCATCGAAGTAAGGTCCTTGTTTACTAGGATCAATAGGTTTGATCGGGGGAAATTTCACGGTTTTTCAACTCCAAGACCTAGAAAAAGGGGTGTTGTAAGTAATTTTAGGAGGGACAGTGAAGAATATCAATAATGTCAGTTACCTCAATCCATAAAACTGATCACAACATGCTTAGAGTGCAAACTGGGCCAAACCCTAGGGCAAAAATAGCCAAAATGTGTAGTTTTTTGCTGAATTTTCACTACAAGAGCCCGTAAAAAGGGTGTTGTGAAGATTTTTATGAGTGGAAACAAATTATTACCTTGATAACAACAAATTAATGCAAAAATATCTTTCACAACACACCTATGGTGCAAATTTATGAAGTCGATAAGGCCAAAATTGTGAAAATTATCGTTTTCGAAGCCCTAGGTTTGAGATTTTGGAACAAAATGCTATGAGAATGATTTAATGTCTGATTTATGATGGTAATTAAATATTCTCAGATCTTAAAATGATTTTCAATCTTAATCATGCAAAATTCCCATGTAAATTTAATTAAAATGCACCAAACTTTGCTAGTTTTTGTTAAAATTTTTAATGCAAAAATGCAAATAATTTAAATTTAATTGCAAATTCACACTAAAATGAAAGACTACAGACAAATGTAAATTTTAATGAGCCTCTAAAATCAGTAGAAAAATCTGATAAAAGATTTTGCCTACAAACCCTAGATTTTGGAATTACTAGGCTATCTAAAAATTGTGAAAAATTCCACAAAACCTTAGCAATTAAATGATGAAAATGCAATGCAAGATCTTGAATTTTTGTATTTTTCTGTAGATTATATTATATCTGATGCAAAAATCATGAATTAGGAAAATTTAGGAAGATTTACACAATTTAGTAAGCCCAACAATGCAATTTTTTTGTATTTTTCCAAATTTTTAATTTTTTTGAAATTTTCTTAATGTAATAAATTAAATGACCAAATGAATGAATGAAATCACACCAAATCTACAGATAAACACTTAAAAATTTGTAGTTTAAGTTCAAATACATGGGTTCACCAAAATATTTAGGGTAAAATTGGATTTGTTGATCTTTTGTAGCTTAGATGTTAAAATCCTCCTTTCACCCTAATATTGAAGGATCTAGGGCCGAGTGGCGAGCACTATCATACCCTAGGTCACTTGAAAATGAGGGGAAGCTTGGATTGGGGAATTAATTATCAATTCTTCCTTCTCCCATGCTCAATTGACCATTAAAACCCTAATTATGCAAATACGACAACAAATTATCGAATTACAGAAAAAGCTCTTACATATGGGAGTAAAATACTAAATTACAGGATACCTATTTTTGGGGTTTTGAAGTGGAATAGTCAGGGACACAGGAGCGGGCACCCAAGTCTAAGGTACCTACTTTTTCAGGGGATCTAGACCTCCTTCGGGCACTAATCAGCCCTGTAACTTCTATTTTCCAGAAATAGTTTGTGGAGGACACTGGAGCAAGTGCCCTAGTCCCGAAAGTGCTCCTTTGTCCATCTTTTCTCCAGATCCTGATTCCCTGATGTCTTTCCAACCTTCCTACAACTCAACTTTTCCCAGATGTGACACCTATAACCTGCAATCACAAGACTTGGTTTGGGGCTTGTGGTGTTTATAGGTTTGCCTCAGTCAAACCCTGGAGGACACTTAAGTCTCCAAACATCATTGTCAGATGAAGAGGGCATGCCCTTTTGAGGCAAAGGCCAAAAACTAAAGGAATAAATGATACAAAACACAATGATATGTCACCTTGTAGTGAAGCTTTCATGGAGGAAGATGCTCTTCATGCCATGAAGGAATTAATGCTCAAATCTGCATATATCAATGCACAAAACATACAAGTCTGGTCTTGCACCACTATAGAAAGCCTTGAATCACCTTGAGAATGCCTAGAGTTCACAATAACAATCTCCTTGAAATCTCCTTTACAAATGAATGCCTACATATGTTTATATATCCATCTACAAGCACTCCTGCTAAGATATTTGAAATTCAAACTTACCGTATCGGCAAAGGGACCTAATAACAGTCACTAACCAACACCCAGAAATTAAGGTTGCCCTAAAATAGGGTAGGACTAGGGTGTGGGTGCCCAAGTCCTCCCCCCTATTTTAGGTAGGGTACAACTCAAGGGGTCCTCCTAGGTCCTATTTGTCATGGGACTTAGGTCTCATTCCTTCGAGATGCTAAAATATGAACTAAAATGTCCTAAATGCACTCTAAAGACCCAGGAGCTAAACCTTATGAGGGAAAAGCCCCCAAGGGGACATTTTTTGATGTTACAGATCCATGCAATACATCCTCAACAAATCCTCTAGTATTTGATTTACTCTCTTAGTTTGTCCATCCATTTATAGATGATAAGCTGATCTTATATTAAGTTGTGTCTCCAAAGTCTAGAACAAAGTTTGCCAAAACCTTGATGTTATCAAAACATCTCTATTCAAAATAATCTTTTCAGAATTCCATGTAACCTGAAGACTTCTTGCATAAATTTCTTGGCTAAGATGGGCACTCCATCAATAAGATTACCAGGTATAAAATGAGTTACCTTAGAAAGTTTGTCCACTACCACAAGAATAGCATTATGCTTATAGAGGGACATAGCTAATCCTTGGACAAAATCCATACTAATAACCTACCATTTCCATTCAGGTATATCATGAGGATACAAAATTCCTGCTGGGTGCTGGTGTTCAACCTTAACTTGCTAACACTCTAGACATCCTGTCACAAATCTTGCAGCATCATTTTTCATCCCCTTCCAAAAATATAAGGGTTTCACATTAGCTAACAACTTTGTCACTCCATGGTGACCTGAATAGGGTGTAGAATGAGCTTTGTTCCACATAGTTCTTCTCAAATCTTCTTGATTTTGAACATAAATTTAGTTATTGAATCTTAATAACCCGTCAGGTTCAAAATAAAATCTTTCATACCTTGTATCTTGAGGATTTTTTGTTAGAGCTTTCAAAATTTGCTCATAATATTCATCACCGGTCAAATTTTTCAATATCTAAGCTCTAAAATCAGTGTGTATTGATACTATTATAGATATATGCCTCCTTCTACTCAAGGCATCAACCACTCAATTCTCCTTACCCTTGATATAGCTAACCTCAAAATCAAAGTAAAAAAATGAGCTCTAACCATCTTCTTTGTCAGACATTAAGATTAGGTTGCATAAAGATATACTTCAAACCTTGGTTAAGGTGCATTAAGATCTTTCTCGATACATAGAGATAGATTTGAACTTTTGCTCTTGCTTAATGGCTTTCTCAAAGACTTGATCCATGGTCATGAGTCCATGAACATCCACTTCTCTGCCAATCTAAGCATTCAAGCCCAAAACAAACTTCCTCATTCTAAATCTTTCATCTTTCTAATATCGTGGCACATACTTCAATAATCTGGTGAATTTTTCCCAATACTCGGTGACAGACACATCTCCTTGACGTAGATTTTGAACATCTATTAATTTCTGGTCAAAGTAAAGTTGGGGTAACCACCTTTTCCTGAATATGACCACAAATTGATCCCAAGTTAAACTCAAGGAACTCGATCCTAATTCCATTTTCTTATTCATCCACCATGTGGATGCTTCTCTAGCTAACTAGTATGCTCCCCATTCAACCTTGGTGATCTCAAAATAATTTCTTATCTCAAAATATTTTTCCATCTCTGTCAACCAAACTTTAGCTGCATCTCCACTCATTGTTCCATCAAACTTAGAAGGTATAACTTTCTTCATATCTTAGGCTAACTCATTGGTAAGACGAGTTTTTGCCTCATTATGCATTTGTGAGTCTTGATTATTTACTCTAGGTTCACCATGGAAAACAAATTCTTCTTTTCTTTCAGAGTATTGTTCTTGATTGGTTTCTCCTCCTCTAACTTCTTGTTCCAAGGTTTCCAATCTTTCTATTGTTTCATTTAAAACTGACAAAATTTGATCTAATTTTGTCATGGGATTGTTCTCAAGATTTAGGCCATCCGGATTCCCTCTTGCTTGGTTTCCAGAGTATTCCATAATATTACCACACCTAGTTATTTGCATAGAAGTTATCAAAACATGCAACTTTTGATATTCTATCATAAAAGTACAAGCTCATAAATATAGAAACTCAGAGATTCATCACACAAGTATCTAAAAAAAGAAAGCTAAAACTTTACTTTATTAACTTTCTAGATCTTTACATCCTTATTCACATACAAATTTTTTTTTGTGTAAAGTAAATGTTTACATATCACTTTATGACAGAGGAAATTCCTTAGGTTCTTCCTCTCCGTTAGAATCAAGTAATACAAACTTAGTAGTTGGGTGTACCTGTGAGTACTCCTTCAACACCTCTAAATTTATAACAGGTGCATTCTGACCATACCCAAAAGACATGTCACGATGAGCAGATGGTTTACTAATCTTAACAATAGTAGGGGTTGACAATCATTTTGCCTCCTCAAGGTATTTCCTTCTTTCCAAATGGATACATTTGAGGGCACCATCTAATATTTCAAAATCAGTGAGCCAAGCTTCCTTTGCATAACTCATTGTATCTTCCATCTTTGGTCTAGGAATTGGCTCTTTCTTAATGGTGATCTTAGGAATTTCACTATTTTTTGTTTTCTTGGCTCATTTTCTTGTCCTTCTGTTTGCTGTCATTCTAGCACATAACAAATGTTTTAGCATTAGCATATCTTGCCAATCTTGTGAAACCTCACAATGAGATCCAAGGTCCAAGTGCTAAACTTGATAGCTCTAATACCATGTGTAATATCCCAACTAGAATATTAAATATCCTAAAACATAATTAAGCAAAAACTTAAACAATTTTTTTAAAATATAATCAAAAGATATTACATCTTGCAATTTCAAGTATAATACATGTATCTAAAAGAATGGTCACTTTACATGTGACTAACATAATTCCATGAATAATGATTGGTTGTATTTCTGACGATTTACAATTTTACCAAAATCATATACAAAATAAGCAATGTGTTCTTGTTCACAAGTCTTCGGCAGTCAACTGCTAGAGAGAGAGCATCACCTTGGTGTTTTTCCTCCAACCACAGACCAATGGCCTCCTGCACACCTTCCTTCCTAGAAGTGGCCCTTCCCTTCACGAGGGTATTAGATAATGTGAATCAACTGATTCATTATGCTGTCTGAGAACTAGTGATGTGTTCTAGCTTATACAATCAAGTTTACAACTCTAGTCTAGCTCTAGCTATGTATTACCTAGTCTAATTGTTTAGCTATCTAGTACACTGTGAACTGACAATGCAAGCAGTGACTTTTGCATTACTTTGGCTAAAGTTTCTAATAAATAAATTCATATATTCACTCACTCTTTTCTTGACTTGGAGATAAAACTCGTATTTCCCAATTTTATATCATAATAATTATTTCAACTTGATTATACCATACTAGTTCTAAGTCGTAACAATATCCTTATCTACTAGTCATTTTGACAAGTCTAAGGTGAGAATTTAGGTGACTAAGAATCATACATTGAGTCCCTCTTTGCATTCTTGCAATCACGGGTCTATGACATCCTATCATCTACTCAATGACCTGTCTACCTGATCTCAAACTGACTAAATTTTTCTACATAAGTAAAATTCTAATATTTAAGTCATAAGATTTTTTGATTGCAGACTCTATCTATCTTAATCTAGAACATATTCATTTGACTCATAATTGTTGAAGATTAACTATAATTCAAATACCAATAACTTGAATTCACCTTCTCATGAATATCAAAAGATAATATAATATCAAATAATCTATAGCTTGACTTCCTATTATCATAAGGAACTTATCCTTCTACTATCCTTAGCCTAGAATAGGTTTGAAGATCATTCTCTATAAAACTCATTTAGACATAATTTAAATATCTCTAGAATAGTTTTCTAGCACAACTCATTCTTCGATATATACATTCACAAGTACAACCTTCACTTGGTCTCTCTCTAATGAGTTATAATAGTTCAATACTAAAGATTCTAGGTACAATTGTACCTCTCTTAAGCATAGTTGGCCTCTTAAAAGGCTCAATCAACCTCTCTCGGTTGACTTTTTCTTAAGACTTATTCTACCGAAGAACATTGTGTTCGACCTATAAATAAACATAAGGCTTAATATTAATATCCTCGACTTACTGTCCAACATATGGCCTATCATTGATGGGCTTGGCCTATGAACATTACATATAGCCTGTCAATGATGGGCTTGGCCTATGAACATTACATATGACCTATCAATGATGGGCTCGACCTATGAACATTACATATGGCCTTTCCTTAATATATTCAGCCTAGGAGCACTAAACTTTGCTGATCAAAACTTATACACAGTCAGCCTATTTATACATAGTTGACCTATTGTCTACACACAATCGGCCTATTGAATACACACAGTTAGCCTATTGACTACATAGTTGGTCTATTGTCTACCATAGTTGGCTTATTGTAAACAAACATTCTACTTAGTCTCACTGTGGTTATCATAAAAACATTGTAGTCCTTCATATACTATATCGTTACTCCATTGAAGTATTCATAGTCGGTCTACTAGTAAACAAATTCAATCAATATATATATATATAATCATAAAAACATGGTAGTCCTTCATATACTATATCGTTACTTCATTAAAGTATTCATAGACAATCTTCTAGTAAACAATTTCAATCAGAATATATATAATGGTTATAAACACAATCGGCTAGAAAATCACATAACAATCTAAGACTGCATCTGGTATTACCCATACTTAGTTTTTGAAAGACTCAGTGGCCAACATCCATGGCTCTACGTAGCCTATCAAGCTTCTTATCAATGCAGAGATATAGACATTGAAGTCACAACTGTAAGGCTCTCTAATGCACAGAAGAACAATCTATTTAACAACATAAACAAATACATATAAGGTTACCAAAACACAAGGTAAGACCGCTGCCATACGTAAGATAACACTATTATCTTAGCTTTACGCTACTGCACTAGATACACATTGTATTACAGGCTTTATCAAAGTCTTCCATGAAAGATAGACTCACCTACTAAACAATCAGTTCGTGCCTTTGAATCTTTGTTGTCACGTCCTCCCTATAGGTACTAAGCTCCTCTTCTTTCACTATGTGTGCTTCCTTCTCACATGCTCTCTATCTCTCTTAATAATCCCCTTCTTTTCCACTTGATGGCTCATAACCAAATATTAATGGCTTGTCCATCATTGCTCTTCCACTCTCGTGAGTTTAATGAGTGACGTTATGTGGAGATTATGGAGAAAGTGGAGCGACTGCTCCTTTCTCCCCACTCTCCAATTATATAGGGATCACGACATAAGGGAATAAAAAAGACTTAAAAACCTTCAAAGGATAATCTTGACTAACAATAATATTAAAATAAAAATATTATTAATAATAATAATAATAATAATATTATAATATATTTATCTAATAGATGTCGTTATTACGAACTCTCCAACACTTACCATGCATAATCGTAAACGTATTCATCGACGAAGAATTCTCTCACATCTATTATGATCTGACGACGAAAAAAAAGACTAAACCTTTGTCTTAGTGACAACCTCCAAAGACTAGAAAGATATGATCTCTCTACTAAATGTATGTGTGAGTTTTAGATGGCATAAGGATCGTTGCATTCACATGATCTAGCATCCTCTCCATAGTGATACTCTCTCTCCTCTTATCGGAGGGGAAAAACAACATTGTTCCTACATTGACCTCAATTATAAGATGGTAGTTAGTCTATTACATCATTTTAACCACATGTTCAAAAATAACATCATAAACAATTATTTCTAGCATATTGATATAAAGTAAAAATGCAATTTTCCAGCTTTAACTATAATCATAATATTTTCTCTAACTATCTATCTTCATGAAAATAAATGAAAAATAAACACATTAGTTTAAAAAACAGGGTGTGACATGGCAGGGGTGAAAAACTAATATGCTCTGGTTGTTTTCAGTGGTCTTACCTCTTGCTCTTCTTGGAGGACGGTCTTCAATGGTATTTGATGGCAACATTTGGTGGTTTCTTCACTGTTCTGCTTTGTTTCCTTCTTCTCTATGATCGTTTAGCCTCAGCTGGAATGCTTCTTTTGGCCTCTTTGAAGACAAGTTTAAAGGATGTTTCTGCTGTTCCATGGCCAGCTTTTGGTACTTCAGTGAAACTGTTATACAGGCAGAACTGCAGAAATGGTTTGTTTGACTGCTTTATGTTTTCTTATGTTTGAAGATCAATGGTGCCACTGAACAGAGGAGTTATTGTAAGGGTAAATTCCAGCTGCTATGTGTTATTCATTTACAGGCTCCTTCCTCTGTTTGCTTGTCAAAACAGATAACTGTGGCAGTCATTCTATGCTGGAGTTTTTTTAAGACTGTCATTATGTGCTGCTCTTGTTACTGGGTTGAATTTTGTTTCAGCTCTGTTCTATGGCTGCTTTGTCTTTGACAGCTGATTATTCTTTGCAGCTGCATGCTGCCTTCTTGCGATATTTCTTGCTTTGTTTCAATTAAAAAAAAATAGCATAATGGCCACATCTATCCTTTTAAAACTAGTTTGATTTGTCATACACAAACATTGATATTTGTGTTGAAGATCCAATTTCAATCACCTACCAATTTATCTTTCATAGCAAACATTATTGCACTTGCACGTTCAGTGCCATTCCCAGCTATTGGTAGTAATATGACATTAACTAGCATATTCCAGCTCTTAGATGTCCCCTCAGTAGATTTAACTATATAATTCGAAAAAACATAAATAGATGCAAACATGATAGAACACATTAATGCCTTCCAAAATGTTAAACTGTAGAGAATTTTCTTCTTTGGGGACTCCCTTAGTGAATGGCTCAAAATCTTCCTTGGGAGCTCCCTTAGTAAATCCATCAACTTCAACTTTGTAGCTATGAAATTATAGCTCACATTTTCTCACTTTTGTAAGATTCCTTGGTGACCGCCATTATGTTTTGTTCATACCACTACATATACTCCATAACTTACATGCATTCTAGGCTTGGGAAAGCACTTCCAGCTTGTAGCAAAGCATTCAAAGTTAGATGAAAATAATTCTGTATTTTACATTATTCTAGGTACTGGTACACCTAGTTGCCAAGCTTGGTGGTCATCAAATGTTTACTTGTTGTGAGCCGTGTGTACACAATCTAGTGCCTACACATGATATAAGCATCCTATGTGCATTATGGATAATTATTACATATATGTTTTCTTAACCACCGCACTAACAATTGTTGTTGCAGCTACCACAGTTGATGTTGTTTCAGCTGAGATACTAGCCAGTAGCCAATCATCGAACAATACACCTCCCTGCAATTTGCCATAACTATAAATTAGACTACCAACAGCTACTGCAGTGTGGTGACAACTCCCCCACCACCTATATCTGCATCATACCTACCTGTCTGAAGACTTGTGATGTTGAAACAGATGTGATATCACACCAGAAGCAATTTCACATGCTCTTAGAATTGCCTTCATCAAAATCCAGCTGGAATAGGAATAGAAATTAGCCTAGTGGTAGAAATAACTAATTTATGGGACAGTATGCATGCAACCAAGCTCGTTGAAAATGAATTTGCTGCTGGAGCTCCAGTAAATGAATTTGATGCTGGATCTATGGAGTGGGGAAGAAAGAAAATGGGCCCTCCACTGTAAAATAATTCCTCGCATAGGCCCATAGGTCCACCTCACAAGAATAAAGTCATATTTTCCTATTTTGCGAGCAAATAAAAAATTACAGGAAAACAAAATATCCCCTCATGCCTCCTCCACATGTGTACTTTCACATTAAATTATTTCTTTAAACCATTGCTATGGTTGGGTAAAAGACTTAAGTCACTTCACCTCGCTGAAAGCAAAAGAGTTGATACTTTATATATTAAATTCTATATCTTAATCTCTTCCCTTTATTAAGCGACAAAGAGCTCATCCATTGAGAAAATGGGGAATATTGTTTTTAGAATTCCCTTCCTTCGGAATGTGCCACCTTAGGGACTAGAAATAAGACAAAATGTGTACTTCGAAGATGAGGACCCTGACCACTACTTGAAACTTAGAGCCATTACAAAATTTTTAATACTGTGGAAAAAGTATCAACAAAACTTGGACGCCAGACTTAGTGGACAAAGGAAAATGTAAAATATCTACTTCTCCTTCAAGCCATGTAAAAACTAGTAGATAAGTGGCATCAGAATCAAAGAACTAGGAGATGAGCAACCACAAGCTCCTTCTTAACAAATAATCATGGCACTTATACTCAGGCATATTGTGCTAGCAACACTTATAGTGAATATAGTTTCATCAAGCACACCTCAACAGTAACCACAATTTACAGTGCCCGTTTCTTTCATGAAGCAACAACAAACACCACCTATTGTTACATTTATTACATCTTTATGCAAGGGAAGGAAGAGGCTCCTCCTTAAATGTTTTCTCATGTTCATTCACAAAAGGACATGCCTATAAAGGAAATTGAGGCATTTAAGTTTACTTAGGGAAAGACATTTTGAGTGCCAAGCTAATCTAAAGGCCAGCACTACACACACAATCATATGTTGACCAAGCTTATTTAGAAATTCTAACCAATGGACTTTAAATGTGTATACCAACAAATAACCTATGTCAAGCCCTAGCATGTCTATGGAAACCAAGGCAAATGGATCTCAGAGTCTTTTGTTGACTCCTAAGCATATGTTTGATGGTGATTGAACCCTATTGTAGTTGCATAGTTTACTTGGCATGATCAAAAACTCCACTAGGTTGTGAATTCATATTGGTAATCTCATGGTGCAACTAAAGCGGGCCATAAAGGAAGTGCACAAATTAAAGGAGTTGATTAGGGTCTAAGAAGAGTGCAGAGTTGCTTTAGACTTGTCAAATTATTTAGAACACTAGATTACAAGGATACAAAATCTATAGCTCGGATGTGCACTATCAAGAACTTACACAATCTAGTGAGGAGCTCACATAAAGGATGTTGGCTGCTAGTCAACATTTACACAAGTTGCACTAACAATATTATAATGGTGCACCCAACTATATTGAATGATAAGATTATTCCAACCAAATTGTGGAGTTGAGAAATTCAAACATCGCATTAGTGTATTCAAATTTGTAGTTAATCCATTTCTTAATCCCATGCTCACATGCCAAAATCTAGAAGCATGGTTGATGCAAATGGATGGAGAAGATCAATGTCGAGCATAGGAGAAATGAGAGGTTGTAGAAATAGAAGTGTGGGTTGCTAAGGGAAATAGAAAGAAGGCAGGAGTAGTAAAACTCAAGAAAAATGATGAAAGAAAGAAAAATTGTTGGAAGAATTATTGGAGAAAGTAAGGAAAGATTTTGAGGAACACGTAGATAAAATTAGAGTTGAAATAATTGTTGTTGAACATATGGATAAAGATTATGCACTAACACTTGCCACCACATGCAAGGTGTTTTTGAATCTACTAAGTGGTTAGAATGCTTGATCCCTAGGCTTGTGCTTCAAAATACAGAACTCTATGTGCTCCAAAATAAACTTATTTAGGAGGATCTCACATATGATGTTTTAGAAATTATCAATGTGTATAATATAGAACATCTTTAACACATTGCTTGGAAGAGAGATCTAGAGACTTCCAAACTCAATTCGATGAATACAAAATTGCATGTGTGCAAGTGCAAATTATGTCTACTAATTTCACAATGCATACCAAATCAATTAGTATGATAAAGGTGCAATTACAACATTTTATAGTCACTAACAATGAAGGGTTACAAGACATAAGCACCTTAGTAATAAAGATAGAAGATTGTTTAGCATCTAGCCTCACACCACGACATGGCATATATATCAAAATTGAGTTTTGGTAGATGCACCTGACTTAGTTTCTGCATAAGGTATTTTGGTTTATTTTTTTAATTGAGGATATACATTTTGATTAATTTTATAATTTTGTTGCCATTCTCCTACTTTTTTATATTCATTGTTTTGAGGATATAGCACATAATTGTGTCAAAAGAATGTTGGCACCATAATGTTATTATTTATTTTGTACATGTGTCATAAATATCATTTAGCTATACTAGATAGCATTGGTCTAGCACCACACATAAAAAGGGATAATTATGCATATATTGTATGTAGGGACATGATTTATTTTAGGATACATGCAACTTGTAGATCACTATAAGAAAGCTTACAATGCTATAATTGTTGTTATGTATGAAAAGTGGGAAGATGGAAACGATGTTTAAGTATACCAAATCAAACCCTCCTCTCACAATAACATTCGAGGACAAAAACTGAGCCAAGTCACTACAGATGGATGAGGACTCAGCTGCAGGTTTATGTGCTCAAGATTGATATGGAAAGAATAGATTCAATTGAGAGATTTGTCAAACCCTAGATCAAATAAGCCTCAAACCCTAATTATAGTGCAATTGGGTACAAATAGACAAAATGCTACAGGAAACCGTACAAGAAGATACTCAGGGATGATCACAAACATACCAGAAATTGAGTTTCTAGAAATGGAAACTTTGCAAACTATGGGGCGGGCACCCAAGTCCAGTAGGGCAAAATTTCTATAGATCCAAAGAAAAGAGATGTGTCAGACTGTATCCAGATCCTAAGTTTGAGGCCAAGCCTATCGGGAGGTCTTTGGGGCAGGTGCCCTAGTCCAGGAAGGAGGAATATCAACAAGATTCTTCAAGATCTTGATTCCTTATCCTTCAAACTGCTTCTCTACACTTGTACTTTTCTAACTCTCGCACTTGTAACCTGCAATCACAAAGAAAGGGGGTTGGGGGTTGTGGTGTTTAGGAGCTTGCCTTGGTCAAGCTTCGAAAAGATATTCAAGTCTTCCAACATCGTTGTTATATAGAATGTGTGCCCAAGGAGGCCAGAGGCCAAATCCAATGATGAAATGAAACGATTGAAAACACAAATTGATGTCACCTTAGAGGTGAAGCCCTCACAGAGATGAAGATCTTTCACACCATGAGGAGATGGATTAATGAAGCCAAATTTGCAACAAACAAACACAATAACAACACAATTCTACTCTGAAACACAATGAAAGCCTTGAAATCTCTTTGCTCAATATCACAAGTTTGTATTATCCATCTAGGTGTAAAATGAAGTTATAAACTCACTTATATATGCTTTCCCGCTAACATTCATAAATTAAATTGAAGAGGTCAACAAAGGAAAACCTTTTGAGAGGAGCCAAGCCAACATACATTTATTTTTATACCAGCAAATTAGGCTAGACTTGGGCACGGGTGCCCAAGTCCCAAGGCCCTTTTTAGTCATGTTTAAGGGTTTAGAATGGGCGCCTTAGTCCCATTTGACATGGGTTTTAGGGGAAAATACTTCAAGATTAGTATTTAACTTGCAAAGTGTTAACACAGTGACTTAGGAGCTAAACTAGGAGGTAAAAAGACATAGGGAAACTTTTTACTACATAACATTTAGCCCCCGCTTTAATGTATTGATCTTACGATTCTATACATGCATTAAAGTATGGTCGAAGCACATCAAACACATCAAACATGCCAAGCACATAGAGATGAGGCATACCCAAAGGTTGGAGGACCATTCCTAGCCCCCAATCTTAGGTAAGCACTAGAAAACACACGGAAGACACGTAAGACACAAGGAAGATAGTAAGAAGCACACCATACATGGAGAATATAGTGGAAGCACACAATACACAAAAAAGACATGAGAGCAGTCATGCAATACATGAAGCATACATTGATTTAACAACTAAAATAAATCCTAAACTAGGGGGTGGAGAGAGCTCATTTCTATGCACCTTTAGACTGCCAAAAACATGCAAAACAAAACCCAAAATGTGGAGGGAGCTCATTGCTACGCACCTTTAGACCACACTAGGGGGAAGACATGCCAAATAAAAACCTAAGTGTGGAGGGAGCTCATCGCGACGTGCCTTTAGACCACACTTGGGGGAAGACATAGCATAAACATAAGGAAAACACACGAAATACATGAGCACCACATAGTATGCCATAGACACACTATATGTCTTATACATGACAAAGACGATCGATGGGAAGGAGCTTACTGCTAAGTCCCACCATCTAAAACATGTCAAACACACCTGACGATTGAGCTAAACTACCACAATTGCCAAAGACATGCTTAAGGGTGGATGACTCAAGATCCAATCCCACCTCTGCAGAGGACTTTATATGAAAGGATGTGCACTAGCTCAAGAGATACACCATCCTGCCTTCTACAAAAGGGCTTTGTATAAAAGGATACACATTAGCTCAAGAGATACGTCATCTCACCTCATGATGAGGGATTTCTTTCTTTAAAAGGATGTGCACTAGCTCAAGAGATACACCATCCCACCTCACGATGAAGGCTTTCAAACATGCTTTGTCAGTATAAAAGTAATTAGACAGATACCATTATATATGCCCCACTTTAAGGTGGTTGATGCCACTTTCTAGTATCAAGCACATTAAGGTAGAGTGAAAATAAGCAAAGGAACAAGAGATTTCACAAAGCCTATGCCCCCAGAGGTGACATGTGCCACAATCGCCGAATGTTCCCACAAACACATTGATATTAAGTTTGCTAAGATAATCAACAAGATATAAGCTTTGGTTAGAACATCTTACTCTAAGATAACAACCAAATCAATTCATAAAAGCTATACATAAATAGTATATTAGATCATATCAAGGACCAAGGCTACACTTGTAGGTTCGGAACCGAGTATAGTCATTGGGCTATACTACAGCTATCTCAAAACTGAGTATAACAATAAGGTGAGATACAAAACCATCCAAAGTGCATTGAAGCAGAATGAGTGTATTGCAAAGGTTTGTTACAAAATGACACATCACATGGACTAATTCTACTAATCAAGCATCAGATATATATATCAACCCCGTCTTCATATATGGACTAGGTACATTTTTTCTTTCTTGCTAAAGAGACACATGGTCCTTATCAGTATTTATTTGTTTTTGTCATCCGCCGACTAGGTGGAATCACTAAAGAATGTGAACAATAAAGATGAGAGAGGAGAACCAAGTGTCTTAGGAACACCACGTAGGAGGATGCCACCAAGACATTGTTGGGAATTAAGGTGTCTCGACCTTGGTAATTCTTTGCATTTATTATGTTTGTATTTATTAATTAATTGCCTATGTTGTAAATATTTGTAAATTTCATATTGTCATATTGTGGGATGTGGCATGGTGATGTGTTGATCCTACATGGAATATGACAACTTGTAATTTTGTCCTCATATGAGGAGATAGGCATCCCACTTTGTGGTAGGATCATTTTGCCATGTGTCAGCATCTTCCATGTTGTGTAAGGGAATATTGACCAAAACGGTTATGACGGATTCCTATGACAGAATCTATGACATGTAAGAGTCAGAAATAGAAGTTTGTAAGAAAGGTAAGGACATGTGTCATGAAGCTTCTTTGAATAAGGCATATTTGGGCATCCCAAGGTGGACTATGACATGTTGTAAGAGAATATGCTATTTATAGCATGTGTATGATAGATTCTCTTACAGTTGTAAGTTGTAACCACTATGACAGATTTTATGACGGTCGTTAGTGTCGTAAGAGCATATATCATAGCCCATTTTAGAAATAGGTGACCTCATTGGGATGGGAGCTATGGACAAGTGTCAAGCACATTCTACAATGTTGACCAAGTGTCCTTAGGCATGGGTTTTGGTCCATGAAGCCATGTTGGACGCCCACCCCAAGATAGGTCCAATATTGCCTTGTATTTTCTATATAAACAGGTGCTTGGAGATGGATTTTGTATCATAGGTTTATAGGTACTGTTATGTTGCCGGATTGACTCTAGACATGAGTGTCAAAGACCATTGAAGCTTGCATTGCAAGTGTATTGTAAACAACTTTCAGATTTGTTAATACATTGTGCAGGTTTCTGAGTGTAGGGTTTTTCACCCGATAAGGGTTTTCCCCACCGTATATCTTTGTCTGTCTTCTTCTGTCTTCTTTCCGGTTCTTGCGTATTGCTGTAATAACTCTGTTAGATGTTGTATGTTGTTGTAGTGATAAGGATTAAATTGAATTTGTATAGCTTTCCCCTCATTAGATTAGTGTAGGAAGCGATTTCTGCACACCTAGCTTCCTTTCAATTGGTATCAGAGCTTGGCTAGTTTTGCTCTTTGCTATTGGGTAGGGGATTTTTGTGCTAATCTTAAGTTGAGTGGGAGTCTATGCAGAGTATTCTGATTTCTATTGCAGCAAGGAGATGGCAAGCACATTAAGAAGGTTTGAAGTGGAGAAGTTCAATGGCAGTAATTTTGAGTTGTGGAAGCTCAAGATGGAAGACATGCTTGTTGACTGAGACCTTTGGGAAAGTGTTAATAGAACTAAACCAGCTGCAATGTCACAAGATGACTAGGATCTCAAGTATCGAAAGGCTAAGGGTCTCATAAGACTTAGTTTTGCTAATTCTATGTTGTTAAATGTCCATGAGGAGACTACTGTAAAAATACTTTGGAAGAAGTTGGGAGATGTGTATCAAGCAAAATCCTTGGTTAATAAAATTTTTGTAAGAAAGAAGTTGTATTCTCTTCGAATGGAGGATGGAGGATTCATTGCTGAACATATGAATGCTTTTAACATGCTGGTTGTACAATTGACATCTATTGGTGTAAAGATGGAGGAGGAGGATCGATGTATGACCTTGCTTTATTCTTTGCTAGACTCATGAGATCATCTTGTCATGGCTATTGGAAGCACCATATCCACATTCAAAATGGAAGAAGTGGTTTCTTTGCTGTTGTCTTAAGAGATGCGGAGAAAGTCTTCTAAGGCAGCCAAAGAGGCCCTTGCAATTTGTGGAAGACCCAAGGAGAAGGGAAGAAGAAGGACAAGAAAGTTGAGAAGGGTAGATCCAAATCCCGTGGGAGATCCAAATCTCCTGGAAAGTCCAAGGCTCTTTGTTGGAACTGTGGCAAAACCAGACATTTCTGAAAGGAATGCAAAGAGGAGAAGGAGAAGAAGAAGAAAGCTCCTGATTCAGATTCTGATAAGTCACAAGATGATGGTGATGCTTTCATCTCAGCCCTGGCAACCCATGCATCTAATGATGTGTGGCTAATCAACTTTGGTGCATCATTCCACATGACCTCGCATCGAGACTGGTTCACTAAGTATGAGGAGTTCGATGGTGGAAAGGTGTATTTGGGTGACGACTCTCATCTAAAGATTGTTGGTCATGGAAGAGTCTCTATATGATTCCCTGATGGTCGAGTGAAGGGGATCTCTGGGGTTATGTACATCTCAGGCTTAGCACAGAACCTACTTTCTATAAGTAGTTTGAATGATATAGGTGTGCAGGTTGTCTTTTCGAAAGAAGGATGCAAGATGACTAGAGGAGCTATGGTGCTTGCTAAGGGTACTAGGAGAGGTACTCTGTTTTAGCTGGAGGCATGCATTTCACAATGCAATAGTTCTTCTAACTCAAGGAAGAGGGCAGCAGTCACTTCATCCTCACCATTTGAATGAGCAGTGAAGAAATCTGTTGTTTCTAGTCTTGATGGTTGTAATTGTGCATTAGAAGTTAAACTTCCTGCTGAAAAGACAATATTATGGCATAAGAGATTTGGGCACATTGGTGAGAAGGGTCTACGTACCCTAAAAAATAAGAACCTCGTTGATGGGTTAGATGATTGTAATCTTGAGTTTGACTTTTACAAATATTGCATTTATGGAAAACAAAACCGTGTTCAGTTTTACTTGAGTTCTCATAAGTCTTCTAGTGTGTTGGATCTTATTCATTCTGATGTGTTTGGTCCTATTAATGTTCCTTCGTTATCAAAGTCTGTATATTTTGTATCATTTATAGATGATTACAGTAGAAGGACATGGATTTATTTTCTTAGAAGCAAATCTGAAGTCTGTAGAAAGTTTAAGGAGTTTAGGGCCTTTGCTAAAAATCAAACTGGTAAAAATATTAAAGGTTTGAGAACTGACAATGGTGGTGAGTTCTATTCTATAGAATTTGATTAATAGTGCAAGGAGCTTGGGATTGAAAGACATAAGACAACTCCATACACCCTGTAGCAAAATGGAGTTGCAGAGAGGATGAACAAGACACTGACGGAGAAGGCTAGGAGTATGCTTAGTGGATCTGGCCTAGAACAAAAGTTTTGGGCTGAAGTTGTTGCCACTACTTGTTATCTGGTAAACAGATCTCCTACATCAGCTCTTGTTGGAAAGACACCCATGGAGGTGTGGTCTAGTAGAAATCCTTCAATAAGGCATCTTCGTGTTTTTGGTTGTGAGGCATATGCACATGTGCCTAGGGAGAAGCGGTCAAAGTTGGAGAACAAGGCTGTTAAGTGTATCTTCATTGGCTATGGTGTCAGTGTGAAAGGATACAAGCTTTGGGACCCCGTGGATGAAAAAGTGTTGTATAGAAGAAGTGTCATCTTCAGAGAGCTTACACCTTTCACTATTTTGCAGCCAGAAGAAATAATAAATATAGAGGATGTTGTTCAGTTCCCTGCTACCCCTGAGAAGACTAAACATAAAGACAATGTTGGACCTGATGATGAGGAGAGCTCTAGCAGCTCTAAAAGCTTAGATGAAGAAGCTGAACCTCAACCTCAACTCTTGAGGAGGTCTACACGGATAAGAAAGCAACATGAAAGGTTTGGTTTTACATTGCTTGATTCTAGTTGTGCTTATGCTTTGGTTACTAATAGTGATGAACCTAGAACTATATCAAAGGCTATGGACATGAAAGATGTAGGTTCTTGGAAGGAGGCCATGGAGGATGAAATGGCTTCTTTGGAAAAGAATCAAACTTGGGACTTGGTGTCTTTGCCTCCTAGACGGAAACCCATTGGATGCAAATGGGTGTTCAAGAAGAAATTTGGTGCATCTATGGCAGTGTTGAGAAGTATAAGGCCAGATTGGTTGCGAAGGGGTATTCACAAGTGGAGGGCATAGATTATGATGAGATCTTCTCTCCCATTGCAAAGCTGACATCCATTTGATTCTTGTTATCTCTTGCAGCAACTTATGACCTAGAGGTAGAACAGATGGATGTGAAGACAACTATCCTTCATGGTGACTTGGAGGAAGAAATCTACATGTCACAGCCAGAGCATTACATGGTGAAAGGTAAAGAGAATTTGGTTTGCAAACTTAAAAAGTCTTTGTATGGTTTGAAGCAATCCCCTAGGAGATGGTACTTGAAGTTTGATGCCTTTGTGTTGTCAATTAGATTTGTGAGATCAAAATTGGATCATTTGTGTATTATAAATTTGATGGTGATCGTATTCTCATTGTTGCACTCAATGTTGATGATATGTTTCTCATTGGGAAGGGTAAAAATATGATTTCTGATTTTAAATCTCAGTTGTTATCACAATTTGAAATGAGAGATTTAGGGGCAGCCAGATACATTCTAGGAATGAAAATTAGAAGAGACAAAACCAACAGAAAACTTTGGTTAAGCCAGAGTAAGTATGTGAAGACCGTGTTGGACAGGTTCAACATGGCAGATTGTAGACCATTGTGTGTTCTTGTTTCTCTGGGGACAAAGTTGTCTATTGAGGATTGTCCAAAATCTCCTAATGAGGTGGAGGATATGAGCAGAGTACCTTATGCTAGTTCTGTTGGCAGTTTGATGTATGCTATGGTCTGTACAAGACCAAACATTGCCCAAGCAGTGGGAGTCCTTAGTCGATTTATGGCTAATCCTGGACGAGTTCATTGGGATGCAGTTAAGCAAGTGTTCAGATATCTGAGGGGTACTTCCGAGTATTCCATTTGCTATCATGGTAATGTTTTAGGTCCTCCACATTTTGTTGATATTCATGGATTTGTGGATTCAGATTGGGTAGGTGACATTGACAGCAGGAGATCCACCAGTGCTTATGTGTTTACACTATTTGGTGATGCTATTAGTTGGATGAGTAAGTGATAACCTGTTGTTGCTTTGTCCACGACAGAAGCTGAGTATATGGCAGCAACTCATGCTTGTAAGGAAGCCATTTGACTTAAGAGATTGTGTTCAGATATTGGTGTTGATGCAAGTTAGATCACGATCAGTTGTGACAGTTAGAGTGCAATTTTCCTTGCAAAGAATCCAACTTTCCATGCTAGAACAAAGCACATTGATGTTCAGTTTCACTTTGTACGAGACATGGTTGAGGATGGAAAGGTAAATTTGGAGAAGGTAGATACTTTGAAGAATGTTGCAGATGTTCATTGGGATGTAGTTAAGCAAGTGTTCAGATATCTGAGGGGTACTTTTGAGTATTCCATTTGCTATCATGGTAATGTTTTAGGTCCTCCACATTCTATTGATATTCATGGATTTGTGGATTCAGATTGGGCAGGTGACATTGACAGTAGGAGATCCACCAGTGCTTATGTGTTTACACTATTTGGTGGTGCTATTAGTTGGATGAGTAAACGACAACCTGTTGTTGCTTTGTCCACGACAGAAGCTGAGTATATGGCAGCAACTCATGCTTGTAAGGAAGCTGTTTGGCTTAAGAGATTGTGTTCAGATATTGGTGTTGATGCAAGTCAGATCGCGATCAGTTGTGATAGTCAGAGTGCAATTTTCCTTGCAAAGAATCCAACTTTCCATGCTAGAACAAAGCACATTGATGTTCAGTTTCACTTTGTACGAGACATGGTTGAGGATGGAAAGGTAAATTTGGAGAAGGTAGATACTTTGAAGAATGTTGCAGATGCATTAACAAAACCAATGGGCATAGAGAAGTTCAGATGGTGTTCGAAGTTTATGGGCCTCTCACCCTATAGTAATTAAATCCTATTTTTCTATTGGCTCTTACGAGGTGTTCGACAAGTGGGAGAATGTTGGGAAGTAAGGTGTCTCAACCTTGGTAATTCCTTGCATTTATTATGTTTGTATTTATTAATTAATTGCCTATGTTGTAAATATTTGTAAATTCCATATTGTCATATTGTGGGATGTGGCATGGTGATGTATCGATCCTACATGGAATATGACAACTTGTAATTTTGTCCTCACATGAGGAGATAGGCATCCCACTTTGTGGTAGGAGCATTTTGCCATGTGTCAGCATCTTCCATGTTGTGTAAGGGAATATTGACCGAAACAGTTATGACGGATTCCTATGACATGTAAGAGTCAGAAATAGAAGTTTGTAAGACAGGTAAGGACATGTGTCATGAAGCATCTTTGAATAAGGCATATTTGGGTGCCCCAAGGTGGACTATGACATGTTATAAGATAATATACTATTTATAGCATGTGTATGACAGATTCTCTTACAACTGTAAGTTGTAACCGCTATGACAGATTCTATGACGGTCGTAAGTGCCGTAAGAGCATCTATCATAGCCCATTTTAGAAATAGGTGACCTCTTTGGGATGGGAGCTGTGGACAAGTGTCAGGAACATTTTACAATATTGACCAAGTGTCCTTAGGCATGGGTTTTGGTCCATGAAGCCATGTTGGATGCCCATCCCAAGATAGTTCCAATATTGTCTTGTATTTTCTATATAAACAGGTACTTGGAGATGAAGTTTGTATCATAGGTTTACAGGTACTATTATGCTGCCGGATTGACTCTAGACACGAGTGTCAAAGACCATTGAAGCTTACATTGCAAGTGTATTGTAAACAACTTTCAGATTTGTTAATACATTGTGCAAGTTTCTGAGTGTGGGGTTTTTCACCCGATAAGGGTTTTGCCCACCATATATCTTTGTCTCTCTTCTTTTGTCTTCTTTCTAGTTCTTGTGTATTGCTGTAATAACTCTATTAGATGTTGTATGTTGTTGTAGTGATAAGGATTAAATTGAATTTGTATAGCTTTCCTCTCATTAGATTAGTGTAGGAAGCGATTTCTGCACACCTAGCTTCCTTTCAGACATCTTCCATAACGTTATGCCCCCAAGGTACAACACAATAAAATAGAGAGAAGAGTAGAAGAATGTAGAAATACATAGAAGAATGGTCACAACACTAGAAGTGGTCCCCTAGTATCCTTGACCTTACAAGAGTATCAAGGATCATCCAAAGAGACCTAAACAACATATAACACAACATGGTGGAACACAACACATAAGAGGAGGCCACGTAAGTGTGCAAAGGTATGCTACGACAAAGGTGGCTAAAAGGGGTTAGAAATACTTACATGTTATCTTTGATCTTGATCTTTACATTAATTGTTAAAGCTTTGCCGTTTGTTTGTTTCTCCTTTTGAATCATGTTGTCCTCATCTTCCAGAATTTGTGAAGAGGAAACAATAGGTGTTGGAAATGGAAAGCCACTCTTTTGAAGATTTTATCTTGTAATGTGTAAGGATGGTGGGGAAGGAGCCTCATAGATTCCCATTTCAATTGAGTGAGGTGATGAAGGAGCTGGGAAAATGCCCATTTCAACCAGTTTAAGTGGTGTTGGAGTACCTTGGTCCTTAGGAATAGTATGTTTATTTATGTTCTCTGAATTATTAGAGGTTTCCAAGGTATATAAGTGTCCAAGTAAGGGTAGGTAATCTATGTCTTCATTTAAGATGTGGTTAAGAAGTGCTTTACGATTGGTAGAAGAAATTTCATTATCCATAGGTTGAAGAAGTTGTTCACAAAGAGAGTCTTCATCATTCAATGCTTCATCTTGGTCAAGGAGAGCATTGGTACGAAGAGATGGCGGAGTGGTGTTAAGGAATGTTTGAATGATTTCTTCTTCTTGCACCAAAATATCCTCACAAGATGAGTTTATGTTAGGAGAAAACTCCAAATCATTGGATGAGGCACACAAGGCTATGTCAGCCTCATATGTATTAGAGATGATTTCCATTATATCATCATGAAATGTAGTAAGAGAAGGTGTAATGTCTTCATCATTACCTTCCTCATGATCATCCATGGAGGTGAAATTAGTGAGATTTTCCAAGATCAAAGGGTAGGTACCCATGAGAGTTGTGAAGCTTTCAAAATCATATATGTAACATAGAATTTCACATGTGGAACTCATGGAAATGTCAATATCATAGATGTGTGCTATTTTCTATAGGACTTGAGGATGCTCATTAGGGAATTTGTAGAAATTATCAACATCTATGATGTATGCAAACAAAGCTTTCAAAGATGAATAACAAGAGGCATCCATGATGAAAGTATAACTTTTTGGTATACAATAGTTTGAGGAAATCAGGTTTTTAAGGAGCAAAAACACGCGGATTTCACAACAAACAAAGTAAGTAAGATGGATATAGTGCCACACACCAAGGTGAGATGAATGATTTAAAAGTTTTCTTAAAGAAGTATGTAAAACCCTTGATGTTGAAATACACAGTGTGTAATTGCAAAAGGTGAAAGTTTCAAAGAAAGGATGCAAAAGTATGCAATATGACCCAACACTACACTTCAAAATCAGATTTGAATGAATTTTGAAAAGGAGTAGCAAAATCTGAAAATGAAAATTTGACTATAAACCCTAGTTTTTGCAAAGACTAGGTTATATGAAAAATACAACTTTTAAAGCCAAAATCCTAGCAAATGAAACTTTTAAATGAAAGAGTTGATATGAAACAATGATAAATTACTATAATAAGGATCATATCTGATGCAAAAATCAGAAAACTAAATCTTTTTATCATATGCAATACAAAATATGCAAAACCATGCCTTAATGCAAGCCTAAAATACTTGTTTCTTTAATTTTTTCAAATGTATGTTAGATTTTTTAATACAAGATGATAAATATGATATGAATGAATGCAATGACTAATTACAACACTCATAAAGATGCAAAATTCTCATTGTTCTAGGTTCACCAAAATGTTATGTATGAAAATGGAAAATGGGAAATGATGTTTAAGTATATCAAATCAAACCCTCCTTTTAAAATAACATTTGAGGACAAAAACTGAGCCAAGTCACTACGGATGAATGAAGACTTAGCTATAGGTTTATGTGCTTAGGAATGATATGGAAAGAATAGATTAGATTGAGAGATTTGTCAAACCCTAGAACAAATAAGCCTCAAACCCTAATTATAGTGCAATCGGGTACAAACAAATAGAATTCTATAAGAAACCGTATAGGAAGATACTCAGGGATGATAAGAAATATACCACAAGTTGAGTTTCTAGAAATGGAAACTTTGTAGACTATGAAGCGGGTATCCAAGTCTAGTAGTGTAAAAATTTTGTAGATCTGGAGCAGAGAGATGTGTCAGACTATATCCAAATCCTGAGTTTGGGGCCAAGCTTGTTGGAAGGACTACGAGGTAGGTACCCTAGTCTAGGAGGGAGGAATATCAACAAGATTCTTCAAGACCCAAATCCTTATCCTTCAAACTGCTTCTCTGCACTTGTACTTTTCCAACTCCTGCATATGTAACCTACAATCACAAAGAAAGTGGGTTGGTGTTATGGTGTTTAGGAGCTTTCCTCGATCAAGCCCCAAAAGGACATTCAAGTCTTTCAATAGCGTTCTTAGATAGAGTGCATGCCCAAGGAGGGCAGAGGCCAAATCCAATGATTAAATTAAATGATTGAAAACACAAATTGATGTCACCTTAGGGGTGAAGCTCTCATAGAGATGAAGATCTTTCACACCATGAGGAGATGGATTGATGAAGCCAAATCTATAACAAACAAACACAATAACAACACAATTCTACTCTGAAAGACAATGAAGGCCTTGAAATCTCTTTTCTCAATATCACAAGTTCACATTATCCATCTAGGTGTAAAATGAAGCCATAAACTCACTTATATATGCTTGTTGGCAATCTGACTAAGGTTGAGAAGGTGTTATCATTGATGGCAACAAGAAAAGGAACAAGGTTGGAAGAGAGATTTTGGTTCGTTAAAGAAGACTTAGTTATTTTGGCTAAGTGTTGGCAGTATACAGAGACAGTGACAAAAGGATAGTGTTTGGATTGGCATTGGTCTATAGTTGTAGAGCTAGTCCTGTGGTTCTAACATGATGTTTCCAACTCTTAGATGATATTATATCCTGAGTTTTATACTTCAATCAGTTTTGGAAGTATATCTTCAAGTAGTCTAAGTTCGACATTGCGAAGAATAGAGGTAATCAGAACAGAACACTCATTTGTTTTGGTCCGCATTCCTCTGGTGTTAGATATTTAGTTATATAGTTTTGAGGTGTTGTAAACATTTGTATTAAGTGTCTAAATCTAGAATTACAAATTTTGAGGTCCACCAAAAAGACAGTTATAAGCTACTGAGTATCACTACATGATTCAACAGTGACTGGCTGTGACAGAGTCTGTGTTTCAATAGTTTGCATTTTTGTCGCATGTTAATATTATATTCCATGGTTCCGAATGTATGATCTCTAATGTCTAAGGACACTTGGATATGATTTTGAGTAGGTCTTGTGGTCCATAGTGAAAGTTGTAGTCTGACAAATAGACTGAGTCAGTAACAGTCTATGTTTGAGGTCGCCATGATAGTTTGATTTGTGTGCGGTAAGTTTTATTGATTAGAACTTTATTCTAAGGGGTTCTATAGTTGAATCTAACATATGAGAATGTGATTCAAGCATGGTTTGGGTCTGCGATGTATTTTAGTGACTGGATTTGGCTGACAAGTTACAAATTATTTGAATACACACTTCATCTAATTAGGCTAACCTAATATGAAGATTCTAAGTGTTGTGGATATATATATGAGATCCAATTTGGTGCTTGGTGGATGTGTGTGCGAATATGAAGGTGTGTGTATGACATGTGAAAGATTGTGATTTTGTGAAGGCGATAAGAGCAAAAGAAGAGAGATCTTATTCCCATGTAAAAGTAGAGCAGTGAAACAGAGCGATCAAAGATGAAGAGTTTTGAGATAGTATTTCTGAACTTCATTGGAGCTGTAACCATGCATGTGTAGATGCAATTAGAGCAGTTCAACCTGGTAGTGAGCCATCCTTCTTTCCTTCTTTCTTTCTCTAGGCGGTGAGCCTTTCTTGCAATGAGCATTTCTTTGGGCACTGAGCCCTGGTCAATGAGGCCTAAGGTAGTGAGCCTCTTTTGTAATTTGGTATTGTTCTACATAATATATTGTGAGCACTCACCGTGGTTTTTCCCAGTTTTGGGTTTTCCATGAAAAAAATCTTGGTGTTCATGTGTGATGCATTGTGGTTACTTCTTCAGTGTTTAATTTTCTTTATTGTTATATGTGGAAAATGGATTACTAATTTAATACTGATTCACCCCCCCTCTCAGTATTCTAGGTGTTCAACAATTGGTATTAGAGTCTGGTTCTTTGCAAGAAGTCTAATAGCTTGAGGAAGATCTTGGAGATTGAACACATGGCAGGTAAAAAGTATTCTACTCTTCCTGAAGAAATTGATTCAACTAAAACTATAGAAGAAGATTGCATGCTTATCAATGAAGGAGAACTCAAGGCTGCCCTTGAAGATCTTGAAAAGGTTGAACTAGAAAACAAGGATTTGAAAGATAATGTCAAGGAAGCAGATGAGTGCATCAAAACATTGAGGGAGAAAGTCAAGAAGTTCAAAGAAAAATATAAGGAAGTTAGTGAACAATTGATATTAGCAAATGAAACCTTGAATGATCTAAAAGTAGAAGTTGTAAAAAGAGAAAAAGTAGAAGAAGACCTAAATCAGTTGGTGAAAAGAAAATCTGAAGATTATACAAATCTTGAACAAGAAGTTGTGGATCAAAAATCTGATCTGAAATAGGCATGGTTTTAGGAAGATAAATTCAGAGTGAGTGTTGTCCAACTTGATAGAATACTTGCAAGTCAGAAGAGTCCTGATGACAAAGAAGGCTTAGGATTTGAGAAAGGTGAAAGTTCTAAAGTCGGTCAAGAAAAGAATACCGAGATCAATAAGGAGAAAGGAAAATAGATCCAAAATCAAAGGAAAAAACCTAGAAGACCACCAGTTAGGAAACCAAATGCTCAAACATACCCTTCTTTCAATGGTTATTGTAATACATGCAATAAGTTTGGTCATAAGGCTACTCAATGTATGAACAGAGTGAATCAAAATGTTCTATCATTATTTGGTCAGTGTTTCACTTGCAATAAAGTAGGTCACAAAGCTAATGAATGTAGAAGTGAGATAAGGAATGGTTATAACAATAAAAGGAATGCTCAATCTTTCAAAGGTAACTGCTTTATATGCAAGAGGTTTGATCATAGAGCTAGTGAATGTTGAAGTCAGATAAGGAACAACTATAATAATGGAAGGAATGCTCAATCTTTCAATGGGAATTGTTTTGCATGCAATAGATTTGGACACAAGGCTAACTAATGCAGATCAAGGATGAATGAAATGAATAATGGTCAGAGAAATGTTGTATGCTTCAATTGCAATAGGCCTGGACATATTGCAAGATTCTACAGAAGCAAGAATATGAAGAAGGATAATCAGGCAGAGATGAAGAAACTGGTACAAAAGGTAGATTTGGCAGAGATCAAGAAGGAGATGAACAAGATTTGGGTTAAGAAGGAAGTACATGAAGTCAAGGATGAGTCTGCACTAGACTCTAGTGCAAGTACATCCTCTAGGAAGTAAACTGGGAGTTTAGGCTCAAGGGGAGCTTAAATGAAAAATCTTGTTCCTCTAGCCAGAAAAGTGGTGCTGACATTCAACATGAATATAAGCTAGAAAACAAGATAAAAAAGATTCTGGTAGAAAATAATCTAATGCAGTGGATTGCAAAGCAATTTAGATCGACTGAGATGGCAAAGTAAGAGTTTGATAGTTTTTTGAATCAACATTTATGACAATTAGGTTTTGATGAAAAGAGGTTAAAATGGAATTCATTTGAAAGAAAATCACATTGCATTCAAACCCTCAAGTGTCTAAGGAAATATGAGAAGTGAAGCTAAGGCAAATCCAAGTCTTTAGTGATTGGTGGGAAGAAAACCTAACCAAAAGCAAAAGGTATTTACAACTCTCTCTCCCTTGAAAATTTTCTGTGTTGAGTCAGTGAAGATGTCTACTCCTCAAGTAGTAGAGATTCATGAGAGGTCCCAACCCAAATTCAAGAAACACCCATTTAAATCCCTAGAAACCAATCCGGATGGTGCATTTTTTGGAGGTTCCACGTGGGGTTATGGACACTGAGGACATTAGGGAATACATACATGTAAACTTGGAAGAATATGATCATATGAAGTTAGAGAAAATATACTTGGATGAGTTGACAAATGATAATTTTTAATTGAAAGAAGAATATAGTGCTCTACATGAGAAGAATTTGGATACCTGATTGGATTTTCCAGTATTCTCAGATGATGCTTGGGTTAGGTATGTTTTGAGCAGGATTCATGATGAGTTCTTTTGGCTTGATGTGCATTATATGATAACAAAGGATTCCATTAAGGTAGTCACTAGCATGTGCTCCATTGGAACAATTTCGACATGAAAATCTATTAAGAATAACACTATGATGCAATTGACTGGTGCCAAGTTTGACAAAAGGGCACTAACAGTGAATGATATTGAAAATCCAATGGTAAGGATTGCCTCAATGGTAATTGGTTATAAGGTCTACTTCTCCAACAAGGAGAATTCAGTCTCAACAACTTGTAGTGCCCCTCCATTTTCACTTTGGTTGTGTAGGTAGTCTAGCTAAGGAACCTGAAGATGAAGATAGAACATGAGCTTCTGTTAGTATTTTTGTGGGTATGATGTATATTGTTATGTTATTATTTTTATGCAGAGAATTATTTGAATGGTTAGGTGATGTAGTAGTATGTTGTTAGGATAGGTGGAAAGGGTGACATTGTACCATTGAACGTATGGGGGACATATGGGAATGAGATACGAATGTTAGAGTTCCTTTCCAAGTGCTTCAGCTATTAAGAATTTTTGCTCTAATTGGTATGCTTGAGTGAATAGGTACTAGGTTACGTTCCCACCTGAATTGGCAGGTCTAACCATACCTTAAAACCCAATGGATCAGTTGATCGGAGATAGCACTGGGTCCCCTAGTTAGTCATCATCTTTGAAAAGGATGAGTATCTAGTTCTGCACCCAATCAGTGTTGTTTGTATGGGTGTGTTAATCAGTCACCGTCATTGTGGTTATGCTTTTCAATCATGCATAGGAAATCTATGCACACACCACTTAGTTAATTTTGCATAAATGAGTCTTTGCATTATATATATATATATATATATTGCATTTTTTTTATTGCATAAATATTTTAAGTGATAGACTCAAGTAAATATAGTCACAAATAAATTTATTTGTGCAAATTGCAAAATTAGAAATACATGCATTTTCAATTTATATTTTTTAAAAAAATCTGGTAAAAATTTTCTTTTTCAATTTTGGGAGCTAATTTTAGAAAAGATAAGAAGGCAGAGTTATGGAAATTTATTGTCTTTTCTATTTTGTTTTAGGGGAGCATATGTTTTAAAGAGATGCTTGGTAGGAAAAAAAAGAGGATTTGGGGGGGTCCAAAAACATAGAATTTGAGGGAAAAAGACAGAATCTGGGAAAAGACAAGAATTTGGGGAAAAGGAACAGGAATTCTAGGTATGTATTTTATTTGAAAGTATTCTTGTTTTTGTTGTATGTGAAAGAAATTTAATTGGGTTTGTTTATATCTGTATTTTTTGCCATTGTTGGGATTTCCTTCTGAGCTTGGTCGGTGGTACAAACTTCTGAGTACATCATGCATTCACTGTAGATCTAAAGATCTCTTCTCGTACTTTTAATTTGTCAATTAGTTCTTGTGATAACTCCCAGATGGTCGATCACCTGGAATTTATTTTCTTTTTAGACTCTTTAATCTTTTATATGAAAGCATTTCTTCTCCTTTCTCCCTCGGTGAACTACCAAACAATCCATCCTTCAATAAACAATATAAAATTCTTTAGTTTTTACAAGCCCAAGATTTCCAATCATCAATGCCTGAGATGACTATAAAGTTACTTCGTTGGATAGAAACCTTGGAAAGGCAATTTCATCAGAGCCCACAATGAGAGAAAATTCAAGAAGTGAAGGAGAAATCCTACCAGCGTAATTTTCTGTCATCTAATGGACACTAGAAATATAGAGATCATAATTATAACTAATCAAATGGTGATGGAATGATAGGATCAATCCATTTTCTACATTGAGTGCTTCACCTAGCTATGTTGGTGCTATTTGTTCAATTGACCCGTTCAGAAATTACACTCTTGATATTTATTGATTGTATGAATGGATAAAGATAGTTGTGCTTCTTCCAATTGTTCGGGTCAGGCTGCTTGTTTTTTTGATTGTGCTGTCAATTGGGTTTGTGATTACCAAATCAGCTCTTATGGGGTGAAAGGATTACCACTGAGCGATGACCAAATGGAGGTGTAGGTTAATGTGGGTCACTCGGATTGCACCTCGTTGCATTCTCTTCTATTGGGAATCAAACTTGTTATTTCACCTTGAGGACATTTCTCCTTCACCTGTTGATTTTGACTGATTGTTTGTGACTTCGAGCTTATTTCCAGTGTCCATGAGACCGAGTAAGACAATAACTAGGCAGTGAGTGTGGGAATGTCAAGGTACATTACATTGCACTACATTTTATGTTCTATCCCTATTCCAACAAAGAATTACCCAGTCACTTTCCCTTTTTTTAACACTGGGTGCAGATTTACACTTCTTAAAACATCTTAGATTCTCTTTGTAATAGAGCTTGAGAGCCCATTGGATTCTTGTACTCGTGTCTACCACAAAATGCTAGATGAGTCAGCATGTAGTTGGTCCCTTGAATAATACATGGAGGTAAGGAGATGGTTTGCAACATGTGTCCTTAATGGACAGTCTGATAGAATGCATGTATGTATGAATTATAGGAGGTGTCATTTCGCTCAACTATTTATTAGGCCATCAGTGATTGAGAAGATTATGATCTTGACGTGTATTGATCCAATCTTGCACTTGATATTTTGCTCTTAGTTGTCATTTCCATTGACATGAAAAGTTTTGGGTTTGTCTACAAACCTTAGGTTTATCACAGAGAAATAATTAGGTTATGTCTCTTCCACAGTAGCAAGTAATGTCTTGAATCTAGTAAATACCTCGCTGCCTTCATCTTCCAAGCCGGTTTCTCCAACTTGGCATAGATCTCCCCTGTCGATGGATGAGATCCGTCCCCTACACAAGAAGCATGTACCATCTTATGGGTGCCTTTAAGATAGCCAGCACGAGTAGGAAGGTCATCCATGCTCATACAATGATTAACTTTAGGCGTAATGCAATAAGGGTTACAAATGTGATTGAACTATGTACAACTCTCACCGTTATTACACCTGCATGGTTGCATGCACCTAGACTGCAAGCAAAACTTATAATGTTAGGAGTGCTCCATTAATTCAAGATTTTGAGAGCATTCTTGGAAAATCCATTTTGTGCATATCATGCAATCATTGCATTCCATGAGATGACATCTCTTAAGGCTTTTTTGCAGATGTCTTGCATCTTTTGTCTATGATTCCAATTTTTTCTTGCATGTCTACTAGTGCATTTCCATCCATACTATCTGATGCCTTTCCACTCCATCACTATAAAATCACTCATTGTATTGCTGTTATGAGTAAAATATGATAATAATTAAGAATAGAAAGTCTACACTATCTCATCAATAAAGATTGACTCTAGATTAGAGTATATATTGATTAATGACATAAATAGAAGTATTGATGTTATGTCAAAAAAATGTGATATGTTGTTAATAATATATTTTGGAATGTAGTATGTTGTTTATTTGTAGGATGTACTATTAAAAGTAAAATATAATTAGAAATGTTAGTGTAGTATTAATGAGTGAATTGTTTTCTATAAGTATATTTAAATGCGTATGTGAATTATAATATTGATAGAGTTGTTTAGTAAATAGTTGAAAAGAGTAAACAAATTAAGTGAGTTTAATTTTGTAGTATTGAGTAAAGTAATAAATCAATTTGATCTCAAGGCTTAGTTAAAAACAATTGATTGGTTTCCATAAGAAATTATAATTGATCTCTTTGTGTGATTATAATTAAAATTAAAATCTTTCTATCTTATAATACATAATATTATATGTATAGTTTTCTTGTTTCTTTTATATTGGTTAAGAAATAATATTATGTTTTGATTAGATTCTAATTAAGAGTATAGAATCACTCTAGTTCAAATTAGTTTTATCAAATTTTTTTTAATTAGAATTATTTAATCAATTTCATTTTATTATTATTAGACTTATTTAGTTCCTATTGAATAGCTTAATTGAATCATATTTCTTAAATTTATATTTAATTCGTCACCATGCAATCTTTTAACTCGTTAAAATGATAAGTTGATACTACTTGGCATTTAAATATTGATGGATAGCCTTAGTTACAAATAGAACACATTGGGGTCTTAATTGATCATCTATGTCTAGTACTAAAGAATGCTTTTTAATCTTTTGGCATTGATATATATTGTTTTGTATCATGACCTAGTTCATTAAAAAACTCATTTAGTTTGAGATTATATAATCGAATGATCTTTTAACTATTAATTATTGAAAATTGTTCTTGGTTAAGTTGTTTCAATAGCTAATTCTTCTTTGAAAACTTGTAAATCATCAATGTTACTTTTTTTTGATGCACCTGAATATTGTTTATGATTAGTTCTATTTATGTTTTGGAAAGTTAGCACTATAGATTTGAGTAGATGATTACTTAGTTGATCTTTTAATATTAAGATGATTCCATCAATTAATTTTGTCTATAAGTGATGAATTTATATACTTAGGGTATTGATGTAGTGTATGTGAACATGTTACTTAAATCAATTTATCTATTGGTTAGAATTATTTTGGTTATGTCATTACCTATTCAGATAAGCTAAAATTCATCACGGTCACTATTAATTAGAGTCATAGATGTTACATTTTTTTTAATCCTATTGAGTTGAGTGGTTAACAAACCTAGTTGTATGTTTTATGTTTAGAAGTGTGTAGATTGAAGGACCATTACTTATTCCAAGATTATTATTGTTTTGACAGACGAGATATATTATACGATGGTTCTAACTCTTTATACTTGTTGTTAACAGTGTTTGTAATTATATTGCTCATCCTTATATTAGGGTTTGGTATCTTCTTAGGTAAATTCTATACATCACTTGCATGTTGCATTAGTTCTCTTAATTACACGTAATTGTGTTAGTCTGTGGCTACCTGCCTATCTGTTTGATGTGGGACCTAGTGTTATCTCCTAGCATGGGGGGTGGACCTTAGGGTTCCACATGGTCGGGTGGTTGTGCTATTATCTCCATTGGTTTCCCATGCTTTGGTTCATGTGCGAGATTGATGTACCTCTTATATCAGAGTTTGAATCTTGTTCTAGCTTGAGGAGATAGATACTTATGTTCATATTCTAGTTCTGTATATCAATGGATTAATGTGTTGTTATCTTGGTCTATGTACTCGAATGTAATCAGGAAAAATGATATTGTAAACAATGTATTGGGTACTCTCTTATAAAGTAAATTGTATATGTACTTGTAAACCTATATGCAGGATCTTGATGGTTACTTATCTGATGATATAATATGGAAATGTATGTGATTATTCGTTTGATGCAATTAGATTTATAATGATCTATGGTTAATAGGTAACTCATAATATTGGTTAGATCTTGTCATTAGTAATGTAGTTGTGAAATCCCTAGAGGACAGAGATTATGAGATGTTTGAATAAATATGATTTACAATTTTTTGTTATTACTTTGTTTTAAAAAAAAATTCCCTTTTTGGATAGCATAGTTGAGTTGTTCTCTAGGGTTTCTTGGCAGGGCATTACATCTGGTATCAGAGCCAGGTTGCAACACCGGGATCTCTAGTTAATGTTGTTGGCCATGTCTAGTTATAAATGTACTTATGAATGTAAATGTAATCTTCCCCTGTAAATGTGAGAAACCAATAACTATGCATTGGTTGAGCATTGTGAATACCCCATACTTGCTTTGTGTGCCCATGGGATGGTGATACTGTGTACCCATCCATGGGGAACATGTATTTAGGTGTGGGATTAACCATACCATTATATGTGCTTGTATGTTTGTTACCTGATTGAGGGCCAACCCACGTGTGGTTGAAAATTATATATAAGAGTAGCCAAAAGTTAGTTTCGTAGATTCTCTTCTTTTGGTTCTCTAGTCCCTCAATCCGTGAAGGAGTAGTAGCAGCCACAAAGTTCCATGGGTGGAGTGTGTAGCGTACGCATATGGCAGTGCAGAGCGGTTCCCCGCTCAACCGAACCCAAGGAAAATTACTCACTACTTTCCCTTATGATGGATTAGGGTACTTGATCCATATGTGCTAGCCTAATCCCCACAGTTCTTGAGCATCTTGATAGTATTTCTAGGATGATCATCTACCTTGTCTTCACAAAAGGTATGATATGCTACATGAGTTGTCAGTTGGGGGTCAGGGTCTAGGGTGAGAGGGACCTGCATGGACAACCCAACTGGAACTATGTGATGACATGTGTCACCACTTGGGAGCTAGGGTCTTGGGTGAAAGGGACCTGCATGGATAACCCAAGTGAGACCATGTGCCCCATGTATATTTTGAGATCCAGCATGTGGAGGGAGGTTTGTTACCCATGTTGAGACAGATTTCATATCTGCACATGCTCTGACATGATGCAATAGGTATGATGCCACACCCCACTGATGTTCTAACACAGTGCTGGTGATGATGTCATGTTGCTGATGGTAGTGAGATAGGCTCAAAGACACGATGCCACATGCATAGACATGTGAAGGTGCACTATGAGATTGTGTTATGATAGCCTACTTGTGTGATGAGCATAACGGGGCCTCACACACTTGTAGAGGGATACTCATGTTTTCTTTTGACAATGTTTTGGTTGGTTAGCATATGGGTATGTCCTATCCATGCATACCTCTAGCTACGACGAGTACCTATGTGTGCCTTTTCCATGAGGTGTCGCTATGCGGGGTGTGTTTTCTGCATGCCTACTTCTGCGGAGCCATAGACACACTGCCATGCTGTATATGACCAGTACGTGCTTTCTTCGGCTGGCGTATAACCATGCCACGCTGAGATGCGATGTGGGATGTGGCCGAGGTGCACATTCCATGCGAGCAGTCAAAGAGTGCGTGGGCCACTTGGCTAGTCCATGCTATGTGATGACGTGAAGCAGGGTGTAGCCGAGGAGTACACTCTGAGCCATCTGGATGACGTGCTCACTCCACACCACATGAGGGCTACTACTATAGCCTGACGATGTTCCCTCCTTCCTCATTTGGTGGCTAGTATCTAGTCACATAGTGTTGTACAGTGCAATTTTGAATATTGTAGACTTTCTTTATGGTTATTGATGATTTTCTACTGATTGTGAAGGCCGACACTTTGCTTATGTTGGATTGTGATAGTTTAGCCACACTGTGAGATCTATTTGCATGTAACCCTCGAGGTTACATTTGATTTAATGTTGAAATTACATGCATTTCTTGCTTTATTATTGAAATTGAATTTTTATTTAATCTTTCTTTATGACTTTGGTGGCTAAACCAGTTTATTCTTATTGTTTTTGATGTCGGCCATGTGTTGTATTCTGATTCCTCTCCAAGGATGTATGAGGCGGACTTGGTGAGTGTATACAAGGAAGCAGACATAGGAAACCCTGAGGATGGGGGTAAGTGAGGCTATTATACAGCTAGGACCCACTACCCACCTATGTATGATGACTATCTCTTGGAGGCTAACCACCTTATACAACAAGAGAGAGGTCATTGTGGTCTTATTTGGAAGGTCTCACCCTATGTGTGTGGTCTAACACCAATAAGCCACTAAGTGTGAGGTATGGATTATGTGAGATGGATTTTGGCTCTTGGCTCATGGATTATGTATTATGGATTAGTATGTTGTTTTCCAATGTCCAGATGGACCCTTGTGTAGCCTTGTGATGTGATTCCTGGTGATGTGAATTTGTGTGTATGTGAAAAATGTATGTTAAATCATGAATATAGTACTTATGAAATGATAAACTGTGTTTGTATGCTTCAAAAAAGGGTGAAAAATTATGATCTTTTGTTGAATATGTTATGAGATTTAGTGTTGTAAAATAATTAAACTAGAATGTCTTGTTTATAAATGATGGATATTTAATGGAAAGTATGTGCTTTATGTGTATAGTTATGTTGTTATTTTGTGAAAATGTAGCATTCTGATTTATTGATTGCTTAATAGCAAATTGGAAGAGGAATTGAAATGATGGTTGATGTAGAGGCACTTGGATAGGAGGAAGATAGGCAAGTTGACAAGGTTCACACTACACCAAAAAGCCCAAATTCAAGGTTCTTCATGTAAAAGTGGGAACTGTAGTGCCCCTCCATTTTCACCTTGGATGTGCAGGTAGTCTAACCAAGGAGCATGAAGATGAAGGTAAAATAACAGGAATATTTAAGGTAAGGTAAACAATTGATGATATACATTATAGGATAGATGCTTCATCCATGTGTGATTTCATATGATAGTTAGTGTGTTTTATTGATAATCTCTATTGCGACACTGGTAATGCATATGCTATGACATTGTTTTGCATTCAAATGATTAAGATATCGATCTTACTACAATTGTCATATGTTAGAATTGATCTCATGTTACTGATTCTATTAGATTTACTTGTTATGATGGTACTTCTAACACTTATGATTTCATGCACCTGTATGATCAGTGTATCATTCTATTTAGATAATAAGGTAGATTTGATTTGGTTATGATTACATGTTGATCTGATCTAGATTGATATGATTTGGAAGCGACGATGTCGCATCACTTGCTTGCTAGTGCCCTACGATGTTGCGATTCCATTTCACCTAGTGCCAGCTTACATGCATCTATACATACTTGGCCATGTTGTTTGTTGCAGGATGCAAGTATCAGGCATCAACTCCACCTAAATTAACAGGTCTGAGCATGCCTTAACCAATGGAATATGTTGATCCAAAGTTAACATAAGGTCCCCTAGTCATCCATCATCCTTGAAGAGGATGATTCTTCAATTTTGTATCTAGTCGGTGTCGTCAATATGGGTATGACAGTCTGTGTCCATTGTTGTGGTTGTGCTTGTCGATCATGCAAAATAGTCAAGTAATTATTTGATTTGGTTTGTGCTATATTAAAATAAAACTATTATGAGTTGTTTATTAATTATATACAAATTAATCAGTTTGTAATTGATAAAATTAATATAAAAATATATATATAATGCATAAGCAAGTATTTTGTCGGCTCAAAGGTTATAAAAAAAGTATAAAGTTATAAATAAATTTAATAAATAAAATAAAATTATATTAAACGGTTGAAAATTACATTATAGTTGTATTGATTATAAATTTAATTAAAAATGGGAATTTGGGGGATGGTTCTCGGGGAATGGGCATTGGATCATGTGTCAAGTTCCTAAAAAGGTGGAGAATGGCTTTGGATCATGAGCCATCCCTCCTAAAAAGGTGGGAAGATCTCTCTGTGAAAAAAAAGAGAATTGGTTGGAAAATTTTGGGGGAATGGATTTTTGCAGAAGGAGAAGCTGCAGGTTGGATTGGAGAGCAACATCAATTTGTTAGCCACTCAAGCGTTCGGATCCAGGTTTCATTTATTTCTAAATTTCATCTTTGTTTCTTTGAAGCCTTAACATTAAATTCGTTAATGCATTTGTTACTTCTTGTTTCTCCCAGTCATATGTATTAATACTATGTACTGGCCATCGATGTACCCAGTTAATGGAATTAGGCATCTTCACTATAGTGACAAATTTATTTCCATCAAGTCCATTTTGTGTGTAGTCTGTAATCTCTATGATTTAAGAGAAAACACCTCTTTGAGACATCTATCGAACAGTTCCTAATCCTTGACTATGCTTCTGCCTTTGCATACCAAATGATTATCTATCTGAGGCATTCTATCAAATAGTCCATATTTTGCATACATGTTCACCAGTGCAGTTGCAATTACAACATTTTTTACAACCCATGCTCATAGACATTCAGGACTGTTTGTAACCCACTCATATCTAGGTTGTGGCACTCTCCAGATTGAAGGAGGTCTGTTGATACATATGGTCATATATTGTGCTGAATTTGTCACTTGATACATATTGATACCCAACCGTAGTCAATACAATGTGTGATACCATTACTACCAATCATTGTGGGAACCAATTCATGCATATAGGCGATTTAAAATAGTCATCGATGTCGCCTAGGCAAATTCAAATAAAATTAGATCTGGCCACTGTGGATCACCAATATTAAAATACTGAGAAATAATGTGAACAGCAGTAGAAATATTACAACTGCACAAATCAATCTGTATTATTCAATAAAGAAGATTACATTTATAACTCCAGATAAGTTTACCAGTTTCCTACAAATTTGCTAACTAATTTGACAGCTAACTAGAATTGATTGACACCTAACTAAAACTAACTGATACACCTCTACAACTCTTGTTGACACATCTACAACAATTGATTGATAACACAAAATAATATTGCCAGCACTTACACTTAGTTATTCATTATATTCTAACATCCCCTCTTAATGAATAACATAAAATAACTCCAACTCTCACATGAGCACAACATTGCTCCTTTGAAATCTCATGCACCACTCCTCCAACACCATAGATGGAGGCATGTTGAGGAACCCATATTTCCTCTGACAACCTTTTCTAAATTGTGCTTTGATGATCTCAAACTATCTAACAGTCATGTGAACAAATTTAAAATAGGACAATTTCTTCATCGACCTCATCAACAATATGATTCATGAAGTTTGCTTCTTCATCACCATTGGTTGCATTCCTTTTAAGTAGATTTGCAGCCCTTTTTCTACAGTCCCAAGCATTATGTCCTTGTTTGCCACAATAGTAGCATTTACCAGTGTTTTTCCTTGCACCAAAACTTGATCCACCACTCTTGGAATATAATGCAACAGGATTATTCATTGAACTTTCACCATTATTCTTTGAACGCCTTTCTTCTTCAAGAAGTGCTATAATCATGCTCCCAAGAGATTGTGATGGTAGATTCCCCAACGTAAATGCCACATTGCTAAACGTTGATGTCATGCTTTTGAGTAAAATTGCCTTTGCATCATCTTCATCTACAACCGCTCCAATACCTGCAAGTTGTGTCATCAAAGACTTAAGCTTGTTAACATGGTCAGTAATGCTCTCACCTTGTGACATTTTTAAGTCAAAGAGTCGCTGCTTCAATAGCACTTTGGCATTGTGTGTCTTTGGATCAAACAAATTTCCAAGTGCCTCTCATACTTCTTTTGATGTCTTGGACAGGTCTACTAAATGAACTTGAGAATCTGATAGACCCAAACCAATAAAAGACTTGGCTTTGTTGTCCTTAGTTTCCCACTTAGCTATGTCTCCAGCATTTGCAAAAGGCTTCAGCTCATTCCCTTGGACAATATTCCACAAATCCTTTTCGATTAAGTGGAGTTGCATCTTAATCTTCCATGTGTGAAAATTTTCTCCTAAAAATTTATCCACAACATGTACTAGAGCCATTTTATAACACCACAATAATAGAAAACTGAAAAATGCATTAACAAAAAATAAGAAATAGCTGTAACACTCTGGACAATGTGGACACTTCACAGCTTCAGAATACTCCAAAAAATGGCTCCTTCAAATAGAACCAGCGTCACTCTTTGTGGGGTCTGTAGCACCTTTCTTTTTGTTTGCAACAACGAACAAAACAAATCGCAGACTTTGATTCTATATGGCAGCAGATTCTACGCAGGGCACTCAATTTCCTTTTTTTTTTTAATAACAGCAGAGCACTACGCAGCTGCTTTCTCCTAACAGCTTAGATCAAGAGACACTGCAGAGCTCTACGCTAACCTAGGGATGAAAGACTTTCCTTTCACTCAGCTCTGATACCATATTAAAATACTGAGAAATAATGTGAACAGCAGTAGAAATATTACAACTGCACAAATCAATCTGTATTATTCAATAAAGAAGATTGCATTTATAACTCCAGATAAGTTTACTAGTTCCCTACAAATCTGCTAACTAATTTGACAGCTAACTAGAATTGATTGACACCTAACTAAAACTAACTGAGACACCTCTACAACTCTTGTTGACACATCTACAGCAATTGATTGACAACACAAAATAATATTGCCAGCACTTACACTTAGTTATTCATTATATTCTAACAACCAAGACTATCTTTTGCATAGCAAATCCAATTGATACCTATGTGTTTAGGGAGTGTGAAGGTTGCCACGGTTTGCACCAACATTCATTGTCTTTATTTGAGGTGCTAGGTGGACAGAACTTGCCGAATTTGCATTTAACTCAATTCTAATATATTTTTTATACTCACCTGGCACCTTCCTAACAATACAGCTCGTGTGCATTGTCTATGCTTCTAATGGCGCAGACAGGATAGAATTCCTGGCAAGGTTCTAGATCTGGTTAAGCTTATACCCTATGCATCTTGCCACCACTTCAAAAAATGTTACGACATGTAATTATCTTGCCATATGTTCAATGACTTCTACAACCATGTTAAAGGGCTTTGTATTGAGGGCAAATAGACAAAATAAGAGTGATCTGTGCTGATCACAAAACAACAATATAGAAAACACAAGAAAGGTCACAATAGGAATGCTACAGCATTCATTCCATTACTTAGTGATCAAAGCAATTGCTATTGCTTGATAGGAAACACATATTACATCTGCCTCTATTTATAGAGGTCTTAGAACCATCTGGACATCAAAATATTCAACGCACATGCCTTGAAATTGACTGCAATGAAGTTTCTAATTTAAATGCTGATGTGAGAAGGGACGGTGGAGGAAATTTCTATATTAAATGTTCTGACACTGGCAGAGGAAGAAGCTTATGCAGTTAATGTTCATTGACTGAGGCTACATATTAGGTGGGAGAAATTATGTCCAACACTCCCCCTTAATTTCTACCACTAACAAACTGAACATCAACAATGCCTAGATTTTGTCAGACGTGCTCTGCACTAAGTTGTTGCTACAATGATGCTAGGATTTTGGTGATCTCTTTTCTACGATCTACTACTGTGATCTATTTTCAAATCTCAATAGATTTTTCTTCCATGGATGATGCGGCATCCTTGGCTGAGCAAGTTTCAATCTTGGGCGATGGCCTCCTCTTGGCAATAACAGCAGCTTCAGCTACAGAAATCTTAACACAGGGATTTCTTCTTTTGATGGAAAAGAGCTACGGCTCTTCATTGGTCAGCAAACTTTGAACTAAAAACATCTACTTATTCGTATCACTCCAAATTCTCCTCCACTTTCCTTAGTGGTGCTTCAGTGGCAACTTCACTTTTTCTTCAAAGTCTTCTACGGCTTCCTTGAATGAAACCAACCACTATGATGGTGGTTGTGCTTATTCCTGCAGTGGCTTCTTTATGTTTTAAACATCTTCCCCATAGATACAACGATCAACAGTTTTATCCTAGGGCGATCTGGCCCTCCAATCTTCAGATTGACTGGTAGCTCCTATTGATTTCACTCTGGATCTCATACAAACCTAGCTATGATAAACTTGTACAATCTTCCCAGATCTGCCTGCTTCAATTTCTTTGAAACGAACTATGGCTTTGACTTTTGCAAGCCTACAATCTTCAGATCTTGTAGCTTTTGGATTGCAGTCCAATCACCTTCTTTGTGTTAACAACGATTCATAGTGATCAAACTCCAGACTATCTGCTGCAGCAGATTTTAGAAAACTCTCTTTTATTTGAACCTTCGATCCTCTCAATCTCTTGATGAAAATCCTCCTCTATATGTTTTCACTGGCTTCTGGCAAATTCTAACCTTAGGTGACTCATTATTCAAACACTATGGTCACTTTTCCCATGTTCTTGTGTGATGACTAACCCATGATCTTCAATCATCAAAAAGATCTACAAAAGCTTTGTGATCATGTCTTATCTACAATTTGGCATCTTCAATTCTTCTACAAATGCGATGATAGCCACAAGCATTTAAAACCATTTTATATTTTGAAAAACAACTTATGTGCCTCTATATCTTCTTAGACAGCTACGGCTCCTTTGTGGGCTGACTTTCAACTGGGTAACTTCAACCTTCTACGATGACTACTTCAGCAATTTCAGCTCTCTGCAAACAAAACAAACTTACAAACCCTTTATCTAAATGACATACCTTCTATCCAGATCTAAGCCCTTGTATTAGACTTTAAAAACAACGATTTCCTCCAGTTTGGTGGTGGAAGATATGTCCACGATTTCCTTTGGCAATTTTGTAATCTCCTTTGGTGGCTACAACGATTCTCTTTTTGCCATAGAAACTTATGCGGCTCTTACAATCCTTCCTATCATCTTTTCTTTACAATCTGGTACAAAATCTATTTGTGACAACAACTTAATATTTTCTTCTGTAGCTGTATGATTTCAACTGGCCTATTGCATCTCCTTCACTATTGGCGACGGTTTTGGCTATCTACAGCAGTGATTCGGGTTCAATGTCTCCTCACAACAACCTTCTCTTTCTCCCACAGCTACGACTACTTCTACAGAGATTTAATCTCTAGAGCATCTATCTACCAGACAAAACCCTTGTGTTGGATAACCTTTTCACCCTGATCTTTCCGGTTCTTTTCTCAAACTCCAGCGGGCTTCCTCCTCAGCAGCTTTTTCTGCAGTTATAACAAACAACTTTACCTCTTGGATAGCTGTGGCCTTTTTGAACAGTGATCCTCTTCTTTTGATGGCTCTTAGACAGGCTGTGACCTCTATTCTTTTTCTGCAAACCCTTTATGTGCCTGCAACTTCTGGCGGCTTCTTAATAGCAAACTTTTATGTGGCTCCTCTACTGGAGCGATCTCCTGATTTTAGACTTTGGCGGTTGGAAACGCTTCAAGCTGGCTCTGATACCAGATGATGGCAAATAGACAAAATAAGAGTGATCTGCTGATCACAAAACAACAATTTAGAAAACACAAGAAAGGTCACAATAGGAATGCTACAACATTCATTCCATTACTTAGTGATCAAAGCAATTGCTATTGCTTGATAGGAAACACATATTACATCTGCCTCTATTTATAGAGGTCTTAGAACCATCTGGACATCAAAATATTCAACGCACATGCCTTGAAATTGACTGCAATGAAATTTCTAATTTAAATGCTGATGTGAGAAGGGACAGTGGAGGAAATTTCTATATTAAATGTTCTGACACTGGCAGAGGAAGAAGCTTATGCAGTTAATGTTCATTGACTGAGGCTACATATTAGGTGGGAGAAATTATGTCCAACATGTATTGCCAGTGCCACTCTCCTTCCCGCTTTCAAAAAAAAAGCTCCAAGGAAAAGCCACAAAACTGGATGAAATCTTCCTTCTGGCAAGTGCGATCCCGTTTATTACGGTTGTTCCTTTTTGCCTATTTCAACAGGAATATAGAATTTGCAATTCTAAGTTAGCACTAATTTACTTTGCATTCTTTCTCACCGTCTATTATGTTAGATTATTTAGGTATGGCAATGATCTAAATTTGTTTTTTGCTATAGCAAAAAGCGTACTATATTCATCTTTTCTAGGATTGTGGACTTAAACAGATTCCAAGGCCTGTTATTAATGTTTAAACAATCTTGCTTTGTAAAGAAACTTATTATCCAAGTTTTCACCATCTTCTTGTAATGGTCGAAAGTATCTAAATCGTTTTCAACAAATCCATTTTGTGCAACTTTTGCAAATATAACATCCATGAGTTGACGCCTCTATGAGTTTGCATGCATAATGATCACTGTGGATATAATGTAATAAGGATAACAATTATGATCGAAGTATGTATAGTCCTCATTCACCAAACCTTCATGGTCGCGTACCCCCAGTTGGTGAATGTGGTGAAATATGAAATGTGCAAATTGTATGGTCAGGTTATATATTACATTTTCTTCCCTACATGGTAAATAAAATACAATTACTCGTTGCCAGTTCGCAGAAAATAATATACAGTTCCAAGCGTTCCAAAATCATTAAAGGAAGCTGGTTAAATATGGAATTCATCTTATGAAATTAAAATAGCTTCTATTATGTTCAAATGTTTAAATAGTTGAGATAGATAATTCTCATGATACTCAGCTGTATTGAAATCATAAGTTTACCAAGTTCCATCAAGCTGAGCTGAAACCAACGATTTTATGGAAACACATAGTTTTGTATATAACCTATTTTTCATGGGTGAGTGTTTAAGTACTCACCAAATACATAAAAACTAAACCTCTGTATCTGATAAAGCATTGGCCATTTATAATATTCAGATTTGCAAGCAGCAAATTGACATAGCACCTAAAAATAACCATGCCATTAATTTCCAGACTAATGTACACAGCTGAAACTTGTAACTAATATCAGCTCCACTTTATGCCATGAATCTGAAAACCATCACAATAGCAAAATGAAAATTTATGTCTTCAAGACACGCCACACAAACCATATATGTGATAACAGTTAACTACGCATTTAACATTCTATAAAAGGCAAGGCAACTTAGTGAAAATGTGAGTAGAAATGAAATGGAAGATATTATAAACCATTATCATTTTAGTGTGCAGACTTGTGGGTAGAAAAGCTAGTTTCTTCCTATTTTGTGGCCTTCATGTCTGCAGCTGATTTTCTTCTAATAAATATTTCTTCCTTTTCATTCTTTTCCATGATTTAGAACAGCCTTACTTGTTACTTCAATGGATTCTTCTCCACCACAGAATAGCTGTCACCTTTATAGAAATCATTGTGGTGTAGAAGTTGTCAAAGTTACTCTCACCGGTAGTTCTTTTAATCTGAATTTTATTTCCAGCAGCTGCTGCTAAAACCTTTCCTATGGCTGTTATAGTAATCTAGCAAGAAATAACTCAAATACTAATCACGTGGATCAAGTTCATCATTAGATAGCTTTCTAAAGAATTAATACCCTATAGCAAGCTAACATCAATGAAAAAGTGTGGAATCATCCTCTTCAAAGTGCACATTAAACAACAGCATTCCCATGATTTTTGAAATTACATTAAAAGTTATACCATGCGACGTGTCTAAATGCTATGCTGCTTGAGACCATCTAGGATGAGCAATGAACTATTGGGAACAATGGAGTTCCTTTCCTCTATATCTATAGTAACTTAATGATTTCATGGAGTTAATAATTTTCATTTGGTCAAAGTTAGAATAATGAAAGGGGATAATGAATACATTAAAGTATCAAATCATTATTATGTAATGCATGAGTTAGACCAATAATATTTGTTTCCTCAAAGCAAGGAATGTATTTGTCAATCTAATTTCTATGAGTAGGAAGGTCCCCAAATTATGTGAATAGTATTTTAGTTGAAAGCTCATTTGACTATCACTATGTACTTGTTTGTTTGAGACTTGTCTCCATGCAATATGAGAATAGTCATCATTGGGTGTTGTTGGGTCGTGGATGTCATTGCATGATGTATCTTTTGGATGATGATTGATTATTGCAAATATAAAAGTATGACTTCTTATATCCTGATTATTGATTATTGAATGTAAACTTATAACTTGAGAGACCTTAGTTAGTGCCTTTTGATGCTTTTATTGAATGGTGACATCATTGGGTCAGTCGCCCTTATCTTATAAATCTATCGTAGATTAGAATTTATTGTAAAACTTGGAGTTGTTTAATTGTGTTAAAGTATTGTATACTTATAGAGCTTAGCTAGTTCAAAGATAGTGTATTATAGAACTCAAGGTGATAAATGTTTTTAATCCTTGAATCATTGTAGCAATATTCTTACCTAGATCTTGATTCCTATTATGATTTTCAAACAAGAATAATATTAGTGAGTCTCCCTCTATAGTTGGCTTTTGACCCTAGAATTTGAAATCCTAGTGATATAAACTTTATTGCCTGGAATAGTGTTAGATTTTTGGAAAATAGATCCAATGTTTTATGATTATAAACAATTTATCTTACCTTAAGGATCTTTACAATGATATTGTTGGCGTCCTTCGCATGATATCTAATATTGAACAATATAGTGAAACTATTCATATGCTACTTAATTTTTAGAGTAGTATGTTCTCATGATGAAATATTAGTGCATTATTTATATGTTGTATTTGTGGTATTGTAATTTAATTATTGATGAAGGATCTTAGTTTAGTCTATTAGATGATGATGTGCATTTGAGAGTGAATGTTGATGTGAGACTAATGTGTTATAGTGGTGTCAAGTGTCTGTGTCACCTGAGAAATTTTATTCCAGAGGCTAAGAGGGGTAGTCATGTGTATGAATCTTGTGATTATGTAATCTTGCTAATGGTTGAGTATGTATTGGTTATATATAATATTGACTTCCCTCTATTTATGGATTCATGTGGTTATAATGATTGTACAAGATGGGTAATACCTTACTCAGTGTACCTATTCATGTTGGTCTGATACATGTACAAAATGGATAATGCCTTTCTCAGTGTACCTATTCATGTGGTTATGATTTGTATGCAAGAAGGTAAATGCCTTGTAATGTATATGTGTACTTATGATTATGATGGTAATTGTCTTGCTTGATAGATAGGGTCTTCTAGATGCAGTAAAGGGGGAGTGACTTTCAATGTGGGGCCAGCACCTAAAGTGGCTTGTCAGGCTAACCCATTGTGATTTGTAATCAAGTGATAACCTAATAATAAATCTAGGCGTTGGGTAGTTTTCACACTAAATAAGATAATTGGATTCCTCACCCATGCTTGTAGTGCTCATTTAGGCTAAGGATGGGATGAGAAGGCTTGGTTGGCAAGATCAACTTCCTTATCCTCATGAATGGAATGTTGGTTCTGCATGTGTCACTGATGTAGAGGCAAATTGGATAGGAGAAGATAGACAAAAATGACAAGGTTCTACTACACCTACAAACCCAAAATCAAAGGTCTTTACACAAAAGTGGGAACAACAGAAAGAAACTCATGGATCATCATGGAAAGGTTGGTTTGGGATGTTAGGGGACCCATTCCATCCATTGGCTAAGGTAGACTAGACTCAGGATTGGTACTTCCTTCACAAACCCCCAAAATGGCTTGTAGCCCTTCAAACCGAGAATAGTCCTAGTAAATTTTGACCCAGACCTCCAAATTCAAATCTTAGACAATTAGTAGATACCCATTATGGCCCCCTATCACATATCTCAAACTTAGCATGGGTTGTTTTGGATGGTATGCCTCAACCAGTAGCCCCTCTCAATGACCTAGAGCCCTAATTAGGCCAAAATTACAAAGAGACTACTATAGAATGGAAGCCCAGAACTCAACCAAGGGTTTGAACACTTAGAATACATGCCAAAACAAAGGATTTTGTGGGTTTTAGGCTTCTACTCTCTACTATTCCCAAAAATGCACCTATGGTTCCTTCAATGTGCTTTTAAACTTCACCTAACACATGGTTTTGTTAGGTTTTTCAATGAAAACTCCTCCTCTGCAAGTTCTCTGCCAAAAAACCACCATAATATGCTAATAAATTCCTACCACCATCCATCCCACTAATCACAAGTGGATCAAATCAGTGGAATGACAAAAGAATGCATATTCTCCTATCAAAACCCTAGAGGAGGGTTTCACAACCAAGTTTAGAATAAAACCTTATAACTCCCTTCAATGCTATTGTTAAGACACCAAACTACATTCAAATGACAGATAACTCAATTTAGTATCAAATCAAAACATAAGAAGGCTAGGACAAATCTGTACCTTCACTGTGTACGGCCTGATGCAGCAAATTTCCTCAAAGAAAACAGAGAATTCAGAAAACAGTCTCAAGGAAAATGTATACAAATTGCCTTCTATGCAAAGTCATAGTCTCAAATCACCTTTTAATGAGAGGTATGTCACTACACTTCACCTTCCAACAATTTAGAACTCATGCCAATGTCGTACTACAGATTTGTACAGATTATTTCTACAGGAAACACAGAAAAATTCAGAAAATAACAAAAAGACAGTAGAGAATGGTGTTTGTATTTCTTTTAACTTCTCCTCCTCCATACATTTTACATGTTCAAGGTTATATAGACTTGCATATACCTTGACAACTCCATTGAGGGCAGTTTGGTTGATGGTTGGAGCCATAACCAATTTGAATTCTCTTGGCAGATTTTGGACAGTTTGAAAACTTCAACTAATCCTTAGTTTATTGGTATAGACATTGGTGTTTATGAATCTTCAAACACCTCTACAATGTGATTATGCCTTGAACAAGGTATTTAGGCTCCTTGACACCACTTTAGACTCCTTGACATGCCTTAACAAGGATTACAAACATGAAGACTTACATGACTGCCTTTTATGGCTTTATGACAACAATTTCTAGACATTTGGACATAGTCCTTGTTACAACATGGCATCATGATTACAACATAAGAAATGGTCTTCATGACCTTATTGGATCAACAAAACAAAATGAACATCAAAACAAGGCCTTAGTCTTCTTGGTGCTCCTACACCATACTCCTCGGGTGGAAAGAGAACTCAAGTCTCTTGAGGAAGTAGATCAGCAATGGTCACACCATGCTTCAAGATGTCTTCTTCACTCATCCAAGTGGAATCTTCAATGGGTAATCCACTCCATTTGACAAGGAATTATTTGTATGTCTTCTTTCTTGTCTTCTTCAAGACCTTAGTGTAACGAATGCATTCCAACTTCAATGGCTGATTGGGTGGAAGACCCTTGACCCAATCTTCATCTCCTACTGCTGTCATATCTTCCTTAGAATCACCTTTGAAAGGGAACAAATCTGAAACATTGAAGATAGGAAATATGGTGAAGCCTTGAGGAAGTTCATTCTCATAGGCATTGGGCCCAAACTTGTGCACAATCCGGCATGGTCCTATCTTCTTCATGAGGAGTTTGGTTGGCTACCCCTTAGGAAGTCTTTCCTTCTTCAAATGTGCCATGACCAAATCCCCAACCTTGTATTGTACATCTCTCATTCTTTCATTGGCTTTCTCCTTATACTTGTCATTGTTCTTTTGAAGATTTTCTTTGACATTATCATGGATGTCCTTCAAGGCCAATGCAAAGTCTTCACCTTGAGCACTTTTCCTTTCCAATCCATGGAGATCTCTCAACTCAAGAACACCTATTGGATGAATGCCATAAACAATCTCAAATGGACTCCTTCCTGTGCTTCTATTGGTGGAATCATTATAGGCAAACTCTGCTTGAGGGATGATCATATCCCATGCCTCTCCATGTTGTTTGGTAAGACACCTAAGAAGATTTCCCAAGGACCTATTCACCACCTCAGTTTGGCCATCAGTATGAGGGTGATAGGCTGAAGTAAAGGACAATTGAGTGCCCAACTTCTTCCACAAAGTGTGCCAAAAATGGCCTACAAACTTTGGATCCCTGTCAGTCACAATGTTAAGAGGCAAACCATGGATTCTAACAATTTCTTTGAAGAACAAACCAGTAATCTGAGAAGCATCATTAATGCATTTACATGGCAAGAAATGAGCCATCTTACTAAATCTATCCACCACAACAAATATACTATCAAAGCCTCTTTGAGTTCTAGGAAGACCCAATACAAAATCCATGCTAATACTTTCCCATGGCCTATTAGGAATAGGAAGTGGCTGATATAGACCAACATTAGATGAAGTACCCTTTGCCCTTTGACAAATACTACAACATTCAACAAATTTTGTGATATCTAATTGCATTTTAGGCCAAAAATAAAACCTCTTCACCTGATCCAATGTTTTATCCAACCCAAAATGACCTCCTAGTCCACCACAATGTTTTTCCTTTATGATGCTCTCCCTCATGGAACACCTAGGAACACATAGTTGGCTACCTTTGAACAACAACCCCTACTGCAACAAAAACTCAGAAAAATCAGAATGATAAGAGTCTAAAAATTGTGAACAAACTTCATATACCTCCTTGAAATCTTCATCATCTTGATACATGTGTTTGAGAGCATCAACCCCTACACTTTGCAACTGAATTTCTTGAACCATACACAATCTTCTACTCAATGCATCTGCCACTTTGTTAGCCTACCCCTTCTTGGGTTTGATTGAGAAAGTATAGGCTTGGAGTTGCTCAACCCATTTCATATGCCTATGATTGAGTTTCTCCTGTGAATTCAGAAAACTAAGTGCATGGTTGTCAGTATAAACAATAAATTCTTTTGGCAAAACATAGTGCCTCCATTTTTTCAAAGCTTGTACCATTGCATACAATTCCAAGTCATAAGTTTCTCTTAGCTTCATTCAATTTTTCACTAAAGAAAGCAACAAGCCTACCTTCTTGACTTAGGACAGCCCCTATAGCAAGGTCACTAGCATCACATTCCACTACAAACAACTTATTAAAGTCGGGCAAAACAAGTATGGGCTGTTGTGCTAGCTTTTGTTTCAGAATTTCAAAAGAATCATTGGCTGCCTTTGTCCACAAAAACTTACATTTCTGCCCCCCTTTGATGGTATCCAAAATTGGTGCACACATATGACTAAAACCCCTTATGAATTTTCTATAAAATGTTGCCAAACCATGAAAACTTTTCACATCACCTACTGTTTTTAGAGTTGGCCATGACAAAATGGCTTCTAACTTTGTTGGATCCATCTTCAAACTACCTTGTGAAATCACAAAACCAAGATAGGTGAATTCTTCCTTCATGAAGACACTCTTTTCCATGTTGATCATCAATTGTTCATCATGTAACTTCCTCAAAACCTGATCCAAATGTTGCAAATGCTCCTCCTTAGTCCTGCTGAAAACAAGAATGTCATCCAAATATAACACAACAAATTTTCCAATGAAATCATTCAACACTTCATTCATGAGACACATAAAAGTACTTGGAGCATTAGATAGACCAAATGGCATCACCAACCACTCATAAAGACCCTCATTTGTTTTGAATGTTGTCTTCCATTCATCCCCTTGTTTGGTTCTAATTTGATGATACCCACTCTTAAGATCAATCTTAGAAAAGTATCTATCCCCTCCCAAACAGTCCATTAGGTCCTCAATTCTTGGCATAGGGAACCTATACCTTATGGTAATCTTGTTAATGGCTCTAGAATCTGTGCACAACCTCCATTTACCATCTTTTTTAGGGGCTAAGACTATTGGGACAACACATGGGCTAAGGCTCTTTCTCACTAATCCCTTATCCAACAATTCTTGTACTTGCTTGGCAATCTCTTCATTTTGTGAAGGTGTCATCTTGTAGGCTGCTTTGTTTGGCAAAGTAGATCCCAGTATGAAGTCAATTTGATGGCTTATGTCCCTAATAGGTGGCAACTCATTAGGTATTTCTTCTACCATAATCCCTTTATACTTCTCTAGCAATTGTTGCACCTCATTAGGAACCTCTTCCTTACTAGGATCATGCAAACTAGGACTGTTTTTAGGCTTCAAAATCAGAGCATACCCTTGGGTTCCTTCCTCCTTAAGGGAATCTAAAAAATCTTTACCATTCACAATCATGACACTTGACCCAACATTCTTTTCTACATGCTCATCAGGCAATGGATCCATTCTATACTTTCTACCATTCTTAGTTATGATGAAGGAATTAGTTTTATCATCATGTTGTGATTGAACATCAAATTGCCATGGACGTCCTAACAACAAATGACAAGCATCCATAGGAATTATATCACACAAAATCTTGTCCTTATATTCTTCTATTTGAAATTCAGCCCATGATTGTTCATCTACCAAAACTTGTTGCCCTTTATTCAACCATGATACTTTATAAGGACTAACATGAGGAAGCCTTTTCAATTTCAACTTGTCTACCATTTCAATGGAAACCAAATTTTCAGTTGAGCCTAAATCAAGAATTACCTTGCAAATCTTACCATAGGCCTTGCATGTTGTCCTGAACAATGTCTTCCTTTGAGGGGGTTCTTGTGTTTGAGGCACCTTCAACATGGTTCTTCTCATCATCAAGCTTTCTCCTTCATGGACCGGGGCTGCACTTCTAATTGGAGAGTTGACACTTTGGCAATCTTCTTCTTGGATCAATTAGTTCCTTCTCTCTCCTCCATGAGAGCTTGAGGCTTGCTTTTTAGGACACTTGAAGGCTGGATGTCCCACTTGGTTGCAATTGTAGCACCTTCCTGTGAAGACATTAGGACCCCTCCTTGGTCCACCAAATCTACCTCTTCCATTAGGGATTCTTCCTCTAAAGCCTCCTCTAGAACTAGATTCTCCACTTTGCTCTTAGGAACTAGATTCCCCTTGGCTTCTTTGGGATTGATTTCTACCCCCAAAATTACCCCTGCCTCTGAAATTTCTGCCACCTCTTCCTCTACCTTGTTGCTCACCTTTCCTCTTCAACTTCTCTTCAACCCTTAATGCCACTTGAAAGCATTTCTCCATAGTTTCAAGGGTTAATAAACTAATTTCATCTTGGATATTAAACCTCAAACCATTTAGATACCTTGCCACTTTGGCTTTTTCATCCTCCATGTACCCACAACGAAGAGTGTATTTGTGAAACTCCTCGGTGTAAGTAGCCACATCCAAATCTCTTTGCTTGAGATTTTGCATCTTCTTGTAGATCTGCACCTCATAATCTAATGGAAGGAATTGGGACTTGATCCTCTCCAACATTCTGCTCCATGAAGAGATCATACTCTTCCCATTCTTTACCCTCTCTCCTTGGGTGTAATTCCACAATGTAAGGGCAGCACCTTTGAGTTTAGTTTTTGCAAACTTAACCCTCTTATTTTCAGGAACTTCTTTGTATTCAAAGTAGTTGTTTAGAGCCTCAATCCACTCCATGACTTCATCAGCATTCATCTTCCCACTAAACATGGGAATCTCCATCCGAGCCTTTGAAGAATCCTTGCCAATTGCCTTGATGGCTTCAAGGAAATGCTTTTAATCATCCGGTACCTCTACCTCCTCTTGTTCTTATTCTTCTTCCTCTTTCTCTTCCTCTTCATCTAAACCTTTATCTATCCTCTTCCCTATCCTCAATGCCTTCAACTCTACTCAGAGTGCTTCCTTGACTCCACTTTTGATCTTCTCTTCCATCTCCTTGAACTTCTTGACCACTTCGATGGTCATCCCCTTTGGAGGCATATTGGTAGCCTCTCCTTCACTCTCCTCTACTAACATATACCAGGCCAACAATAGAACCTTTTATGGCTCTGATACCACTATGATATAGAGGCAAATTGGATAGGAGAAGATAGACAAGAATGACAAGGTTCTACTACACCTACAAACCCAAAATCAAAGGTCTTTACACAAAAGTGGGAACAATAGAAAGAAACTCATGGATCATTATGGAAAGGTTCATTTGGGATGTTAGGGGACCCATTCCATCCATTGGCTAATGCAGACTAGACTCGGGATTGGTACTTCCTTCACAAACCCCTAAAATGGCTTGTAGCCCTTCAAACAGAGAACAATCCTAATAAATTTTGACCTAGAGCTCCAAATGCAAATCTTAGACAATTAGTAGATACCCATTATGGCCCCCTATCACATATATCAAAATTAGCATGGGTTGTTTTGGATGATATGCCTCAACCAATAGCCCCTCTCAATGACCTAGAGCCCCAATTAGGCCAAAATTACAAAGAGACTACTATAGAATGCAAGCCCAGAACTCAAACAAGAGTTTGAAAACTTAGAATGCATGCCAAAACAAAGGATTTTGTGGGTTTTAGACTTCTACTCTCTAATGTTCCCAAAAATGCACCTATGGTTCCTTCAATGTGCTTTTAAACTTCACCTAACACATGGTTTTGTTAGGTTATTCAATGAAAACTCCTCCTCTGCAAGTTCTCTGCCAAAAAACCACCATAATATGGTAATACAGTCCTACCACCATCCATCCCACTAATCACAAGTGGATCAAATTAGTGGAATGGCAAAAGAATGCATATTCTCCTATCAAATCCCTAGAGGAGGGTTTCACAACCAAGTTTAGAATAAAACCTTATAACTCCCTTCAATACTACTGTTAAGACACAAAACTATATTCAAATGATAGATAACTCAATGTAGTATCAAATCAAAACATGAGAAGACTAGGACAAATCTATACCTTCACTGTGTACGGCATGATGCAGCGAATTTCCTCAAGGAAAACAGAGAATTCAGAAAATAGTCTCAAGGAAAATGTATACAAATTGCCTTCTATGCAAAGTCATAGTCTCAAATCACCTTTGAATGAGAGATATGTCACTACACTTCACATTCCAACAATTTGGAACTCATGTCAATGTCGTACTACAGAGTTGTACGAACTGTTTCTATAGGAAACACAGAAAAATTCAGAAAATAACAAAAAGATAGCAGAGAATGGTGTTTGTATTGCTTTTAACTTCTCCTCCTCCGTACATTTTACATGTTCAAGGTTATATAGACTTGTATATACCTTGATAACTCCATTGAGGGTAGTTTGGTTGATGGTTGGAGCCATAACCAATTTGAATTCTCTTGATAGTTTTTGGACAGTTTGAAAACTTCAACTAATCCTTAGTTTGTTGGTATAGACATTGGTGTTTATGAATCTTCAAACACCTCTACAATTTTATTAGGCCTTGAACAAGGTATTTAGGCTCCTTGATACCACTTTAGACTCCTTGACATGCCTTAACAAGGCTTACAAACATGAAGACTTACATGACTGCTTTTTATGGCTTTATGACAACAATTTCTAGACATTTGGACATAGTCCTTGTTACAACATCGCATCATGATTACAACATAAGAAATGGTCTTCATGACCTTATTGGATCAACAAAACAAAATGAACATCAAAACAAGACCTTAGTCTTCTTGGTGCTCTTGTACCAGTCATCCTATGGGACCGGTGCCTAGTGTGAGGCTGTTAGGATAACCATAGATGGGGGCCGATGCCTAGCAAGAGACTGTCAGGGTAACCCATGGATGGGGGCCGATGTTTAGCTAGAGTCTATCAGGATAACCTATGCTAGGACTGTATGATGACACTCATCCCTACTGCAGTCTAGGATTCCCTAGTTGTGTTCTCCCCATTCATATGTGATTGCCTCTGGAAGTGATGTTGAGTTACTTGTGATATTGACCTGTGTTGTTGGAGTCATGTGTTGTCCTTGTTCCTTATAGTCTACTGTCTACCTGACTATCTGTTATAGTGGGACCTTATGTTATCTCCTAGCACGGGGGGTGGACCTCAGGGTTCCACATGGTCGGGTGGATGTGACTTATCTCCATTGGTTTTTCCCTTGCCGTTGTTCATGTGCGAGGAAGATGTATCTTGTATGACAGATTCCAAATCTTGTACCAGTTGAGGAGATAGTCATTTATGCTCATGAAATCATTATATATCTAGTCCAACGTAATCAAAAAAGTAATAGTGTAAACAATGAAATGATGTACCCTCATGTAAGGGAAATTCTATGTACTTATAGTTTTATTTGCATGATCCCGATGATTGATTATCTGATATTATGATTTATATGTTTATTAATTAAATGCAATAGATTTGGAATGATCTACTAATGTTAGTTAATTTTGATGTATGTTAGATTTTATTATAATTCTTTGTCAGTAATGCAACCATGGAACCTTAGAGAACTAATGTTAGTTTAATGATATTTATAGATATGTTTAATATTACTTTGTTAACTCTTACATCTAAAAAACAATGTCCTGTTTGTATAGTATATTTGTGTTGTTCTCTTAGGTTCCTAGGCAGGCATTACATCTACTATCAGAACTAGGTTTTACAACACTGGGATCTTTGGTTCTTGTCATTGCTTTAGGTTAATCATTTTTCTCCTTATGGTGAGTTGGTAATAGTACCTCTCACCTATGAGCCTTAGTATGGTTGATATGTTGCAAGTATGGGCCTAATTGGTGTTGTCATTGATGTCAACATACTCTTGTTGCATTGATGATAAGGATTGGATGAGCTATGTGCTGAGGATATTGAGAAAATTAGTCCTAATCAGGAACAGAGAAGAACAGTGAAGACAATGAGGTAAAGATTCCAGCTAAGATGAAGATCAGAGAATGCACATCAAAGGGTTTGTAGTTATGTGTCTTAATATGTTCCAGTAAAGATTTTAGAGGTCCGCATGAAGATCTGAAGAAGATATGGTGACTTAAGTAAAACTAGTTCTAGCAGGTGTTTAGAGGTGACAGAGTGACACAGATAGGTCTGGTGAGTCCAGAAATGCAATATTCTATTCTGTGGATTTGGTGGAGTGTTTAGGAAGTCAATGTGAATTGACAACTCAATTGGTTTGTGGTCTGGAGGTCCGTAAGCATCTATTCCAATATTATAGTGATGATAGACTGTGTTCTTGAGGTTCTGGATGAAAGAGAAGAATGATTTCAGTAAGAAGTAGTGTGGATGTTCTTGGTGATTCAGGAAAGCTTGCGGAGGTCTTTGGATTATGTCTAGTTTGTGTTGGTGGTCTGCATTGAAGATTGAGCTCGTAATTGAAGAATTACTTCCGGATGATGATGTTCTTCCTAAGTCCGGCCAACCAGATGAGTTACACCTCCTACGGATGATCTTGAAGATGCTCTGTGAAGAATGGTGTGTTCCTTAAGAAGGATTGAAGTCTCAGATCTGTGTGGACGACAACGTGTTGATCTGCGTGAAGTCTTTTTGTAATAAGTCATGTTGTATTTATGTATTTGCTCTGTAATGTATGCCGACTTGGATGATTATCCCTAAGTCAATGTCTTGTATAAATAAGGAGTTGTAAATTCATTTCAAAAGCATCTTGTGGAGATGAGAGTGTGGTAGAGAGAAGCAGAGCAAAAGGCAGAGCAGAAGTATTGGGCTTAAATGGAGCTGACTCAAGCATGGTGAAGATGCTATTCTTCAGTTCAAGTATATAATACTTATTATTCTATAGACAGTGTGTCTTCTATAGGCAGTGGGCCTCTTGCGAGCAGTGTGCTCGGGTAGTGAGCCCTAATTGGCAAATGCCATTTTGTTCTTGCTATTCTTTTAACAGAGAATACAATCTTGGGTTAGTCACCCTATGGTTTTTCCCTTAACCAGGTTTTCCACGTCAAAATCTTGGTGTCGTGTGTTAATGTGTTTCTGCTATTGAATTGTTGTATTATATTTTCATGATTGATTTATTATTATGTTGTTGAATTAAGAAAAGGATTTAAGTGATTAATTAGAAGAAAGTTTGGACAATTGATTCACCCCTCCCTCTCAGTTGTCTGTCCTAAATCCAACAATTGGTATCAGAGCCAAGTTCCTCTAAAAGGAGCTTAACTGCTTGAGGAGATCCAGGATGTCGTCCTACAAAAAGGATAGTTTGAGGTTTGATGGAACCAATTTCACTCTTTGGAAAAGTCGCATGGAATGCCACTTGCAATGTATGGGAATGCAGTATTGGATTATGGCTTCAAAGAAGTATGATGGGTAAATGCAAGAAGTTGTGTCTACTTAAGGTGGAAGTTTTAGAGTTAGAAAAAAATTTGAAATCGGGTAACTAAAAATGGGATCCTGTTTCTATAAAACGGGATCCCGTTTCTATAAAATGCGATCCCATTTTTGGTCAGGATCCTGAGCCTAAAATCCAAAACGGGATCCTATTCCTTAGCGGGATCCCAAATCTAGAACCAAAAAATGGGATCCCATTTTGAAAAAGTATTAAATTTTTTTTAAAATGGCAGAGACCCCATTTTTCCCAGCGACAGGCGACAGCTAAGAACGGGATCCCGAGTTGAGTCACCATCAAAACAACAGGTAAGTGGATTTTTCCACTTCTATAATTTATCAATGAATCCTTTGAAGTTTCCCTTGTTTTTTTGGGTGTAAAATACAATCAAAATTTAAATTATAAACTATTATTTAGGTTTTCTGTTTATGAAATCAATAGCTATTTTTTGACATTTTAGTTGTAAAATACAATTGAAATTTTGAAAGGCTATATCATATAAAAGGATAGAATTTGAACAAACTGTCAAAATTTTGTTTAAATTTGAGAATTCAATTGCTGTATTTAGACATTTAGCTGTAAAATATAATTGAAAATTTGAAAATACTGTATCATATGAAAGGAGAGATTTTGAACAAATTGTCAAAATTTGATTTCAATTTGAGTGCTGAATAGCTGTATTTAGACATTTTAGCTATAAAATACAATTGAAATTTTGAAACGACTGTATCATATGAAAGGAGAGATTTTGAACAAACTGTAAAAAATTATATAGCATTGGGATGATATATATATTTGGTTTTTATAAAATTTACTTATATCAATGTATGTCATTGTATTTTAAAGGCATTATTGAATAGGTAACTGTCATGTAAAACAATTACAACAAACCATAATAAAACCTTTATCACGTCCTTCATAATCAAACCTTTAGAGACAACCAAGTATCAAGAATTGAGAAGATTTTATAGTTTTTGTGATAGCCAACTAATCAAGAATGAAATCAAGCCAACAAATGTAACTTTAGAGATACTTGTAGCTGTCCTCACTAGCTAGGTTATGCCCTTGGGATGAACATCGTGATGTTAATTGTGATACGAGCCTAACCTCATTGGTAATGCTTCCCCTAATCTTAATGACATTGATGTAGGCCCCACTCATGATCCTTACAAAGATCTTGCCACCACTAACATCTTTCATGATAGGTCATTATCCTCACCATCTCCTTAGACCTATAATACCTTGAGCTTATCGATTGGGACCAACACAACCCTTTATGATTTGATGTTTTCCAAAATGATGAAGCCATCATGAAACTTATGAAGTGTCAAGACCACATCCCCATTGTAATCATAAGAAAGACTTTTCCACCATACTTAACACCTATGCTTAATTTGGAGAGAAAGAAGAACCCTTTAGTCCTAAGGCACCCTAGTAGGCAGAATAGCAACAAGATATAAGAAGAAACTTGTGATCAATTAAAATGATACAATAAAAATGGACACTTCCCAAGAGCTCCTCAATGACAAACTTCACCTTCCATTAGATACCACTCAGATACAAGATGACTCCCCTCTCCTTGTTGAGGATGCTATAGACATCAACCTATGAATAGAAGAGGACCCTAAACTCTCTCAGATAGTAGCTCCACTGGACCTTGACATCAAAGAAGGCATAACCATTACCCTTAAAGATTATGTTGTTTTCTTCATGTGGTCTTATGGTGATATGCCTTCAGACTCCATCTTTAAAGTCATGTGCATCATCTTGTGGTTCACCTCAATGCCAAACCTACTCAATAAAAACTACGCAAAATGCACCCCCAAGTAGCCCTCTTGGTCAAAGAAGAATTGTATAAAATCTTGGATGTGGGGTTCATTCAGACTATTACTTATCCTAAATGGGTCTCTAATGTGGTCTTAGTTAGCAAGAAAACTAATGGAATTCATGTTTGCACTAACTTTTGAGACATCAAAAAAGTATACCTAAAGATAACTTTTCTCTACCAAACATTGAAATGATTGTGGATCTCATAGCCATATATATCAAATGTTATCATTAATCTGGATATAATATCCCTTGAAACATTTGAGTTAGACATGGAGACACCTAGATTATGGAGAGGTCTATGTAAGAAAACACCTCCTGTAGACTCAACACAAACTTATCCCTCAACCCTCTAAATTGTGACTTACATCATTTGATTACCCTGGAACACACTATAGATAACTCTATACAAATTTGGCAAAATTTATTTTCTCCTAACAAAAACTTGTATATGTAGAAGTATCTACTACTACATTAGATTTGATATACTTCTTAAAAGGAAAGAGTTGGGACTAACAACTAAATAGAAAACAATAATTTTGCAAATAGGAAATAGGAAACAAAATCGAGCTAGAACCATCTTGACTAATTTATCTTTTTCTAGCTAGATTGAATCCCTACAATCACAAGTTAAAAACAAAGCATCAAATTCTTCATTAAATTTAAATCACAAATCATCAAAATATATTCATCTTCATACTTAGATTAGTCAGGTAGGCAACTAGTAACTTCAATCCTATCTCCATTATCAAATTTGGTTGCCATAGGCAACTTCACCAAATTTAGGTTTTCAGATCATGTGGCATGCACAAGATATCCACCTCAAAGTAGTTCTCCAAGTCTAGTTATAGTCTTGCAGATTTTCATTATGATTCTACCTAGGTGGTATGATAGTCCATTGGTTTCTAGATGACATCATTCAATAGCATAGATGCATCTAAACATTCACCCTTCATTGATATATATTGATAGTAAAATAGAGTTTTAAATTGTTCTTAAGGTTTGGGACAATCATAGTGTTAAGATAGTGCAAATTTTAAGACTATTTAGACAAATTAAATGGGCTTAGTCTCAAGCTAAATAACACACATAAGAGTTGGGACTAACAACTAAATATAAAACAATAATTTTGCAAATACGTATGAATAGGAAACAAAATCAAGCTAGAAACATCAACTAATATCTTTTTCTAGCTAGATTGAATCCCTACAATCACAAGTTAATCAAAGCATCAAATTCTTCATTAAATTTAAATCACAAATCATCATAATATATTCATCTTCATACTCAGATTAGTCCTAGGCAACTAGTAGTCAATCCTAGATCTCCATTATCAAATTTGGTTGCCATAACCTGCAACTTCACCAAATTTAGATTTTCAGATCATGTGGCAAGCACAAGATATCCACCTCAAGGTAGTTTTCCAAGTCTAGTTATAGTCTCAAGCAGATGTTCATTATGATTCTACCTAGGTGGTATGATAGTCCACCAGTTTATATGACATCATTCAATAGCATAGATGCATCTGTTCTAATTCATTTCTTTTGTCTAAAATGGTTGTGACAATAAAAAACAAGCTTATTGAACTCATAATCAATAGGAAACCCCCGGTCATAATAGGAGGTCTTGAATTTGGTACCAATGATTGTGAGTTCCTTGTAGACTATGATGAACCTTTTGAACAAGAGAACCTTGTAGACCATGATGCATATCTTGATTTAAACTTGAACATTATCATCATGTGAATGCTTTTAGCCATCCTACAACCTCCTATCACCCTTCATCCTCTTATAGGGATATGCCACACAACCTCTCCAAGTTGACCATGCCAAACCCAAAGTCACAATCCTAAGAGATCCCTAATTTCCTCCCTATTACCTTTTGAGTCACCCTTATTTATTTATTCATTGGTAATATTTCCTGAACAAGAGCCAGTTTACCATGTTATATTTTTGGTCATGCCTTTGTTTCGTAAATCGACTCTTGGTCCTTCAATTTTTATCCGTTTGTTGACTTTGTAGACAAGGTTACTTAAGGTTTGAACCTTTGAACCTGAACCATTCTCAAAGTTCAAAGTTCAAATGGTTCAATATGTCTAAAGTGTCTCATAAAGTAAACTGTCGTTTTGTATGTCTTATGCGTCTTTGAACTTTCGGGTTGAACTTGAACCTTCCACTTGTACTCTGTAGCGGGGTTCAAGGTTCAATGGTTCAACGGTCTTAAGGTTCAACACTCACTGTCTTCTTATAAGTCAGGTCACGCAGTTACCTTGTGTAATTATTGTATCGTTGAACCTTCCGCTTGTACTCTGTAGCGGGGTTCAATGGTTCAAGGTTCAACAGTTCACTATTTCATAGTTGAAAGCCTTTTATCAAAGCCGCGTAACTTTTTGTTGGTCTACATAACCCTTGCGTCTTTGAACCTTCGTATTGAACCATATTTTTACAAGTTCAACGGTTCATGAGTTAAGTTCCTGTTTCCGTAAGTCAATCCTTTGCTTATCTATATGGTCCAATTAGCATGTTTGAACCACCGCATTGAACCACCTCATTGAACCACGTCCTAAAGGTTCAATGGTTCAATAGTTCAAAGATTTGGTGATTTTGGTCTCATTTGTTCCCGCGGCTTTCTAAGTCAAATTTAGCAGGAAAGTTGGAGGAAATTATGTCAGAAACTCATTATGAAACTGAGAGCTCTAATTTAGTGGAGGCTACGGATAATCATTATACTTCATGATGGCGCGTGAATAATACTTGCTATTAATGAAGAAATCAGAGTTCACGTCTTTTCAAATATTTTTGGCACGTATCGTTCCAAGCGATAATTATTCAATCTGGTTAAGTGCCATTATTAACCAAGAACAAGCCAAGTTTAGCAAGTAAACATACTGTGCAACGCGGAGCAGGATAGAGCCGGAAGTGTAAGGCTCTTGTTATTCAAGTTTTCGCAGTGATTTCAGATATCTTGAAGGTGAGTTCTATTTCCCATATGCTATTCCTAGTTCTTATGCTGGAAAGAAGAATCTCTGGAATTTCTGTTGTTTTCAAAATTCCAAGTGTTTTATTGTAATCTCCAACTATGTCTTTGAAATCTACGTGTTTGGGGAATGAACATGGTCCTGGTCTTACTTATTCTCACTTGAAATTTGGAGATACTGCACTGGTTCAATATGATTTAGAAGAATTTAAAGAAAGAACTAGAAACCCTATCCAAACCCCTACAATGAAGAAAATTGTAGACAGCGGTTTAGTTGAAGCTGCAGCTTTTCCTCAGGCTATACTATGCCCAGAATTGGTTCAAGAGTGTATGAATAGGTACGACCCCTAGGATAGATGTATCAGAAAGGCAAGCGGTGAGGTGTTATTGCATGTCAACCGACAAACCCTCATGTCTGTGATGAAGATACCACGTAAAGAGGCATATTCCAGCCTTGATATTACTTCCTCCTATGGGTATTTCTCAGAGAAGAAATTGACTTATAAAAGTGTAATAGCGAGGAACTGGCTGCTGAAATTTTAGAAGGGTGGTTCAAGGTTACCCAGGCCACTTACCAGAGATCATTTGATAAAAGAAGTAAGGGATATTGTCTTATTGTTAAATAGACTGAAGGGCAGTCAGCATGCCTATTATTGGGAGGACTGGATGTACTTTTTCATACAAGTCATCCTTCAAGAGGAACAGTATTTGGATTGGGCCGAAATAGTAGCTAACTGTCTACATCAGGGTTTAAGTAATTATCTGGGTGACAGAGATTTCTATATGTCTTCGTACCTATTCTATTGTTTGGCATCTACGAGAGAGTGGTTTGACCTACCTCATGCACCCTTGGCTGAGAATAGTAAACTCTATGAATATTATTCACAGTTGCAGAGAAGGAATTGCTATGAAAATTATAAAAGGGTTAATGATGTCTTCACTGGGAAAATGACCTATGAACTGGCAGGCAATCTGGGTAAGAGAATGTCCAGTGAAGCAATGCAACTGATCAATATCTATGGTAGCTTCTTCATTCAATTTTCTAAGTTCACTTACATCAGAGTTGGAGGATTCGATGGTGAACCTGTAAAGTTACCTAGATATGTATTTGACCGTTTCGTGCTAATGGAGGTATGTAGACAATTAGCACATGTAGATAAGAATTTCCCATCAAAAAAGGGTTCTGGTATTTCTTTTCCTATCGAACTTGGGCATTATTCATGCCAATCAAAATCTGATGCTTTGAATTTGGAGGTGAACCTTAAGAGGTTCAATTTTTAGTTCTTCACTGCCAGGTCTCAATTTGACAGTAAAAGATTTGTCATAGAGAACCTAGATCCTGGAACAGGGCATTCACACCTTCCTAAACTGGAAGATTACTGGGAAGACTGTCCAGATGAATTTGAGGTCAGAAGAAGGCTGTGGTGTAGGTTTTCTTTAGGGTAGATAATTACACTCAATTTAAACATGGATATTTCTGGTATTTCTAATGATGAGGAATAGTTGGTTGACCCACAATTTGAAAGAGTAGAACAGTTACCTATTCCAGAAGTCGACTGGAGTAAAAAGGAGGAAGATAGAATTGAAATTAAAACCCTTCCAGTGATAAGGAGAACCGAGAAATGGTTAAGAGAAAAGAGACAGGAAGGGCTTCAGGATAAAAATGCCCAACAATTCTCTTCAATGGTTGAATCATCACTTCCCATAGACTCTTCTAATCAACCTATTGCTATCTGTGGTGCAAGTGCTTCCAAGCCATCAACTAAGAGAAGCCCTGCCACTAAGAGATCCAGAAGAGTCCTCACAGATATTCTGCCATCTCGTGTTACCAGGTTGAGGACTAAAGGGAAAAGAAAGAAACAGGTTTCAGAAACAATAGTTGTTGATTTGAATTCAGAGGAAGATCTAGAAGAGCCTATGGGTGACAAGGAGCTAAGTCCACACAGAACAGAGGAGGTTGACACCAGGTCATAGTCAGGGACCGTTCTAGAGACCCCTAAAATATTGATGATGTCAAATGTATCCTCTGATGGATTAAACCCAGAGAAGACAACCTCAGCCCCTACACCAAAGTGGCTAGAGAGTTCTATCTCCGACAAGAAAAAGGTAATTCCTTTTGTCGTCCCTTTGGAGGACATGGTAAGCAAATGATTGGGGAAAACCCCCAAGTCCAAGAAACTCAAGACGACATCCAGAATAAACATTGACCCAAACACTGGTAATTGGAGTGCTGAAATTGCTAAACCAGTGACTGAGGAAGAAGTACAGGATCCAACAGTGCACTATTTCACTATGGAGAGAGTGGATCTCGGTGTTGCTTCTAGAGCTGCAAATGTCCACCACCTTGAAGCTTCTACTAAGAGGATGGTCAGTCGAACATGGAAAGATGAAAAGGATAAGAGGGAGTTGAAACAAACTCTGCGCTCAATGGCAGAGTACATTGAGGCTATTAACAACCCTGACCCGCAGCCGATCTCACAGCTCCCCCTGTCTTTTGACCTGAAATCACCTGTCAACCAAAAGATGTTAGATTAGGTTCATAGAAGCAAAATGGTGACAAAAACATTTGACAGTAGGTTGGATAACATCAAGCAGAAAGGAATCAAATATATCCGTGAACTCAAGGGCATATATGATCTGACTGCTGCCACCATTGAAGATCTTAAAGCACAGGTTGCTGTTTGGGCGAAAGATGAGTGTAGACACCCTAAAATGACCAAGTCGTCGCATCACTTGCATTTCGTCATTTCTTCCTAATCACCTACATTTCAACATTAATTAAATAATCTAATTATTTAATTAATTTCATCAAATTCTTCTAAATCATAAAATTGCGACATTAATTAAATAAATCCTCATTATTTAATTAATTAAATCAAATTCCTCTATATTCTTCCACAATTAAATAATTTTTAATTATTTAATTAAATCATTGTCACCTTCCAAAATTCACATCTACATTAATTAAATATATCCAATTATTTAATTAATTCAACAAATTCCCTCTTATCTAAAATTAAATAATTCTTAATTATTTAATTAAATCAAAAATTATTCTTCCAAAATCATGCACAACAATTAAATAAATTTATTTATTTAATTTGCTTTCAAAATCTTCTAAATTAAATAATTCCAATTATTTAATTATTTCTTTCAAAATATCTTCTCTAAATTTAAATAAATCAATTATTTATTTAAGTTGCTTTTTCTTCTAATTTGAGTTATCTCTAAAATAACTCAAGCTTTCTTGCTCATCAATTAAATATTTCTATATTTAATAAAGCAAAATATCTTCTTTTCTCATGCAAATCTCTTCTTCTTGTTTTAAATCACTTAACTGATTGCTTTATTCTTTTAATTGATTTATCTCTTCAGTTAACTCATTCTTCTATTCTTGATAACTCCTCTTATGCAAAAGAAAGCAAGACACATGTCTGCTTTTCATTCGTTGCACATTCCTCAACTTATCTCCTCCATTGATTCTTCTGAATTATCTGGACCGTTGATCGATTTTCCTTGAAATCTATATAAACCCCCCTCATCTCCTTCATTTAGTCTCTCTCTTCGATCGTATTCTCAGGCATACTTAACAGAGCTTCGAGCATACACAACGCGTCAATTGAGCACACTATAACGATCTTTTGACATTGATCTCTTGAGCACATACTTGCTTGTTGCAGCCATGGCTTTGCAACTACATTGAGCAATCCACATATCTCCAAAAGGGAACAATACAGGTTTTGGTAAGAGTTTTCATTTATCTTTGATTTGTGATTTATGGCTTTTACTTAGATTCGTTTCCTTTATGTTATTGGGTTCTTTGGTTTTATTTAGTTTAGATTTAATCCATTTTTCCATATACACATTCTGGCACGCCCGGTGGGACCCACTAATCCCTTGGTTTCTTTGAGAAATTTGTTTTTTTTGAAGACACAGTACGGCACGGCGCTTACGGCACTTCACAGCGCTTCTGGCAGTATATTACAGCGCTTTTGCAGGAACAGTTCAGCGCCCTTGGCAGCACGGCCGCGCTTCTGGTAGCACAGAGAAGCACTATCAGTAGCACAGAGAAGCGCTACTGGCGGTGTTATTAGGCGCTTTTGGTTAAAATTAGGTTTTTGACTTCATTCGGGGTTTTGCAGTGATTTCTCATTTCAGATCTGTCATTTTGTCGGACAAGCTATTATATTTGTCTTTCAGAACCTGATTTTTTATATCTCCTAAGCTAATTTATTTAGGAATATCCTTGTTTCTGGTGCTAATCTATTGGTCTGATCCATTTTTCTGAGTTTCCAAATTACACAACCTAGATCTATCAGATATCATCCTGCAGATAATAGATCCGCCATGAAAAGTTATTTTGACCTGGTTATTGTTAACAAAACTAATATTTTCTGTATCTGAGACAGAACAGCGCGTTTGGCCACATAGTATCGCGCTCTCGGTTACACAGTGAAGCGCTCCTGGATATTTTACAGCGCTTTTGTTATTATCATTGCGCGCTTTTGGTATTTATCACAGTGCTTTTGGAATCATACTACCACGCTTCTGGTTATTCTGCAACGCATCTGGCTATATTCTCTGATGCTTCTGGTCTGTCTGTGAAGCGCTTTTGGTTTACAGTGAATCGCTTCTGGTAAGACAGTAACACGCTTTTGGTCAAAGTTGATTTATTTTGCTAACTTGTGAAATTTTGGTGGAACTAACTCACTTGTTGCAGCTTCTTATTACTCACACAGAGCCAATAGGTGTTTTAAACATGTTTATGCAGGACGAGCGTTGAAGACCCTTTTGTTTTATCTCACTAAGTCTTAGAAACACATTGCATGCTTAAAAGGATAATTGAACAAATTTTTTTTGCAAATCTAAGTCTTAGGAACATACTGATTTTCTTAAGGGACAATGGACATGTATGGACAAACACCTCAATTTTCTAAGGGACAATGGACATGAATGCCAAACACTTCATTTCATAAGGGACAATTTACAACTACAACCGTGTGTGTGCCTAAATTAGTTGCATCTTATTTTTCTTATAAACGGGACAATTGAACCATTGTTTGACGTGCTTGATTTTACATTTTTTGTACTTCCTTTAGAAGGGCCTGCTTTTGGATTGTGCTTCATCCAAAAGGGACGACCCTAAGCGGAGTTTTCCTTTGAACCGCTATATAAAAGGGATAAGGCGAAAGCCAAGTCCTAACCGACGTCAGCCTTACCTTGTGATGCCAAACTGAAAAGAGGTGTACTAGCCCTTTGTGGAAATGATTTTCACATTGAGCGAAGTGTTTGAAACTCTTAGTAGGATTGGTTAAAGCTTTTAGTAGCTTGTCGCATTGCTCGTAAGGCGTTGGTCCCTCAAAGTCACTAAGAACCAATCTAGATAGAGACTACCCGACCTACCTCTGAACATTGCGGTAATCATCAGTGCAAGGGAAATCGATTTAAACCCTGAAGACACTCACCATTGGCTCCCTTGAGAAGAGATAGTATTCCCTCAGACATAAAGCTCTTGTGACCTACTTGAGCTTTCCAAGGGGAGGGTGAGATATCCCTACCTATCGTCTCTTGCAAAGATACTAAATATCTGACACCTTTATGGAATGATATTTTTATCGATGGAGTATTAAGCTGTGAGCTGATCTACTGCAATGAAACCTTGTCTCTAGGGATAAAAAGTGCTTGTTATTGATTGCAACTGTATTAGACCTGTGGAAACATTGGGCTTGTTTGGAGCCTTGAACATACACTATCTGTTGTGTCAGTCCTTGTGCCTTTTTTGACCACTTGTTTGCTGTGTTTTCTCTTGCCAAACCAATCCAATCAGAAACAGAAAAATCTTGCCTTTGAAAAACATCAGACACTACTTCAGTGCCCTTGGTATTACAGCAGCTCGCTTTTGGTCATACAGTAGATCGCCTTTGGTCAGCAGTAACCCGCCTCTGGCAAAACTCTACTTCAGCGCCCTCGGTATAACAGTAGCTCACTTTTGGTCACTGTAGCTCACCTTTGGCATAGCAGTAACTCGCTATTGGCAGCTCAATCCGTCGCCTATGGCCCACAGTAGCACGCTTTTGGTAGCACAGTCCTGTGCCTCTGGTCAAACAGTATAGCGCCTTTGTTTCAGTACTTTGTGCATCAGAGTTTGTCCGTTTCTTCAAAGCATCTCACAGATTCCCAGCATTACATTGTGTCCTAAGTGAATCCCATGGTCACCACTAGGCTACAGAAAACCATGAAGTCAAGGCAAGTTGTCCCTAAGAAGCACAAGTCACCCCCTCGCACACCACAATCAGGTCGTCTCAACATTACTCCCAAGGTGACTCCTAGTACACCCGCGGCAAAACCAATCAGCTCGCCAAACATGCCACACATTGATGAACCAAGCAATCCTCATGAGGATAGAACCCCTTTGCTAAATGCACCGCAGTATACCACAGGCTTGCCTCCGGATTTTGTCCCACAAGGTTATATCGTAGATCAAACCCCATCTCAAGAAGAGCGACACTTTGAAATAGGTCAATCCTCTCAAGAAGATAGGCAAGATCTGGATGAATTTATACAAGATCCTAGAGCTATAGCTGCCTTTGATAAAATCCTTAGTGAGAACCAGGATCATTTCTTTCGCTTGCTTGCAAAGCAAGGTGCCAAGTTACCTCAAGATTTTGATGTGTCCACTCTCAAGGAGAGCAACAACACCCAAGAAACCATACAAGCAGTGCAAACCATGTCCACGGCAACTATGCCCTTACCTACTCACGGCTCGCAGTATAGGAATCCCCTTTTTCAAAATCCAACAGGGGAGAGGCCCATATCACCACTTTTGACTCCTATGGAGATCTATCAAAACCAACAAGAAACTCTCCAACGTCAAGCAGAGTTAGCTAAGCAAGCCACCTTAGCTCGGTCGAATGTGCAACCACCTCCTAAAGTGTCCACCCCAAGCGCAAGTGGAATCTTGGTTACCCCATCACGCGTAGGTTTCCCACCCAATTACCATCCGGGGAACACGTATGTAGCCATGCAACAAGGGTCTCAACATATGCCACCTCCTATATCATCACACCTGCATGTCTCTCAACCAATTAGAGTCACGCAGCCCCAACCACAACATTCTTCTACTCTCATCCTCAAGCAACCCCAACCATCGCAAATCACTTCTACCTATGTTCCTCCACCACAACATTCTTCTACTCTCATCTTCAATCAACCCCCACCGTCGCAAATCACTTCTACCTATGTTCCTCCTCCACAACGTTCATCCACGCTCAACTTCTTTCATACATTGCCTAGCCACTCTCAACATTCCCAACATCAGGTTTCCCAAAGCTATGTGCCACCATCACAACCTAATCAAACGCACTTTAGCTTTCCTCCCCCCAATATGTTTCTTCAACCATCACAGAGCCAACATTCTTACCTAGCGCCACCTCCACCTCTGCCTAATCAAAACCCCCAATTCCAACCCAATCTGAACCAATCATACAATCCAGACAATCCCAATCAATCTTACGACCCTTACAATACTAGTACGCATGGCTCACACTATAATCTTCCATACGGGCAACACCAACCGCTTTTTGGACAACAGGAGACGTTACCAACCCCTCCCACGACTATGGAACTAAAGATTGTGGAGGTGCAACAACAGCTATCTGATCTTACGTTTGGCCACACCAAAAAGACCTTCTCCTTGGAGGAAGTGTGCCCTTATCCTTTTGATCGGTCGTTACCAATGATCCCTTTTCCTCAAAATTTCACTATTCCCAAGTTCGATAAGTACAAAGGAAAAGGTGACCCAAAAGACCATCTTAGGGAATTCTATCTTGCTTGCTTCGAGGTCTCTCACAACGACACATATCTTATGCGTCTTTTTCCTCGCAGTCTTGGAGGACAAGCAATAGAATGGTTCTCACACTTACCGACGGGTATCAAGTCTTTCAACGAGCTAGCAGAGAAGTTTGCCACACATTTTTCTTACAACGCAGAGCATGAGATTTCCATGACGGACCTATGCAACAATAAACAGAAAAATGGTGAAACGTTCATTTCTTTCCTCCAACGATGGAGACAAATGGCTAGTAAATTCCCTTTCAAGATTCCAGAGAAACAGCTTGTTAGCATCTTTGTGTAGAACCTCAACCAAGAGTTAGGTTTCCATTTGCAAATCCTTAGTGCTACAACCTTCGATGAAATCACATACAAGGGTATCAACATAGAGAAGGCCCTCATTGCTAAAGGTGTGGTCAAAATCTTTAAAGAGACGAAAGATAGCTCTTCTCATCAACAATCGAACGATAAACCCAAATATTGGAACAAGAACAAAAACGTGGTCAACGATGGGGTGGTCGATACTAAGCATGTCCAGACATTGCAAACACCGCTGCAACTCTCCAAACCAAGTCAAGCTCCACCTCAACAACAGCAGCAACAAAGGCAGCCTTATCAAAATCAACAATGACAACAAGAGCGGCCCCAACAAGATTACCCTCTGCGACGTCAATTTACTCCTTTGGGAGTACCCATCGAATCGGTCTTACAGCAAGCTTTGCTGAAAGGGCTCATAAGCTTACCTGATGCTCCCCCATATGGAGAACCTGTCTACAAAACTGCACGTTACAGAGACAATGAGTATTGTGAGTTCCATAGGAGCAAAGGTCATAGAACTGCGTCTTGCATGAAGCTTAAGCACCTCATCCAAAACCTCATCGACGGTAATCAAATCACTTTTGAGAATGAATCACTAGCGCAACACACGAACAAGGATCTCGATATGTACAAGGAACCATTCCCTCATCATGGTCCACCTCCTCCTCAGGATAGAGGTAAAGGTATCAATCACGCTTCCACGTCTTTCGATTCCATTGTGGGTCGTTTTGAAGAGAGTCGAGTGTCTACCCTCACCATCAAAGGCAAATCTACAGATTGTGCTGTTACTACTCGTCGAGGTCATGTCACCATTCGTACACCTACACCTAGACTTCTAGTTCAGTCTGATTATAATCTTGTCGAACATCTAGGGAAAACACCAGCACAGATCTCTATTTTGGACCTTCTACGGTCATCACCTGCACATAGAGTGGTGCTAGAAAAAGCCCTCCAAGAGTCCTCCGTTCCTAACAACATAGCAGTCGCAGATTTCCAAGCTATAGTGGGTAATATTGCTTCGCCTTACAATGTGGTCTTCTCTGAGAAAGACCTTCCCTCCCATGATCCTTGTCACAACGATGCCCTCCATATTGAAGTGCTCATCCATAAGCGCAAAATCAAACGCATCCTCATAGATGGTGGTGCTGGTCTCAACATCTGTTCTTTAAAGTTACTAAAGCAATTGGGATACTCTGAGGATCACGTCAACACTGAGCATAGTATTATAATCAAGGGGTATGATGATGCAGAACGCTATTCAGAAGGTGTTATTCACTTGCCTATACAACTAGGCCCTGTCATGCTGGAAACCAGGTGTCAAGTCCTTGATATTGAGCTACCTTACAACATTATTCTAGGCCGCCCATGGATCCATGCAATGAAAGCTGTTCCCTCCATGTACCATCAGTCCCTCAAGTTCCCATACAATGGTACGGAGATCACCATCCCAGGAGACCCTAATCCTTTTGAATTTTGCCGTGTCTTGCAAGGAATCTATAAGAATTGCAACCAAGTGCCTAAAAATGACAAAGCCCTTGAATCCCCTCTCTATGTTGACCCTGAAACTCTCACGCAAGCCTCTACAAGCGAGCCTACACCCCTCCCCAAAATCACAGCACGAGTCCGAGATATAGGCTTTGGCACTTATGATATCTCAGAATCTTGTTGTGTAGGGCGGATGCCTCTATCTCCAAAATCTTACGGCCAACCACCCATTGCTAAAGTTATCAAAAAAGCAGCTATTCCTCCCCCAACATTCCTAACCCAATTCCAACATGGATGGTTATTGGAAGAGGAAACTATTGAGGACATCTCTTCTTGGCTCTACAAGGAGAAAGAACCAATCACAATACCAGTCAAGCAATATGGCAATGGCTTAAGGATAGTGAAAAACATGGGCTATAAAGGCAAAGGTGGCCTTGGGAAACAAAATCAAGGCACTATGGAGCCCATTGTGGTAACAAAGAAGCTAGACAAGAAAGGATTAGGATTTGGTAAGAAGGTACCACGCGCCTCGGACATTGAGTATATCCTCGACGAGGTAGCTGACAAGTTTCCCGCCGATTCGACATCTATAGAGGATATCATCGATGACTCTTCCCTCCACATAACCAATCTATTCGCAGAATCCTCCATTTTTACACTATCCTCTGTATCCTTAACTTCCACCACCAGCACCCAGAATGTCACGCTTGTCTACCCTGAACTTATCGATTGGGACCAACAAGGGGCCCCCGTTATAGATGTCTTTCAGAATGACAAAGCTTTAGCTGAATTCATGGGACTTCGAGAAGGTATCCCTCTTGGCGATCACAAGGCAGGTTTTGTAATGGAACTTGAGCCCACGGCTTATTTTGGTGAGAATGCCAAATCCTCTAGTCGCAAAAGCGCACATAAAGAAAGATCTCTAGGTGAAAACCACACTATGGCACCTCCTGATCATAAAATAGTAAAAATAAAGGACGTATCCAAAGGTGAAAACCCAATTGTGGCACCTGAGGATGGAGGATTTGACCTTCCCTTACCTCTAAGTATCAAGAGAAATCAGCTCTACTAGTGGAAGATTCTACAGAGATCAACCTAGGTACAGAACAGAATCCAAAGACAACATTTCTAGCAGCATCATTATCTGATACAGAGCACAGAAACCTTAACAACTTCTTCTTACAACGAACCATCAACTTTGCATGGACCTATGCAGATATGCCAGGGCTCGACCCTAAGCTGGTAGTTCATTATCTCACAGTTGATCCCAAAGTGAAACCAGTCAAACAGAAGTTGAGAAAGATGCACCCACAGATCACTCTCCTAGTGAAAGTAGAAATACAGAAGCTGTTAGACGCAAAGTTTATACGACCCATTGACTATTCAGATTGGGTCTCAAACATTGTACCTGTGTCTAAACCTAATGGGCGCATCCGCATGTGTAATGATTTCAGAGATCTCAACAAGGCATGTCCCAAAGATGATTTTCCACTACCAAACATTGACATTATAGTGGACTTGACAGCAGGTCACGAGATGCTTTCTCTTATGGATGGATTCTCAGGCTACAACCAGATTAGAATAGCTGAGGAGGATCAACACAAAATAACCTTTACATGTCCTTGGGGCAATTACTGTTGGTGTGTTATGCCGTTTGGTCTGAAGAATGCAGGAGCAACCTATCAGCGAGCTATGACAGTGATCTTCCACGATCTATTTCATCACATCATGGAAGACTATGTGGATGATATATTGGCTAAATCTTCTAGAGCAGAACATATACAGGTCCTAGGACAGATCTTTGACAGGCTTGAAAAATACCAAGTAAGACTCAATCCAAAGAAGTGTGTATTCGGCGTAACATCAGGGAAGCTATTGGGATACATCGTATCTCGTAGAGGCATCGAAGTAGATCCAGCGAAAGTAAAGGCTATAGTGGAGATGCCTCCACCAAAGAACCTAAAAGCATTAAGGAGCCTCCAAGGAAGGTTACAGTCCATCAGGCGTTTCATATCACAGCTAGCAGATAAATGTCAACCCTTTCAGCACTTGCTCCGAAAGGATGTCTCGTTTTGATGGGACAACAAGTGTCAGGCAGTGTTTGATCAACTTAAGGAGTATCTAGCTACATCTCCTGTATTGGTTCCACCAGTTGCGAACAAACCCTTGATATTGTACATCTCCACTACAAACTCAGCCCTAGGGGCTCTGCTAGCACAGAATGATGACACAGGAAAGGAGCATGCAATTTATTACATCAGTAGAACCTTGGTGGGATATGAGCTCAATTATTCCCCAATGGAAAGGGCTTGTTTAGCAGTAGTGTTCGCCTCCCAAAAGTTGCGACATTACATGCTGAACCAACACACAAATTTGATAGCCAAGATTGATCCCTTGAAGTATCTACTAGCAAAGGTAGCTCTCACAGGTAGACTAGCTAAATGGGTTATGATCCTTAGTGAGTTTGATATTGAGTACACAGATTATAAGGCAATTAAAGGACAAGCCCTCGCGGATCAACTAGCAGATGCACCTATGAAAGATACACATCCTATGGTAGCAGACTTTCCTGATGAGAATCTCTTCACTCTTTCCAACTCTATAATGTGGAAGTTGTACTTTGACGGTTCTTACACACAACATGGATCAGGAGCCGGCATCTTATTTGTTACACCTCAGAATGACTACATTCCAAAGTCATATCTGCTAGCATTCCCTTGCACCAATAACATAGCCGAGTCTGAAGCACTCCTCATAGGTCTCAATACAGCAGTTCAATGGGACATCATAGAACTACAAGTATATGGAGACTCACAGCTAGTCATCCACCAAGTCACAGATGAATACCAAACAAAGGATGAAAAGTTGGTCCCCTACAAACAACTGGTGGATGCCTACAAACCACATTTTTCTAGCATCACATTCGAGCAAATTCCACGAGAACATAACAAAGCTGCAGATTCTATGGCTTCTGTAGGGTCACTGATTGACATGCCTGCAAATACACAGAAATGTGAATTCTTGATCGAGCAATTGTTGATACCAGCCGTCGATGTTCCTGTTACTGAAATCATCTGCGAACTTGTTGGTCCCAATTCCCCATGGTACAAAGATATCTATGAATACCTCAAGAACAAAACCTTTCCCCCTGACCTATCATCCACTCAACGCAAAACCTTTATCCATCGATCCTCTCGTTACATCATTCTGGGTGATACACTATATCGCCGGAGTCTCGATGGTATCCTCTTACGATGTCTTAACGCGGAAGAAGCCGAAGCTACCTTACGAGACATACACGAAGGTATCTGTGGCGCACATTCTACCGGTCCTAATCTTGCTAAGAAGATACTCAGAACAGGTTATTATTGGCCTACAATAGAGCAAGATGCCGCACAGTTTGCTAAGAAGTGTCTACAATGTCAGCAGCATGGAAATCTGATTCACGCACCAGCTCATGAGTTACAACCTGTGACAACTCCATGGCCTTTTTCTCAATGGGGTCTCGACCTCGTAGGACAAATCCACCCTTCCTCCTCAAATGGCCACAAGTTTATCATTACCACCACTGAGTATTTCACAAAGTGGGTGGAAGCCATTCCTATGACCTATATCACCGGTAAGCAAATAGCCAAGTTTATCCTAAACTACCTCATATGCCGGTATGGTATTCCCCAAGCTATTGTCACTGATAATGGGAGACCATTCAAGAACCAAGATGTCCGTGCTTTATGCATACAATACAATATCCAACATCGCTTTTCAACTCCCTACTATCCGCAGAGTAACGGCCAAGCTGAGGCCTCCAATAAGACCATTCTCAAAATCCTCAAGAAAACAGTCAATGAAGCTGGTCGTGATTGGCACTTACAACTCAATCCCGCCCTATGGGCCTACCGCACTAGTATCAGAACACCTACTGGTGCCACACCATATGCCTTGGTCTTTGGCTTTGAAGCCATCCTATCTATAGAGGTCGAGATCCCATCCCTCAGAGTATCCATGCAGGACCTGATCGGCAGAGATGAGTATCGTACTTCTAGATTAGCTAAGCTTGAACTACTAGATGAGAGGCGCCTTGCCGCACTTAATCATCTCCATGTCTATCAAAACCGCCTCCGGCGTAATTACAACAAAAAGATCAAAGAAAGACGGTTTCAAGTTGGTGATCTTGTACTTAAGGAGAATCAGAGAAATCAAGCAGATCGAGAGAAGAAGGGCAAGTTTGAGCCTAACTGGTTAGGTCCCTTCATTGTCACAGCAGCATATGGATCGGGAGCTTATACTTTAGCTACACCTGACGGCATTCCTCTAGATGAGCCACTTAACAGTGTCCATCTCAAGAAGTTCTATGCCAGATCCTCAGAGTATTCCCACAAAAAATCAAAAAAAATAATAATAAAAAAAAAGTCAAAAAAATCAAAACAATCAAAAAAATAAAAAAAATACAAAAATACAAAAATACAAAAACATTCATCCTCTGGTGAAAACCTGGCAAACAGGCGCCTTGGATAAGTACCATAGTGAAAACCTGGCAAACAGGCGCTATGCGTAGAGTCAGCATCCATCGTCTATCGAGTCCTGTCCACTCCTTGTCCAGTTCGCAACCTGCTTCATCCATCCATCCATAATAAAACCATTGACTTTGTTTGCATTTCCATCTCCCTACCTAGTATAGCTTGGAAATTTGTCAGTGTCCTTCATCGTCATTCCTATGTCTTGGACCTATGTCTACAGTTAACACTGTCTTAGGTCAAGTCGTTCTATGTCTTCTTCGGCAGTCACCCCTACAATTTCCTCTACCAGAATGGGGGCAACTCTTTCCTTAGCTTCAGTCTAGGATTGGTTCCTTGTTCGTGGTTCACAGCGCATACTTCAATCTTGTCTCATTTCCACAGGTAACACCCTTTAACGGACACTTCGCTCCTACGATAAGGCTGTTATCTTCTCAACACTCCTTCTACATCATCACTCCAACTAGAACTACATATTATCATCTTCTCAGTCTTAAAGTACCTTGATCCCATGGATATGGGTATGTAGGCAGTCTAGAATACGAAGGACGTTTCCAGTACTCAGGTACATAAGATCACCTCTTCTCCACTCTTTTCCCACATCATCACACTAACCAGAACTACATATCATCTCTTCTCAATCTTAAGGTACCTTGATCCCATGGATATGGGTATGTAGGTAGTCTGGAATACGAAGGAAGTATCCAGTACTCAGGTACATAAGATCCCCTCCTTTCACCTTGACCCATTCATCACTCTATCCAGAACTACATATTTATCACGTTCATCTTCCATCGTAAGTGTGCCTTGATCCCGTGGATACAAGGTATGTAGGCAGTCTGGAATACGAAGGATGTATCCAGTACTCAGGCACACACGATCCACCATTCTCCACCCGTTTCAATCCATTAGCACTGTCATCCTTCTAGTCTTCCGTTTGTCAAAATCTATTCGCCTCGACTTGACTAACTCAAGCAGCAAGCTAGCGCATCTTTTCAAAGCAAAAGTCCTTAACAAACTTGAAGCAAAGAGGCCTACTGCCAGAGTCATCTACTGTCTTGCATACCGATTGCCAACATCAGCTAAGTACCGCTTAACCAAGCCCTAGATCAGCAAGCTTGTCTTCTTCGAAGTGTTCCATTGTCGAGACCAACACACGCGTCTCCTGCAACATGTGGCATTTCCTGCAAGTGAGACATTGTCTTTTTAGGTAGATAGCCCCCTTTAACGGACACAGAGTTCCTACGATAATGCTGTTATCTTTCCTATCCAATCTATCCTGAGCAACCTCTTTGGCAAGAGAATATGTTGGCTGTATGTTTACTTTATAAGTCAGTCAATTTGCTTTTTGGTTTATCTTTTGTTCCTATTCCCATACCTATTCAAAGCTACCTTGATTTGTCTATAATCTTGGTATGTGGCGATGCAGTACGGATTGGGGGCATAGTCATTGCTTTCTGTGTGCCGTGTTTGAGGAATGATCTCTAGCATCTTTCTTAGCATTCTATTTATCTTGTGTGTGTTACGTCCTAGCATCTTACATATTAATATTTCTTCTTGCATTCGCATGTATGGAAGTTTATTTTATGTTCAAGACTATGGCTTATTCGCATGTTCCAACAAGGTTGTACTATGTCTAAGGGATCTAGGTTCAAACCGTTTGCTTGCAGAGTCAACGTCCACGCACTCGGATATTACTGCACCTTGGTCTTTTATACCCTGGTGGCGAACTATCCACGTGCTATATCAAAAATAAGGATTGCTCTTTATAAACAAATGTGAAACCATTGCAACAAGCTCATCCATCTACCCATCCATTCATCCATGGCCTTATATAGTTTTCCAACAATAATCGATCAATAGTCTTTTCTATCATGTTCTCTTCTATCTCCACTTTCTTCTATCTATCATCAACCCAACCTTATCTGTCTCTAACAAATCTTCTAGTCGAGCGTCAACACAGTTCTTCTGTCACTTCCCTGTCTTTCCTCTCGAGGGGGCACCCTACACTAACTATGCTAGGGCAATTACCTACACTGGGGCATAAAAACAAAAAAACACACATTGTATCACATCTTCAACAATCGATTTTCTTTGACGCAACGCTACATGCTGCATTGCATCAAAGAGGGGCAAAATGTAGACACCCTAAAATGACCAAGTCGTCGCATCATTTGCATTTCGTCATTTCTTCCTAATCACCTGCATTTCAACATTAATTAAATAATCTAATTATTTAATTAATTTCATCAAATTCTTCTAAATCATAAAATTGCGACATTAATTAAATAAATCCTCATTATTTAATTAATTAAATCAAATTCCTCTATATTCTTCCACAATTAAATAATTTTTAATTATTTAATTAAATCATTGTCACCTTCCAAAATTCACATCTACATTAATTAAATATATCCAATTATTTAATTAATTCAACAAATTCCCTCTTATCTAAAATTAAATAATTCTTAATTATTTAATTAAATCAAAAATTATTCTTCCAAAATCATGCACAACAATTAAATAAATTTATTTATTTAATTTGCTTTCAAAATCTTCTAAATTAAATAATTCCAATTATTTAATTATTTCTTCCAAAATATCTTCTCTAAATTTAAATAAATCAATTATTTATTTAAGTTACTTTTTCTTCTAATTTGAGTTATCTCTAAAATAACTCAAGCTTTCTTGCTCATCAATTAAATATTTCTATATTTAATAAAGCAAAATATCTTCTTTTCTCATGCAAATCTCTTCTTCTTGTTTTAAATCACTTAACTGATTGCTTTATTCTTTTAATTGATTTATCTCTTCAGTTAACTCATTCTTCTATTCTTGATAACTCCTCTCATGCAAAAGCAAGCAAGACACATGTCTTCTTTTCATTCGTTGCACATTCCTCAACTTATCTCCTCCATTGATTCTTCTGAATTATCTGGACCGTTGATCGATTTTCCTTGAAATCTATATAAACCCCCCTCATCTCCTTCATTTAGTCTCTCTCTTCGATCGTATTCTCAGGCATACTTGACAGAGCTTCAAGCATACACAACGCATCGATTGAGTACACTATAACGATCTTTTGACATTGATCTCTTGAGCACATACTTGCTTGTTGCAGCCATGGCTTTGCAACTACATTGAGCAATCCACATATCTCCAAAAGGGAACAATACAGGTTTTGGTAAGAGTTTTCATTTATCTTTGATTTGTGATTTATGGCTTTTACTTAGATTCGTTTCCTTTATGTTATTGGGTTCTTTGGTTTTATTTAGTTTAGATTTAATCCGTTTTTCCATATACACAATGAGGGCAAGTGGGTGAATGTAATAAACCAAATAGATGAAGTTCAGAAGTATGGACTGGAGAAGTTTTTGACAGAAAAGAACCTGACTGGTTTGGATGAGGATTTGTTATATGTGAACAAGAAAAATATTGAATGGAGGAATTCCATATCCCAGCAAGGACGCTTTGAACTTACAAAGCTGATTAAGGAAATAACAGAATTCACTCAATCCCTACAACGTGACTTGCAATGTATTGATGTTCAATACATAAAGGATGACGGAAAACTAGTGGAAGATGTCGACGCAGTGGTACAATCATTCAAAGATAAAATTAGCTTTGTCAGAGAAAATGACAATATTTTAATTGAGGATTTCTCTCGGATGTCTAAAGTCAAGTCATTACTTTATCTCTGTATAGACTTCTAGAACACAAAGAAAAATTTGGGAAAATGTGAAGGGAAAAAGAATTTTGGAGGTCAAGAATGAAGCATATAGGCATTCCCAACTTCCCGAAGATTCAGGAGTTCGTTGCTGCTTTTCAGGAATGGAAGACCCAACGTGCTTCCCAGGCCACTGATAACAAATCCAGAGATACAAACCCGTTGTCCCAGTCATGACCTCATGGGCTCATTTTCTTTTTTTCAATTCCTCTATCATGTTATTTTCAGCAATCTTGATCTTTAAAATCAGTTGTTAAAAACTAAATCCCGTACGGGTCAGAGTTATGTTAACTCTGGGTTTGATTTACTCAAAGACATGATTAAGGCATTCATATATATAGGTTTTTAAAAATCTTTGAAAGGATATAGAAGTTTAGGAAAGAAAAGAAGAGGGGAATTTTAGGTAAACTGTTCATAGTTTTACATTATATGATGATTGTCTGAGTAATTTTCATCTGTGAATGAAAAAAAGAAACAATTGCTGCTTATTTGGATCTGTGCGTCTGAGTGTGTGGAATTAGATTTTCTGTGTGAAATCTCCTTTCATCTGGTAATTGCTCTTTATTTAGACAACCCGTCATATGTGTTCCATTATTTCTTGGTTTAGCAAGTTCGTATGAATGTGTTCATATATTTGAATGTATCAAAAATAGAATCTGTGCATTCTATTGTTCACTTACTATATAAATTTATCGCATTCATAACATAGTTATGTATGAATGTCAGTTTGCCTTAAGCATTTTCTGGTTAAAAGTGCATTTGATAGTTGAATAGATTAAATTCATTGAAAATCTTAAGGGAGTTGTACCTAAATTCAGAGGGGAACTAATTTAAAAGGTTCACCCATTTGTTGTTTAACTCATTTGTTCTTCAAAAGAGGGGTATAGAGTCAAATAAAATATTTTTAGAATAAGGACAAATCTGTTAGCCCACAGTTTTTGGTGACTCTACTAGGGATTGAAATAAAATCATTAATTAAAGATTGGTCACCTGAATACGAAGCAACAATGGTGCTTCCACATGAAAACATAATTCCTGTTCTGCAACCCAATCTTGGATTTCAAGACGAGTAGGAAGACATTATTGGCCAGTTGAATACCCTTGTTTGGCGTACTCGTCAGAATAGTGAAGATTACAGAAGAGCAAGCAGAGTATTAGAACAAGAAAAGGAATTGGCTGATAACCTGAGATTGCTATTACTCAGGTAGAGAAGAAGGCAGGCACGAAACGCAGCAAGAAACCAAGTCCTTGAAGCATAAAGAAATCAAGAACAACAAAGAAATCAATAACTGCCTATCCAGTTTCAATATTTTAAGCTGGATTCTAGACCGTATACCAGGTCTTCGAGAAGAGAGGGAATTAAGGACCCTACCTTTCAAGCACTGCAAAATCTTAATTTTTCTTATATCCCTACTCGTGCAAGAAGAGCTAGAAGTAGACCCCCTAGTCCCCCTAAATCTTCTACTTCCCCTGTCTGTCAAGCTTTAACTCTTTTAGGCACCGTTATCCCCTTAGCTATAAATTTTCTACCCATGGCTCAACCTTGGGGAGCTGCCATAGGGCCTCTGAACCTAGGGGCTAACCTAAATCCATTACCTAAAAATGAAAGAGAAAATTTGCCTAGATTTAATGGAGATGGCAAACAATCACCAGAAGAACATTTGTGTGCCTTTGCAGCAGCATGTAGTGTGTTAGGTGTACAACACCAAGACGTTGCCATAAGGCTCTTTGTGCAGACTTTAACTGACACTGCGGCACAATGGTTCTACCACCTAACTAATTCCTCAATTTCAAATTGGAATGACATGAAGACTGCTTTTGAAAATAGGTTCAAAAGTGCAGAGGATGAGCATTACCTCCTTGCACAGCTGACTCAGCTTAAGAAAGAGATTCATGAACCTATGAGGGAATTCGTGGCTAAATTTAATAGAATTGTGAACAAAATCCCTGCTACTAAAAGACCATTTGGCGAAAATAAAAAATGTTTTTTATTAATTCCATGCCTCCGATATTAGCTTCCATCTCAGGAGAGGAGTAATCGCCGATTTACCAGCTGTACAAGCCTTAGCAGTCGGATTGGAGGATGATCTCATTATGGCCGGTAAATGGAAGAGAGAGGTCCAGGTGCCAAATGCCCAGCCCTCATCATCTACGAATCCTGTAGTGCAAAGGTTGGTTAATGATATGATTGCCTTGAAGAGGCAACTACCTAAAACTGGTGCCCCCTTCCAACAACCGTATCAAGATATAAGCAGAAGGAATTTGAATCAACAAGCAAATACTGGTAGAGTTTCTTTACCCCTGACATCAGCACAGCCAAGACTGGCTATTGAAGCTCCTCCTGGGAGGGGAAACATGTGTATTTTTCACTTGACTACCGACCATGCTGGAAACTCTTGCCCAGAAATGCTCGGGTACACTCAGATGACTGCTACTCAAGATATGCTAGGGGAATCCACAGAAGAAGAAAGGAACTTTGAGGAACCTGGCGGCTCTGAAATACACTTCCTGGAATATGAGTCTGATTCAGAAAGGGGAGGTGAAATATTGGTAACCCTTGAAGATCCTTCATGCACTGTGCTCACTAGGAGTCAGAGGAATATGAGACCCTCTAATACTCAAGAAGTACCTGGCAAAGGTAAGGAGCCCTTAACTAGAACTCATGATGCTAATTTGAAGGCTCAGGAAAATAGATTGCTACATAGAAATTATCTAGATGCTTCTTTTGATATTGTAGATTTCTGTAAGTCTGCAAAAATTCAAATTTCTCCTATTGAGTATCTCAAGTTGAAACCTACTGAACTTGACAAATTAGTTAAACATGTTAAGGGTAGTCCTGCACAAACTAAATTTGAGAATCAATTAGAGGTTGATACTGAATCCCCCATTGCTAGACTATTTGCTTCCTCATCTGAGTCATCCTTGTCTACTCCTAAAACAACTCCCAATTCATCAACCAATGCTCCTTATACTGATTTGAAACCCAATCCTTTCTACATGTCTCTGTTTATCAATGGTCATAAACTTAGTAACTGCATTATAGATTCAGGAGCCTCTGATAACATTATGCCTTCCTCTGTGGCTAAAGCCCTAGGGTTATCACTCACAAAAACATTTGGTAGATGTTATTCTATGGATGGAAAACAGGTTTCCTTGCTTGGGCAGATTAAAGATGCACGAGTCGCTCTTGCAGCTTACCCTGACAAAAGGGTGAAATTGACTATTTTGGTAGCAGATATTCCTACTAGTTATGGAATGCTTTTGAGCAGGACATTTTGCAATGATTTGGGTGGACAAATCAAACTAGATTGGTCAGAGGCCACAATCCTAGTGGGGAAGCAGAAAGTGAAGCTGGAACCTGAGCCCAAGTGCAAGTTCACTGTCTACCCCTCTGATGATCCCAAGGCACAGATTTTGTTTGAGGAATGTGAATTTGGCAACTATTTTCTCTCCTCTAAACAGAGCTGTGAGGTAGACCCCAAAGAAGAATTAATGCAAAGATCTGTACATTCTGATGACCTATGGGTTATGGAATTTGATGGCAGTTGTGCTACTACTGGTTCAGGGGCTGGGGTTGTGTTGATCTCACTTGAAGGTGAAATTTTTTCTTATTCTTTTAAGCTAGAGTTCAAAAACACCAACAATACTGTAGAATATGAAGCCTTATTGCTTGGACTATTTGAAGCCAAAGGAAGGGGTGTGAAGGTACTTAAGGTGAAGGGTGATGCTGAACTAATTGTGAAACAGGTAAGGGGGATCTTTTCTGTTAAGAATGAAAGACTAAGGCATTACAGAAATAGGGTATGGGATGAAATCGAATATTTTGATGCCTTCTCTATCGAAACAATTCCCAGAGATCAGAACTCCCAAGCAGATTCTTTAGCAGTATCAGCTTCTCTCCTTTTGCCACACCCAGATTTCAAAAAAGATTCTTATAGAATAGAAATGATATATCGTCCTAATGTCCCTGACAATGCTAAGAGCTGGCAAGTTTTTGAAAGTGATAATCAGATTAGAAAGTTTTTAGAAAATACTGAAATGTTCCTAGGGACCTATTTTGAAGGTTCCAAAACAGAGTGTAAAGAATTCAGTCCTGACCCTGGGATTAATCCAAGAGATGACTGTTGGCAAGAGACACTATATCGATTCATGGTTGTTGTCATTGATGGCAACAAAGGTCATCCCACATATCCGCAATTCATGGTGTGTCTCTACCGGAAGTCAGAATGAAGATTGTTGTGGTCCGGTGAACAAGAACAGAGCATGTGGCAAGGTCCAACAGATTGGTCCGGATCTCTCAGAGGAAGTGTCTTGGTGCAGTGTGGATTTGGGGAAGTCAAGAGGACTACCTTGAGTAGTATATTCCAAGGATTTAGCCTCCGGTGATGAACAAAGAAAAAGATATGAATAGTTGAGTACCGGATTCCTGAGAGACAGTAAGAACAGAGGAAGAACTGACTGACAGAGTATCAGACTATTTTCCGGATGTGTTACTGTTGATGGTAAAGGTTGTGAAGGCATGAATCATGTTTGGCCGACATGATTAATGATATCTACAAGTATATGCTTGATCCGCATTGCTTGGTGAGCAAGGATTCAGCCAACAGAACAGAGTTTGTAAGAAACTAGACTGTTCCGGATGCCGACTAGAAAGGTGATGAAATTACTTGTGCGGATATATATATAGAGGATGGATTTAGTTGTGAAGATGAAAATGGTGTGAAGGCATATGCGAATAAGTGCAGAACAGAGCAGAAGTAGTAAGAAAGATCCGGTATGTGAAAGGATAACAGAATAAAGAACAGAGGAAAGATGAAGTGCAGCAGATCAGTGTACTGAGCCTAACCGGAACTGAACTCCAGCATATGTAGATGCTTCCAATCAGTTCAAGACTGTGATTCTTATCACTTTGTAGACAGTGTGTCTCCTTGTAGGCAGTGGGCCTCTTTGTGAGCAGTGTGCTCGGGCAGTGAGCCCTAATTGGCAAGTGCCATTTTTGTAATTCCTTATTCTTCTAACAGAGAATAATCTTTGGGTTAATCACCCCGTGGTTTTCTCCCTTAACAGGGTTTCCACGTCAAAAATACTGTGTCATGTGTTTTTTCATTTCATGGTAATGTTTGTTTGTTTGATTCAATGCTGCATTGATTAATAAGAAAGTTCAAAAGAAGAAATAATTAGGATAACTGATTCACCCCCCTCTCAGTTATCAACAATTGGTATCAGAGCAAGGTTCCTCCTAATAAAGCCTAACAGCTTGAGGAAGATCTGGGAGTTCAAATCGATGCATATGGTTTAAGGGAGCAACTCAAGACTACCCTTGAGGATCTTGAACAGTCAAATTCTGAAGTCAATGAATTAAAGGAAAGACTCAAACATGCTGATGAATTCATGAGAGAATTAAAGGACAAATTAAGTCTCTCTATGAAAAAGAGAAAGGAGCTGCTCCAACAATTGGCAAGACAAAGTGAAGAAAGCAATACAAATGAAGAATTGACTGAGCAAACCAAGTTATGTGAAAAGTTATCAAAAGAAGTCATTATGTTAAGACATGAAATGGAATCAGGAACTATAAAGTTTACTCAAGAGATTGAAGAAAAAAGAAAAGCTGAAGACAATCTAAGACAATCTCTTAAAGAAAAATCAGAAGAATGCCACCAGATGGACAGGATTATCAGACATCTTGAATCTGATCTTGAAGATACCAAAGATAATGAAGAAAAACTTGAGGATCAAATTGCCTCTCTCAAAAGAGATCTTCAAACAGCAAATGAATATAAAGAAAAATTCAAGATAAGTTCTGCCCAACTTGAAGTACTTCTTGGAAGTCAAAAGAGGATAGATGACAAGTATGGTTTGGGATATGAGAAAGGAGAAAGCTCCGGATCTGGTCAAAAGAATTTTGGATCAGAAAATCCAAGGAATAGGCCTAGAAGACCTCCAGTAAGACAGCCCAATGCTCAAAGATATCCATCTTTCAATGGATACTGCCACAGCTGCAACCACTTTGGTCACAAAGCTAATCAGTGCAGAAAGAGAATGAATCAGATTAATTCATCCTTCTCCGGACAGTGCTTTAACTACAAAAGGTATGGACACAAATCCCATGAATGCAAAAATATGCAAGTAAACAAATCATTCAAAGGTAGATGCTTTACATGCAATAGAGTAGGTCATATGGCTAATCAATGCAGATCAAGAGGTTATCAGTCAAATATGCAAAGAAATGTTATTTGCCAAATCTGTAATAGGTCCGGTCATAATGCTAAAGTCTGCAGAAGCAAGAATCAGGACAAAAGAGGTCCGGTGTATAATCAGAATCAAGACAAGGGTAAACAAAAGATGAATGCGGATGAAGTTAGGAATCAGATGAGCAAGATTTGGGTGAAGAAAAGTTCAGAGAATGTAGAGGTTGGATCCGCACCAGACTCTGGTGCTGATATTTCTTCCAGAAATTAAAAAGTGAGCTCTGGCTCAGGGGGAGACTCAAAGAAAATCCTGTTCCCCCAGCCAATCAAGTGGTGCCGGATGTGGCACAAGATGCGGAGTAAAGGGTTTGAAGATACCAGTCCTGAGATGATCCAGACAAGATTTCAGAGGTCCGCATGAAGATATAAAGAAGTTGTGATCGATCAAGTAAAGACCTGTTCCGGGAGATGCTCTGCAATGACAAAGGACTACAAAAGGGTCCGGAGAGATCCGGAAGTACATTATTTTACTCTGCGGACTGGACAGAATGTTTGGGATGTTCTTGTAATGTGTCATCTCGATTTATTCATGATTGAAAGATCCGCATGATGATCAGGACTGATCCGGGATACTCCAAGCTATCTGGACAAGGCAAACCAGAATAATATAGGTGAAGCATTTACTGCAAACAGATATTAGGGTTTGCGAAATGATATAAGGGATTTCTCAACAATCATTTGATCATTCCACATCCAAGAAGAAACGAAAAGTGGAGCTCTGAAACAAAATTCATCAAGATCACCGAAGATCTCCTGCCGAAGTCATTTCATACAGAAATCCATCCAGCTACTCCGTGCAACCAAAGACGCAAAAGGTATTTTCCACTTTCGATATCTTGCTACAAATCTTTTGAAGAAATGGCTACTCCAAATATAGTAAAAATCTCAGATAGGCCCCGACCTGAATTTAAGAAACATCCATACAAGTCATTGGAGGTAGATCCCTTAAGAGCATTTTCTAGTGTTCCTCACGGAGTTTTACACACAGAAGACATTAGGGTTTACATACATGCAAGCATTGAGGAATTTGGAGAATTCAAATTGAGAGATCTCTATCACAAACAACTGATAGACAATGCTTTTGAGCTTAATCCAGAGTATAAGGGTATCCAGAAGAAACAATTTGATCAATTCATTCATTTCCCCTGCTTTGAAGAAGATGAATGGGTCCGGTATGTACTGAGCAGGATGCATGACAACTTCCTATGGCTGGATAGACCCTGCAAGATCACAAAAGAGGCAATTAGAGCAGTAACTGGTCTATACTCTTCCGGAGGGATACCTATCCTCAAATCTGTCAAAAATAACATTGTAACTGAGGCCACCGGATCAAAATTTGATAAGAGGGCAATGACCATTGAAGATATTTCTGATCCGGATATCAAGTATGCGTCCATGATAATAGGATACAAGATCTATCACTCCAGCAGGGAGAATTCTGTATCCAGAACTGTAGTATATACTGCCTATGAAATGCTAAGGAAGAATGCAGAATATGATCTCTGCGAACTGCTCTTAAGCCAATTAATGGAAAATATACAGAAAATCAAGAAGGACAAAAAGAATTCCTTTAAGTATGGTACTCTTATATTATGTCTATTTTTCTACTTCATGAATGAGCTGCCCGGATCAAGTGGATGTGCATGGCAGAATGACAAACCTGTTGCAGTCTAGATAAGAGACTATTTACATGGGCTTGGGGATGCCAAAGCAAGAAATACAGCCCTATGGGGATACTTCAAAAACTTCCAAAGCATGATGCAAGCAAGAGAGAGAATTCCCCAGTCTCTTGTTGAAAAATACAAAGACTCAGTGTGCTTTATGGTGGACACTGATCAGTGCCTAATGGAGGCAGTGGAGCCAAGGACTGTCTGGATCATGCCCATGGGATATGAAGTGGATGAACAGATAGTGGAGCTGCATGTTCAACACATGCTAAGTCAGCCCAAAGATCCAAAGGCAGAAAGGTTTGGAACCTTTAAGGAGCTGAGTGTAAAGATCCATGTAGAACTCAGGGAACCTGAGATAAAGAGGAAGGTGAGAAAAGAAGTAGAGCATATTGCTCAAGGCCTAGGCATCTCAAAAGAGGCACTTGATGCCAGCCGGGAAAAGAGGAGAAAGGCTGAGGAAGAAAAGAAAAGTAAAGAAAGTGTTTCGGTTGAAACTTCCACCCGGACCAGATCATCAAAAAGATCTGCACCTCCCACAACCAAAAGTTCAAAACTGAAAGTCTAGGCATCCGGTAAAAGATCTAAGACAAAAGCCACAAGGGCTTATGAAAGCCAAAAGGATGAAGAGGAAACTGAGTCAGATGAGGGAGTAAAAGAAATAAAGAAGCAGAAGAAGAAAGGATCTGGTAAACCCTCCACAGGCCAAGACAAGGATGAAATGGCTGAGGTATTTGTTGAAAAGCCCACTATGTCTCTAGAGAGTGTAATCAAGTCGGTTACGGTGGATGGAAACCTTCAACCAATGACTGAATTTTATGATGACTACAATGAGGTTGACCAAAAGATTCTGCAGGAAGCCACAATCAAGTATCTAAACATATACAATAAGGCTTTCATTGAGATCATATCTCTAATTCCTAAAAGCCTAGAAAAGGAATTAGAAATAAGAAAGAATAATGCTCATGCAAAAGATCTTGAGATCCGGGAGCAGATAGCTATTCAGCTATATCCTCAAATTGATCCCAAGACAATGAACATAATATTCAAAGACTGCAAAGATGAGTTCAGAAGTAAAGCCAGGATGAATCAACTCATGCTTGGTGAGACTGACAAGGTGGCCAAAGAGACAGAAGAGATCCTCCGGAAGGCCTTCAAAAGGTTCAATCTTCCTGTTGTAGAGGACTTAGGTGCAGAAACAGCTGTGGACTTGGAACCCTCTGCTCCAGAAGAAGTGGCCTATGAACAGGCTAGCATCTCTCCTCCAGTTTCCCCTATAGTCTCTGGATCCAAAGAAGAAGAGAAATTATAGGAGAAGGAAGCAGTGGTGAAAGATAAAGAGGTTGACAGTACCAAGGGTGCAGAGAAAGAGAAGACTCCATCAGAGAAGACCATGACTGATAGTGGTAAGAATGTGGAAGGAGAGAAAATCCCAAAGGACAGTTCCAAGACTGCAGAAGAAAAGAAACATCTGTCTCCGGCAAGAGACACTGCACAAACTGTTCAACAATTTTTGAGCAAAGAAACAATAGAGATCGATGAACCGAAGCTACTACAAGGCCCATTCAACTTTGATTCCCTCTCTCCGGTGCAGACAATGAAGATAGCCTCATTTGCAAATGCTAAGGCAAATGAAAAGCTCCTAAAGTCTCATATGGAAGACTGTGAGTTGATAGAGGCTGCCTCCGGAGTGCTTGAGAAGATTATGCCATCGGTCCAGATAGATCCGGCAGCCTGCTCTTCTGGTAATCTCAAAACCTTAGTCAGCAGTGTTAGTACACATTTTGAATCTCTAGAAAAATCAGCTGAAGAAAAGGTCCGGAAGGAGTTTTTGGATAAAAGGTTCTCCGAGGTTCAGGGTTTGATCATTAATGATAGGAGAAACATGAACATTGGGATAAAGAGCTTAGAAAATGCTCTTAAGGATGGCGGTGAAATATACAAATTTTGTATCTCCTGGTCCAAGGTAACAGTGGACATTGAGAAGAAAATAAAAGCACAAGAGGACACACTACTAAGCTTGTCTCAAAGTTTTGATCCTCTTTCTTCCTCTATAACAAATCAAGAATGTCAGACTATTGCAGTCTTGAGTGAAATCAAGAAACTGGAGAAGGAAAGGAAAAATAGAATAAGCAGGTTGAGTGAGCTCAGGGGGTTAATTGTCCCTAAGCTAGAGGCCATGCATGAGGCCATAGCAGAAGCTCAAATCACAGCCCAAACAAGTGATCCGAAAGATCTAAAAAGGGCAGATGCATTTGCATTTTTGTTGAGTGGTCACATTTCAATTTTGGATAGAATGAAGCAAAGTTGGGCTACAGAACTGATCCAACTGAAGACATCTTTTGCAGACATTCTTCAGTATATGTGAGTATGTAAATATGCGGCTATGTATAGAAAAATTTTGAAAATTTTGGTGTGCGGACCCTACCCTTTGCCATTGATGTCAAAGGGGGAGTGAGGAGCAGTGAAAAATGAGGAATCCAACTAAGGGGGAGTTCCGGAAATTGTATATAAAGACAGAGCATCAGCAAAGGGGGAGCATAGTGTAAACACTTAGTCATTTTTCACTAAGTGTTGCCATCAATGCCAAAGGGGGAGATTGTTGGCAAGAGACACTATATGGATTCATGGTTGTTGTCATTGATGGCAACAAAGGTCATCCCACATATCTGCAAGTCATGGTGTGTCTCTACCGGAAGTCAGAATGAAGATTGTTGTGGTCCGGTGAACAAGAACAGAGCATGTGGCAAGGTCCGACAGATTGGTCCGGATCTCTCAGAGGAAGTGTCTTGGTGTAGTGCGGATTTGGGGAAGTCAAGAGGACTACCTTGAGTAGTATATTCCAAGGATTTAGCCTCCGGTGATGAACAAAGAAAAAGATATGAATAGTTGAGTACCGGATTCCTGAGAGACAGTAAGAACAGAGGAAGAACTGACTGACAGAGTATCAGACTATTTTTTGGATGTGTTACTGTTGATGGTAAAGGTTGTGAAGGCATGAATCATGTTTGGCCGACATGATTAATGATATCTACAAGTATATGCTTGATCCGTATTGCTTGGTGAGCAAGGATTCAGCCGACAGAATAGAGTTTGTAAGAAACTAGACTGTTCCGGATGCCGACTAGAAAGGTGATGAAATTACTTGTGTAGATATATATATAGAGGATGGATTTAGTTGTGAAGATGAAAATGGTGTGAAGGCATATGCGAATAAGTGTAGAACAGAGCAGAAGTAGTAAGAAAGATCCGGTATGTGAAAGGATAGCAGAATAAAGAACAGAGGAAAGATGAAGTGCAGCAGATCAGTGTACTGAGCCTAACCGGAACTGAACTCCAGCATATGTAGATGCTTCCAATCAGTTCAAGACTGTGATTCTTATCACTTTGTAGACAGTGTGTCTCCTTGTAGGCAGTGGGCCTCTTTGTGAGCAGTGTGCTCGGGCAGTGAGCCCTAATTGGCAAGTGCCATTTTTGTAATTCCTTATTCTTCTAACAGAGAATAATCTTTGGGTTAATCACCCCGTGGTTTTCTCCCTTAACAGGGTTTCCATGTCAAAAATACTATGTCATGTGTTTTTTCATTTCATGGTAATGTTTGTTTGTTTGATTCAATGCTGCATTGATTAATAAGAAAGTTCAAAAGAAGAAATAATTAGGATAACTGATTCACCCCCCCTCTCAGTTATCAACAATGACATGATTTAGTTAAAGGGAAACAAGATCCCTAAAGGGCTAGTCTCTTTAGAACATCTATTTTCTCGAAGAGATGAATATGGTAAAGGCAAACCTCCCTGTATTCTTGATAAAGTAGAGGATTATGAGAAGATAAATGTTGGGGATGAAGCTAATCCTAAATGGGTATCCATTGGTAGGTGTTGCTCTTCGGAGGAGAAAAACAAATTGATCAAATTGCTAATCAAATATAAGGATGTTTTTGCCTGGTGCTATGATGATCTCAAAAATTTTAGACATGGATAGTTTCAGCATCATATTCCTTTGAAAGCAAATGCAGCTCCATTCAGACAAAAGCTGAGGAATTATAACCCGAAAGTTGCTGAAGCCATTTTTAAGGAGATTGATAAGATGTTGAAAGCTAGAATTATCTATCTGATCCATCACTCCACTTGGGTGGAAAATATTGTTCTAGTACGAAAGAAGAATGGAGAAATAAGAATCTGTGTTGAGTTTAGGAACTTAAACCAAGCCAGCCTGAAAGATAACTACCCATTACCTGTGATGGACCACATCTTGCAGACAGTTGCTGGGTCTGAAATGATGTCTATGCTGGATGGTTTCTCAGGTTACAATCAGATAGGTGTGGCTGCAGAGGATCAACATAAGACTGCTTTCACCACACCTTGAGGAACTTTTGCCTATAATCGAATGCCCTTTGGCTTGATTAATGTGGGAGCAACTTTTCAGCGGGCAATGGATTCATCTTTTAGAGACCTGAAGAACAGGATTATTGTTATTTACCTTGATGATTTGACTATTTTTTCCAAGAATAGAGAAGATCACTTGAAAGATTTGGAGTCTGTCTTGCAAAGGTGTTGAAGCCATGGCATCTCACTCAATCCCAAGAAGTCAGTTTTCTATGTGACTGAGGGAAAATTGTTGGGACACCTAGTCTCAAAAGACGGAATCAAAATTGATCCAGAGAGGGTCAGGGCAATTCAACAGCTTAGTCTCCCTTCAAATAGGACTGGAGTCAAGTCCTTCTTTGGTCAAATCAATTTTCTCAGAAGGTTCATTCCTGACTTTGCTGAGATTACGAAACACATTGTTGGAATGATGAGCGAGAAACAACCATTCAAGTGGAATGAAGTTGCTAAGAAGGCGTTTGAGGATATCAAGGAAGCAATTGCAAACACTCCCACTTTGGTAAATCCTAATTTTCAAAAGGATTTTATTATTTACTGTTATGCTTCGGAACACACCATGTCAGGTATTTTGTTACAGAAAAATGAATTGGATGAAGAGGTTCCCATAGCTTTTATGAGCATTTCTCTTAAAAAGCATCAGCTGAAATATTCTTTGGTTGAAAAACAAGCTTTCACTGTGGTTAAAGCTGTTAAACAATTCATATATTATATACTTCATTCCCATTCAGTTGTATTTGTTCCTAATTCAGCTGTGAAAAGTATTTTGACTCAGCAAGAAGTGGGATTAAACAATAGAGCAACGTGGGTTGCTAAAATTCAGGAATATGACCTGGAAGTTAAGCCTACTAAGCTGATCAGGGGTCAAGGCTTATGTAAGTTGATTGCTGAGAACAAAGAACAAGAAGGAGGAGGACTCCCCACAGTCTTATTGGTAAGCTTGCAGGACCCATGGTTTCTGGATGTAGCACATTATCTTACATATGGGGATTTTCCTAATCACTTAACTCCTAAAGAGAAAAGAAACCTGAAGCTAAAAGCTGCGAAATATGTTATTTGGGGAGATGTCCTTTACAAGAAAGGATTAGACAGAACTTTCCTGAGGTGTGTAGATAAAGAGCAGTAAGATAAACTCTTGGAAGTTTTCCATAATGAAGCCTGTGGTGGACATTTTTCTTCTTCAGTTACAGCTTTCAAAATCCTCAGAAATTGTTACTACTGGCCAGGGATGTTTAAGGATGCGTATAGATGGGTGGCCAATTGTGAAAAATGTAAAATGTTCTCAGGAAGGCCACAACTTGCAGCTCTACCTTTGAGGCCTGTTGTTGTTGAAGAACCCTTTAAACAATGGGGATTGGATTTTATTGGGCCTATCTCACCCCCCTCAAGTGCAGGGCATACCCACATCTTAACAGCAACAGATTATTTCACAAAATGGGTTGAGGCAGCCCCTATAAAAAGAACAACTTCGGAGGTGATTTGTAATTTTCTCAAAGAAAATATTTTGGTACGATTTGGTGTGCCTCAGAAGATTGTAGCAGACAATGCTACCAGATTCTCTTCAGTTGAAATGACTTCTTTCTGTTATGAACATAGTATTTCTCTCTCCCATTCATCAGATTACTATCCCCAAGGGAATGGACAAGCTGAGTCCAGTAACAAGAACCTGATTGCTATCATGAAGAAATTGGTGAATGACAACCCCAGAGATTGGCATAAGAGGTTATATGAAGCACTCTGGGCCGACAGAATAACTCCAAAAAGAGCAATTGGAATGGCACCTTTTGAATTAGTTTATGGGATAGGTGCCCAATTATCTTTACCTCTGGAGCTATCTACAACTAAGTTGCAAAGTGTAATTGAGGATCAATATTTCCAAGATTCCCTGGAGAAGAGAACTATGTATTTAACTAAGATTGAAGAAGAGAGAAATGAGTTGGTTGACCAAATTACTGTACATCAGGCCAGAGTTAAAGAAATTTTTGATAGGAAAACAAGACCCAGGAAGTTTATGGAAAGAGATGAAGTATTACTGTGGGATAGAAGAAGAGAACCAAAGGGTGCACATAGCAAATTTGACTCGCTTTGGAAAGGACCTTTCAAGATTCACCAGGTATTGGGTCCAAATTCTTTTAAATTGGAATATCCTGATGGAACTGTTTTACCCCTATCCTATAATGGACAGGATCTCAAGTTGTATCATCTGTAAACAGGGTCCCCTGTTTTGTACATAGTCTTCCCTTTGTTTGGTTTTGTGTTTTCCTTTCCCGTTTTTGTTTTTGTCCTGTTCTGTTTCCTTTCTTCTCTATTTTCCTTTTTCTGCGAAACCAAAGCTTCTGAGTTCTCTGCATTTTGCCATAAAATGCAGTCCCCAGTCAGAGCCAATGTTACCTTTTGAGTAACCCTTATTTATTTATTCATTGGTAATATTTTCTGAACAAGAGCCGGTTTACCGTGTTATATTTTTGGTCATGCCTTTGTTTCGTAAATCGACTCTTGGTCCTTCAATTTTTATCCATTTGTTGACTTTGTAGACAAGGTTACTTAAGGTTTGAACCTTTGAACCCGAACCATTCTCAAAGTTCAAAGTTCAAATGGTTCAATATGTCTAAAGTGTCTCATAAAGCAAATTGTCGTTTTGTATGTCTTATGCGTCTTTGAACTTTCGGGTTGAACTTGAACCTTCCGCTTGTACTCTATAGCGGGGTTTAAGGTTTAATGGTTCAACGGTCTTAAGGTTCAACACTCACTGTCTTCTTATAAGTAGGGTCATGCAGTTACCTTGTGTAATTATTGTATCGTTGAACCTTCCGCTTGTACTCTTTAGCGGGGTTCAATGGTTCAAGGTTCAACAGTTCACTGTTTCATAGTTGAAAGTCTTTTATCAAAGCCACGTAACTTTTTGTTGGTCTACATAACCCTTGCATCTTTGAACCTTCATATTGAACCATATCTTTACAAGTTCAACGGTTCATGAGTTAAGTTCCTGTTTCTGTAAGTCAATCCTTTGCTTATCTATATGGTCCAATTGGCATGTTTGAACCATCGCATTGAACCACCTCATTGAACCACGTCCTAAAGGTTCAATGGTTCAATAGTTCAAAGATTTGGTGATTTTGGTCCCGTTTGTTCCCGTGGCTTTCTAAGTCAAATTTAGCGGGAAAGTTGGAGGAAATTATGTCGGAAACTCATTATGAAACCAAGAGCTCTAATTTAGCGGAGGCTACGGATAATCATTATACTTCATGATGGCGCGTGAATAATACTTGCTATTAATGAGAAAATCAGAGTTCATGTCTTTTCAAATATTTTTGGCACGTATCGTTCCAAGCGATAATTATTCAATCTAGTTAAGTGCCATTATTAACCAAGAACAAGCTAAGTTTAGCAAGTAAACATACTGTGCAATGCGGAGGAGGATAGCGCTGGAAGTGTAAGGCTCTTGTTATTCAAGTTTTCACAGTGAATTCAGATATCTTGAAGGTGAGTTCTGTTTCCCATATGCTATTCCTAGTTCTTATGCTAGAAAGAAGAATCTCTGGAATTTTTGTTGTTTTCAAAATTCCAAGTGTTTTATTGTAATCCTCCAACTATGTCTTTGAAATCTACGTGTTTGGGGAATGAACATGGTCCTGGTCTTACTTATTCTCACTCAGAATTTGGAGATACTGCACTAGTTCAATATGATTTAGAAGAATTTAAAGAAAGAATTAGAAACCCTGTCCAAACCCCTACAATGAATAAAATTGTAGACATCGGTTTAGTTGAAGCTACAGCTTTTCCTCAGACTATACTGTGCCTAGAATTGGTTCAAGAGTGTATGAATAGGTACGACCCCCAGGACAGATGTATCAGAAAGGCAAGCGGTGAGGTGTTATTGCATGTCAACCGACAAACCCTCATGTCTGTGATGAAGATACCGCCTAAAGAGGCGTATTCCAGCCTTGATATTACTTCCTCCTATGGGTATTTCTCAGAGAAGAAATTGACTTATAAAAGTGTAATAGCGAGGAACTGGCTGCTGAAATTTTAGAAGGGTGGTTCAAGGTTACCCAGGCCACTTACCAGAGATCATTTGATAAAAGAAGTAAGGGATATTGTCTTATTGTTAAATAGACTGAAGGGCAGTCAGCATGCCTATTATTGGGAGGACTGGATGTACTTTTTCATACAAGTCATCCTTCAAGAGGAACAGTATTTGGATTGGGCCGAAATAGTAGCTAACTGTCTACATCAGGGTTTAAGTAATTGTCTGGGTGACAGAGATTTCTATATGTCTTCGTACTTGTTCTATTGTTTGGCATCTACGAGAGAGTGGTTTGACCTACCTCATGCACCCTTGGCTGAGAATAGTAAACTCTATGAATATTATTCACAGTTGCAGAGAAGGAATTGCTATGAAAATTATAAAAGGGTTAATGATGTCTTCACTGGGAAAATGACCTATGAACTGGCAGGCAATCTGGGTAAGAGAATGTCCAGTGAAGCAATGCAACTGATCAGTATCTATGGTAGCTTCTTCATTCAATTTTCTAAGTTCACTTACATCAAAGTTGGAGGATTCGATGGTGAACCTGTAAAGTTACCTAGATATGTATTTGACCGTTTCGTGCTAATGGAGGTATGTAGACAATTAGCACATGTAGATAAGAAATTCCCATCAAAAAAGGGTTCTGGTATTTCTTTTCCTATCGAACTTGGGCATTATTCATGCCAATCAAAATCTGATGCTTTGAATTTGGAGGTGAACCTTAAGAGGTTCAATTTTCAGTTCTTCACTGCCAAGTCTCAATTTGACAGTAAAAGATTTGTTAGAGAGAACCTAGATCCTGGAACAGGGCATTCACACCTTCCTAAACTGGAGGATTACTGGGAAGACTGTCCAGATGAATTTGAGGTCAGAAGAAGGCTGTGGTGTAGGTTTTCTTTAGGGCAAATAATTACACTCAATTTAAACATGGATATTTCTGGTATTTCTAATGATGAGGAACAGTTGGTTGACCCACAATTTGAAAGAGTAGAACAGTTACCTATTCCAGAAGTCGACTGGAGTAAAAAGGAGGAAGATAGAATTGAAATTAAAACCCTTCCAGTGATAAGGAGAACCGAGAAATGGTTGAGAGAAAAGAGACAGGAAGGGCTTCAGGATAAAAATGCCCAACAATTCTCTTCAATGGTTGAATCATCACTTCCCATAGACTCTTCTAATCAACCTATTGCTATCTGTGGTGCAGGTGCTTCCAAGCCATCAACTAAGAGAAGCCCTGCCACTAAGAGATCCAGAAGAGTCCTCACAGATATTCTGCCATCTCGTGTTACCAAGTTGAGGACTGATGTAGAGGGCCAGCAGAAGCGAGTGAAGTTTTGACTATATCTTTACTATCGGCAAGAGGTCTCCCTATGTTTCACCGAAGTCAAGAACGACTTCTCTATCGGGAAGACATGAACTATCGGCCATTCCCTATTTTGTTATTCCGATGGCCAAGTTCTCACCGATATCTTCGTAGTGGTTCGTTGCCTATCGGCAACACCTCATACTATCAGACCACAAGAAATTTCTTAGGCTGATATACTCCGTCAGTCCGATGACCAACCTTCATCGGCCAGACTTCCTCCTTCGGTAAGACTCCTTTCACCTACGCCGACACCTTGTCTCTCGCCGATATTGTCAGGCACATCGGCCAGATCCTCCGCTTCGGTGAGACTTCAGTTCGCAGCCCCGATGGTTCATCTCATTCCGATGAGTCTCTATCGGCGAGACTTCTTGAACTCCTCCCGATGAGTTTCTATCGGCGGGACTCTAACGATTGCCGTGACTTCTTCGGCTTCCCCCGACGAGGTTCCTCACACTGATACTCCTTATCGGCGATACTCTGAGGATATCTCACCGATCGGTGAAACTTTATACTGTCGGCTGAATATATTTTCCTTAGCTCGATATCGTTTCTCTCACCGGTGCGAATAGCAAAGGTATGTTTCTCTGACCCTATACCAATCTTCGACAAGACGGAGAGCCTTTCACGCCGATGGATCTCCAACTGTTCTGAGGCGCCGAATGAGAATTCCTTTCGACCGAACAATGTAATTTGGCCGTTTCATATATCAAACCCTCGATCACTTGTAGCAATCTGATCCCACATCAAAACTATCCAATTTCACTTTGATTTCCCGACTAGCCACATGACGATGTCTAGTCGAACTTGACTGAGTTCGCTGGCTTCCTGGGTAAGAATTCGACAACAACAAACGTGAAAATTCTTTCCCCCATCACACTGATACTATACAGGGCTTCAGTGGACAGAGGAAAGGGCCTCCATGTATGAATCAAAACCCTGCTCCTAGGTTATGAACCAGCCACTATGGAACCGTGGGTTTTACACCGTCTGCACACTACATAGTCACTATGGATTTACAGATAGCATCTGGTTAGGGTTCCAATTACAAAATCAAGATAAAGATATCAAATCACTAAGAACAACCAGGAAAATCAACACAGATCATACCCAGAACTCTTTTTATTCAGTTATCAAAAAGAACTTGTTGTAATACACACTTCTCTCTCTGCTCCGTGTGACATACAACCTACCTCTAAAGAAGATTTATTGACAGCAGTTATCCCCTCCAACCATGCAAACTAATTTTCAAATTAGTTAGTCGTTGGTGTACCCTTCATACAAGCAAAACTACATGTGTGCCTTGCACAATTACATTCATGGGACCAAATTGACCCTTATTACAAAATGAAATGGCTTAAGAGCCTTATGAGAAGACAAAAGAAAAGATGACCCTGCACTACAGAGAATGTGCTCCTGCACCATACTCCCCCTGTAGGAAAAACTCAAGTCCCTTGAGTTGCTAACTGCTGAAGTGTCTTCCCATGCTTTAGAATATCTGCTTCACTCATCTAGGTTGCCTCAGAATTAGGAAGATCCTGCCACTTGACCAAGTAGTCTTTGTATACCCCTTTTCTTGTCTTCTTGACAATTTTGGAATCCAAAATGCATTCCAATTGCAAAGGCTTACTTGGAGGTAAATCTCTGATCTAGTCTTCATCTTCAATCACAGCATCTGAGCCATCTTTAGCATGTAATGGAGGTCTAAAAGGGAATAGGTCTGCAACATTGAAAATGGGAGAGATACCAAGGCCAGATGGTAATTCTATCTCATATGCATTTGGACCAAATTTACGCACTACCTTACAAGGTCCTATCTTATTCATCAACAATTTGGTTGGTTGCCCCTTAGGTAATCTTTCCTTTCTGAGGTAGGCCATCACCAAATCTCCTTCCTTGAACTGTACCTCCCTTCACTTCAGATCTGCCCTATCCTTGTACTTGGAGACAGTTTTCTCCAACTGAAGCTTGACCTGATCATGTACTGTTTTTATGGTAGCAGCAAAGTCTTCTCCTAGAGCACTCCTTTTATCCCATCCTTGGAGGTCTTTGAGTTCAAGTGGTCCTCTTGGGTGGAAACCATAAACTATTTCAAAAGGGCTTTTCCCAGTACTTCTGTTTCTTGAATCATTATAAGCATATTCAGCTTGACTGATCACTAAATCCCATGCCAATCCATGCTGTTTGGTAAGGCATCTCAAAAGGTTTCCCAAGGACCTGTTAACAACCTCAGTCTGACCATCAGTCTAGGGATGGTAGGCTGATGAGAAAGACAACTGTGTGCCTAATTTTCTCCATAGGGTCCTCCAAAAATGACCAACAAATTTGGAGTCTCTATCAGTAACAATTGATAGGGGTAAACCATGAATTCTGACCACCTCTCTGAAAAAGAGACCAGCAATATGAGATGCATCATTTGTGCATTTGCACGGCACAAAATGAGCCATTTTACTGAATCTATCCACAATGACAAAAACACTGTCTACACCCCTTGCTGTCCTAGGAAGACCAAGCACAAAGTCCATACTAATGCTTTCCCAAGGTCTGGTGGGAATGGGCAGTGGTTGGTACAAACCAGCATTAGAAGACATACCTTTGGCCTTTTGACATATGGTACAGCTTGCAACATATCTCCTTACATCTGTCTGTACCTTGGGCCAATAATAGAACCTGGTGACTTGTTCCAAAGTCTTGTCCAACCCAAAATGTCCTCCTAAGGCTCCATTGTGCTTCTCCTTGATGATATTGTCCCTCATTGAACATTTAGGAACACACAACAAACTACCTTTAAATAAGAGCCCTTCTTGCAGCACAAAATCAGAATACCCACCATGAAAAGTGTTAGCCAAACTTGCACACACTTCATAAGCAGCCTTGAAATCTGCATCATCCTTGTACAACTCCTTCAGACATTCTAGACCCATATGTTCCATTTGTACTTCCTGTATGATCAGTATCCTCCTACTCAAAGCATCTGCCACTTTGTTGGCAACACCTTTCTTATGCTTAATAGTGAAGGTATAGGCCTGCAATTGTTCCATCCACTTGACATGCCTATGATTCAACTTTTCTTGACTATTTAGGAAACTGAGAGCATGGTTGTCAATAAAAACAATGAACTCTTTTGGAAGTAAATAATGTCTCCATTTTTTCAGAGCTTGCACCATTGCATACAACTCTAGGTCATAGGTAGAATACCTCTGTTTGGCCTCATTCAACTTCTCTGAGAAGAATGCTACTGGATGTCCTTCCTGACTAAGAACAGCACCTATAGCCTGTTGGCTTGCATCACATTCCACAACAAATACTTTGTCAAAATCAGGGAGTACCAACGTAGGTAACTCGGCCACTTTTTGTTTCAACAGTTCAAAACTATCATCTGCTTGTTTTGTCCATTGAAATTTACACTTCACTCCACCCTTGATGGTATTGAGAATAGGAGCACTTATGTGATTGAACCCTAATGAACTTCCTGTAAAAAGTTGCCAAACCATGAAAACTTCTTACATCTCCTACTGTCTTAGGAGTAGGCCAACTGAGAATAGCCTCAACTTTTGTAGGATCCATTTTCAAACAGCCATTGGAAATCACAAATCCAAGATACACTAGTTCAGTTTTCATAAAATCACATTTATCCAAGTTGATCATCAACTTACTCTCATGCAATTTCTTTAACACCTGTCCAAGATGCTTCACATGCTCTTCTTTGGTCCTGCTGAAAATCAATATGTCATCAAGATAAACAATAACAAATTTGCCAATAAATTCTACAAGTACCTCATTCATCAACCGCATGAATGTGTTTGGAGCATTACTGAGTCCAAATGGCATAACAAGCCACTCATAGAGACCTTCATTTGTTTTGAAGGCAGTCTTCCATTCATCTCCCTGCCTTATTCTGATCTGGTGATAACCAGATTTCAAATCAATCTTGGAATAGTAACATGAACCACCAAGATAGTCCAACAGATCCTCAATTCTTGGCATAGGAAATCTATACCTTATGGTGATCTTATTGATAGCCCTTGAATCTATGCATAATCTCCATTTGCCATCTTTCTTAGGAGCAAGTACACTAGGGACTGCACATGGACTAAGACTTTTCCTAATCAAACCTTTCTCCAAAAGTTCTTGAATCTGTCTACCTACTTCTTCATTCTGTTGTGGTGTCAACTTGTAGGCAGCTTTATTGGGTAATGTGGCTCTAGGAATCAAGTCAATCTGATGACTTATGTCCCTCATAGGTGGTAAGGAGTTAGGAGTATCCTCTACCACAAGATCTTGGTACTTATCCAGTAATTGTTGCACTTCCAATGGAATCTCCTTCTGCTGTTTGCTTTGCTGATTGGATACAGGCTTCATCATCAGTGCATACCCTTGGGTATCCTCCTCCTTCATGAGTTGTAGGAACTCTTTGCCACTCACTAACATGACACTGTTGTCATTGCTCTTCTCTCCAACCTGCTCTGGTAAGGGATCCATCTGAAACTTCTTACCATTCTTGGTGATCATATATGTATTCTTTTCACCATCATGCTGTGCCTTCACATCATACTGCCAAGGTCGTCCAAGAAGAAGGTGACAAGCATCCATAGGAATAATTTCACATAGCACCTTATCCCTATAATCACCTAGTTCAAACTCTACCCAAGTTTGTTCTTCCACCGAATAGTTCTGATTCTTATTCAACCAAGATATTTTGTGAGGATTAAGATGGGGTAATCTTTTCAGTCTACACTTTTCTACCATTTCAGTAGACACTACATTTTCAGTAGAACCTGAATCAACAATGATTTTACAGAGCTTACCATATGCTATTCCTTGGGTTCTGAAGAGATTCTTCCTTTGTGGGGGCTCCTGCTTCAATGGCATCTTCACGAGGGTCCTCTTAATCATCATATTCTCTCCTTCAAGCACTGGTGCAGCACTACCAATTGGTGAGTTTACACTCTGAAAATCATCCTCCTGCAATAGTTGGTTCCTTCTCCCACCATCATGAGAGCTAGATGCCTTCTCAGGGCACTTACTTGCAGTGTGGCCTACTTGATTGCAGCTGTAACATCTTCCAGTGAAGACTCCACGTCCTCTGCCTGCACCACCACCTCTTCCTCTGCCATTAGGTCTTCTCCAACCTCTGAAACCACCACCTTTTTGTTCTGTATCAGAACGTGATTCTTGTTGACTTGAACTTTCACCTTTGTTTGGCTGTCCTCTACCAAAATTACCTCTTCCTCTATTGTTCCTGCCACCTCTTCCTCTGTTATTTTGATCACCTCTCCTTTTCAGTTTATCCTCTGCCCTAGAGGCTAACTGAAAACATTCATCCACAGTCTTGGGAATCACCATACTGAACTCATCCTAGATATTGTACCTCAGTCCATCCAGGTATCTGGCCACCATCTCTTTTTCTTCTTCTCTGTGATTGGCTCTCATGCTCAATCTGTGGAATTCTTCAGTGTATGTAGCCACGTCCATATCTTTCTGCCTAAGATGATTAAACTTTCTGATAGTCTACAGATCATAATCACATGGTAGAAATTTGGCTCTCAGCATGGCCACCATTCTGCTCCACTTGGTGATTGGACTCTTTCCAACCTTCTCCTTTTCACATTGAGTGTAGTTCCACCAAACCAATGCAGAACCTCTCAGTCTGGTCTTTGCAAACTTTACTTTCTTACTGTCACTATACTCTTTGAAGTCAAAGTAATTACTTATGGCTTCAATCCAGTCCACTAGAGTATCTCCATCCAATTTCCCATTGAATGTGGGAACATCCATTTTCGGATCACCACTATCTCCATGACCCTTGAGTGCGTTCAGAAATGCCTTTTGATCAGCAGTCATACCTTCTCCTTGAGGATTCTCCCCAGTTTCTCCTTCTTCGTCCTCTTCTGACTCAGAAGTGCTTCCATCCTTCTCTTTGGATCTTTCTTCCTTCAGTCTCTCTTCGAGCATTTCTTCCACCATCTTCTGGATGGCTGCTTTACTCATCGTCTTGGGAGGCATTGTGCTAGCCTCTGTTTCTATCTCCAATTCTTCGTCTGACATACACGGCTGTGATTCAGAATATTAGCTCTGATACCAATTTGATGCAGAGGGCCAGCAGAAGCGAGTGAAGTTTTGACTATATCTTCACTATCGGCAAGAGGTCTCCCAATGTTTCACCGAAGTCAAGAACGACTTCTCTATCGGGAAGACATGAACTATCGGCCGTTCCCTATTCTGTTATTCCGATGGCCAAGTTCTCACTGATATCTCCGTAGTGGTTCGTTGCCTATCGGCAACACCTCATACTATCAGACCACAAGAAATTTCTTAGGCCGATATACTCCATCACTCCAATGACCAACCTTCGTCGGCCAGACTTCCTCCTTCGGTAAGACTCCTTTCACCTACGCCAACACCTTGTCTCTCACCGATATCGTCAGGCACATCGGCCAGATCCTCCGCTTCGGTGAGACTTCAGTTCGCAGCCCCGATGGTTCATCTCATTCCGATGAGTCTCTATCGGCGAGACTTCTTGAACTCCTCCCGATGAGTTTCTATCGGCGGGACTCTAACGGTCGCCGTGACTTCTTCGGCTTCCCCCGACGAGGTTCCTCACGCCGATACTCCTTATCGGCGATACTCCAAGGATATCTCACCAATCGGTGAAACTTTATACCGTCGGCTGAATATATTTTCCTTAGCCCGATATCGTTTCTCTCACCGGTGCGAATAGCAAAGGTATGTTTCTCCGACCCTATACCAATCTTCGACAAGACGGAGAGCCTTTCACGCCGATGGATCTCCAACTGTTCTGAGGCGCCGAACTAGAATTCCTTTCGACCGAACAATGTAATTTGGCCATTTCATATATCAAACCCTCGATCACTTGTAGCAATCTGATCCCACATCAAAACTATCCAATTTCACTCTGATTTCCTGACTAGCCACATGACGATGTCTAGTCAAACTTGACTGAGTTCGCTGGCTTCCTCGGTAAGAATTTGACAACAACAAACGTGAAAATTCTTTCCCCCATCACACTGATACTATACAGGGCTTCAGTGGACAGAGGAAAGGGCCTCCATGTATGAATCAAAACCCTGCTCCTAGGTTACGAACCAGCCACTGTGGAACCGTGGGTTTTACACCGTCTGCACACTACAGAGTCACTATGGATTTACAGATAGCATCCGGTTAGGGTTCCAATTACAAAATCAGGATAAAGATATCAAATCACTAAGAACAACCAGGAAAATCAACACAGATCATACCCAGAACTCTTTTTATTCAGTTATCAAAAAGAACTTGTTGTAATACACACTTCTCTCTCTGCTCCGTGTGACATACAACCTGCCTCTAAAGAAGATTTATTGACAGCAGTTATCCCCTCCAACCGTGCAAACTGATTTTCAAATCAGTTAGCCGTTGGTGTACCCTTCATACAAGCAAAACTACATGTGTGCCTTGCACAATTACATTCATGGGACCAAATTGACCCTTATTACAAAATGAAATGGCTTAAGAGCCTTATGAGAAGACAAAAGAAAAGATGACCCTGCACTACAGAGAATGTGCTCCTGCACCAAGGACTAAAGGGAAAAGAAAGAAACAGGTTTCAGAAACAATAGTTGTTGATTTGAATTCAGAGGAAGATCTAGAAGAACCTATGGGTGACAAGGAGCTAAGTCCACACAGAACAGAGGAGGTTGACACCGGGTCACAGTCAGGGACCATTCTAGAGACCCCTGAAATATTGATGATTTCAAATGTATCCTCTGATGGATTAAACCCAGAGAAGACAACCTCAGCCCCCGCACCAAAGTGGCTAGAGAGTTCTATCTCCGACAAGAAAAAGGTAATTCCTTTTGTCGTCCCTTTGGAGGACATGGTAAGCAAATGTTTGGGGAAAACCCCCAAGTCCAAGAAACTCAAGACGACATCCAGAATAAACATTGACACAAACACTGGTAATTGGAGTGCTGAAATTGCTAAACCAGTGACTAAGGAAGAAGTGCAGGATCCAACAGTGCACAATTTCACTGTGGAGAGAGTGGATCTCCGTGTTGCTTCTAGAGCTGCAGATGTTCACCACCTTGAAGCTTCTACTAAGAGGATGGTCAGTTGAACATGGAAAGATGAAAAGGACAAGAGGGAGTTGAAACAAACTCTGCGCTCAATGGTAGAGTACATTGAGGCTATTAACAACCCTGACCCACAGCTGATCTCACAGCTCCCCCTGTCTTTTGACCCAAAATCACCTGTCAACCAAAAGATGTTAGATCAGGTTCATAAAACCAAAATGGTGACAAAAACATTTGATAGTTGGTTGGATAACATCGAGCAGAAAGGAATCGAATATATCCATGAACTCAAGGGCATATATGATCTGACTGCTGCCACCATTAAAGATCTTAAAGCACAGGTTGCTGTTTGGGCGAAAGATGAGGGCAAGTGGGTGAATGTAATAAACCAAATAGATGAAGTTCAGAAGTATGGACTGGAGAAGTTTTTGACAGAAAAGAACCTGACTAGTTTGGACGAGGATTTGTTATATGTGAACAAGAAAAATATTGAATGGAGGAATTCCATATCCCGGCAAAGACGCTTTGAACTTACAAAGCTGATTAAGGAAATAACAGAATTCACTCAATCATTGCAATGTGACTTGCAATGTATTGATGTTCAATACATAAAGGATGATGGAAAACCAGTGGAAGATGTTGACGCAGTGGTCCAATCATTCAAAGATAAAATCAGCTTTGTCAGAGAAAATGACAATATTTTAATTGAGGATTTCTCTCGGATGTCTAAAGTCAAGTCATTACTTTATCTCTGTATAGATGGACTTCCATAACACAAAGAAAAATTTGGGAAAATGCGAAGGGAAAAAGAAGTTTGGAGGTCAAGAATGAAGCATATAGGCATTCCCAACTTCCCGAAGATTCAGGAGTTCGTTGCTGCTTTTCAAGAATGGAAGACCCAACGTGCTTCCCAGGCCACCGATAACAAATCCGGAGATACAAACCCGTTGTCCCAGTCATGACCTCATGGGCTCATTTTCTTTTTTTCAGTTCCTCTATCATGTTATTTTCAGCAATCTTGATCTTTAAAATCACTTGTTAAAAACTAAATCCCGTACGGGTCAGAGTTATGTTAACTCTAGGTTTGATTTACTCAAAGACATGATTAAGGCATTCATATATATAGGTTTTTAAAAATCTTTGAAAGGATATAGAAGTTTAGGAAAGAAAAGAAGAGTGGAATTTTAGCTAAACTGTTCATAGTTTTACATTATATGATGATTGTCTGAGTAATTTTCATCGGTGAATGAGAAAAAGAAACAATTGCTGCTTATTTGGATCTGTGCGTTTTAGTGTGTGGCATTAGATTTTCTATGTGAAATCTCCTTTCATCTGGTAATTGCTCTTTATTTGGACAACCCATCATATGTGTTCCATTATTTCTTGGTTTAGCAAGTTCGTATGAATGTGTTCATATATTTGAATGTATCAAAAATAGAATCTGTGCATTCTATTGTTCACTTACTATATAAATTTATCGCATTCATAACATAGTTATGTATGAATGTCAGTTTGCCTTAAGCATTTTCTAGTTAAAAATGCATTTGGATAGTTGAATAGATTAAATTCATTGAAAATCTTAAGGGAGCTGTACCTAAATTTAGAGGGGAACTAATTTAAAAGGTTCACCCATTTGTTGTTTAACTCATTTGTTCTTCAAAAGAGGGGTATAGAGTCAAATAAAATATTTTCAGAATAAGGACAAATCTGTTAGCCAACACTCCCAATGATCATGATAACCTTGTAGATCATGATGCATATATTTTGAACAAGACTAGGCATCTTATGGGTATCCTTCATCATCATCCAATCGAATGCCTATCCAAGAGCCTACTAGTCCTATCCCAACACCACCATGTAATCCCAATCCTAATTCATTGGTCCATCCACCTTCTAATCCATCAATCCCTTCATTACCCTCACCACCATCTAATCCTCCAACTTCACATCCTAAATTTAAATCACCTCTCTTAAATGACCTCAATAGATGTACTATGAACTATATTACAAAGACAAACCTATATGCCATCCCTCTCTATTAAGTTTGAGCACTCCCAATCCTAATCCATTTCCTCCTATTATCCATCCACCTAATCCTAAACATTCACCCTTCGTTGATATATATTGATAGTAAAATAGAGTTTTAAATTGTTCTTAAGGTTTGGGACAATCATCTAGTGTTATGTTCTAGTGCAAATTAAGACTATTTAGACTTTAAATTAAATGGGCTTGGTCTAAAGCTAAATAACACACATAAGAGTCAAGTGACTAACAACTAAATAGAAAACAACAATTGCAAATAGGAAATAGGAAACAAATTCAAGCTAGTTCACCATCAACTAATATCTTTTTTCTAGCTAGATCATCCCTAGAATCACAAGTTAAACAAAGCATCTTACCTCATCATCTATCTTTTAAAAGTGGAAGATTTAATCATTACCACATGGTTATATGTCTCTTTGATTATCTAGATAATGTGCAATTGAATCTCTAGAGGAGTCTTACATCTTAACAAGAATTTCATTGTCCCTTTGTAGTTCATTGTCCCTCATGACAAGTCTGTTATTGGTTTAAGGCTATCTTAAAGGTCCATATAACAATCTAGGAATTTAATAACAATTAATGTTTAGTCCTTAATGGTCATGACAACATTATACAAGATACTAAAGTTCACATTCAATGATTTCCTCTTTCCTATCAAATGGTAAGGATTCACTCAAATTTTCACATACTCTTGAACACATATCCAATTTATGAATTCATGATTGATCCTTGATGCTCAAACCAATGCAAGCATGACTATTGTTTGTTGACCAAGCTTATTAGTCATATTTAGTTAGAGAAATTCATCCAAAACCATTACAAACTATTTGTAGCTTTGCCATAGGAAATGTTGGATCTCCTAAAATGAGTACTTAACATCAAACCAATAGCCAACTCTATAGAAAAATTAACAAAATTGAAACCTTGGACCTAACATATGATAACAAACCTTGAGAACAAATTTGAATTATGGTAGTCCTAATAGCCCTACTATTAAATTGATATGTATATAGTATTAAATTGATCTTTCTTGTCTCCCTCACTATAAGAATCAAAATTTAGCTCTCGAATGAAAATCCCTTGATTTCAATTTGAAAATTACATCTAGTTCACTATATAATAGCTCTCTTACATTTTGAAATTTGTACATGCATGCATGTATCTATATATTTAATTTAAATTTATTTCTGAAAGTGTAATTTCTTGAAACGTACATATAATTTATAATTTTTGAACATGTACATTATATGTTTATTTATAATTTATATATATATATATATATATATATATTCTTGATTTAATTTTAAATTTGTACTCAAGTTTGTATGTTTATATGTATATATGTAGGTTCATATCTATTTTTATGTATATCATGAATCTGGATGATATTCACTTTGATGTTGAGGACTTCCTCAATGCACAAGATGATCTGGCCCCACCCCCACCCCTATGCCAGATGTCCCATCTCCAGATGCCCCAGCGCCAGATGCCCCACCTCCAGATACCCCAGCTCTAGATGCCCCACCTCCACCCCCACCTCCACCACTACCTGGAACTGACTAGGCTCGCTTGTGAGCCATAATTAATGAAAATGTGGATTCCATACAAGAAAAATTGAATTCCATTCACAATGAACACTTCATTCCACCTCACGTGGTACATTTTGCATCTTTGATGCAAAACATTGTAGATTCTATGAGGTCTATTGACTCAGACTTTGATGGATTTCAGAAATGGAGAGAGGAGAGGAGCTAATTTTATGCTGATGGCCTCTCCTATAAGACTATTTTGGATCTTAAAATCACAAAAGCTTAATTAGCGCAATATTTTAGACATCCCATTACAAATGAACCTATTCCTGCAACTAAGAAAAGAATATCAATCAGGTGGTGTAGGCATGAAGGAATGTCTACCAATTTTTGGGACAGATGGTGGATGGTGTTTGATTATCCACCTCATGCTAATTGTGAGGTTCCTTTATATTTTTTGAGAAAAGTATATGCATAGTTTGTTCTGAATAAAAAACCCAACTACTTTGATTTTAGATCATTACAGGGTATTGGTGGTAGCATGCCACAATAGAGGTTGGGGGCACGAGTTGATCCCCAACGACCTGTGCTTGTTCAACCTCTTATTGACCCTCCTATTACTGCCATTCCTTTGCCCTTCCAGCATCGTGCAGTGGTATCCACACTAGGCACATTGAGTGCACTCTCAGGTAGCCTACATGAGCAGACTTCTATGATGGTAGCTTAGGTTAGAGAACATGGAGGAGTTGATGATGGAAGTGGTCCTAGTACCACTCCACATGTGTTGATGCCTCATACATGAATGAGTTGCAATAAGTTGTGTTATGGACCTTATCAGCCAGCTGCACCCACTTCAGCTACACATGCATCATCTAATAATGTGGGTGAATCATTTGTTGATTATCTATTTGCTGAGGATCATCCCACTAATCATTCGACACATGTATATATAGGTTATGTACACATGTTGAATTTATAACAATTTTTAAAGCACGTGTTTTTAATCAACATATAGATCAATTAAATTGTAATATTTTAACAATCGAATTGTTTAGTGTAGATGATGGCAACAGGGACCATTGATCGAATTAATTTTTCATCGACACCTGTTCATCTCAGGCACCCATTTGGGGTACATTTTGAATGATTAATATTTTAAATATTAATTTTATTTACTTGATTTTAATTTGCAATTCAGTCTTGAATCTGTGTACATTAAATATTTATGAACTGGTTCAGGGTTCTTCCACATTGAATCCTCCATCTCACTATGTCTCGAGCGCTCCTCCATCATTGGGCATCTCACATAACACTTTTACAGTATGTATATTGTTTTAAAAAACTATATATACTTAGATTTTTCTATTTTGATATATCACTGTATCTGAAAACGTGCATGTACTATTTAATATATATTAAAAATATGTCTATGCAGGTTGAAACAACAATGAGGATGGGCATTGTAGCACACTTGGATAATCCAAGTTTATATCAAGAGTCGACTGCATTTCAGGTTGTTAAAAAATGTATAACATGTACACAAGTCAATTATATATATGTTTTAAAACCTAATTTGTACACACATGTGCTAACTTATAAATGACCTTGTAGGAGCTTGTTAGTGACACGTTTCATCAACACACAACACATGCAGAGTAGGAGGACAGAGGAGATGGGCAACCTGATACAGTATACTTTAAAATTTAGATTATATTTAAAGTCAATTAAATTAAATTTCTTGATAGATATATATGTTGACATGTGTTCAAAATTCTTTTTCTTTTATAGCTTGAGACATGTCATGTAGCTAAGCCTGTAGAGACAGGTCCTAGAATAGAGGATGCACAACAAGTTCCTCTTACGATATAATAATTTAAATATGATATAAATTATAAATTAAATTGAATTAAATCATTTTAAAAATCGTCTTACATCTAATTTCAACTTGAACTTTCTCTTGTATTAAATAGATTGATTCAGAGCATGTAGAGATAGGTCTAAGTGCACCAGAGCATGCCTCTCAGCCTCACACGATAATTTAATTTTATGATAAAAATTATAAATTTAGAAATTGTCATTAAATCATTTTTAATCATCTTACATCTGATTTCATCTAAATCTTTCTCTTCTACAGAGTGATTCAGGTCATCTGAGTAGTTCGCATGGTGTGAAGAGGACTCTTGATTATAGAGATAGTATGTGATAGGTTATTGAACATGGGCTACATAATTTGACTATTTCATGGACTATGTTACATACTGTTTGTCATGGACTTTATATATATATTGTTGAACATGGACTTTATATTTTGAATGTATGGGACTTTGTATATTTTTTGAACATGGACTTGGAGTTTATACAACCTGACCTTCCTCTATTTGTTCTTGTGTGGGTTATTTGGATAAACAATTGAATACAAAAATAAGAAACCTTAAATTGATCATCATCTATGGCATCTTCTTGCTTAATATGACATACTTCTGTAACATTAGTCCATCTTCCATTGAAACAATCCTTTCTTGATCTCAAAGAATTTGAGCAAAGTAGGCATTGTTTTCTTCTTGTGGATATTGTTTTTCTATTTAAATAGTTTATAATTATGGATTTTTTAAGGTTAAATATTTGTAATCTTCCCCTTGTGACTTTATATAAAGGAAGTTGTAAATGACTTTATATATTTGTACTCTTTTGTTTGGTTGAAAAGTATTTCAATTTAACAAATTTATGAGTAGTTCTTTCCAAAACTTGTATATGCAAAAAAAACCACTTGAAAAAGCATGTTTTGAACCTGTCTTATTTGATCCAAACTTGTAATTTGGTGTATTATGTTATAGAATTTGTAGTTCATATCCATAAAAAACTATAGATTAGTATGCAAATACACATTCAAGATGAGAATAAGACTTTTGTAATATAATTGTATTGGATGAAAGAAGAATTGTATAGTGTTATACATGCCACAGTTTAATGGTATGAACTTCTCTATCTATACATTATATAAACCCTATAAAGTACAATAGAATAGAGCATATAAACCCTAACAAGATATCCAAATATGATAAATTAATTAGAAATTATTGATCTAAAAAACCCTAATGAGAGAGAAACCCTAAGGGGGAACCTTAAGTCATGTAAGCAATGTTGGGTTCACTAATAAATGTAAATAAATAAATGATTTATGTATAAATTATCTAGGCTAATTAATCTAATGCAAATAATTAAGCATTATTAAACCACACACAGTTTTACCAGAAGCACTAAATACTATCAACATGGACTGTGGAAATATCATGACTGCTATTATTAAACCAGATAAAATCTAGAGTCAGGTTGATAAATTGATAGTAATAATATGATAATTAAATGAGGAATTAATTACTTAGTTCTAATATCAACAATAGAAGAATAATGTTGATGATGTGCAAAATTGATTCACCACTTGTTGATGCATATTTTGACACAATAATATATGAAACTAGTTGTTCCCTACTTGAAAGGGAACTTCTTCCCCCAAGGTTCTTTATCAGAAAATCTGGTTTGTGTGAATAACATAGTGGTAGATGTCGATTGTCCCATGTATGAGGGGCTATAATGAAATCAAAGGAATGAAACAGAAGGCATTGCTTGTAATTATTCTTGTTACTTAGCAAGAAAGATAAAGAAAACATGTACATGTTCAGTTTTAGACATTCATTAATAATTTCATACATGAATACATACAAGTCCTACCAAGGAATTTTAACAATTTCAAACATGGTAAAAATTTAACATCTTAGACTAGATACTAATCTTGAATACTTTAAGTTTAATCCCAATCTAATATATTTTATAAGAGAATTGCAAAATAAAGGTGAGAAGGAGAAGCTACACTCTTCAATTGCTTTGTCTTGGTAAGATTTATTAGTGGAGCTTTGGCTACCCTTGTGCCCCATTTCTTGATATCCTTCACTAGGGCTTCTAAGATTTGTCAGGTCTTTTCTTCACTCTAGAAAATATCAACAAATTAACACATCAATATTTAAAAATTTTCCAATACAAAAAATAAATAAATAGAGAGTTCTATAAATCATGAGATAAATCACTTGGGTTATTCATCATGATGTGAAAATAGTGACGGAAAACAACCACAAATTCTAAAATTCTACAAGTGCACATGAATGCTAATAGAAGAGGGTAGAGGATTGTTGGCTATTGATGAGCACCCAAAAAGGTTGCCATGTGTTGATGTGTACTAGCATGTCTTGCTTTCACATGTATGGGCTTTACTAGACAAGTTTTCTAATTATGGCTAATCATAATAATTTTTGATTGTTAATATTTTCTTAACAATATATTACTATTTTATGGAACTAACTAAATAGTATCGACCTAAGCCCACACTAATATATCACATCATCTAAATAATAAAAGGTCATGGCTCATTTAAGAATTTGATACACAAAATAGAACTTGCTCATAACTTTAGTCATGGTGATCTATAAGTTATATTTGTTTAATTTTAAAAAAATCTATTTTTTTTTCTAGTCTAGGATTGTGTAGGAAAATAAACATAGCCTATAGTTATTTAGGTCTAATAGAATGCTTTTTAAATGAAATTGCTCCCTTGTCCAGATAGTCCATGTACTTGCATTCAAACTCCTAAATGAATGCCATTTAGTAGATCCACTAATTGTCTGACAATCAAGTCTAGGTAGAATTTTTCCTTCTTCAACCAACCAAAAGAATCGACGAACTGTAGAGTACTCACTTGATCTAGGTGTACATAATCTTGTATTGCACCAATCTACAATCCCACGTGCATCTTTAAATTTTACTGCATCCTCAAATTTCAATTGTTGTCTAGCAAGAATTCTTTTAACACACGCACCAGCTCCATCATGTTCTCCTTTACCATGTCCAGCTTCAAAAAAATTCCACATATGTTGGACATTATTCTCCTTGTGAACCCTACTTAACCAACAGAACATTCGAGCATTCTTGAACTACCCCATACAATTATCTAACCATATAAGATGTTCAGTCATCTGGATTCCTCTTTCTCTTAAATTTGTATAAAATATATTGAAACAATATTGAACAAAATCTGATGAGTGTAACCGGTTGTCACTCAAATAGAAATGATACTCCCTCAAAAATTTTCTATCATTCTCTGTGCTATCATCTGCATGTCTATAAACAATATGAACAAACATAGCAACCTGCACTAAATTGTAATATTGTGATTGAATTTCCTCTTGCGGAGCTAAAGTATAGTTTTCCACAAAATCAACCACTGATAGTATAGTACCAACTGGAAATGTATTTCTACATTCACGAAATTGTCCATCAAGCCATTGAGCGTGTTGAGAGTGCTTGACATATTTTGGTACAATTTACTCTTAAATTCTGATACGAATGCATGCACACTAACCTTTTCTGTAATTAAATCACAACGCTTTCCAAATTTTCCATCTTTTAAAGAATATTCAACATTCTTAAATATTTTAACATCCACTAATTGTTGTCCAAAATTATTTTCAACACTTTCATGCATACAAACTCTTAACAAAGAAAGATTGCCACAACTAGTGCATTGTCCAGAAATACATGAACTTAAATAAAATGATTTTTCATTAGATCTTTCACAGAACAAACTTGATATAAACTCTTTTATTGCTTCAGTTGGCATATTAATATCACATTCCTGTATAATCATGTTACTATGTAAAGTACAATGTATATATTGAAACACATCATAATAATAACAAAATTGAACATGCGTTTTACAACAACAAGATATTCGTTGCTTATTAATCTTTACATACCATGGTTTGCATTTTTCAAAAGATCTTTGACTTATTTTAATATTACTAGGTAACACTAATTCATCACAAAATTTTCTATAAAATTCAGTTTGCGTTGTATCTAATAGGTGTTTTGGATGAGGATCGCAAACTTTGGACCCCACTCTTAATTTTAAAACATCTCTAGCATTAGATGATACCCTAGTATTATCATACCAATATTTTTCAATCAAAGATCTGATTTCAACATTCAATTTCATGTCAGATCTTGGGAGTCGACCACTAAAACTCCAATATTGGTTAATTGGATCATTTTCTATACTTTCTCTTCTTTTTGCCGCTCTTACCAATGTTTTAGGATGTATTTTTAAAATTCCACTAATATTGCTTACCATTCTTCCATTCAAAGTTGTTTTATTCACTATAGCAGTTGTTATAGCTCATCTTGCTGCATTCTTATCTTTGGATCGACTATTACTTCCAATAGACTCAATGGCACTAGCAACAGTAGACATAACATGTTTTAGTGATTGCTCTTTTCTTCTTGGTTTAACAAAAATGCCTAACATTTTCATTACTTTTCTCATTTTCCACATTCTCATTAATTGCATCATTAGTTGACATTGAAATGATAGTTTTTTATGATAAAAAGATTCCTTGTATAATCTATTGGCATGTGTTCTTATTTGTCTCCAAGAAATTTTACCAGGAAGATTATCTAAAACATCTCTTTCAATTTTGAAAAAAAAATTCTCATTTTCAACATCACATCCTGGATTTTCATTTTCATTTTCAACTTCAAGATGATTTTCATTTTCAACAACAAAATGGTTTTCATTTTCATTTTCAACAAAAGGATTTTCGTTTTCATTTTCAACAACAAAACGGTTTTATTTTCGTTTTCAACAAAAGGATTTTCGTTTTTATTTTCAACAACAAAATGATTTTCATTTTCATTTTCAACAACAAAATAGTTTTCATTTTCATTTTCAACAAAAGGATTTTCATTTTCATTTTCAACAACTATTTGTTTCAAATTTTGATCTCTACGAATATTATCAATCTCAACATTGTTATATCCAGCTTGTTTTAAATCTCCTATCAACACTATTTCGATTCATTCAAAGGTGGATTTGAAGAAGTACCTAGATTTGTGCTATTGAAACATTCTCCATAGCACTGATAGAGGGATTTGAAGACATACCAGGAGTAGTTTGTATAATCGTATTAGTTTCCACATTCACCTCTTGCAAATTTGCATCGTCTACATCCATGGTCTCCACAATGTTTTTATCTTCAATAGTTGTGGAATTGGATGCTTTAGCATTATTCATTGATTGAATCTTTATTCTTCTCTCTTTGTCTTTTTGCCTCCTTCTCTCTCTTTGCTTCAATTTCTTCAGGGGTTAATACCTTCCTATCTTTCCTCTTATTATGACTTTGTGATCCCATGATTAAAAAATTTATGAAGCATGTACAAATGAATGTCAAAAACTTGAAAGCCTTTCTTCTTTGTTCAAGTCCTTCAAACAAGTACCAATTCAAGAAAATTTCACTCAAACAGTGTCTCAATGATGGCTTCTATCAAAATTCAAACAATATTCCAAGTTGATGGACCTGCAAAAGAAAAAAAGATGGTAGAGAATGCTGCAAACGTCGCTGTCGGTCATACTGTAGAGCAAGTTGCAAGGCTGACAGTCATAGTACAGTCTTATTAAAAAAATGGACAAATAATAAACGGGATCCCATTTATAGACAAATAATAAATGGGATCTCGTTTAAGAAACGGGATCTCGTTATTTAAAATTTGAATTTTAAGCTCGGGTTTTGCTTTGTAACCCGGTTCAGGAAATGCTTTTTGGACCCGAACCTGACCTCTGGACCTGGTTTGATTTGCAACTTGAAGGTCCTATCAATGTCACAACAAAATAGTGACTTTGGGCATATATCTGAAGGTCTATTTTGTAGAATATTTTGACGAAATTAAAACCCATTATAGATCAGACAGTGCAGACTCCAAATATGTAATTTTTTTACAATTAGATTAGTTTTTCTATTTTTTAATCAATTTCTGATGAAATAGGTCCATAAACTTGAATTATCAGGGTTTTTTAGTATTTTAATAACTTTTTATTAAAATATTTTTTTGTAAAAAAAATTGTAGGAAAACGTACTTTAGACAATTCTTTTCAATTTAATTTTTTTTTAAAAAAATGTTAAGTTTAGGTCATCTTATGCATGACGTACACGATAATTTTTTAAAAGACCAAAAATGGCCAATAAAAAATTAATAAAAAAAATATTCAATAAAAAATTACAAAAAAATATGGAAAACGTGCTTCAATGATTTACAAATCTTTTCCCAAAAGGATTTTCAAAATTATGATTATTTAGGTCAAAATATGGATGACGTACACGTACATGGTATAGTAAAAAAAAGACTTATAAATAGTGGTTTTTAGAAACGCCTATTCAAAATCAATTTCTATCATCTGGGTATTCAAAAAAATTACATATTTGGAAACTAGACTCCGAGCACTACATTTCATATGTAGTGACTTTTTTCAAGATTCCACCTTTAAGTGCTTCAAATTTTTAGGTCAAATGTGACAAATTCTAAAAATCAGGGAAAACACTTCCACTTTTTGGCCAATAAGTGACAACTTCTTGCACACACCCTGATCCCCCACAGAATCGTCCACGCACCGTAGATGAAATCAGAGATGTTGAAAATAATCTGCGGGCTAAAGAAACTCTTCTAAGTACATTATCTGATTCAGAGCTAACAAATGTTGTTGATCTAAAAACTGCATATGAGATTTGGTAAAAACTAGAACTTCTGCATGAAGGAGACAAGTATGTTAAATGTGCCAAGCTATAGAGTCTGAAAGGAAAATTTGAAAACCTGAAGATGAGAGAAGATGAAAATATCACTACATTTATGCCCAGAGTAAATGAGCTTGTTTGTGGCATTAGATGTGCTAGTGGAATCTTGGATGAAGATGAGATTGTTGGCAAAGTTCTCAGATCCCTTCCTGATTCTTACAAATACAAGGTTGCTGTCATTGAAGAATTCAAATCCTATTCAGGTATCACAAGAGATCAATTGGTTGGTAAATTGGCTGCATTTGA